>CM053515.1:39161974-39761974 GCA_028627145.1 Eidolon dupreanum
TTTTTCTTTCTTTCTTTCTTGAAAAGTTAAAACTACTACATCTACCATTTGCTCCAAACATTCCACTCCTGGAGGTTTACTCTGGAGAAAAGAAAACATAATTCCTCCACACAAAGACTTTCTGTATGCTGCAAACATATTCTGTATGTTACAAAATGTTTATAATAGATTATTTTGTAATAGCCAAAAAACAGAAACAACCCAAATGTCCTTGAAAATGTATGGATAAAGAAGTTTTGGTATATCCATATAATGGAATACTACTCAATAATAAAAAGGAATGAACTATGGATAAAAGCAAAAATATGAATGGATCTTAAAATAGTTATGCAGAGGGAAAGAAGTAAAACAAGAAAAAGTATATGCTATATACTTCCACTTATATAAGTCTTAAAAAATGCAAACTCAGCTATGACAGAAAGCAGATCACTGGTGGCTGGGGGATAGGTGGAGAACGTAGAGAAGAGTAAGAGGGATGAATGACAAAGGGGTCTAGAGAAAACTGGGGGAGTGATGGATATGTTCATTGTTTTGACTGTGATGATGTTTTCACAGCTATATGCCTATGTGAAAACTTATCAAGCATCATTCTAGTCATGTGCAGTTTACTGTATATCAATGAAGAAACCTAAAACTAATATTCCCTATTTTGTACATGTAGTACTTCCTGTGAGCTCCTTCAACAAAACTAGCTAAGTAATTTTGAGAAGGTAACTTCAATTATTTCTTATAATTTTAGATGTTAACTTTTTTCTTTTTCATCCCGATGTGCAACAAGGTATTTTCTCGTTTTCATTAACCTGATCTTTACTGTCACAGATTTTGGTGACTGTGGTTACTTATAGTCACAAAAGTGAATCAGTGGCATGGCTACCTGCAAAGGTGGCCTCCTGAGTAAAGGCAACCACTGACATAGCAGTAAACTCATGTATGAGGAATAGCAGGCTCCTCCTACCTAAGCACAGAACCTATACTTCTTTCTGTGATGAAAATCTGGACGGAGGAGCCTACCCTGTTAAAATGTTTTCACCAGCTATGTCCTCCTCTAGCATCTAGTTATAAGGTCTCTCATTCTTACTTATCCCAAGTTCTAGCTTTTTAGCTCATACATTTACCACTTACCAGAAAAGTAGAAATTGTGAACACAGATGTTGTAGTATGAGCACTTACACACAGTATAATCATATGAAGCATTTTCATATTATTTCAAGTCATGAATCAGCCAAATTCCTTTACTTTCTATAAGTCAAGCTTCTTGTGACTCTTCCCATAACTATCTCCCTCAAACTATTTCCTTTGTTAATACATGCTTACACAGGTTTTTACATGTGTATTATGTATCAATTATCATATAATTACATAATTACTGTAATCGAATTTAACTGCATAATTAGAATGTATAATTACATAATTGAAACATGTAATTACTAAGTTTAAAAAGTTATGGAAATTATTTTCTTTAATGAATAATGCATGTATGAGTAGGCAACTATTGAAGTTCATGACTTAGGCCTCCTAAAAATCATTTTAACACAATTTGTAACAAGTAACCACTTATTCCACTTGATGTCTTGAATACTTTCAGACAGTCTAACAGACTTTTTATTTCATTAAAGTGTTAAAAACCTTCAAGAGCTTAGCATTTGGATATAGGAGAAAGAGACAAAAGGGCTGTACTCAAAAAGTGTGCGTGAGGACTGACTGCGCTGTAACCTATTCCCATAGATTTTTAAAAGTTTCCTTAATGTAACTGACTGCAAATAATAAGTGGTGATGACTAGTATGAAAGTCATTACCCAGCAAGGATTTTGGTGAATCCAGGAAACAGCATATCTGACTCTGCCTAAAATAAGTCTATACTTGGTCTCAAAGGTATAATGTTACTTTTAAAAGTAGATGTCGATTATATATCTGCTTCATAATAAGAAAAGCCCACCTGTGTTCATTTAACTTCGACCTGAAGAATTAAAATTTTTTAAAAGTTCAAAGTGTCTTATATCAGTGGGATTATGAGAGTAAGTCAATGATGCTAGATGTGGGGGACGGGAACTGAAAGAGGGCCTGTGCTGTTCAGACAGACACATAAACCAATAAATAAGACCCAGGGAGAATATGGGCAGTAATAGCTTTTGAAAAGTTTTTAAAATCTAATAAGTCACAATTAGGTGCCTGAGGAAATAATCCTCATCATCTAAACCAGCAACCAATTATTAATTTTTCTGATCCAAATCAGCACAACAGTTGATGACTTTCTGTGCAGGAAATCCTCTACTCCTCTTCAGGCCCAGATGGTTTGTATACATTTAATACAGCACTTACCCGGTTATCCCATAGCTGTATCTGAGCTGCTTCATTAGAAGGTCATTTCCAGGGGGCAACTGTTCAGGATAGGAAACATCTTCCTCACATGTACTGAATACTTGCAGGAGTCCTAAACACACACACACACACACACACACACACACACACATGCGCATGCACAAAATGAAGGAACATTTGCATGCCCTTTTCATGAGTACATAGCATGTGACAACACACATTACCAGCAGCACATCTTTCAAAACCTAACAGTTCAACTTGTAAGCATTCATAAAGCTCATTCACAAATGATAACTTATTTTTGAATGTAAAAAGGAAACACATGCACAGTATGAAAGAATATGCCTCACAGAGATGGCAGAAAAAAATGAGCAGAATAGTAAACTATAGGCTAAACCTTTACGCAGCACATTGGTTGAGAAATGAGGTCAGTGTGGATTCAGCAGACTGCTCCATCACCGACCCTCTGCTGTTGGTTAATGTTCAATTCAATCACCAGTTACTCCCACCATTTATTGAGCTTCTGTCTACCATATCTGAAGATGCTACAAAGAGCAGAAAATATCAGCCCCTGTCTGCATGGTGTTTGAGTCCCAGGAATGTGGAGACACATAAGCAAACACAACATTGTGTGTACTCAGCCTGGAGAGGAGAGGGTACGCCAATACCAAGGAGTGTGGAGGGCAGGCAACCTGGAGTTGGCTCCCTATTTGTTTCTCCCAGGTTACCACTGCAGATTTGATGGGGACAATCCAAGTTGAACTTTATATGGTAGAGCAAGTAACTTAGAGCAACTCCATGTCCCAGGCCTGAGTATCACATCCACTAGTCTCAGAAGTCCTATTCTGTCTACAGATACCTGGCCCCACCCACCTCATCCTTATTCCAGATAAATATTCACAGGTATCTTTGCTGGGAAACAATCTGGTGGGCTGGTATCCAGCACACTGTCGGGCAAACAGTAAGCATTCCATGTTGAATGTTAAACCCTTACATAGGTGTCACTTATCATCCATGGCATAATACAGCTGAGTATTTTTTTTTAATTTTTTCAGTAATTTTTCATTATTTCTGGAATGTAGTAGTGCTTGGAAGCCTTCCGGTGTTTCATATTTCATGGAGTTGTTCATGACCTCACGAGTTTATCACAGCCATGTTTAAGGGCTCAAAGCTCAGGTGAAGCTTTCGGACTGAGAAGGGTGACACAAACCTCAGTCTAACCCCCAAACACTCCTTGTTTTTTTTCTTACTGGCACCACCAGGGCTATTTCTTACATCTGTTAACAAATACTGATAGGGCCACTGTTAAAATGTGCATGAATTGAAACTTGTCATCCAGGAATGTCAATGTAGCTCATCAGATTAGCCATTGTCACCTCAGAAATGAGGCACAGGGGCCTGGGTGGGAGAGGAGAGAGCACAGGACAGGTGAGAGAAAATGGTTTGGTGTATGGTTGGCTGATGGCCTGTTGGTTCTGAAGTCTTGTACGATGACACAACAGAAAGTCTCGGGAGGATGCTGGACTAACCATGAAATGAATATAAGAATCTGTACCCACATACCCAGGTTCTGTCCTTCCTAGGATGAGGAACTGTTACACCCCCAAACAGACCCTTCAGTTTCCTGATATCTCAGCTGGTAGGAAGGTATTCTTGATAACCCCAAACTGTAAATTTCACTCCTTGGTTCCATTTTTTTTTTTTTTTTTTGCCCTGAAGTGAGAAGAACCAATTCAATCACCTGCTGCTATGAAGCAAGGCCTGAAGTTAAGATTCACTCCTATGTGCTGCCTTGACATCTGGTGAAACCAGGAGGACCTCATGTCACCTAACCACGAGTCCCCCACCACTCTGCCACGTGGATGAGGTCTCATGGCCAAACAACTCTCCTTTCAAAGGGACCAGGCGCAGTTCCTGATTATCCCTGACTAGAGGGGTTAGTCCCCTGCCAGCCCATGGAATTATTCAAACAAGCCAATGTCACCCCTGTGGGGACCTGGGGATACCTCATTCTCTTGTTACTATACAGCCTTTTTCCCACAGCCCCTGCTGGGTCACTATGTGCCAGCATGCAGCCCGTGTGGCCCTGTGTCCTCCTCCTGGGGCTGGGAGCATATGTGACTAATAAACAGCTGCCGATCCCATCTGTCCAGTGTCGGGTGTCACATGTCCGACCAGCCCCATTACTCTGGGGTGGAAACTCCTCCCATGCCAGCAAGGTGAAGAGGAGGCAATCAAAGCAGTGGCCTGTTAGTGGGCAGGGGGCTTAGGAACCTGGGAGATTGGGTGATAGCAAGGCCAGAGGAATTTTACTTCATGGGAATTTAGAAAGGACATTTTCTCACGTCCTTTCATGCTACTCTGAGCTTTTGTGGGTGACCATGAGTGTGGCTGCTGATGTAATGCAATGCAAGAACAAGTGAACAGAGGCAGGAACTAAGAGTCACATTTCCAGAAAAAGAAAACAGAAATATTCTGGAGTCTCAGGACCATTGGTGACAGGAAGCTTATTCTAGGAAATATGTACAATTACACATTGAATTCACCAGCACATTCTGCCCACATCTTACACTAGTTCTCTGAACAACGCACATCCCAGGGTACTGGAATTCGACTTGTCTCTGTATGAAAACAAAGAGTGATGAGCAAGGGAACTAATGATTAATACTAATGTGTGTGTTTTCATGACAAATGCCAACCTGTCTCCCCTCTCCCTCCCGCCCAAGCTAATGGACGAACATCAATCAATACATTCAGGAAAGACTACAGAATCAATAATGGGGCTAATTTCACAGAATTAAGAACTGGCATTTTTTTTTTTAAACAAGAAAGCAGACACATGGCAATAACCACATTCTTATAGGTTGCCTAGCAACAAGATATAAAAATGATGCACAATGTCAGTAACTTATTTTCACATACAAAACCAGCCCCCTGCCTTGGCAATGCTATAATGTACTTTCTCCCCAACTATAACTCCGTGGAGACTATTAATGCTCTCATTTTCCATAATACACTCTGTTAAACAATCATGTGTTTTTGTTAGTGCATTAAAACAGTGAATTTACTTAATGACTAGTCAAGGAAGTGGTAGCTACAGAAGAGGGAGGAGTTTGTTTCCATTTTAAGCTCATAGGTTCATTCACTGGGCAGGAGGATTCAGTTGATAGCAAAGGTCATGCATCAAAACATTGGAATTCATGTATAAAAGGTGAGAGAACTAGGCAAGAAGTGGTAGTGTATGTGTGTGTGTGTGTGTTTAAAGTAGACAATGAGGTTCAAGGGTAGTATTAACATTTCTGGATGACTTAAAAAAATTTTTCTTTGGAATATGAAAGAAGTTTCCGGAAGGCAGAAAGCCTTTGTGGGCCAAGGTACATTATCAGATATGGGAGTGAAGGTATGGCTTTAGTTGAGGGGCTGGTAGAGAAGAAGGGGCAGTTATCAAGCTGCCAAGCTCGTAGTGAACACATGAGCGAGATCCTGACACAGGGGACCCTCACTCCTAACACAGCTGCTGTTCTGGAGGGTGGGACTGGAAGCAGGTCCACCCCAAGCTGGGGCTTTACAGGTACCATCACTTGTCATCCGCCTATGATGTTAAGCCCGTTTAACAGCAGCAAAAAACAAACTCCATGAGGTTAAGTAATTTACCCAGCATCACTCAGCTGGGAAGTGGGAAAGCTGGAATTCAAAGCAGGATCTGTCTTTGTTACTACTGCCCATCTTTGTCTCAGTTGGCTTCTACTGATCCTCGCTGGCGGGTATTTCTGGTATCCAAGGAGCTAAGGAGGGAACCTATTTCCTCAAAAGAAGCAAACAAACAAACAAATCAACAGAAACAAACTTTCTGGATAAGCCCCACAGTGTACTGCATGACATTTATGTGCACACTAATTTGCGTGCTTCCATGATTTTTGCAAGTTTCTTATTCGTTGTTACACAGGATCATCAACTCTTGAGTTTGGGCCATGTATAATATCTTAAAAACTATTTTCTGCTGAATAGAGCATTTTACTCAGGAGACCTCCAGTAATATAGATGGCCAACTTGTGGCTCAGAGGACACACAGTTTTGGATTTGTCTTATTCACAGTGCTATCTTTAACACTTGTGCTGGAATACAGTTAGTGTTCAAGAACCACTTCTAAGACCAACTCTATGCACTCGTGAATTTCAAGGTTTTCCTAATAGGCTGATTGACCAGTGTTTTTTACATGGGATGCTTTGGGTCTTGAATCTACACTAGTACCTATGAAACAGCCTGAGATGAGCGAAAAGACAGATCTGTTATCACTGGATGCTAATGTGAAGTGGAATGTGCTGTTTAGTGAGAAGAGCAGGTGATTACAGGTGAAGACAACTTGATGGCAGCTGAGCATCCTCCTGGTTGCTATGTAACCCCAGACAAGTCCCTGTCTTACTCAGCCTCTCCAACCTCACTTGTTTCCTTGTCTAGGAAATGGTTACAACACTTACACTGTCAAGGAATCAACAAATATTTATGAATACCCACAGGGCACAAAGCAATAAACTTGGTGCTTATTTAAGCCAGAAAATAAAGCTAACACAAAGCAGAGAATTATCCAGAAACCTGAGCAAACTAGGCACAAGTTGAAGCATTAGGCTCTTAAACCCTCCTGGAGATTGTGATCTTGGCTTTGGGGTATTTTAGTTAGTATCTGAAAAATCTTGTCTACCTACTTTAGTCAACACGTGTGTGCTAATTTCTATTGCTGTTGTAACTAATCACTCCCAACTTAGTGGCTTAAAAGAACACAAATTTATGATCGTACAGTTTGGTAGCTTAGAAATCCAGAATGGGCAAAAAACAAGGTGCCGGCAGGGCTGTGTTCTGTTCTGGAAGCTCCAAGGGAGAATCTATTCCTTGCCCCTTCCAGCTTCTAGAGGCCCCAAAAATCCTTGGCTTGTGGTCCTTTCTTCCATCTTCAAAGACGGCGATGTTGCGCAAGTCTTTCTCATCTCCCCGTCTGCCTGGTTCTCTCTCTTCTGACTCTCTTCCACTGGTAAAGGACCTTTGTGATTACATTGGATACACCCAGAAAATCCAGGATAAATAATCTCCCCTTCTCAAGGTAATCTGATTAGCAGTCTCAATTCCATTTGCAACCTAATGCCCCTTGCCATGTTACCTACCACATTCACATGTTCTGGGGCTCAGGAAGCAGGCTTCATTTTTTGTTGGCAGTGGGGGTGGGATTACTCTGCTTCCTGCAGTGTATGCCTGTGGGAGTAATTATTTGTCCCAAGAGCAATGATGGGTTACAACTTCTATGGATACAGCCAAGTGACCTGTGTAAGACTGTCTACTTCTTTAGAACTTTACATTCTAAGGAAGGGAACAAAATATTAGCTACAATTTTAAAAAGCCCATGACACTGATAACATGACCCATAGTTTGCAAAGCACTTTGACAAACAGTTGAGCCTTGAACAATATGGGTTTGAACTGGGTGGGTGTTCTTATATGTGGATTTTTTTTTCAATAAACACTGTAAATGTATTTTCTCTTATGATTTTTGTAATACCATTTTCTTTTCTCTATCTCACTTTATTGTAAGAATACAGTATATAATACATATAACAGACAAAATACATGTGAATTGGCTGTTGATGTTATTGGTAAGGCTTCTGATCAACAGCAGGCAGTTAGTAGTTAAGTTCTGGGGGGGGAGGTGAAAAGTTATATACTGATTTTTGATTGTGTGGGAGGTTGATGCCTCTGACCCCTTCATCAGGGTCAACAGTGTATTTCTTATTAGACCCTCATAACTACTTACAGACAAGCAAGGGAAAGTATTATCTCTGACTTATAGGTGAGTAAACTGAGGCACAGAGGGATTTTTCTTAAGGCCCCCAAAACAGCAGATTCAAACCCAGGTATGCAGAGTTCAGGTCCAGAGCTGCAAAACCTTTACATATGTATCATATCAATATATATTGCCCCAAGGAGCAGTAAGAGATCTGGTTTCTGTTCTATGAAAGGAAAAACAGATGAGGCTGTTTAGAAACTTAATAAAGAACATAAAGTAAGTCTCACCCACAGCTGAGGGAACTGATTCCCCGTTAATTCAGTGCCTATCCCTGATCCCTGTTGTGGATGGAGACAAAATCGGGAACGAAAGGACAGGAAGAGCCTCATATACAAACGGAGTCCCTGAAGGGTGAGGAGCAGCAGGGGGCCATGTGCTCTTCTGACCCAGAGTTAAAGGAAACTGCTTGTTCTGGGGTTCCGCTTTCTTGGCATTAATAAATGAGTGCAGTCATAGAATGGCTTGAGCCTGTGTGCATACTGGCGATAGTGAACAGAAACACAAGTCACCAGGGAGGTTGGAAGTATTGTTAAAATCCTGCATTCCTGTTTATACTGTGAGTTATTTTATTCTCCAAAAAGATACATTATTTTAATGAGGAATCCAACCAAGATCAGAAACTTGTTTATTCTAATCACAATTTCGCACATTTGTCCTGATGTCTTACCTTAAAATGGGGGCAGGGGGGAATATTTCCTGTGTCCCATCCCAAGAGATGTGATGACTGATGAAATGTGGCAGCTGGATTAGACATCTAGGGCCAGTGTGCATTGACTGTGTTTGGTCATTATCTCCAACTCTCTTCATTTAGGGCTGCCCAGTGGCTTCTAGAAATAAGGTATTGTTTTCCTCCCAGTAACCTCACAAGATACCTGTGAAGGTGAAACACTGAAAGAAGCTGGAAAGTCACCACAACCCACTGGTAACGTCCAATGAAGGCACAAGGGACACAGCGGCCGAGCAGTATCCTGACACAGCATCCTCTGAAGGGAAGCCTTTAGAAACTGCAGAGTCCCCAAATATTCACTGCGTACTACTGCACAACATGACTTTGACGGTGAAGTTGGTAAAAGATAAGGAAAAAGATAGTCACTGGTATAATGCAGTAAAATATATAAATCTAAATCCATAAAGGGAAGTCGAGTGTGACTCCCTTTCTTAATTGCCTCACAAAATCCCACTAGATGCATAAATTACTGTTCCTATTAACAGCACTATGAATAATAATCAGTTTACTTTCTGACTTGTATCTAAATATACTTTCTATATGATTTCATCTTTTATTCAGCTGTTTAAAAGCAGAATATCTAATTACAGTTCCTTTTAGTTAACATTATTTTTTTTCTTTTTGCTATGGAACATGTGTGATGACTGATTTTCTAAAAACAGAATTCTTTAGCATATGGAACAAATCGTGTTATTATTAATACAGTCCCAAATGACTCTGCATTTCAATTTCCTAAATTATTTAGTCATTGCTGATTATGTCTTTTTACAATTCATTATCTCATTTCTTTTAACATGGGCATTTTATTCATTAAGTATCAAAATGAAGGCTTTGACCTCATAAAAAGAGATAATCAGGGAATACTGATGTATTTCTAAAAATCTCTGCTTCCCTTCTCTAACATTTTCATGCTATATGATGATACGCCCCAAATAACAAGGTTTTCAAGGACATCGTAAGATGCTGATGCTAACCGGTGTATTGTGACAGATGTTGTTGGTGGGGTTGGAGCAGTCTGGGACTTGCTCACCTGTGACATCTCTTAGGACAGCCACACCAGCTCTGACTATAGCCCAATCATGTTGCGATGTTCTCGTTTTAAACAAAGATGCTATTTGCGTAAGTAGATTGTTGCACTGGTTTTATTTAAAAGCTAAAATGATCTTTTAAAAATAGCTCCGTAAGTAGTACTGGGAAGCACAGGGCAAGAAAAATTTCCTAAATTAAAAGAGAACTAGCCCTTAATAAGGATGAATTTTGTCCTCCCATTGAAGTTGTAACACCAGATTCTGACCTGGACCATTTAATAGAGCCTCGGTGCTATGACTCCCATACGAATGGTGGCTCATGATTTCAGTGAGGTCGATGCACCTTGCCTGAGACCAAGTTCATTGTAAAAATGAAAATAAAAAAAAAAGCAAAGGAAAAAGATGAAAGGATAAAGAAGGCTGAGGACATGAGGAAATTAAAGGAGAACAGACATATTTCTACCTGGCCAAAGCCTGTCTCTATCCGAGATGTAAGCTGGGCTATGAGATCAGGAAGGACTTCCCCAGGCATCCTCAACAATGGGCCTTTATGTGTGACCTGGACAGTAGACACTACTGTAACACAGAACAATATGGTGACCTTTTGTCAGCCACACCTCCTGATCGTGCTAAAGCTGAAGGCTGCTGAACAGATATGCCAGTGGAACTCCTTCTGTTTGTTTTTTGACTTTGAACAAACAATAGATGCCAAATAATCAAAAGGACTCACACCCAGGCAATGTAAAGCTTGCAATAGAGTTTATGACCATCTGCTCAACACTCAGGCAAGGCCCAGAAAGAGAATGTAATATCTTTGGAGAAAGCTGCCATGAAACTGTGACATTTTTTCTCCCCTAGTGGGTAAAGGGAAGGTTGGTAGATGTTTCCTTCTCACCTTGAGCCTAAGTGAAAGGGCTTTTAAACACACACACACACACACACACACACACGCACACGCACACGCACATGCACGCACACACGTATGCACACATACCCCAATACCCCTCAGAGGACTATATTTGCCCTGGGAGCTTGGGGGTGCCTCACTTAAGCCTGAAAAATTCAACATGGGAGCAGCTGACTGTCCACAGATGGTAGCACAGAGGCCATGTGGGATGTGGATGGCACTTCCTGCTTTGGGGAAACCAAAGATGCCATTGGTTGGGACATGAACATGGAGAGAAAAGAGGGTCATGTGGAAGACTGAAAGAGAGGTGTTACCCTCGTCAAAGGAGCTATAGGTGGTATTCACAGTGGAGAAGAACTTTCTGTAACCATTAAAGCATGACTGTTTTCCCTCATCCCAAGAGAGACTTGCCAATCCCGAAGGGGGCCAGTGCCTGCTCACACGGATGCCCACGTGCAGCTCCTTTGACTCTGTGATGCTCTTCTGTCTCCCCAGCTATAGCTCTGGAGGAGCCAGAAACCCCAGCTATAAAAAAAAATATGTAAGCCCATGAAATGGAGAAGCAACCATGCCCCTCTGTCCCTCTTAGGAGTCCAGCCTGAAGGAGCCCACCTCAGGGGAAGAATACCTTTAAACCAAAGTTCAAAGCTCTGACATTGGCCTGTGACTGGACATTTTAATTACTGAAATGAGACATTCTTCTGTCACTGAGAGTGTGTGGAGGACTTTTAAATCATCTAATAGTGTCTGGAAAAGCCACGAGAACTACTGAGATTTCATGCAGGGCAAGGGGAGAAGCAGCCATGAGAAGGGCTGTAAGAGACAATGAAAGCATCCTGAGTGCACCTTAGATGCAGCACCTGCATTTTAAATTGTGGTAAAAGATACATAAAATTTACCATCTGAACCAATTTTAATTATACAGTTCAGTAGCATTCGGTAACTGTTGTGTAACTGTCCCCACCATCCACCCACAAAACTTCTTCATCTTTCCCAACTGAAACTCCATCTCCATTAAATAATGAGTAATGGTTTCATTTTAAGGAGTAAACAGAACTCAGCATAAGGCCTGGTTCCTGGCTTCTGCATTTACTACACTATTGTGGCTGTTCTACTTTTATTTATTCCACTTTGACACTTATTTTTGCGTGTGTAGATCTGAGTTTCTGACGACATCAGATTCCTTCTGCCTCAAGAACTTCCTTTAATATTCTTTTGTGAAGTAAATCTGTGGGTGATGAATCCCCTTCATTTTTATTTGCCTGAAAAACTCTTTATTTCTCTTCAACTTTTTACTTTTTGCTGAGAATTCTGGGTTGGCAGTTTTTCTTTTCCTTTTAGCACTTTAAAGATGTCACTCCACTGTCTTATTGCTTGCCTGGTTACCAGTGAGAAGTCTGTGTCATCCTTTTCCTGGTCCCTCTGTAGGTAATGTGTCTTGATTTTTTATGGCTGACTTCAAGATTTTCTATCTTTGGTTTTCAGCAGTTTGAATATTATATATCTTGAGGGGTGTTTTGTGTATGTGTGTGTGTTTATCTTGCTGGGTATTTTCCGAGCTTGAGCTTCTGGGATATGTTTGGTATCTGACACTAATTTTGTAAAGTTCTTGGCCATTATTTCTTCAGCCCTGTTCTTTTTTTCTCTCTTCTGGGGATTCCAATAACTTGAACTTTTGACCATTTAATATTGTCCTACAGGTCTTGGATGCTCTGTTCATTTTCTCCTCACATTTTTATCTCTTTATTTTCAGTCTGAGTAACTTCTAATGACTTATCTTCATGTTCATGGATTCTCTCCTCAACGTCCAGTCTACTGATGACTCCATTCTCCATCTCTCTGTGTTTTTAAATTCTCGGTATTTCATGTGCCTCTCTCTTCTAGCTTCTCTGTCTTCCTCATGAAATTACCCATATGATGTTATCTGCTGTCTGCCTTTACCTTTCAGGGCCATTAATATGTTAACTGTAGCCATTTGAGTTCCCTGTCTGAGAGCTCTAATATCTATGTCATGTCTGATTCTGATTACTCTGTCCTTTCAGACTGTGTTTCTTTCTTGCCTTTTATATGTCTCATAAGTTTTTGTTGAAAGCCAAACAAACATGTTGCATAGAACAGGAGACTCTGAGGAAGGAGTTTCCATGCTTGGAGAGAACAGCGTTCCTTCTGTCAGGTCCTGAGAGTAGAGGTTTGTGCTCACCCAAGTCTGGAGCTGGGCTGGATGTGAAGCTTGCTCTCTGCTTGATGATGAGTTTCCCCACTCTAGGGCTTCTGTCTACAGTTCCCCCAGCTGCAGTTACTCAGTGCTCCTTCAGTGGTACTTGGGGAGTGGGAGACAAAAGGTGGCCCCTGCTATTTTGATTAAGCCCTGGTTTGGCAGGCACTGTGAACATGAGTCCCCGAGTCCCAGGGGTGTGGCCTTTCTCCTGCTTTATGGAATGTCAGGCAGCATGCATCCCTGCCCCTCCCTGGGGGGAGCCTTTTCTTTTCTCCTGTTCTCCTCTCCCAGGGAGCTCGGGATGCATTCTGGTTGCCCTTCCACTAAAGATGAAGTCCTCTGTTTCTTAGAAAAGACAGGGAAGGTGGGTCTGAGTTGGATTTTGGTGGCGGGTGCCTGTCCCCTTCCACAACTGTAGGGGGACCTACTGGGGCACTAGGCTGGTGTTCTATGCCCTTCCTCCTGTGGATGAAGACTTCAAACTAGCAGGAGAGATATGAAAGACGGCTGCAGCTGGAGGGTCAGCAGAGGCTGCTGTTCTCCCCTTCTCCCACGGCCAGCACCACAGACAGGCTTTTCAGCATGAAAAGCATGAAACACAGTGCCTGCCTCCCTGTGCCTGGGGTGCCCTCCTGGAAGCCCACATTCACCTTCAGCAATTCATTACAAGTTTCCAGCTGAACCTTACTGGCTTGTATGGCACTGGGTGGCGTCCTATAGAAGCAGACACTCAGGTCTTGTTTCTTCCTGAAGGTACCTGTCTCTCTTCATATTTCAGGTTAATTGGTTGCCCTGTGACTTCAGTTCTTTCATGGATTTAATAAAAAAAAGTTAATTTTCTGTTTCTTCAGATTTTCCTTGCTATAAGTGTGGAAGCAATGCTCCTTCTAGCTTTCTACCTTCTGTAGCCCAGAGCTGAAATGCTGCTGTTTTCAATATCACTTTACCGAGTTCTGTGCTGACCTTAATCTCCTTTGAGCTACACGACCAGCCTGAGTGAGGCACATGATAGGTGCCTCAGGCAGAGAAGAAAAGCATTGAGGAAACTTACTATTTCCTATGCTGAATAAACATGTCCAATTCTTCATTTTCAAGTAATCATAGGTATCATTATAAACTCTTAATTCATTCAAGAGTGAATTCCCACCAAACGGAAAAACAAAGTTTATAATTGTAGGTATCTTTCAGTTCCCATGAAGACATGAATTTTCCATACATAAAATTAAAGCTCTTATTCATTTCTGGACCCTAGAAATCACTGGCTTTTAAAACACAGTAATAACTCAGGGCATTGAAAACAATTTAAGTAATATGTCCCATACTTGAAAGTATATGCTATTAAAAATGGAATGAGTCAGTTTTCTCATAAGGCTAGATTTTCATTAAATCATTCAAGTATTTATTGAGATTATTTCTGGGTGCTACACAGTCATACAAAAATGAAGATAATCTCATTCTAATTGAAGTTACATCTGTATGTCAATACAAAATACAATACTGAAAAGAAATAGACAAGTCCTCATACATGATACAGGAATATCTTCCTGTGTCTTCTTTTAAGGATGAAAGCTGAGGATTATGTGAAGTATGTCTTTGAAGACTCCCACTATTTTAATTCACTGTCTTTTCAAGTCCGAGCAGACTTCTGAGTTTTACTTTGCTCTTCTTAGTTGCACAAGTCTTTATGTAGAAAGGATTTCTATTGAAGTTGGAGGGTTCCATGCCATTTGCCAGTAAGCAAGAGGGCTGTTCCAAACAATCCACCAAGTTTATTTTGATGTGAAAATACTGCTATGTTAGAAGTTATGCATGATTTTTAATCCTCTGTGAGCTCTCAAAGGGAGTCTTTAGAAACACAGTAGACTATGACATATAAATATTACTTTGCCTGGGTAATCTGATTTATAACTTATAGACATACTTAGTATAACCATATACTTATAAAAGCAACTTACAAGCATAAGCTGATATAAATGAACGTAGTTTTACAATCAACTAAGAAGGCAAAGAAATTTAAATAAGCACTTTAACTGCTTGTAAAGAGATAAAAAGCTATCAACCACCTATCAAGCGAATGTTCCACCAGGGGGTGTAGTCTGCATTTATTCCCTTTGCAGCCATTTAGTGCATGCACCTGAAGAGTTGTATAAAGTACTATATTTTTGTAAAGTGATTTATAATGTCCCTATGGCTTTCGTTTTTATTCCAAGGAAGCTTTGTCTTTTTATTTTATTATTGTTTGTCAATCAAACTCAAAATGATTTCTAACACCTGTTTTTCTAATAATGCTAAGGTTTAAAGAAACTGTAAACAGATATCTAGGAACTTTAAGGGAATGTGCTATTAATCCTCAGTTAATCCTTTCCTACAGATAGCCAGGAATCCTTTAGCAAAACAATTATTTCTTAGCAATAAAGATAATCTTACAAATATCACATCTAGATTTTATAGACTGATATTTCTTTAAGTGAACCTCACCTCTAAGGAATTTGAAAACACTCAATTATCCTAATGACAAGAATAATAGCAGCTAAGTCACCAGTACCGAAATAAAATGTTTGTTTCAATTGCAGACTTACAAAATTGGTTTACCTCCAGAACCCTATTTGATGAGTGAAAACATTTTGTTACACATGTTGACTCATCAAGATGTGTGTATTCACAAATTCATCCAGCAATAGATGTTACAACCATATCAAATAATGAGTGAGAACAATAGCTTTTTCTTTGCAAATGTGCACTGTACTGAAATCTCTATTGGCTCAGTGTCACCCAGCCAGCCAACGCAGGACTGTTGTTGAATGCAGGCGTGTCGGAGGTGGAAGCTCAAGCTCCTATAAAACCTCATGCCTGTGCAGTCAGGGGCGCTGAGGCTTCTGCCCCCTGGAACCAACTCTTGGTGTCTCTTGACTATATTTACCCACCCCTCTCCTGGGGACCAGGACAGCGTGGGTTGTTATTGCCTTTCATAGGGCTGATAACGGGCAAGAGGCCTCCGTTAGGAGGTGTCAGTAACCCAGAGCTCCATGGAAGGCAGCATCACACAGGCTGATGCAAAAGAACTCAGTGTTTTGATACCTAGGACTCAGTAACTTGGTTACACATGAGTGCACACTTGAGCTTGATCTGTAAGGAACTGTCAAAGGTATTTCTGTGCTCACTGAGCACTTCTTGTGGCACACTGCAGGCATCAGTCCTCGATCTCAAGTCTTGCAAGCCCTCTGCAGCTTCTTACCGCAGAAGCAACAAACGCAGCCATGATGTGTTGCCTCAGTTCCCTAGGGCTGTGAGAAAAAAATGGTACAAACACAAAAGTCTTGATGTGTCATGCCCACAAGAAAAATTTGCTCAGCTTTCTGTTTTGAAAATATTCAGATTTTTAAAAAATCATAGTATATTGTGTTTATTAACTTGGGTTCCAGAATCTGGGAGCCCTGAGTTTAAACCCTAACCATGTCTCTTAATTGCTGTGTGTTAACCTCTCTACATCTCAAGTTCTCCTTTTGTAAGATGGATGGGGATGACACCACACAGGGTTGCAGCGAGGATTAAAAGAGATAGCAGACGTCCAGGGCACATCAATACATGTTTTGCAATGTTGTTGTTGTTGTTTCTGTTGTTTTAAGTCATGGAGTCTGCTCTAGTCCAGGGAGGTTGTTAGATCCTTTGACCTCAAACACGAGGATACCCTGCACTGTTGATCTGATCGGCTCTTGATCATTTTTAGTGATAAAAGGTCCAGCCCACATTCTGTGAGGAATTAAGAGTCTTCCCAGTGCTGCTAAGACACTGGGAGGGTAGGGTGAGATGAAGAAATGTATTTTTAAAATGTTCAAGCCAAAATGATTGCTGATATGATTTCCTAAACATTTGCTCGAATTCACCAAATATTTTGCTCACTGCCTTTTCATTTTCCTGTGTTTGCATGGGCTTTGCTTTTGATGTGGCACAAACTTTAAAATACATTATTAAGCAGGCAAGCAGGTCCCCCCCTCCCTGGAGCTGGCACTCTGTCCTCTGCTTATTCTTAACAAAACTCCTTTTGTGTTCTTTTGTGCTGAAGTGATTAATCATTTCAACTATCCAAGGGTTGCTGATGATTCTCCAGTTACACTGACCCCTTCTCCCCCACCATCAACACTGTTTTAAACATATTAGGAATTGGCTCTTGTGTTTTCATTCATTTCACAGTGGGCTCCTCATTCCATACAATAATGACAGAACCTCCCAAAAAACTCAGTGTTCATTTCTTGCCTTTTTCCAGAATCTGGGTTTGGGGTGTATGTAGAGGGGATAGTGAGAGACTTCACTAAAATAAACAAGGAAACAGAAAGTTAAAAAGTCAGAATGACAGATGCTTATGTTGTTGATCAGAGTAGAGGTTTTTATCTCACCATCTGGAAAGAACTTGTTACATTTTTTTCCTGTGCAGCATCATCCTCATTGCATTGTGGCAGGGTTCTTTTTCTCCTTATGCTGCACAGATATGGGGTCGTTGTGTTTTCATTTTCATTTGTCTCAAGGTATCTTCTGATTTCTTCTTTGATCTTACTTTTGACCCATTCACTGTTTAGTAGTATGTTATGTAGATTCCAAGTATGTTATGTAGATTCCATGTATGTTTTTTAATTTTTTCATTGTAATTAATTTTTAGTTTCATACCATGGTGGGCAGAGAAATGATTTCAATCTTAAATTTAATGAGACTTGATTCATGGCCTAACGTGGTCTATCTTGGAAAATGTTCCATGTGCTCTTGGAAAGAATATATACTCTGTTGCTTTGGGGTAAAATGCTCTAAAAATCCATCTGGTCTGATGTGTCATTTAAACCTGCTGTTTCCTTGTTGATTTTTCTTTCTGGAAGATCTATCCATTTGTATCAATGGAATGTTAAAGTCTTCTTCTATGACTGTGTTACTGTCAATCTTTCCTTTTATGTCCATCAATAAATTTAAGATTGAAATCATATCAAGCATCTTATCTGACCACAATGGTATGAAACAAGAAATCAATTAGCAGATGGTTTCACAGTGAATTTTATCAAACATTCAAAGAAGAATTAACACCTATCCTTCTCAAACTATTTCCAAAAATTCAAGAAGAAAGGCTCTCCAGCTTAGTTTATGAGGCCACAATTACTCTGATTCCAAAGCCAAACAAAGACATTGCAAAGAAATAAAATTATAGGCTAATATCCCTGATGAATATAGATGCAAAAATCCTCAACAAAATATTAGCAAACCAAACTCAGCAACACATTAAAAAGATAAGACACCATGATCAAGTTGGATTTATTCCCTGGATGCAAGATTGGTTCAATAGTTGCAAGTCAATTAATGTAACAAACCACCTAAACAAGATGAAGAATAAAAATCAAATGATCATACCAATGGATACCGAAAAAACATTTGACAAAATTCAGCATCCATTTATAATATAAACTCTCAGCAAAGTGGGAACAGAGGAAACATACCTCAACATAATAAGGGCCATATATGACAAATCCACAGCTAGCATCATACTTAATAAGAAAAAGCTAAAAGCATTTTCCTTAAGATTAGGAAAAAGACAAAGATGTCTACTTTGACCACTTTTATTCAACACAGAAGTGCTATCCTCAGCAATAAGACAGGCAAAAGAAATAAAAAGCATCAAAATTGGAAAGGAAGAAGTAAAACTGTCATTATTTGCAGATATGATACTAATGATACTATAAAGAATCCTAAAAATTCCCCCCAAAACTTTTAGAACTGATAAATGCATTCAGTAAAGCAGCAATATACAAAATTCATACTCAGAAATTAGTTGCATTTTTATACAACAATAATGAACTATCAGAAAGAGAAGTTAAAAAAAAACAATCCCATTTACAACTGGATCAAATGAAAATACCTAGGAATCGAATTAACCAAAGAGGTAAAAGACTTGTACTCAGAAAATTATAAGACACTGAAGAAAGAAACTGAAAAAGATATAAATAAATGGAAGCATAAACCATGCTCATGAATAAGAAGACTTAACATCATTAAAATGTCCATACTACCAAAAACAATCTATAAAGTCAATGCAATCCCTATCAAAATACAATGGTATTTGTCATAGAACTAGAACCAATAATCCTAAAATTTATATGGAACCATAAAAAAACTCAAATAACCACAGCAATCTTGAGAAAAGAAAAAGTTGGGCAGAAGACCCAAATAAGTATTTTGCCAAAGAGCACATACGAATGGCCAACAGACATATGAAAAGATGCTCAAGGCCACTAATCATCAGAGAAATGCAAATGAAAACCACAATGAGATATCACCTGACATCCATCAGAATGGCCATCATCAATAAATTAACAAACAACAAGTACTGGCAAGGATGTGGAGAACAGGGAAAACTCACGCCCTGTTGGTGAGATTATAAATTGTTTCAGCCACTATGAAAAAAAGTACAGAGGTTCTGAAAATTAAAAATATAACTACCTTATGATCCAGTAATTCCATTTCTGGGTATTTACCTGAAGAAATCCGAAACATTAATATGAAAGGACATATGCACCCCTATGTTCACTGCAGCATTATTTAAAATAGCCAAGGTATGGAAGCAACCCAAATGTCCACAATAGACAATTGGATAAAAAGCTGTGGTACATATATACAATGAAATATTACTTGGTCATAAAAAATAATGAAATTTTACCATTCGCAACAGTATGAATAAACATAGAGGGCATTTTGTTAAGTGAAATTAGTCAGAGAAAGATAAATACCATTGACTTTACTTATACGTGGCATCTAAAAAAAACAAACAAAACAGAAGCAAACTCACAGATACAGAGAACAAACTGATGGTTGCCAGATGGGAGGGGGGTTGGGAGACTGGGTAAAAAAAGATGAAGGGATTAAGAAGTATAGATTGGTAGTTAAAGAACAGTCACAGGGTTGTAAAATACAGTACAGGGAATATAGTAATATTGTAATAACTATGTACAGTGCCTGGTGGGTACTAGACTTATGGGAGGGAAAACAGTTCATAAGTTATATAAATGTCTAACCACTGTGCTATACTCCTGAAAATAATATAACATTCAAATATAATTGAAAAATAAAAAAGAAATTATTTTAATATTTCTTGTGTATACAGTAGTAATTTACAGCAAATGGTATAATTTCACAACCCTCAATTTGAAAAAATAACAGGGAACACTATGTGTGCTTTTCATGATAATAAATACAATTTTAAAATGAATGTCTTGAGTTCATCACTTTGGATAGATGCGTTTTAACTGTTCCAAGAATTACTTTACACAGAACATATTAGCAGTGGAAACAGCTTTTACTTCCAGCCCTTGATTCCACAAGCAGCAACATGGTAATTAACCAAATTATCCCTGCAAATTTATTATCTTGATTTCTCCAACTTGTACATTATCGTCATTATCCATCAAAATGCAAACCTCAAGCTCATGAAAGATAATTAGAACACAAGTGGCAGATACAAAAGCTTTGAGATTTCCCGATGTAGACACCAGCAACAGCTCCCGACTCCTTTCACTTCCACCCTTTGGGAATCAGGAGGTGGAACCGATCTCTCCCACATTTGTGCCACTGCTAATGGGCAACCAGGTAACACCACAACCAGGGCAGTTCCTGGAGAGCTGATGTTTTAAGTGGACAGCACCTTGACTGTTTTTGTTGCAGAATTAGAAAGACAAAAGGGTGGAGAGTAGGAACAGAAATAGAGCAAAAGGTCAAAGTCATTAATTCATTATTATTCACCCACGTATTCAATATTTATTAAACATACATTATGTGCCAGTCATTTTGCTAGCCCCTGGAGATGGATGGGTTTTGTGGATAAGACAGATCATCGTGACTCAGAGCAAGAAATGTAATAAGAATAAAGGGCACCTGGAAAATACAGAAATGGGGCACTTAAGTCAGGGAACAAGGAAGGCCTCCAGGAGGGAAGGAGTGACATTCCAAGTGAGGCTCAGGAGACAAGCAGGAAACAGTCAGCTGACCGTGGGGTCTGCGGTAGATAGGCTGTGTTCTGAGAATAGGGAAGAACATAAGTTAAGCCAGAGCTGAGGGAGGGGGCAATGGCATCTTGCTTCCAGAAATGAAGTATGGAGTGTGAGGTGGGCAGTAGCGAAAGATGAGGTTGGAATAACATGCAGGGCTGGAGCATGTGTGGTTCTGCAGACATGTCCAGGAATGTAACTCTACCCTGAGCCCAGGGGAGTCACTGAAATGTTTTAAGTAAACATGCTTTGGAAAGCTGATTCTGCCTGCACGGCAGAGAGCTGGCTGGAGACACAGTGGGCTGAAAGCCAGAGAGGAGGACTCCAGAATAATCTAGGTGGGCAAGGGTGGCAGGCTGAGCAGAGGTTGGAGGGGATGGAGAGAAGTGGGCCCACATGAGGAAGGTTTGGGACATAGGACTGAGGGACCTGGTAAGGAGATGAGTGAGGTGAGAGTGAAGGAGAGACCCATGGTTGGGCAGCCAGGTGATGAAGACAATTCATGCTGGAGGAAAAGCAAGGGGAGGTGGGAGGTGACCTTAGGGTGGAGGTGTCCATGACATATCTCAGTGGAGCAATGGGGAGGGGCAGCTGGACAGGTGAGCAGGGAAGTCAGGAAACAGAGCTGGGCTCAAAACACACCCCTGAGATCCTCTCATGGCACAGGTGTCAATGGCAGCTGGGACACCAGCCTGTGAGAGGAGAAGTGCGCCAATCCCAGCATCTTGGGGAGGTTATGGGGAAGGGGAGACCTAGAGGGCAGGCCCAGGAAGTGGGGAAAAGACCCAGGAGGGTGTGGTATCACAGGTGCAAGCGTTTAAAGCAGAGCCTGTGGTCAGCAGCATCGAACGCCCACCTGGAGACCGCATGGGGCATCGTCTCTGCTTAGTGATGAGCCAGCCTAGGCTGGTGACATGGAAGAAGTTGGTTCAGGGGAGCGGTGGGGAGAAACCAGACCGCAGACAAAATGGAAGGAAAGCACAAAGGGCCTCAGGCCATGGAAGGATATCTGGGAAGGAGCCACAGGGAATGCAGTACTGAGACGCCTTTTCTTAAGGTGTACGTGCTCACTCTGCGACAAGAGCTACAGTGGGGTGAGGTTGGAGGGACCTGGGGAGCGGAGGGGCTTGCAGCCCCTGTGGAACTGCAGAGGGGCTGCGACTCTGAAGCATAGGTACAGGGATTCATTCCAAGTAGGGGAGGGACATGTCCTGAAGTTCAGGAAAGAGGGAAGGAGGGGCGAGGAGATTCAGGTGGGTTTCTGGGCCCATCAGCAGCTGGGAATGCAGGGAGGTGGCACCTGCACCTGTGTTCACTGCTGTCCCCTAGAGTAGAGCAGGGCCTGGTACTGACCAAATGAAGCCAGCAGGCCCAGGGCTCTCTCCTCCATGACAGAGAAGGTACAGGTGCCAAAGGTGTGTGTTGGGGGAGTGGGGGAGGGAGACGGCTGGTTTGACTAAGCCAGGCATTCTCGACAGGGGCCATATAAAACTGCTTCTTTAGGACAAAAAGGTCTCCTACTCTATGTATAAATACAGGTGTGTATGCCACACAAGGAGATGTACAGTATTTCCATGGTATCAGAATGTCATGAGAAGTGATCAGAAAAAGAGGGTCTAAAATGGTTCCTAAGGGAATGAAAAGAAGCCGAGAAACACTGACAAAGATAAAACACCTACAGTCAGGGACACTTGGTGAGCACATTGACAGTGAGTTCCTGAGGGAATAAGTCACGCTTTAAGGGAGTTGGCACAGTCTAGCTACTGTGACCCTGCCCTGCAAGTGAGATTCAGCATAAAGAGTGGTCAGAAATCACTGGTTGCCTGGAGGGGTCCATGACCCAACCCCCAGTGTTGGCTGCTAGAGGAAAGTTTTACTACTCCATCTGCAGGTGTGGTGCAGATTCTGGGACTGGACAAGGAATCAAGCACGATAGTGCCCTGCTAACAGAGAGAGCAGATACTGTCCAGAGAGGGACCTGCCCCAGCAGGGGCAATTCCTCATGCTGTAGGCTAAGAGAAGGATGCGGTGATCTTAGGGAATCTGAGCGGCAGTCAGGGCACCAAGTTCAAGTCTTGGTGACTTGAACTGAGGACCTATGTGCAAGGACCAGATATCTGATGGAATTTCTACATCAGCGAGAGAACCAAAAAATGCAGGGTAGAGATAAACATCACAAGGTCTTTCATGCTAGAAATTTTATAACACAAGGTTTTTCTCTCTCAATCAATCAATCTCTCTCTCTCTCTCTTCCTCTCTCTCAATCTCTCTCTCTCTCTCTCTACAAAATACTTTTGCAAACAAGCGGAATCTTATTTGCTTTTGTTATTTTAAGTACTAAAGTATTTTAATTATTCTATAAGGCTATAGTTATCAAAACAGCATGATGCCAGCAATAAAAACAGACACATAGATCAATGGAATAGAATAAAGAGCCCAGAAATAAGCCCATGTCTATATGGTCAATTAATCAATGACAAAGGAGGCAAGAATATATAATGGGGTAGGGACAGACTCTTCAATAAATGGTATTCAGAAAAGTGGACAGATCGGTGCAAAAAAAAAAAAATGAAATGACTACCTTCTTATGCCGTATACAAAAAATAGACTCAAAATGAATTAACAACTTAAACGTAAGACCTTTTGAAACCATAAAACTCCAGAAGAAAATGGAGATAGTAAACTCTTTGACATTACTATTGGTAATATATTTTTTCTTGACATGTCTCCTCAGGCACAGGAAACAAAAGAAAAAAGTGGTACTATATGAAACTAAAATGTTTTTGCACAGCAAAGGAAACCATCAACAAAATAAAAAGACAACCTACTGAATGGGAGAAGCTATTCACCAATGATACATCCAATAAAGGGTTCATATCTAAAATATATAAGAAAGTCATACAACTTAACACCAAAAAAAAAATCTGATTAAAAATGGGCAGAGGATCTGAATAGACATTTCTCCAAAGAGAACATACAGATGGCCAATAGACATATGAAAAGATGTTCAAAGTTACTAATCATCAGAGAAATGCAAATGAAAACCACAAAAAGATATCACCTCACACCTGTCAGAATAGCCATCATCAATAAATCAACAAGTACTAGTGAGGATGTGGAGGAAAGGGGACCCTTGTACACTGTTGGTGGGAATATAAATTGGTAAATAGTATGAAGTTTCCTCAAAAAATTAAAAATAAAAGTATAATATGACTAGCATTTCTACTTCTGGGTTTATCAGAAGAAATCCAAAACACTAATTTGAAAAGACCTATGCACTCCTATATTCACTGCGGCATTATTTACAATAGCCAAGATATGGAAACAACCTAAGTGTCCATTGATAGAAAACTGGATAAAGACAATGTAGTACACACTCACACTCTCTCTCTCTCTCTCTCTCTCTCTCTCTCTCTCTCTCTCTCTCTCTCGTGGAGTATTACTCAGCTATCAAAAAGAATGACATCTTATCACATTATTTGCAATAATGTGAATAGACCAAGAGGACATTGTGCTAAGTGAAATAAGTCAGACAGAAAGACAAATATCATATGGTTTCACTTATATGTGGAATCTAAAAATCAAAATAAATTGGACAAAAACAGAAACAAACTCACAGATACAGAGAACAAACTGATCGCTGCCAGATGGGAGGGGGTTGGGGTTATGGGTTAAAGAGGGGAAAGGATTAAGAAGTACAAATTGGCAGTTGTAAAAACAGTCACAGGGATGTAAAGTACAGCACAGAAAATGTACTCAATAATACTGTAATGACAATGTATAGTGCCAGGTGGATCACTTTGTAAGTTATACAAATGTCTAATATCTATGTTGTATACCTGAAAGCAATATAATACAGTATGTCAACTGGGAAAAAAAATCAAGTGTTTTTAATGCCTCAGTCCTTGAATATAGTGCTGACATTCTCCCGGTGTCGTCTTGAGAACCTGTGATGCTGTGTCTTGGACATTCCAGAAACCCGGCCAATCATGCATCCTGTCAGCCAACACACTTCCCACGCACCTCTCCTGGTCCTTGCCAGCCTGAGTGTAGCAGGAGGCCCCCAGCACCACTGGTTTCCATGGTAGCCAGTGGCATCTAGCTTTTGTTAACACTCTTTTTGCATACCTCTTCCTTCTAGTAAAATATTAACAAATACCCATGAAAAGATATTGACTGAGTTTTCAGAACTCACCCTTGACTGTTAGGGCAGAAAATACATTTGCAAGGACCTTCAGCTTCCTGGGCTGCTGACACCCCCTGGTTTCTATCCCCATGGTTCTGTAAATACCTTTGTGATTCGTAATGGGACGGATTAGAGTGAGATGGGGAGATACAGAAAGGCTGAGCCATTCATTTCCAACAGGAGCTTTTAGATCTCTGGGCTCAGGACAGATCCTGAATTACAGTGGCCTCTTGCCCCAGCTGTGAGAAACTGAACACACCCAGAGTCATCACAAAGTCTACAGAGTGCAGCCAAATGGCCTAGAAACATAGGCACAGCTGTTGGACAACCACAAAGGCTTGAGAACACCCTTGACAGGCAGAAATGGAGCCATTTAAGTAAGGCTTTTGCTTTCGGCCAAAGGTACAAATATAATAACATCTATTAAAAATGCAAAAATCAAAAATCAAAACAAAATACTATCAAGTGAAGGCTATTTACCTTGGGTAAGACCTGTCGGCTTTGCTCTGTGAGTTTCTCTAGGCCTACATCCAGTTGACTTTTGCTTGGATTTTATTTTACAACAGGTAATGGGATGTATTAATGGGGTTCCTCCACAGTTATACCTGGATTGATTTTGCCATTTGTGGGCTTTGTTTTGTCACTAGTAAAATCTTTACTGTTTGAAACAAATGAAATAATTTATAAAGAAGAAAATATAAGCTAGAAAACCCCTGTCTGAAGCAGGAAAGATTTGATCCAAGTCTGCTCTGCAAATGAGCCAAATAGGTCATTTAAAATGAGTTGCCTCTTTGTCCTTTAGTCTCTCTGGAGTGGCTAACATATTTTCTTTTTGTTTATTTATTATTTTTTTAATTGAAGAAATGATTTAAATTTTCCCCCCGTCTACCTTCCCTGCCTTACCTTCTGGTAACCACTTGTCCATTGTCCATGTCCATGAGTCTGTTTATCCTGTTCATTTGTTGCTCTTAGTTTTATATCCCACATATAAGTGATATAATGTGATTTTCAACTTTTTCTGTCTGGCTTATTTCACTTAGTATGACTATTTTAAGGTCCATCCATGTTGTTGCAAATGCCAATATTTCATCTCTTCTTATGGCTGAATAATATATGTACAACAGCTTCTTTAGCCAATCATCTATCGTAGGACACTTCAATTGCTTCCATGTCCTGGTAGAGTGGCTAACATATTTTCATCTGGAGTACAGAGCACATAGACAATTAAGCATAAGGTTCCTCTTGAGCCACTAGCCAGGGTCTGAACACTTGGGGTGCATCATGATGCGCATGTCAACAGCCCCTCATGCACAGTCTCCTAGGATTACATTGGAATCTTGCCCAAGAGGCTTCTAAATTTCTAGAAATCTAAGGAAAATGAGTTCCCTCTATTTGCTAGAAGTCTGTTCAATGATAGTGTCATGAAACTGGTTTGGATCTCCAGAATTTAAATAAGAACCAGTTCTCTCCTTCTTATAAACAGAAATACAACTCTATGTAGATATTTATCATGAATATTTCACAGAACACTGGCCTTAAACTAGTGACTAAAGATGAAAGCAATACGGTAATCTGCTCAGATGCTGCAATGAAATTGTCTCAATTCATCCCTTAAATCCAAACCAGAATATCAAGTGTTGGTCTCTCATTATGAAGGCTTGCTCTGATGTATATTGACCCTCAACTGCCATCTAAGCCCATCTTGCATAAAATGTGAGCATCCTGGATTCCAGCCTTGCACAACCCCATTAAGTTGTAAATGGGTTTTATTTGCTGAAAAAAATGTTAATGCCATCCTACCTTAATGGATAATGCTACAAAAAGCACCTAAGTGTTACAGCACTGGAACTTTCAGGATGAAATATTATGTAACTTAGAAAACTGTCTGTTATAAACATATGTCAGCCATGAGGGCTTCCAGCCCTTATCGCCCATCTTCATAGAACTCGGTTATAATTTCTCCCTCGGTTAAGTGAATTTTGCAATAATACACAGATTTATTAGGTCCCAGGATTAAAATTCTCTGAGCAAGAATAAAAAATAATTACACTTGAGAACATAATGGAATATTCAAATGACTTGAAAATAGTCACCTCAGCGAAAATAAGACAGGTGAGAGAAAAAGAAGTTTCAAGATGAGGTTGGTAACACTGGCCATAAAAACTGAGTTCAAGTGCACAAATGCATGAACTGGCACTTCCAAATCATGAACACGTGGAAAGGAGAAATCTCCCATTCACAGCAAAATGCCTGAGTGGTTTCATTAATGAGCTAGGGGGCTTCTTAATTTAATAAAAGAGCAGTGTCGTTAAGAGAGAGAGGGTGCTGGTGAAAGAGAGCATTCGTTAAAATCCCAGCCCTACGACTTACTAACTCTGTGACCTTGAGCAAGCTGTATTTAACTTCTTGCCTTGTTCTCTTCATCTGTGATATGGGGATGTCAGTAGTGTCTGCCTCCTGCGGTGGCTGTGATGGTTCAATGTGTTAACACATGCAAGGAACATAGCATCTCACATGTCATAAATGTTAGCTCCTTATCATTTGGTAGTTGTCACTGTAGGATTTACTGCAAATGAAAAGAGACCTGAATAGAAACCAGGGCCCTGCCTCACAAGAGGCCTCTGAACTCACTGATTCTATTTCTTCCAAGTCTGGATCCCGCCCAGTCCCCTTCACAGAACCAGCACTCCAGTAGGTCATCAATAACCCTTCTGTGGTCCAGCCCACTGGGTGACTCTCTATCATCATCTCTCTTGAAACTCTCTTCTCATGGATTCTGTGACTTTTCACTGTCACGATTCCCCCTCAGCTTCTCTAGTCACTCCCTCTCATTTCCAGTGGATCTTCCTCTTCCTGGCCTTGAAATGTCAGAATGTAGAAGCTCATTACTTCTCAGTCTCTAGTCCCTTTTCAGGCAAATTTACCCACTTCTATGGCTTCATGACCAAAATGCTCAGACCTCTGCTCTGAGTTCCAGACCTGTGAGTGTCCATTTATGTTCTCCATGCTACTGAAATGTCTCAAAGGCACTTCAAACTCAACATGTCTAAAAACTGATTTGTAACTTCCTCCCTCCCCCTGAAAGCAGCATCTTCCTCAATGTTCCCATGTCTGTGAGTGCCCCACAAAGCACCTCTCATCTGCACAGTGGCAAGAGCCTCCCACTCCTTTTTCCCTCTTCCCCTCAGTCTATTCTCCACAGCAGCCAGAGTGGGGTGCATTGAAATTGTAAACCTGATCACAACTCTCTGCTCATATCTTTCAGTGCCTCCCTGTGCTCATGGGATTTGGAACACCACTGAGAAGGCACAGCATATTAGGCTTCTCCTGTCTAGCTCTATCCATCTTCTCTCTAGCCCTTCTGGCCTTCACTGTCCTTTCTGAGTCTCTAACCAGCCAAGCTCCTCCATTTCCTCTGCTTGGAACCCCCACTGTTCTTTTCCTTAGGCTGATTTCCTATTCATCCTCCAATAACAGTTCGAATGTTGCTTCCTTGGGGAAGCTGTTCTTGACCCAAAACTAGGTCATATATCCAATAGTAAGCGCTCATAAAACCCTGAGTAATTATCACAACTGACATTATACATTTACGTATAAGATTTAAAAACTGTTAGTGTCTATCTCAGCTCTCATAAAACCCTGAGTAATTATCACAACTGACATTATACATTTACGCATACGATTTAAAAACTGTTAGTGTCTATCTCTTCGTGCACACTGTCAGCTCTAAGAGGGCAAGAGGTCATGTCTGCCTGGCTAACTGCTGTTCTTCCAGACCTCCCACTTGGAGAGGGCACCCTAATACTTGTTAAAGGAATATCTCAATTTTCATCATTTGGGGGCATTTTTTCATGACCCTGCTCTTCCTTCACAATAAGGTAGAGCCACTTAAACACAATGGCTGCAAGTAACAAGACTCTCTGATGCCCTTGATCACAACTGGTTTATCTGAGCTAATCACAAGGGATGAGAAACTGACAAGGAAAGCTAGGCTCCACAAAGACTAGTCATGGGGACCCAGCACCAAAAATACCAGTACATCATGACCACGACTTAGGCAAATAGAATGTTTGTAAGCGACCACAATCATACTCATCCTTCTTTAGAGATTCTTTCAGTCACTCATTCATATATTTATTCACTCAACAAAATTGTGTATTCTAAATGACAGACACTTGGGGCCACGGTGTGGGAGTAATCTTGGTGTCTGATGCATACACAATAGATACGATAGGCTGTTACCGAGAAGGAGGCCTGTGCTTGCATTTGGAAGACAGGACATGCCTAGGATAAGAGGGGAAAGATGATCCTGGAGAATGACTAGAGTGAGAAAGACAGGGGATAGCCATAAAAACAGTCCAGGCAAAAGTGGGAGCACAAACACAATCCTCTAAGAGGTCCTTAAACGCCAACTACTACTACGAATATCTTAGGCTGACAGGTGAGGATGGAGACAAAGGCTTCCCTGGACAATACCAGCACCACTATTACCTCTGCTTCCTCCAAGTCTACAGTACTCCCATCCTGGACCACTCCTCAAGGAAGAGTGGAACCTGGAGAGAGCTCAGCTGTCTTCCAATGTTGGTATCATCCCCAATACCCTTATACTTGCATATGCATTTAAATCAATCATCTGGTTGGTCCAGGCTTCCTTTTTGTTCCACACCTGATTTGGGTGGGCTGTGGCAGAGGTAGAACAGTGGTATGATGTACTAGGGGTCAGTTATCATGGGACAGTAGGAGGGGGCCAAGGGTGTGTGAGGCTCTTACCAGCTCTCTTAAGAAAAAAATAATGCTTTAAACTATTGGCTGCAGCATTTAGTTTTATTCTAAGTGAATTTTACATTACCTAAATTATATCTTTTTGGTACTTGAATTACTTAAGCTCTTATTCAAACTTTGAGCTTTGCTTGGAGTATGGAGAAGAAGGGTCACATGACAGATTTCTTCCATATCCTCAGAAAAGATAAGAAAGGGTAAGAAGGGTTAGGGTTTTTTAAATAGAAACACTAAAGAGGGGACTGGTGTGCTCTGGTATTATCAATTTGCAGATATAAACACCATAACCAATCAAAGGAAGATGTCCTAAACATTGAATATCTGGACCCAAACATGAAAGCATGTTGAAAGAGAAAAATAGAAACAGTGTATCAGCATTTTACACTCTGTTGTTTAATCTGATACAAAGCCTCAGGAAAGGGGAAAACACAAGTACAAAATACAACATATATTTTGCTTAACATATACTTAAATGCCAGAAATGAAGTTGCCCATATTGACAATTGTTTTCTATATAAATCTCTGCCAGAAAAACTAAAATCAGTATGAATTCAATGACTCAAACTTCAATTAATTATTTTGATCAACTTGAGAGTTAAAAGATTTATTTGTAACATAATACTTTCCAAAAAAAAAAAAATCTTGCCTCTGAAAATTGGACAATTAATGTAAAATTTTAAACCAAATAATTATATTACTGTAATTCGCTAGCAATTCAAGAAAAGTACAGAGGATGTCCAAAACTTAGAAACATATTATAATTCAGGTCTTTTTTTCTTGCCATACCATCTGGCCTAATTTGTCTTGGTGTTTTGCCTCGTGTAGTACCAGCTTTCTGAGAAATGTAAATTGTTAGGTTACACCCCTAAAAAATATGAGTGAAGAAAAAATATGGGTTGAAAGTGACATCCTGCTTATAAGTTTGGATACTAAGGAAAACACTGATATGGTGGAACAGCCCGACCTATGTGAACCTGGGTGTGAAATGGTTTGCAGAGGGTAGAGGGCATCCGCTAGAGATGATGATGATGAAAAGGACACGCTTACAGGAGTAACCGGCAAAACAATAACATGTGACACAACACAGAAATAAATTTTCAGACACCAAGACACCTCTTTGTCAGAGTGATTCTGATTCCAATTAAGTTTAGGAGGAAAAATAACAAGGCTGCCCTGCCTGACTGCAAAGCACAAACTGTGAAAGGCTGCTTCTAAACAGGAGGCTGATTAATGGGGGCAGCAAACATACACACAACCGTGTTTTTCATCTCGGCTCTGTTCTTCTGTCTTCTCGCTGATCACTTTAATATGGTGTTACCTTGGCCCATGCAAAGGCACCAGACTGAAGTGTAGCTCCTAGGTTTCTTACAAGAACCGTTGTTTCATAAAGTATCATTTAGGAAACTCATGTGCTCACCCTCATCAAAGGTAAACATCAAACAACAAACAAACGATGGGTTCCCTTTGACAGTGCAGCCACATGACTCCTTCCTATTTGGAATCTACATCTGACCAGGTGGTAAAATGTGTAAAAGAATATCCTTACCCGGATGATCTCTTCCACACAGCTGTTGGTTTCTCCAGATCTACTCTCCTGAAAGCAAAGGAAAAACAAATTCAGCCTGAGAAACTAGATTTATGGTTACAAAGAAAAGAAGACACATAAGCTTCCAAACTTAACAGAGTTTGGACTGGAGAACGCCCAAATGGGGACCTTCCAGGAAGCTCCTGTCCTTTCTGGGGTAGGTCCCATCATGGATGTGACTGCTCTGCCTGCCCCATTATGCACCATGAACAGGACAGCAGCACTGCACAAGCCACAGAGGCCAACTCTGGGGCCCTCACCCCAGTGACTGCAAGCTGCACAGGTCCTTAGGAGAGCAGGACACGACTGGCAGGTATGAGCACTGCTCTCCTTGGGTTCCATCAGGAGCAGAAACGCGTTCCCAACACCAAGCAGATCCAGCCAGCCTACTGAACACATGCAATGGCCCTGCCAAATGCAAGGTAAAGGTCTGCCCCCTCCACTGTCCTCAAAGCTAAGATTTACTGGCTTGATGGGCCAAAACCTGAAAGACAAGGAAGAAACAGCCTCTCAACACTTGCATAGGATGCTGGTGCCATGCTTCAGAGCCACGTGCTCCGAAACCCACGCTGCCCTGGGCCATGAAGATGTTAGGGGCTCCAAGGAACGGTGGCTTCAGGTCACAGCTCTGGGGAACGCTGTCAGTTTCAGAGATGCTGTGTGGTTGCTGTGGGTTACATGGCCTGGAGTGCAGGAGGGGTTCTGCAGGGACATGAAAGCAGCTTTTGCTGGTAGAAGTGCCTAGTGCGGTTTGAGAGAGACACTTCTCTTGGCCTTTTAGTTCAGTGACACTGACCATGACTCAGCATGATGTCCTCAGCTTTCATCACCCTAAATGGAGACACCAGGCCTAGTAAACAGTGTCTCTCCCTTCCTCCCTCTCCCTGCCCTCATTACCACTGATCTACTTTCTGTCTCTGAATTTTTCTATTCTGAATATTTCAATAAATGGAATCATACGACACATTGTGTCTGGCTGGTTTCACTGAAGACAATGTTTTCAAGATTCATCCATGCTGTATCAGTACTTCATTCCTTTTTATGGCCAAATAATATTCCAGTGTGTGTGTGTGTACCACATTATATATATATATATACACACACACACACACACACACACATTTTATATATATGTGTGTGTGTATATATACATATGTGTGTGTGTATATATATATATATATATATACACATATATATGTATATATACACCACATTTTGTTTATTCATCAATCAATGGATATTTTGGTTGTTTCCACTTTGGTTACTATGACAGGACTTCTATGAACATCTGTGTACAGGTTTTTGTTTGAATCTTTCAAATTCTTTTCCAGTTCTTTTGAGTATATAACTAGGAGTCAAAGTGGTGGCTCATATGGCAAATCCATGCTTAGTTTTTTGAGGAACTGCTACACTATTTATCATCCTGGCTGTACCATTTTACATTCCCACCAGCAATGTGTGAAGGTTCTAATTTCTCTACATCCTTTCCAGCAAATGTTATTTTCAGGTTATGTTTTTGATAGCAGCCATTCTACTGGGTCTACTGGGTGTGAAATGGTATCTCACTATTGTTATGATCTGTATTTTCCTAATTACTAATGATGTTGAGCATCTTTTCACATGTATGTTGGCCATTTGCAAAGGAGAAATGTCCTTTGCCAATTCTTCATTTGGGTTGTTTGTCTTTTTATTGTTTTGTTGTAAGAGTTCTTTATATATTATAGATACTAGCCCCTTATCAGGTATATGGTTTGCACATATTTTCTTCCATTCTGTGAGCTGTATTTTCACATTCTTACTAGTGTTCATGAATGTACGAAATTTTTAATATTGATGACATCCAATTTTTCTGCCTTTTTTCCCCCTTTATTGCTTTGCTTTTGGTGTCATATCTAAGAAGCCATCTCCAAATTTCAGGTTATAAATATTTACCCATGTTTTCTTTTAAGAGTTTTACAGTATTAGTTTTTATATTTAGGCCTTTAATCCAGTAGTTTGAGAACTTTTAGGTGAAGTCTATTTTCTTATAGATTATTTGCTAAGTTTTAGTTAGAATAAAAAACATCATCTTTGTATAGATTACTCTATCTAATCTCATTATTAAAAGATCATTAAAAAATGTGTGAGGCATGGCCATTGTTGCTAATAGTGCACGAACACAGCATACATGCGTATCCTTACGAATCAAGAAAAACAGTGTCAGATATCATGACAGGATTAAGAGGCCCAAATGCTTTTACTACGCTTTCATTCCTTTCCTACACTCATCCCTCTTTCTGTTTTCCTAAAAGTTCCTGTTTGGAGATGCACATCTAACAAACCTCACTCCCACCCCCAATGACTTATCCCAGACTGCTCTGGAAATGTCACTATTCTGTTATTCCCATCAAACTGGAACTGAGAGCACTTTCTGGAACCTGTCCCCAATCTGCTTCCTTTCCAGGGCCGCCTCAGGAACCACCACAAAGGCTGTTGAAAAGTCCTCGGTAAGGCAAGGGGCTCCATGGTCCTTTGCAGCTCAGTGGTGGAAATGACTGGAAAATTTTTCTTCAAACCCACAACCATTTCTCTTACCCTCCCTCCAAGTCCCAACTCCTTCCTCCTGTGTAATCCACTGGCACAGCAAATGCTAAATTCTTGGTGTACTTTCTATTTTACATCTTAAAATGATCGATGAAAACGTGACTTCCTATTCTCCTGGTGGACTCACTCAAGTATCCAACATACTAAGAAGACTCCTCAAATTAAACTTGGGTTTGGTTCCTTAAAGCTAAGCTTCTCCTGAATACCACACTTGAATTTCATTTGAAGTGATTTATACAAAAGGCAGGTGCTCTTCTGAGTATCTGTTCCTATAATCTTCTACTTTTCCACAACTCTACTCCAAAAAGGGGATGCACTGAGAGAAATGTAGTATAGACACCCTGTTCGAAGTCCCCTTACCACTGTAGGTGATGTGCAGGATATTACTTTGGGTCATCTCAGTGGTAGCTCCAACCACGAGTTCTCATTGTCTGGAATGACATCAGGTCACTCTCTACTGGGAGGGCCCCTCGTAAAGCTGAGGAGGGAAAAGTGAAGCCAAGACAGAAGGCTGCTGCCAACAGTCTCAGGAAGTCCTGGTCTTCAATTACAGGATGGATAATCCCTTGTAGAGGAAAATCTTGTGCCTTCTCTGGGACATTCTTGGCTCCTGGGGACACCTGGGGACCTAAGGAGGGTACCACATCTGGACTGGAGTGGATGCAGGAGGCATAGTATTATAGGAAGTTTGATTTAAAAGGAACTTAGAGCTCATTTTAGGCCAACTCAGAGGCTGTAGCAGATGGAGCAACCATGGTCCAGAGGCACGGAGGGCATTGTTGTCCAAAGTTGCTGGCAGCAGGTGGCAGTTGAGGTGTAACCCCACGCATGTCTTCAACAGCAGTTCAGTAAATTTTCTACTGTCTCATGCTATCTACCTAAGCTCAACCCTTAGAAGTGGCTCAATTAGAGGTCACTCTCATACCTAAAGTATGGAAATAAAAGACTCTGTATAGTGTTTGGGTAAATTTCCTCATTCTTTCTATGCTGCAAATTCCCCAACGCTTAGTCAACCTGTGTCTTACTCACTAACCTCCAATATCACATGCATAGACTAGAGGAAGAAGTGACAGGAGAGGAAGTGGGGAGAAAGGGTTAAAACTATCATTCCTTCTGTGACACTAACAAATGAGAGACAAGGATTGGTGCTCAGCAATCCGAGGACAGAATTTCATCCCTTCTTTTCCAAATACACAAAAGGGGGTAGGTGGGTAGGGCTGGGGTGGGCAGGGTGTGGGGTGGGGGTGACTGGAGGGCCTTTCACCTTTTTGAGGTCTTTCTCAAAACTGGTTTCAGCTGTAGTTGTGTACTTTGATTATATTTACATTTTAAAACTTTCAGTGTTTATGAACAAGATTAAAACATGCATAAAATTTACATCTCTAAATTTGTGTTTATATTTTTTACAATGAAGTTACTGCTTTCCTTGGAAAGGTACCCACTGAGAAGGAGGGCTGCACAATGCAAATTTTAATTACTCCGCATTTTTTGAGGGGCTGTAGCTGTTGCTTCATGCTGAGCTGCTGAGCTGTTGCTCAGTATTTACTTTGACTTTGATGAACCCACTCCATTTTGCTATCATTACATTTTGAAATCTGTCATAACAGTCTCACCTCATTGAACCTCCAACTAAACTTCAATTAAAAGCTAGCAACCCCAGCTCATTTTCCTCTCTACAGCCTTGTCTGTCACATCCCCTTTTCACTGAACTGCTTCCCCCAAATCCTACCACTTAAGAATGCACACCACACACACTCCACCAGGGAGGAGGAAGGAGCTGAGTACTGCTGGTCCTTGGATGATGTTGCTTCATTCAACATCGTTTTGTTATAATGCTGATGAGATGCCATGCGGACTTAACTCTTGTTTATATCAATTAGCCTGTGGTAAAATTTTGTTATGGATTGTTTCACTTAAAGTCACAGGACATACTGATGACTAAGTGAGGGCTTAATGTATAGCTCAAGAAATAGTCACGAATGTGCTGTCACTGAGAGTAGAAGTCTCTAATTACCATGCCAAGCACAGAGCACTGGAAGAAGCAAGCACGGCTTAAGGAGAAAAGGCTCCATCAAATCAGTGGGAAATGGCATTTCACTGCAGAAGAGATGAAGCTGTACAGGTCCTATTTTCAAAATCAGTTTAACTCTTCATCAGGCACATTTAATGAGAAACTTTCATTTAAAATAATATTACTTTAAAGTCACAACACCTTTGTCTGCAAGTACTCAAAAGGCCCTTAGGCATTTAAAAACTTTATCACATGCATGCTCTTAAAAACAAGTGTTTTAAAATAAGTCTTACTATTCCTGATTTACAGAAGAACTGGGATACAAAGAAATTAGGCACGCCATCAATGCCACGAAAGCAGTGGGCAAGGATCTGTGTTCGAATTCGGGAATCATCATAATTCTGTGTGAAATACCACCCAATGACTGTGTCCCAGCCTCATCTGAAGCTAGGGTCACCTATAAACAAGGAGGTAGCCAGTCAGTTTTCTTCCAAATTCAGCCTATCATATGTCCAACCTAATACCTCTCCTTCCAAGGGCTACTCTCTGCTCCCACTCACCCAAGCTGGAAGCCCCGCTTCAACCCTCATCAGTCCCCTTCCTCATCTCCTGCATCTGCTCACTGTTTGTCTTGCCATTTACATCCGTCTCTTGCTCTGATCCTACTGTCACCGCCATCATCTAGACATTTATACACTGAGAGAAAAAATAAGCAAAAGAAATAGATGGATGGATGGATAATCGGATAAGATGTATAAGGATATATCATAAAAATGCAAACCAAATGACAGCAGATGATGGCACTGTCAATATCAACTAAAGGACAGTTCATTGCAAAAAAGAAAAGAATTGGAGAGCACAATATAGATGAGTAAAAAGCAGGGCATTGACAGAGCATTAAAATAAGGTATGCTAGGAAAAAGGAAAGAGATATAGAATTATTATGATTGAGAGTCTTCAATCCACCTGTAATTTCTCTAATAGGCAAAGGACACCCCCCCCCCAAAAAAAAACATAACTATAAGAGGAGATAGAGAATTTTAAAAATAAAATTAAATAAGGCTAAATTGATAGATATAATGTACTTAGAATGCTAGGGGGCACCCCAACTATTTAAGCATACATGAGATAGTTACTGAAGTGGTCACAGCTACAAATGAATTTCAAAAAAATTCCAAAAAGTAGTTGTTTTATAGCCCAGACTCTTTAACAACAAGTTATCAAAAAGCTATGAATTAAACACTGAGCAGACAAAAAAATCATCTAGCATTCTTAGAATAAAACAGATCTCACACACTTACAAATAACTCTTTATATTTAGAGAAAAGTAAAATTAAAATATTGTACAACAAAATTATGCCCAAAGATATTTAGAGGCAAATTCATATACTAAAAACTTTCATTATTTTTTAAAAGGAAATTTATGCGCTAAGCAATCCATTAAAATTTTAAAATCAGAAGAGACATACAAAAAGAAAATAAATAGGAAAAACCAATGAAATATTTATAAAATGAAAATCAGTAGAATTTATAAAGCCAAAATGTAATTTCTTAAAAACCAAAAGAGAATATACTACCCTAAACAATAGAAAGTCACTTAAAAGTTTATTAAATAAAAAGAAAGCCCAAATAAACATAATTTGATATAAAAAAGGGATAAAATATATGGGAGGGATGATTATAAGAGAATATTGACATTACTATTAAAATAGCACATAATACTAAAAAATTAAAATTTTGATGAAGTTTGCAACTTTCTGAAACAAAAACTGACAGAATAAATAAAGAAAAATGAAATTAGACCTAAAACCTGAAAATGCAGATTCAATTAAATAAAAAAATTATATTCAAATAAGGCTTCAGCCCAGGTATTTTTAAAGTGGAGTATTTCAAACTTTCAAGGAAGAACTAATTCCCATATTATTTTCTCTTCCAGAGAAGAAAGTACTGGAAAGCTGTGTGGTTTGTTTTATTAAATTAGTATAGAAACCTAACATAAGAAAATAAATCAATATCCCTTTATGAAGGTACATGCAAAAGCTTCAATATATTATTAGTAAATATAAATAAATAGAATATTATAAGAATTAGTGGGAATTTAGTGGGATATGTCCCAGGAATGGAAAAATGGTTTAATATTTAACATTAAGACCCCTTTAAGGTATTATATTACTAGGGAAAATATGTAAAACTGTAATCATCTCAGCTTACAGATTTTATTATCATATACACAGAAAAATCCCAAAGACTCCGCTGGTTGAATATAAACTACACAGTCAAAACTCAATGGCTCTTCTGTGTAGCAGCAATAAATGATCTAAAAGTATGAAAAACAATTCTACCTACAATATCAAGAAAAATAAGTGAGGAATAACCTTAACGAGAAATGTTCAAAATCTTTAAGAAAAATTTTCCAAGTTCTACTGAAAAATACAAAAAAATACCTAAAAGGGACTGAGCTAGACTTCTCAAATAACTTCCAACTCTAACATGTAATACAAAGCCAAGTAAATATATCAAGAGAAACAAACCACAAACTGCATTAACTTAAAAAAAAAATTGAGATGAAACCACACAACAGAAACTCAATCATTTTAAAGTATACAACTCAGGGGCATTTAGTATGTTTGCAATGTTGTAAATCCATCACCTTTACCTAGTTCCAAACTATCTATATTGTTCCAAAGCCCTGAACTCCTTAAACAGTTTCTCCCTATCCCCCTTTACTTTAACTTTTGAAATACAATTTTTTTTATTAACAAATACTATGCTGAACTAAAAGAACAAAATGAAAAAATGGAGTCTCATTTATTTGTATTAGGTCTTATGGTGGATAAGGTGTCTCTCATTTTATGTGTTTATGAACAGTTTGTAGCAGAGTGCTTGGCACCACATAAAAGGCGCTCGACAGTGTTTGTTGAATGAATAAATAAGATGACTAATATACTGAAAAAAATAAGACTAAAATGATGGCTGGTCATGCACAAAATGATGCCTGCTTTATTAAAATTAAAAATAAACAAACAAATAAATAAATAACAAACCCCACCAGAGTTACCTTAAAGACAAATTCTTAGAACATCACCATTTATTTACTTCATTGAAATTAAGCTTATAATCACGAGTACAGACATCATTAGCAAGTTAAATGACTTCCCTAATCTCCATGTTGGCATCTGTAAATTAGAGAGCATCAGCCTTCTAGCAAGAGGCAATATTGTTAAAGAGTTAATAATCTATTTTGTATCGAATTCTCAGCCATAGGACAAGGTCTTTCAATTGTTATTTTTATAATGAAAATTAGTGATCTCAATCAGTGCTTGCGGTTAAGAGCACATTTGGTTTTCAGAAAGTGGTATGTCAGCGTGCTGACCTTGTCAAAAAGCTATTGATGGCATAAAAGGATTAGAGCCAGAGACAGTGGTTTTACATCCTGATCACTAATTGATATTGAGTGCTTTTCCACAGGGTCATGTCTCAATAAAGTGCCCGAGGACTGCATACTGGGGACATCTTCCACACCGCCCTGTCAACGCTGGGGAAAGATAGCACTAACAGTAATAACGAACATGCCTCCCACTTATAATCTGACATTGATAGAACACTTCAAGACCTCCAAGTTCCGTCATCTAAAACTGTGTGGTCATTGCTTTTAGCAAGAAAATAATCACATAGGCTCAGGCAAGAGGGATGACGCTGATGTGATTTAACCCTCACGTGGCAGGCAGACATCAGCGAGACGGCCTAAATGAACCATTTCCTTTTTAATATTTTCCTGAATCCCACCCTGTACCCCATCCCTGTAATCCCATAAATAATACATTGTTCATAGGTAGAAGTCTCCCTGAGATGCCATCCCTATCACACATCTTTTTTTTTTTCTTTAAATAATGAAGGAAAATGTTCACGGAAAACACATTTGATTATCATTTACAGTTGAGAACATGGTTTTCTTTTCTAATTGTGAAATTCTGAACACAAAAGCTTACAAAATGGAAAGACTAACCCAATGTGGCTGAAGACATGAACTAATTAGAGATTCTGAGGACGGTTCTAATTTGTGTCCCACGGTAAGACAGATAATCGATTCCAGCTCTTTTAGCCATGAGCTCGAATGACTATTGGAAATGGTGAAAGTCATGCTATGTGTTGACAATATTCTTTTTGGCACATTCTGGTAATTTTACTTTAGCATTTCCCTAAAAGAAAAAAAGGACTTTTAATATGTGATGTTCTCAGGAGTCTTTTTTGCCATTTTCATCTCACCTTTCTAAAAAGATATCAGGTCAATCTGACCCCCAGAACAGAGTTCATTCTGTGTATGGCCAACATCATCTGTTTCTCTGTAAGCTCTCTGAGGAAATATACTATAAATAAATGCTATAAATAAATGTTGAATAAAGAAATCTGGCAAAAATCAGCTGGGGCACAGGGAAGAGGCTTACCTGAGAAGTGGGAGGGGGCACCTCTGGGAACAAGAGAAAAGTAGTACGTTTTAATGAGCTGGTGAGAATTTTTTAATACTCAAAGTTTTACATTTTAAAACAAATCTATCTACAATGCCACACTTAAAGAGTTTCTTCTTTTTACTTTTTCTTATTTGTGTACACTTACAGAATTTTCATTCTTGACTCTACTAGTATTGCTTAACTGTTAGTCTTGGAAAATATTTGCAGGCTCTTGGGAGGAGGGCTGTCATCATGATAAAGGATTTTATCTTTTCCCTTCTACTCTTATAAAGCGCTCACTTCCTTCAAAACTCATAAGCATCTCCAGCATAAAGCAGAGGGAGTTCGTTCACCTGTGGAACTTGGGGTATCTGGGGGTGTACCTGGATGTCAGTCGACACACTTGCTCTTTCTTCTATCAGAGCAGGCCTCAGAGGCTCCTGGACGGGCCTACTCACTCCTGAATTTTCAGGTAAAACATCGCCTGGTGCTCCTTGCTGGGGAATTCAGGGACACATCAGCTCCTAGACCCCTACTATAAGGAGGGCCAGCCATCTGTTGTCCATCTCTGACCCAGAGCCTCTGTGGGAGGCTCCATGGGAAGATACTCTCTACCCTCACTACTATCACAAAGTCCCCTGGATTGCAATCCAGAGGGACAAAAACCAAAGTTCTGCAGTACAAAAAGTTTGATAAGAAATAAATACTACATTCTGACTATGCTGAGATTACTATGGTGAGATCCCCTTTGGAGGGAACGCAGACACTCTCTCTTCAGGGCCATCCAATGCCTTGTGTCAGATCCTCCGTAAATCGGGAAGAGCCAGAAAGAAATCCATTTGCTTAAGTCACTTTTTGGTTTCACAACCTTTGTCTTTTTTGGCTTTCCTTGGTAGATGTTACAGTATGGAACTGATCATAAGGCAATCTCTCTTTGCAATAGAGAAAATTTTAACTATGTTTACATATTAAAAAAGAAAAAAAGACTGGAAATCTAATGAAACCACACCCGAGATTATGTTGGAACGATTTAATGAAAAATGTTTATGATAAATATCAATAAGAGCAGTCCAATTAAATAAGACAATGTGAATAAAAATTAGTCAAGGTTATTTTCTAACACTATGGCTTAAAGGTCTACAGAAAAGGCAAAAAAATCAGTTATCTATCAAGTGTCTTCTCTGACATAATACAATGACTAATGTGCAATGTTTGACTATGAACTTGTTTTCTAATACTGGGAAAGTAGGTGATGTTTAGAAAATCCTTCCTTTAAGGCAAAAAAACACCTAGAAACTTATCATCATAAAAGAGTAAATGATACAGACTATTTATGAAACATGCAACCAGAGAGAAAACTTGAAAAATTTGTAAGGTAGTATAAAGAATAAGAATAAGAAAAGGCTGGCCACTGCTTCGGTAGACAGTGTATTATGAAATGGCACAAAATCAACAGATGACAGGAAAAAAAAGCATGACTGAACTTCTATTGTCCTTCTGCCTTCACACTAAGAACCATCTTTAAAGTTATAAAGAACAGAACAAATTAAAGAGGGAATTCACGCCCCAGTTAGGTGGCAATACTAAGCAAGCACTATTAACCAATTACACGGCAGCCCCAGAAAAAAAGTCATTAATGGCACTGAAGAAGCTTGCTGATGTGGCCACAGACCTACCATCTTAAAGAAACCGTGGCCATATCAGGAAAAGACAAATGCTCTAGCTCTTTCTAAGGTAGGATCCCCGAAACTACAGACTTCAGTTAGTTCCAAGGTTCCAACAATCACAGCAGAGATGCATGGTGCAGTCACAGAAAGGGTTTTGCAAATCCATTCCTGCAACTTGTTACATGTGTTTCCCCCACCCAGGGAAAGCTACCTGATTCTCTCTTTTCTCTCATTTATTTGAAAAAAAAAAAAAAGGATAAAACTGCTACATACTAAATGTGAGGACTAAATAAGGGGATGCATTCATAAACACATATAAGGCATTGGGCAGGGTGCCTTCCACATTGCTTCCACATCACTAAATATGAACAATTATTTTAGTTTAGAATTACATAGAGAGTGTTTTAGTACTTAGAAAAGAAAGCAATGATTTCTAGGAGTCTATGTGGATTCACAAAGACAGATGATGTTATTTCTACAAATTCCCCTGGTTTAAAATGTGATGCGTCTGGATTTCTGCAAGGCATCTGTCAAAGCCTTATAAGATCTCCCAGTGGGTGAGACAGAAACGTATGAATTGGTTGCTGATACACATAGACGGACTGGGAGCTAAATAGCCTCACCTGAGTCAGTACTATTCAACAAACATTTACTGAGTGCTTACTATGTAACCAGCATGTTCTAGACAATAGAGATTTACAACTGGATATAGCAGACAAAAATTCCTGCCCTTGTGGAGTTTAGATTCAAAAGGAAGGAGACAGTAAAGTAATAAACAAATTATACAGTACACTAGAAGATGAAATGTTATAGGAGAAAACCGGAACAGGGTAAGGGGTCTGGAACATGGGATGGGGCACTATGTCTGTGATCTTCAGCTGACGAGCATGTTGTCTCTGTCGACCAAGAGAGAATTTAAGACCTGGGCTAACTGGGCCCCCATCCCTACATCTGAAACTGTAGTATTTTTTTTTTCCACAATGAGAATGTTATTACTCTTAGTAATAATTATGTGTTTAATGTGTACCTTTGTGGTCAAGTTAAAAGCTCCACGAATACAGAAAAGGACTGCAAGACAAAGGAAGGGTCTGACACTGGAGGAGCAGTTGAAGAAGGTGGACACAACTTGTCACAGGAAGGAGAAAAGCTCAATGGGCCACATTAGATGTCTTACATATTTAAAGATCAAAGTTACAGAAAAGGGTTCAAACTTATTCTTGGTCGTTCCAGACATGGGAATCTGGACTGAAGGGGGAAAGGACAGGGGTCATTTTAGAGCCATCAAAATAGAGAAGTGGGCATGGCTGATTACATATGTGACCAGAAGTAAAGTGACTATTTGCATGGAAGTAAGTTATTAACTCACAGGTCTAAGTGCATTCCAACTTTAAGACTGTAACTCTGGTCATTTCCAACCAACTTCTGATTAATAAAATATTGACTGGTAAATTGCTATAACTTCAGGTTTAGTACAGTACTGTATGTCTGTACGAATCCTTTATGAAGAAAACCCCTAACAAGAATAAAAAGAATATTGTAAAAGTACCAATCTACAAGTATGAGATAAGAGTTATTACAGCATCCAATAAATTAAATGTATTAATTGGGTAGATATTTGAGAAATTTTAATTAATAATTGATAAAGGTATTTGACATGGAAATCTATTACAACTTTGTTAACATTATTTAAATTCAAGCACTTCAGTTGTGTGTTTATAATTAGCAAACTATAAAAGATGCCATTCATGGAATGAGAAGAACTGTTTATAATAAATAGTATTTACTTTCCCAGAGAGGAAAGTTACATAGCTACAGGTTACAGCGAACAAAGGGTTAAACTCATCATTGAAGAAAATATTACATGTAGACAATATTAATTACACACTTAATCTTATAATACAAAGCCTTGTCTTAGAAAATACATCATAAATGAAGCTTCATGCTGAGACAGGTAATATTTCCCCAGGTGAGGTGGCAATACAGGAGTCCATGAAATTCCATACTTTCACTGGACTTAATTAATCCTACCATATTGATAACAATTAAATTCCAGTTGCTAACTTTTATGTTCTCTTCCTGGTTCTTCAAGCCTCACCTGCATAAATCAATCAATCTCTCTCTCTCTCTCTCTCTCTCTCTCTCACACACACACACACACACACACACACACACACACACATGTACTGTGAAGGCCAGGAATAAAATTTAAAAAAAAAGGTTTTTTATTCCTGCATTTGGGCTGGAATTCATTCATTCCCCCTCTGAGCACCACGTGAGGCTTCTTATGGGCTTCCCAGTGGCAAAATCTAGGCTCAGAAGTGGGAAACATAAACCCACAGTACAAAGACCCTCCCTTTTCAAATCCTTTTGTAATTCTGGCTTTAGGAAAATCAAAGTTTTCATTCAGCAGAGATGAAGCTCCTGCTCCTTTTCACAGAAACTCTAATATCTATAAAGACCTACTCAGTGAAGCCTCAAATGCTTTCTAGACACGTGATTGTAGCAATAAAAGTGTTTCTTCACCTCTGACTGTACCTCTGAGCTGACAGAATTTGTTACTCTACTGATAAATAACCTGCCAACACTTGGCAGTAATTAAAGCAAATGGTCCTTTTCTAATATGGTATAGTGTAACCTTCAATACTAAATGTGTCTCCTATTTGTTCTATGTGCAAGGCTAGAACTGAACAAATCTTAGACTGGTTCCTAGCCCGAAGTCATGGAGATACCTTATGTAGCTCATGGGCTGGGAACAGCAGTGATCCAGGACAAACCCAGATAAATGTAAGCCAGGAAGCCAGCTGTCAGACACAGTGTTGCTGGCCACACAACCACCTCTGAGCCATGCAGGCACCCTAGCAGTCCTCATTTAAAAAGAGAAAAGCAAAGAATCTTAATAGAGATATTGGTGGGCTTATTTTTGATCCTATGCCTTTAAAAGAAAAGGCCTAAAGTCAGCTCTGATCAATACAGCCTCCCCTACTTCCTGTGTCTTTTCAGTCTGTTAGGTAAGAAAATGCTTTTATGTTGGCACCAACACCCCACCAGGCCTCCAGAGGGAAAAAAAAGCCTCCGAGGATCTGTCTATTTATAAACACACAGTCATTTTTTCATTTAAAAAAACCACACACACACACACACACACACACACTGAAGACAAAGAAGCAAAGACTATCTAGAGAATGCTCCTGGAAAAACCCTCTTAAAAACAAACCTGAGTAAAATAAAAGGAAAAAGGGGTCAGAGAAAGCGATCATGTTCAGAGGACTCATATTCTGCTTGTGAAAGAACTCTAGTTTCTAGACGGTCACTTGTGAATTCATTTGTTCACTCATCCCTTCCTTCACAGGTGATAACTGGGCACCAAAGCCAGGCCAGTGCTGGGGACAGAGTACAAAACAAGACAGACAGGGACCCAGCTCTTATGGAGCTTATCACATTTTATGGCAGAGCTGGATAACAAATGAATAAGTAGGGCAATTCAGATAATGACACGGGACTATGGAAAAGTAAATAAGGTGATGTGAAAGGGCTGGTATAACCATCAAGATTGTCTTCGGCACTAATGTTACCTCATTTTTACTCCTATTACAAAGGGATAATGAGGACTTCCAGTCTTTTAGATGAAAGGGGCTGTTTAAGATGAGAGAGTGTACTAATAACAGTAGATATAAAACCTGAAAATATACCACTTAAAATCGAAAAGCAGCAGCAATATGTGATCCCAATTTCTACCACCTCCCCAAAACTCTGGGAAGAACCTATTGACAGTTTCATCACAGCCATTCTGAAAAGGTAGAGAAAGAATCACAGGTTTTTGATAAGAAATTTTGCAAATAACATGGCAGTATTGCAAAATGCAAATGTAAATGCTGCTTAGCCATCTGTTCAATATTACAGCAACATCGGGAAAAGGCTCTGAAAGAAATGATGTTTGAAATCATTTAAAAAAATAACATGTCAAGTTTAAAATACTCGAGAATCTTAAAACCAGCATCAACACATTCAGCAACCATATGGCCCTACAGCAGGTTTAAAAAAACGCACCCTGCTTGCATTTTCTACTTCAACCCAAGGGTTTCTAAGACACGATTCTTTGTCTCATTTGAATACCTTTGTTCCCTATTGATTTCCTTGGTGTTTACAGTTTCTTGAATTATACCTAGATTCATAATATTCATTTCACCCTTTCTTAAGCAGGAGATAATATAGGAAGATTAAAGTCAACTGTTCCAGAAAAAGAAATACATAGGTAAGTACAGAGACTATGCTGAATACATCTTATTTCAGGTCTATTGATTTGTCCACAGTAATCTCTTGTTCTTAGTAATAAGTGCTAACTTCATTGAGTATCGTAATTTTCTAGGCACTGTGCTAAGTGCTTCACATTCATCATATCATTCAATCATCATGAATTTACAAAGTAGATATGGTTATTACCCACATTTTGTAGAAGAGGAACTACTTCAAGGTGGTGATGTGGCAGGGCCACAGTTCAAACCTAACTTTGTAGGCCAAGTCTGTGTTCTCAACTGCTATTGCATGCAGTACATCAGTGCTCAGTTGTATGGACAAACCTGAGTTGATTTTTCAAGGTTAAGAAATGAGTGGTGTATATTTAGGGTACAGCTACCTCCCTTGTCTCATCAAGAAGGGATTCTTGGAGAAGTGCCTTAAATTAAACTCTAAAGAAGAGAGGTAGTGGTCTAAAGGAAAGTTCTTCCAGAGGCAAAAGGCAGAATGACAATCATAGCACTGCGAAAACTGGGAGCAAATGGAGGAGACTGAGTGAGTTAGCACTGCCAGCATGGTTTTCAAGAAAGGCATTCAAAGAAGATTAAGACCAGCTTAACTTACCCTGCTCTCTACAACAGTCGGAGAACTGAAATTTCAACCCTACTTTTAAAGTGGCATTTACAAAGCCTCCAATGACATCTTTGGTAACAGATGGTATTCCCTTCCATCTAACCCAAACACCCGCCACCAGAGAAGCGGCATTATCTCAATCAGAGAAGCAGAGTTTATGTTAGAGTAAGTACAATTCTCAGCACCTACCCAAGGAGAGGCCAACCACACCCAACACAATGGCTGACCAGCATTTCAGAGATGTGTGTCCATCAAATCAAGCCAAGAGTTTGTGATAAACATTTCAACCTGTGAGATGGAGAAGCAACGAAGCCCATAGGTTGTTAAGAATTCATTACCTCATCTCGTAAGCCAATTACAATGTTTGGTCAAAATTACAAAACTTATAAAGGCCTAGAGAATTACAAATTTGTAATGGAAATCCTTGGAGTTTCAAATGAATTAAAAAAAATTAGTTTCATTCAACTTAATAGTTTTATACAGTCTTGTGACTATAGCGAGAACCAACACATGATTGCTAGATAGTAGTAACTAATATGTACAAATCAGTATTGCCTCAAATGGTCAGGGTCTGGTGCATACATTTTAAATGCTAAAGTTATTTTTGTATCTGGACCCTAGAAGACTTTTTTTAAATAACAAAGCATATTTAAACTACCTGATGAATAGTTTAGAAGTACCCAAAGGAAGTCAGGCAGTAGCAACACTGCCTAAAACTACAAGGAACAGATAGGCATAGCAGTCAGTGATTTCTAAAAATCTGCAAAGCCACTCTGCTCTTTTGTTGTGTCTACAAATCAGCCAGAGAAGAAGTCTCTAAAACATATGGCCACAGCCACTGGTACCAGTGCAGAAAGTTATGTAGTCTACCAAAGTGTTCGGTAGAATTCATCACTGAAGCCACCTTTTGTTTGCTAGATTTTTGATTACCAATTCAATCTCCTTACTTCTTATTGGTCCGTTCAGATTTTCTGTTTCTTCATGACTCAGTCTTGGTAGATTGTATGTTTCCTGGTATTTTACAATGTTACCAAAACTTTTAAATGAAGGTTAAGAAATAGACTTGGATATAAATGATGATTTTATAAGGCCAAATCTGGAAGGTAATTTGTCTGAAAGGTAATTCAATGAGGAAAAGAGAATCTTTTCAAAAAATGGTGGTAGAACAATTGGATATCCATATGCAAACAAATGAACCTTGCATCTTGCCTCGTACCACATAAAACATCTCAAAATGGATCTTAGGCTTAAATATAAGTGCTAAAATACAAAATTTATAGAAGAGAACATAGGTAAAAATCATAATGACCTTGGGTTAGGCAAATTTTTCTTAAGACACAAAAAGCACAAATTATAACAGAAAAAAAATTGACATCATTAAAATTAAAAAACATTTCTTCTCCAAAAGACATTGTAAAAAAATGAAGAGATAAAGGGTGTAGGGTTTCTTTTGGAGGTGATGAAAATGTTCAAAAACTAGCTGTGATGATGGTTGCATAACTCTGTCAATATACTAAAAAGTATTGAATTATACACTTTTAATGAGTGAAGTGTATGGTGTGTGTTTATCTCAATAAAGCTGTGACCTGCCCCCACCACCACAAAAAGAAAAGGAGGAAAATTCACAGTCTAGGAGAAACTATTTGCAGTACATATATCTGATAGAAAACTTGTAACCAGAATAAAGAACTCTCACAACTCAATAAGAAGATAAACAACTCAATAAAACACGGACAAAAGCACAATGACGGGAGTGTGCCATAGGGACACAGGAGCCAAGTAAAAGAGTCTCGAGGACCAAATCTGGAACATCAAAAAGTGGTACTGAATTGTAACTCAAAATATATATCTACAATTCCAGACTGATATAAATAATTGACTAAATAAATGGGGATGAAGAGGTAAATTTCCTGTGTACAAGAATTAAAATAATTTGTGCAGCTAATCTGCCCTCAAGAAGATGGAGGAGAACTTCCCACTTCCTAAGTGAGGGCTATGCACTGTGCCTTCTTTCTAATAAGTGTGGCATGAAAAAGGAGAAAGGAAATAACTTCACAGTGAAGAGACCTGACAAACGCTACTCTAAATGATTAAGGTCAACATCAATAGTGAGAAGTCATGTATCCTTGATATGATGTGATGCGACTAGCACTTCACCTCTGTGGTGTTCCTCTCCAAAACCCAAAGCTCAGTCTACTCATGAGAAAAAGGTCACACAAACCCAGACTGAAGGGTTTTCTACAGATGCCTTAGTATTCCACAAAATTGTCAAGGTCATCATCATCAAAAAAAAAAAAAAAAAAAAAAAGAAGTCTGAGAAACTGTCACAGTTTAGAGAAAACTAAGGTGATGTGGTAACTAAATGTGTGATATTCTTGATGGGCTTCTAGAATAGAAAAAAGACATTAGGTAAAAACTGAGTAAATCTGAATAAAGTATCAACTTTAGTTTATAATTAGATACCAATTTTGGTCCATTAGTTGTCACCAATGTCCTATACTAATGTAAGACTAGAACAATGGGGGAAACTGGGTGTATGTACAGGGAGCTGTCAGTACTATTTTTGTCAATATAAAATCATACTAAAAAAAGTTTATTTTCTTTAAAAAAATGGGCAAAGAAATTACCATAGGAGATATAGGGATGGCAAATAAGCATAGGAAAAGATGATCAACCTCATTGGCTAAAACTGAATGCAAATTAAAGCCACGATGAGAGAGCATTACATGTCTATTACAAAGACAAAAATTGCATAGACTCCCTTCTAGTTGCAGTAAGATGGGAGTAAACCTACTTTATCTCATCTCTTTCACTGAATGCAGCTAAAGACATAAGCAAAATGCATAGAGAAAATTAAACAGCACCAGGCTGACTGGCAAAGACCAGGACCCAAAGTGCCAGTGACCCACTGTCATCTCCTCTGGTGTCTCCTAGTCTGTCTCCACAAAGTTCAAAACCCACAAGTGGGTCCTGTGTGGACAGAGGGAGAGTAGGCATCAGACAAGCCTGAGAACATGACTCAAAGGGAGAGAGAGAATCCTCCTGGCCCTCAGAGTGTGCAGGGGGTCCCCCATTTCTTCTCCATTTCTCACACCTTAGTCCCCCAAAATATCCTGGGGAGGTGATGGTATTAACAGTGGCAGCAACAGGAGCCATCAAGAGCCTAGGACTATGATGGAGAGGAACTTCCCTCTCTGGTTAGAGGCATGCCCAATTGATGTGAGCCATATGAACGCAGAGTTGGAACATACAAACACACAAAGCCCGCTAAATCAAATCAATCTTCTTAAGAGCCTGGGGCAAGACCCTAAGTAGAGCTGCAGGAAGTATGTGATAGGGTGATTTCTGGAAGAATGTCTAAAAGAAGGAGCCTTGGAAAACCAGAAGACTCTGGGGGAACCAGAGAGGAAAAGTTGGGACAATTACACTTATAATATTTTATGACCTCCCGGGCTTACCTCTGAGCTAAATATACTTGGATCTAACTGTGAACAACATACCACAGATTTTGAGGTCTAAATTATGGGTTACTCTGGTCCCAGACCAGACCCGAGATAGCTCGCACATAGGACTGGTTGGAATAGCATGTGCATGATGTGAAAACGGACTGATGCTGAACTAAAGCCCCAGGAGGCAAACCAGAGTTTAAAGCCTGAATACAACCAGGTTGACTGCCTGCTAAAATGGAAAAATCAGCATTTGCCATATGATTGAAACAAGAATCAGAGTCTTCTTGTATAGTATTCAAAGCATCCAAGATGAAATCCAAAATTACTGGGCATATAAAGAACCAGGGAATTCTCTACTCATAGGGGAAAAGACAACAGATGCCAATAATGAGATGACACAGAGGTTGAAATTTTAAAATTTGTTGAATTGTCCACTTAAAATTGGTGGATTTTATGTATACATTATACCTCAAAACCAGATAAAACAAGAATAAGTTTTAAAAGGAGGATTGATGTAGTTGAAATAGGTTAATTAGTATTAGTTTGGTTATAGTGTGAGATAAAAGTTGACTCCTATGGACTATTCTGGAACTCAGCCATTATTCATAACATTATTTCTTTGACAAATTATGTTTTAAGTTTCAAACAATCAGCTTACAAAAAAAAAATGTTTTTTTTCAGCACCTAGTCCTTAAAAAATGTGGTACCTTACAGATCTCATCTCAAACCCAGGAACATGAAACTTCTGATCACTTGGGGATCAAATTGCACATAAGCATATCTCAATGCTATTAACGTCTCTCAGAGGATTCTGGAGACAGTGTATTTGGAGGAAGGGCAGGCATTTAGAAAACCTCAAATGATGACTCAGCTCTTGGGCCGACATGGGACACGCAGGAAAGAGCTATTAAACTCCTTCCCTTCCTCTGGCGTTGAAATCCTGTTAGAAATTAAAGAGCTCTGCTATAGAGTACTTTTCATTAAGTTCTTCAGTCTTTTCCTAGAACCACAGAGACAAACAGCACTCTAATTTTTATTTTTACTTATCACTAAATTATTTGGAGAGGGATACACACACACACACACACACACACACACACACACACACACACATATAGTTTTCAAGAACATTGTCCAAATGAATATTTATTTTCTCAAAGGGAAAAATCTGTGAAACTGATCATCTTTCACTTTAAATAAATGAATAATCATAATTGTTATCTATGTTTGGGAGCTCATTAGCAAACTATTCCCATAATTGTGCCACTCACTTACAGGCACAATCGAGTGAATCGGAACTTAATAATGAACTCTGCTAATTTGCATTAATTGTGATAAATTGTCACAGTTTGTTTATAAGACTGAATAATTTTTAAACATAAAATAGTTATGCTGATTATCAAATGATTCTGTATTACTTAGGTTTTCATTTTAACGTTTAGAAAATGTTTAATATAATCATTGCATTCATAGGTCCTAAACTACAGAGCTTTTAGTTCGTTGTGTTTGCTTTAGTTCCAAGAATTTAGAGGTTTTTCCAAGTCATTCTGTCAATAGTTCATTAGAAAAATAAACTAAGGGGAACATATGCTGTGATATTTAGGTGCAATAAATATTAAGATATAGAAACTAAACCCTGGAACACAGGTACACATTAATCCCAGCTTGGGTCAGATAAGTTTTCTGTTACTAATGGTGAAAGATCTTATCCACCCTACGAACCCTACTCAGTTCAACCTTCCTGGATGGTCCTAAAAATCATTAATCATTCTCTTTTATATTCTCCCAAAATACTCTGCCTGTGTCTCCATTGTCACACTTCTCCCAGCCTACCTTTAATTTGGATAAGTCTTCCTTCCCAACTTGACCTGGAACCCATGGGGATCTCGTTAGTAGCTTTTTTCTCTGACATAAACTAAAGGAAACTATCTCTACTGCGCTACTTTGGATTACTGTTTAGGAAACATCACTCCTCCTTCCCTCCCACTGTGGGTGGAATGTTCTTCCCCACTCCTTGATTTTGGTTGGCCAAATGACTTGCTTAGGCCAATGGGATGTACTGGACATGATATAGACCAAGGCTTAAAATGTGCCTGCTTAGCAGGGATTGCCCTTCTGAATTCCTGCTATTACCATGAAAAGGACATATCATGTCCTAGGTAGTATGTGGTTGAAGGAGGATTAACTCTTAAAACAGATCTCAGTCTTCAATGTGGAGCTGGATGCAGCCTAGACTGGAGGCCCAGACACAGGAGCAAGAATAGGTGATTGCTGGTTTAAGCCACTGAGATTTGTGGTGGGACCTTTCTCAGTTACAGCTGACTGATACACTTATTAATGTGGAGTTTTATCCTCTATAAATGAGTAGGTTAAATTACATTTTAGAATAATCCCCAAAATAAAATAGCTCTGCTTGTCCTATGCCCAAAGTATAGTGCTAAATTGGGTCCAGACTGCTTTCTGCTAATGGCATGATCTTACTTTTTCCTGTATTAAGGCTAATCTTTCTCATTTCTGTTCACTCGTCTTTCAAGATTTTTCTGTGATTTATCCTTACCACTTTGTTACATCATTATTCTGAAGAGTTGGAATTATCTGCAAACATGTCACTCTGAACCTGTCTTCTAGAATCATATCATTTTTAGTATGAAAAAAAAATTTTAATGGCCTCGAACCATCTACAGCAGTTGCCTAGAACTCTTGTTAAGATTACCAGCTACTGGACCAGATCCAGACCTATTGAGTCATAGTCTCTGGAGTACCATCCCGGAATTTACATTTTTAACAAGCTCCCTGGGAAATTCTTACCTTACAACAAAGTTCATGAAACTCTTGAATATTATGAATATGTTAACTAACCAGATCCCAAGCCATTTCGTAGTCCTAGAGGATTTATAGGATTATCTATTATCATCCAAAAATATTGTTGACCTTCATTTTTGTTTTCTCTATGTTCATTTTCTATTCACTTCAAAACATTACTTTTCTTCCATCTAGTTTAATCACGAAGTTCAATTTTTATTTTAGTAACCTTGGTACAGAATATTTTTAAAGGCATTTTGATAATCTAAATAAGTTATTTTAATGGCTTCTATTAACAAATTTATATTTTCTTTCAAAAGTGGGGTATTTCAGTTAGATATTTTCCCTATGCAAACCACAGTCCTCACCCCTCAAAGAAGTGTCCTTGCATTTTTCATCCAGTGACTTTCCCCCTCGGTGGAGTTCACTAGAAGTGAGTGGTCTCACATGGACCTGAGTCACAAATTGTAATTCCCCAGATTTCTTACAGAACGAAGTCAAACTGCAAGCTGATCAAGTTTTTAGCAATTTGCCAGTTAAATGATAGATTTTGGTCAATGGTCTCAAAATTGACGTTGCCACTGATTCTGTTTCATCCATGGCTTTCAACTTCTCTGATTCAAAAAACAATCTGATCTTTTCTAAGTAAGAACCAACAAAAAATTGTATTAATCTATTTATTACTATATGGGTGGTATAGAAAAGTGGTCACAGGCATGGGTTTTGGAGTCACGTACCTGAATTTGTACACTGATTACTCTGGGTCTCACTATCTCCCTGTATAAATGTGGATGACAGTGACATATACACAAGGCCGTGCATTACATGAGTTATTATGTTTAAAAGTGCTTGAATAGTAAGTACTAAGTCAAGACATGCAAATTGGTATCATTATTTTGAAACTTTTGAGTGTATTCTTGGCACTGTTATAAATCTTTAGTTGGGCTCCTTTGTATTCAACCACTTCCCCTTTCTGTTTTCTTAAATGTTTTACTCTAAAATATATCAAACATACAAAAGAGTGTCCTTAATGTATACATACATTTTAAAGAAAATAGTAAAATACATGTTTGTATCCCCAAATAGCCTAAGATGCAGATTTATGACAATAAATTTTAGGACCCACTGGGTTCCTTACTTATCACCTTCCCTTCACTATCGCAAATAGTGTTTGTCAATCCCTTGCTTTTCTTTATAGTTTTACTACCTATTTGTTTATTACTATTTTTAAAGAAAGTTTGCAGGTTGCTCATAAATTCTTTTATGATCTATTTTCTCATTAACACTCTCTATCTGCCATGTTTTCTAGGTGCTCCTGTTCTTCTCATTGGGGGATCATCATAGATTTTGAAAGATGTTCTGTTCCCCACAGTAGTCAATTTTTTCCTTACTGCTTAGTTCTGGCAGGCTTCCTCTACCCTCCCCAGGATGCTCTCATCTAATTTTTCAGCATCTATAATCATGGTCACTCATAACGCCCAGCCGCTAGGGCCCCACACTGTAGTCCTGGCATGGGCCTGAATTATTTCTGCAGGGAATTCCCAGTCTCATCTTATTCCTTATGCTCTTTACCCAGTGTGAGAACTGAGTAAAAAAACAATATTTTACAAACAGAAAAGGGATCTTTGAAACCTACTTGATGTGTTAGTGTGCGAAAGGCCAAGGCATCTCAAGTGAAACCAAAGGATGTTGTAATTAAACTTACTCCATTTTCTAAATTAAAATCTAGTGCCAGACACCCAAAGGTTTCTTCCTTCTGTCCTTCTCATTTTAAAAGTGATTGTAGCAATTAAAAAGACCCCCTTGGTCACTCTACATTATTCTGTATTCTAACCACTTCCTATCATCTAGAGACACTGTTTTGTCAAACTAATATTACAAGAATTTTTTATTAAAATAAATATAGTTTTAAATGGAGACACTTGATAAAATATCTCGATAGATTTTTTTTTTCCTACAAAGGAAAGGGAACCACAGAAATTCAAAACTAATCCATCTACCTTGCTCAATAAACATTCCACTGTTCATTTGCTATGGCCATTGATTTTTGCAGGTAATAACAGAGGCTGAGAAATAAGCCTTTTTAAAGGTGGATGTTTTTGTCATTCACCAAGGAGCTTCTGGATTGTCTATTTCTGACCAAAAAAGCAAAAATTTATCTTGTGCTAAAAAGGAATTGTCTCAAAGTAAAAATAATGCTTTGGTGCTATGAAGATAACTATTTCAGTGTAAATACACTACTTTCTCATAGACTATAAAGTCAGGTGTTGACTGATTTAAACTATACAAACATCAGAGTCAGACTCTACTATTTATTTTGTCTCCTCTTTAAAAAGAAATTCAGAAAAGAGTTCACATAATCCCAACCTTAATCCTTTAGCCACCAAATAAAATATCTTAAATAAATATGACTTAGAGACACTGGAACATATTTGGACTCCTCTCCTGATTTATGTTTTTACATGCAATATTACAGTGAACAGTCCTAAAAATTGGCTATTAATATATATGTTATGCTTTGATCCCAAGATACAAAAATATTACTTAATGGAAACTAATTTATCCACAGAGCAGACCCATTTTTATCAAGGTTTCATCCAGAAGTTATTGGGATGAGTGTGACAAGAGTGTTTGAGTTGGCTGACAGAATCCTAACTGAGTAGCCCTCCCTGTGGTAGATAAACATTGGATGGAAGAACATGACAGGTTCCTGATCAATTTTCATTTGAAATCCACATGCTACAAAGATGTTGCATCTTTCACAATGGCGGAGCAAACTCTCCATGTTGGAAATGACAAAGAAGGGTCAAAAGAGAGATACTGGGAAGACCTTCTATGCCATCAGAGTAATAGGCAGTGAAAGAGACATGAACCATCTACTTACTCCTTCAATTCCATAGAATCACCTTCTCGAACGAAGCTGAGGAAGCTAGTTGCCACTGTGGTCCTGACGGACAGCTCACTATGAATGGCAGTGTCTGACTAGGTCATCTACTTCCTAATCTCACCTACCATAGCCTCGGAGAATTATAACTTTCATAGCTTTTCAATGATGACTGGATAACATAGAAAACAGAATAAGGCCAAGGTGTTTGATAGCACTACTGAACTTGGATTTGGGGTCTTGATACGTTTGTCTGTTCATAAAAGTCCACACATGTCCTTAAAAGTCTACTTAGTCTTTTCCATGATGAGGTGGCCAGGGGTGGCAAAAATGTCTGAACGAATATTTTCCCAAGTGCCAGTAAAGCAGAGTTCCATGATGGCTTCCATTTTGTTCAATCTATTTTATGCAGTTATTTTTAAAAGCACATACACAGATCTTTAGACTGGTATAATTTGTGCATCTGGTTCTTCAGGAGAGTCTCTCAAAGTAACAGGCACCTACAATTAGCAATGAGAAGCCCAAGGTTAACATGTAAGCCAATGCCAGGGAATTCCACAAGCAAGTAGAGACCTTCTTTAAGAAGAGAGAGCCAGAAGTCTTCCCTGAATTCTGCTGCACAACCCCATGTGTTCACTGAACATGAACTATTAAGTAAGGGCTGATGTGGTGTCTGGGGGTGTGACAGACAGAGTTCAGCACTATCAAGGCCCTATAAAACTCCAAATCAAACAACAGGGCAAAGAACCATGACTTCTTTGCAGCTGGAGACTTAGCGGTGACATGGATGTCACTCATTACTTCTTAGGCATTTTAATTAGTATTCCCTATGAACCTTCTTTAGCAGTAAATAGACATAAAAGAGATTCTTAAACAGAGTCGATATGATAACACTGCAGTAATGTTTGCTGAGCCCACACTGCTGAGAACATGTGGAGGCTGGATGAAAATTGGCAGTTAAGCAACAGTTATGTGAGATGCTGACCGGAAGTGAACAGAACCTGTGTGAGTGGATAAAATGTTTGCTCTAAGGGCACAATGGTGCAATGGGGTGGCTTCAATTTCTGTGGCCCAGCCATCACTGGGGGAGATGACAAAAGGGGACCATCCTAACTAGTGGAAAGTGTAGAGCTTTTTGGAGCAAACTCTTTGGAATCTTCAAGGAAAAAAAGTGGACAGCTTTGGCTAACAAACAATGGACAATGGAAACAAAGTGGTGAGAGCAAACCAAAAAATTATTTACATGAGCATGGAACATTCTGGCTGTCAAATTGCCTATTTTAGCCACCCATAGTGTACATGTTTGATGACAGAAGTAGATCTGGAAAGGTCTCATAATGCTGCAGAGGCCAAACTGACAACATGGGTTAACAGCGATACACTAAGACTGCATTTAAGCCCAAAGATGTGCCTCCTAAGAACACATGACTTGTAGCTTAGGAGCTTCATGTGAGTAAGATTTAGGAGTTACATCTGGGAGTCAACGATGAAGCAAAGTTGACTAACAAATTAATTAGACTAATTATGCAGAAAAAGAAGAGGACAGCCCTATTTATGGAACAAATGTATGAGATTTGGATGCATCCCTTCAGAACACGTCCAAAGCGGAGAAATACATGAAGTCACTGAAAATGCTCACTCAGAAGACGTGAAAACTCAAGGCATCAAAAAGCCCTCATGGTTCTGGAAGGTCATGATATAGACAAGAGACTGGGGTTACTCTGTGAAGCTGTGAAGGGTGGAATTAGAGTTTCTGTTAAATGTTACAGTTCACTCATTCATACAACAAATACTTGTGGTGGTCTCACTGTGTGTCAAGCATCATGCTTGGCAGCAGGACTGCAGGGCATGAGAAAGTTCCCCAGTACTAAGAACTTTCCAGAAAAAAACTGGCTGCCTTATGCAGACAGTGAGTACATGGTTGCTGAAAATATTAAGTAAGGCCAAAGTTGGAAACTACACTTCAGTGTCAGCAGGGTTGCATATGGTAATATATGAATTTTAAGCTCCCTACCTCAGAGTGTTTATGGTCACCCATGAATCCCACTGTGCATCTTTTTCAGTTCCTCTACATTCTCAGAAAGAGGCTAACTCACTGAACATGGTTTTGAGCAGAAACAGAAACCGACACTGGTGAATTTAAATAGAAATGGCATTTATGAAAGGAGATATTGGGTTTCTCACAGAGTTTGCAGGAGAGCCGGTAACATTCAGCCTGAAGACCTTAGTCAGGGAGGGTCCCCAGCTGGTCTGGAGGAGACACATCAGCTATAAACCAGGATCTCCCATCACCCATCCACCCATCCAATCCATAGGCACTGATGGTGCTATAAGAAAACAGCAGCAAGGAACCCAGAGGAAATGATCACCACTGTTCCGTCTTCACTAGAATGAATTCCATGCATTCTTACATCCTCACAACCTCAACCTCCAATTCAACGTCTTGAGGGGACATGTTGAACAGGCAGAGCCTGGATCATGGGTGTATGTCTTGGCTTTAAGGGAGGCTGGAGGACTAAGTATGTGGCATTCGAAGGTGGTTCCTACCTCGTCTGGCACAGGTTCTACCACAGTGTTCAGATGCTGAGTCCCAAGAAACTAATAAAGATGTAAAAATACTCAATGGCAGTGACAGCAATTCTCCCAGTGATACTGTAACAAAGCCAAATAACTGAAACAGAAGTCCAAAAGGTAAAAAAAAAAAAAAAAAAAAAAAATTACAGTTGGCAAAATAACTTCGCTAATACCACAGGGAATGTTTGCTTCTCCAAATCCCCTTTTAGGAGGAATTCTGATAGTCATGGTCACTCACAGATGTGGTTAACACTGACAGCAAATTGTCACAGTAGGTTTGACTAGAACTGGTAACAGGAGAAACGCTAAAAAGAAACTGGGAAGTTTCAGGTTGTATTCTGGCAGAGGGGTGTCTGAGTCGGCCTGGTGGAAAACCAATTACCACAGCAGTGACCAAAAATAACTTACTAGGATCACAAGACAGGAAGAACCCTCTAAGCAGCCAGGAAACCCATCAGATGCTGTCTGTAGGGCTTGCGCTTCCAGAAAGATGGCTGGCAGCCCTCTTTGTCCAAAAGCCTCTGGAGAAGGCCCTTTGACAATCTCCATAGATAAGTGAGAACTGCAGATGTCTTATAGCTCATGGTCAGAAAATTCTCTGACAATGTCTTGTTCTTTCCATCCACCCCACTCTCCCAGTAGTGAAAACAGCAAGGATAGGCTCGCCATGTCTCATTGCATCTTCCATCAGTCTCACTGTGGTTTCCATAGGACAGTGCTGGAGGTCAGAGCCTAAATGACCTCACATGTTACAAACACCAGGATGCATCCACTGGGGCACTGCGGACTCTGGGTGACACTTTGGAATGCCAGACTTTCTTCAGGAAGTGTGAGGGGGCTAACCATGCCCCCCGGGACAGATGGACATGTGCAGAGAGAGACCGGCTTTCCCCACAGCTGTCAAGCTGGGGCCCTCTCATTAACACCCACGTTTCTCTTTCTCTCTCTCTCTCTTTTTTTTTTAGGTCCTTTGAGTACGGCTTGAAGTATGTCATTGAAAAATGTACAGATGGGATCTACCAGATCATGGAGGCAATTTCATAGCTCTGGAAAGTGTGCTGGGTTTCTTAAGAAGAAAAAAATTCTATATTCTAATTTCTACCTATTTTCCACTCTTTATCTGCTTCAGAAAGAGATGATTACAGACGCCAATGTAATACCAGGTAGTAATAACAATAGGGCAATAATTAAAATCTAGTACTTTCGCTTTTTCTTTTTTTAAATCCTAAAGCAGCTAATTGTATCTACTAATCTTGTCTCCATAGGTTCACAGAGAGGGCACCACATCTGCAATATATTCAACATTAGCTGTGACCCACTGAAATTCATTGTGGGGCCAGAAAGGAAGACAGCATGGCAGGAGGAGGGGTGACTGATAGGTGTCACCCTGAGGGGAGATGTGACCTAAAGCAGGAGGAACTGGGGGGAGGGGCGTTTGACTGGGGAGAGGGGCGTTTATCTTGTTATGAAAGTTCTAGAAGAGGGGTTGGGAGTTTTATATAGAAACAGCAAAAGAATGAGGAATGGAGGAGGAATGCTGAGACCGAGTTTGCCTTGGATGACCCTGGAGCTTCTTGAGCATTTTATTCAGTTTCAATATCAAAGGGGCAAAGGGATAAAGCCGCTAATCTCTAGGTGGGTACTGTTTTCTCTTTATGTGAAGCTATCGTTTTGTATAAAGAAAGGGAGCTATGCCTAGATCTGACAGTCCTATTTTTAATATAAGTTTCTCATTCTGGACTTCTAAGTGGCCCCTGCCACACCTACCTGGCCCAGCCAGCTCAGGGGTCTCACCAAACTGATCCCAAGCAAAGTGGGCCCCCATGTAGCTGGTACTGAGAGGGCTGTGTTAAATCCTTGGCATTTAATACATGCCAAGGATCTAGAACAGATGAGATTAGCAATCTTCCCAGAAAATAACCAACAGAATTTATTTGTAATGACTTGACTGATAAAATTATAGTACTTGTTAAACCTCAGCAAGAGCCTGCCATGAAAAGAGGGTACACTCAATAAACATTTACTTAACACCTATGCTGCCCATGTGGCAGGTGTCAGGTTAGTAGGTGGGAGTGGGCAGGGCAGAGGGATGAAGTATGACTGGGATGAGTTCATACTGTATACAGTTAAAGGGTCACAAATACAACCTTGGAAATTATGACATCTCTACTGATGGACTGATGAGATTAACACAGGACTTCACTGACTCATAAGAAATGCTAAACAAAAATTATTCAGAAATGTTAGTTTATCTCCAGCACAAGAAAGCCACCTCTGTGTGCCCTTTCAAGGGACATCCGAGTAACATGGCTTACCCCGGGTCACCAAGGGTAATGCGCCAGTATATATAGCCATGTGCCAAACAGCAAAGTCAAAGCACAAGGACAGAATCTTGACCCACGGGATTACTATTATAGGGAGATAACAGGGGGAAAGTTATATATTCTTAAAAATGTTTTCATTAATGGATACTCTCGAAACTCTGCTCTTCTCTGTGAACTATATGCTACTCCTGAAAACTCAGAAAGAGCAGGAACCTCTGTTCAGTGAGAGGTTGGCTGGATAATGGGGAAGCTGCACCGTGGAGTTCACTGGGTCAAAGTGCTCTAGGCACAAAGCCACTAGCTGGGGTGACATCGCCGGGGCCATGCACATGTGACTCCTCAGCATCTCTGCTAGTTCATTTTCTGAAAAGAAACATTCTGGGAGCCTGGTGGTCCTGCAGGTCTGTCTCCTACTTCAGCGCCAGTGTTTGGACCAAACAGAACCAGCTGACCAGCCTCTGAAACCACTCCCCACACTCCTCCCAGCTTCAGGCTCTGGACCATCTTCTCAGCCATCTGCTTCTGGAAGCAGCTGCTATATGTGGTTGGCATCATGTCACTGACAAGCCACCAGCTCCCAGATCCAATGGCATTATCCTGCCAAGGTAAGATCACAGTGAGCTGCCTGGTGAGAGCTTGTAGCAGCCTCCTACACAAACCTTCCCTGAACCCAGACATCTACCCTGAGGCTGTAGCCCTGGAGAAAGCAGGAGGTCATGCTTGCCCTCTCCCACCATGCAAGCAGCTGGCCAAGGGAAGTGGGGTCATGCCCTGAGCACCCTGGTCCTGTGAAGCACCTGCAGCAGCCTTTGGGGTCTGCCCACACAGACAGCATTGCCAGGACTTCCTGGAGAACCACTTCCTACAGGAGGAGGTAGGCAACCTCCAGACTATCCTTGCCAGGCTGGTAGACCCCCAGTGGGCTGGGTGAAGACCTCCGAGAAGGACTGGTCCTCAGTACCTAGGAATCTCCCAGGCCTTGGAGGGAAACCTTTAAGCACACCACTGAGCCTTCCCCGCAAGCTGTGCAATGAGCCAAACTATAGAGCATTTGCAAGAGTAAAATGAACTCATAACCATTATATGCAGTGTTTGAAGTTGGGAGGGGGTTTGAGGACTGGGAGAAAAGGGGAAGGGATTAAGAAGTACACACTGTAGTTATGAAATAGTCACAGAGATGTAAGTATAGCATAGGAAATACAGTCAGTAATATTGTAATAACTATGTATAGTGCCAGGTGGGTACTAGACTAATCAGGGGGATCACTTCGTAAATTATATACATGTCTAACCACTACGCTATATACCTGAAACTAATACAATCATGAATATCAAGACTAATTAAAATTAAAAATTTTTTAAATGATCAGTTACACAAAGAAACCACCGTGTTTTAAAATGGTTTAAATTCCATAAAGTAAAATAAAAAATTTGGACTCTGGAAGCAAACTGCCTGAGTTTACTGGCTGTCACATAATACTTAGCCTCTTTGTATTTTACTTTCTTTACCTATACAATGAGGAATATAAGGTGCACAGCAAAGTACTGGGCACATAGTAGGCACTCAATCTCAATGAATATTAGCTACTAGTATTATAATATGTTTATTTACATCACGACACTATGCTTTGTGCTATTTCTCACCTCAATAAATGCTCTATGACCCATCGTAAAAACAGATTAAAAATCTAGATAAGTTGAATAAAATTAATGTTTACCTTAATAAGGAAACATTGATAATATTGACTTATTTTACAGATTTCTTTAAGGCTGACTGTCAATTGAGAATTAACTGAAAGCAGTATTGTGAATATTTATATTATTCATGGCAAAAATGTTTTGAGAAATAAATAAAAGTAAATAAAAATAATAAATTAAAAAATGTGAACCTTACAATCACAGCAATAAACTTTTCAAACTCTGCCATATTAAAATCCCTTGGTCTACCTGGCACTTTGAACCTTTCACACACGTGTAGTTATGTAAAGTTATGTAGTGGTCATTTGGAAAATACTGGTTCAACTGAGTTACTGCTATCTTCCAGATAACACGTTCTTTTATGGAACATCAAAAAGTCGTATTTGTTTATATCACCACCAGTCACATCAAACAAGTCTTTAACTGCTTAAGTTAAAGTTGTGACGCTCCTGGTAGCAGATATAAGATTTCCTAAAATTCTAATTTTCACTTGAAAGCACAAGTTTTATCATTAGCAACAGTCAGCTGTTTCCTTGAAGTGACAATTTCATCTCATTCACTTTTGAGAACATGTCTGCCAAATACCCAAGTTTGAGAACCACAGTTTGCCTCTCAGCCATTCTTAGTCAAATCAGCCATTCTTTAGTCAGCTGTGTCTCATTTTACTTTAGTGTCACTGAGTGACTTTCCTCAAAACAACCATTCTCCTTGGGTGAGCAGTAGAGGGTGTTACACATATTCCCACTTACTGAGTATTAGAAAGACATGTGCTCAGCTGTTGAGATCTAATAAAATCAGTAATTTTTGCTTCTTTTTCAAGGATACTCTTAAGGGAAACTGGGAGTTTTTTGTCTGTTTTTTTATTTTTAATTTTTTTTTTTTACATTTCAATTAATACATTTTAATTTTTTTTAACAGTAAGGCATATATGTATTTACACTGTGTGTTCACCTTCCATAGTTAGATTTCTTTCTGCCACCACATATTTGACCCCCTTTACCCCGTCTACCTTCCCCTCCCCCCATCTCCTACTCTCTGTTAACCACTAGTCTACTGTGCATGTCCATGAGTCTCTGTTTGTCATGTTCATTTGTTGCTTTTAGGTATATATCCTGGGTTATAATCTGGGTTATTTCACTTAGCATGATTATCTTGAGGTCGTTTGTTTTTTTAAACTGTGAGTACATGGCAGTGAATATACAACGATGACTAACAGTCTGGTGGCACTGCTGTCACTCATGTTAAGGCACAACAGTCTTACCCCCCATTGTTTTTACAACTAGTATGATGTCAACACAGTGAAAAGAGTCAGCGTTTTTATATTATTGTGAAGATGGCTTTGGAAGGGTCTCGAGGCCTGCAGAGAGTACACTTTGAGAACGGCAGCTTTTGGTAGTTTCTTTCACCTCTCTAGGCCTCTGTTTTCCTGTCTGTAAAAATGGAAATAACTCATAGGACATATTCCCTAGGGTTCTCATGAGGACTAAATGGAATGAACCATGTCAAGACCAAGGAACAAAGCTGGCCGATGGTGCCACATGAGGACTGGCTAACAGGGACTAAAGAATCACTCAAGACTCTTGGTTCATTTAGGTGTGATAAAAATAACCATCTAAGTGGTTGAATAAAAAGGAGAGTATTTACCAGTCATTTCCACTGAAAAAGTCTCCTTGGTTATTTCCCAGAGGTCAAGATTGGACCAGTCTTGGATTCCCTCAAACGCCTCTCTTAAAAAAGCTCTGACTGCTATAATTTCCCCTGATGTGGTCCGATATCATCAGTTGCCCCACCTCTGCAGAGTATTCTGAGTGTCTCTCCTTAAGTGCTGCCTGGGAACTACTTGAGGCAACAGAGAAGAAAGCCAACATTTATATTTATGTCTTTATGTATGTCTGGGTTCTCAAAATATTGTGACATCGACAGACAGAGGAGAGATTGCTTGGACCCTGAACCTGACGAGCCCTGTCAGCTCACTGCAGTTCAGTGTGGTTTCTGAAAATGACAGACTCAGGGCACAAACATCTGTCCCTGTAGGCCACAAGATATAAAACTGATTTTGGAGCTCCTTTTTTTCTTGATGGCACTAATGTGATTTTTTAAAAAATTAAGGCAGACACAAATGTACAGTGGAGTAAAATACAAACTTGGATGCATTTTTTAGCAATACATATTTTTGCTTCTGCTGTGAGCACTTATTAATGGTGGTGCTGATCTTTGGGCCTCATCCAGAATTAGCCCCGTCTTGCTCATAGCCCTCCAGCCCCAGCTCCTGCTCTCTCTGACCCTCAAAGAGGCACAGACCTGTGTCCCAAATGAGGTCCGGGACCCTGGGTGTTCTCTAGGCTCAACATACTCCCGGGCCACACTTCTTCCAGGGTGTCACCTCCCCAGAGGCCCTACCTGTCTACCCCATTTAAAAGAGCTCCCTTCCACCCCAAGTCACTCTCTATATCTGTTCCCTCATTTTACTTTTTTCTGAAATAAAATTATCAGTATCTGAAATTGTTTCATTTTTTTGCATTTATCTATCTTCCTCCAATAAAATTATTCTCCATTGAGAGCTTGTATTTTTAGTTACTGCTACCCTGCTGGGAAACAGGCCTGAAACATTGGAGGTACTGACTATTTGTTAGCTGAATGGATACACAGATGTCCTGAAGGCCTCCTGCCAGCAAGCACTGAAACTTCTCCACTATCAGGGCTGCAGTGCATGCTGAGTACTCTACACATTTGTTGACTGAGTGATAACATGTGAATGAACGAATACATTAGGGAGTTTCTGACTGTACAAAGAACCAGATTGCGCAAGGCTAGTGACCTCGCTAATTACACACAGCAGCTCATACACTGCTTGGTTAGCAGGGTCTGCTGGGCAACACACTTTGACAATGACTCTTGGAACAAACCAGTCTGGTTTTCACCCCATCATTCCACAGAAGTTGCCCATGCTAAAGTCATTCATAACCTTCATGTTGCCAAATCAAACAGGCTTTTTCAATCCTGAGCTTGTCATTCTAAGCAGCGTGACAGAGTGGGCCTCTCCACCTTCAGTGACAGCATTCTCTTGGCTCTCACGCATGGGTGACCTCTGGTTTCCCCCTAGCTCTCACTTTCCTTTGCCAGGTTCTCCCAGTCACTTAATATTCTTGCTGGTTACATAAGACTTGGTACTTCACTTCTCATGCCACACTCATTCCCTAGCGCACATCATGCTCTCCTATGGCTTCAAGTATCACTTGTAGGTTAAGTCTCTAATGTGTATCTCCAGCCTAATCTACTACTGAAGTCCAGGTTCATTATCCAGCTGCCCATTTGGCACATCCCCTTGAATATCCCACAGAAATCTCAAAATGTCTAAAACTAAACTCTTGATCTACTAAACGTCTTCTGTCCTTCTCACCTCAGGGAATGTCCACCCCATAAATCCACTTGCCATCTTACCATCACATCCGCTTCATCAATAAGTCACAATGAATCTACCTCCAACAGCTTTTTTACCTCCACATACACTGATCCATCTCCAATGTCACCCCTCATACTAAGGAATCATCACTTTGCACCTCTTTTAACCTGACTCCTCACTTCCCACCTCGCTGGTTCTCAACCTTGAACAGTTTTTCTCCAACTTTTCTGCTGTCCGAACCATCTTTGAGAACCTTGATTATAACTGGCACTTATTGAAAGACTTTAAAGAGAAAAAGTGCTTAAAATTAAACCCATATTTTATAGTGACAAATGAATAGAAGTGGCTAGGATATGAATAATGAATTGGAGTAGCTAGGATATAAGTGATGCTATTGAGATGGGGTGTGTAGCAGGAGGTATAATTGGTACACAGGGTAGGAGGAAAATAAGGAGCTCTGTTGGAGGCATGCACTTGGGACATCAGAGGGACATCAGGTAGAAATATCCATCACCTGCCAGGATGGGGGCTGTGGAGAGTACTAACAAGTTGTAACCACCTCCATGAGAAAACAGAAAGGGAGCTGACTAGAAATGTGAAGAAAGAAACTGGGAGTCCATGGGTGATAGAAACCATTGCAACTGTTGGCACCCAGATAAGGGGATCTCCTGTAAAGTGAGACTGTCCTTGGCACTTCATTAAAGACCATTGTTCTGCAGCTGCACATTCATGGCATGTTCACGAAACACAAGAAGCCAACTGTCTATATTGGGAATGCAATTTAAAAGTATTAAGCAAAATATAAAACTATTTACAAGCATAATATACCACTTTGTTCAGAAGCAAACTATAACTTATGCTTGCCATGAGCACCAAAGTTGCTAAACAGAGCCTAGACACTACAGCCTTGATAGGAGATGTTAACTTCCTTCCATTCCACAGCAACATAATTCACAAAAGAGTGCACTCTTCATTCAACACATATTCACCAAGTCCCACTGTGTGGCAGACACTATTCTGGGTGCTGTAGATAAAGTGGTAAGAAAGACACACAGGAGGCACAAAATGTGTGTTGAATGAATGAGTCAAATCAAATCTCACCATTATATCACACCCTCAACATCACAGACATGATACTGCAAGTCAGATTAATTAATTAGCATTAAATGTTCCAAAAGAGCCTAATAATTAAATTCAATGTTAAGACAGGAATCCAATAAAATGCAATTTTGTAGCAATACGTAGGAGAAAACAGAAAGCAGGAAGAGGAAATTGGCAATATTCTCCAGGTCAACAGTGAGCTTTGTTTGAATTGAGAAGAAAATCAAAGCTGGGCAAATTGACCTTGGAACGAAATTATTTCGGGTGAATTTTAAGTGGCTACATTACAGGTTTTGGGAGAATAATTCTTGCTATGGAATGTTCTTCTCTGTGTGATTAGATCTGATCTCAAATTTTTTTGAGGGGGGCAGGTTTCTTCAGAGTCAAGGGAAAATTCCATCCCACAACCACCTATTTATTGGGACACACTGAATGTTTTCACCCATTCATGATAGATTTTTAAACACTCAGAGCCTTTCAAATATCATGATTTCTTCCTTTGATATGTACTTTACAATTAGTAGATTTTAATAAAAACAAAGGAAAAATTTTTTGTTCTGTTGGTAGGCACTGACTTATAGTTCTTTCAATTCTTATGTTCTCTGGGGCTATATTTCTATGAAGAGTGATACAGTCTAAAAATAATCAATGGTAAGTGTAAATTTAAGAACTTGTAAGACATTCCAATCAATTACTTAAAAAGCTATCACTAAACTCTCGATTTGGAAATGTGAAGTCTCTCAAGCTGAGAGTGGGTGGTCGGTGATTCCCGATGCCTGCCAACAAGGCTTGCTTTTCCACTTTGGTTTAACAGCATCCTGGTCAATACACTTCATTCAGATTTAAGCAGTTACATTTTTACACACCTTGCTTCTTGTCTATGGAAAGTCTTTCAAATATCTGAATATGAGCAGAGGTACAGAAAACTACACAATCTGAGGGCCACAAAATTAGGTCACTTCAGAGAAGATGTCAGGTTTTCTTTGTGTGTGTGAAGTCTACACACATGGACAGCCCAGGAATCGGCTGGATAAAAGCAATCAAGGGCTGGAAAAAAACTGTAGAGCTGGTCATGGTGGTGGAAATTGCAGAGCATACCGTTCAAAACTGTTTTCCAGATAGTGTTCTTTAACAAAGATACCTATTATTTATACTTTTGAAAAAAATCAGTGACTTCCCAATGCAGGCCGTAATGAGTTCTGCAGATTCATGGGACTCTCCTTGAAATCATTTCCTTTAGCTGAATCTTTGTTTATACCATCCATCTCCATGCTTATTTAGATTCTAATTATGAACAGGGACCACATTTATATCTTCTGAGCTGTGCTCATCTACTTCCTAGTAGCTCCATAAATGTCTAAATAACAAAAATATTAATAATATTAATGAGGTATTACATAAAAACTACAGAGTGTGTATCAGTTTTTCCTCCATTTCCTTGGGGTACAGCGGCAAGCCAGCTTTGTAAAATTTCTTTTTTGGGAGAAGAATGTTCCAAGGCTCCCTGCGAGATATCTCAGAGCTTTTGGATAGTTTACTCAGAGTAAACTGGGTATAAACTCTGGTCTTTATAATCTCTTGTATTTTGCAATAGGCAGCAAAAGAAATTGGTCATCATTTCACACACGGCTAGGTTCCCAAGCCATCAGGTCTTGCCAACCATGCCGCAGGGCCATATCCGTGTTCTTGCTCTAAATATGGAAACCCTGGTCTCATGTCTTCAACTCTTCCTGAGTTTTCATGTCCGTTTGATTATTATTAATGGTCACAGGAACAGTTAAAGTAGCTTCTCTTTTAACAGGCAGGAGCCATCATCGATCATCACTGCAACTTTCATTAAAGCATTAAAGTCGTTAAGGACCAAAAAGAAATAGTTTCCCTTATTAATATCACTTAAAGTAACAATGAAAGTGATAAGATGGTCATTTGTTTGTTAAATGGCTAATGAAGCCAGGACAATAATTCAAAGCTGGGTTCCTAGCAGAATATCGATTTAAAGTATCGTCAGCAAAGATCCCTTGATAAGAGAGATTTAAAATTAGTATCAGGATTTTACTTTCCAAGAATCCAACTTTGGATTTTTGCTGCTGGTTGCTTTCTTTTTAGCCTGCTAGAAACATAAGCTCACCGGAAGCAAGCAGGCGTGAATCTAGAAAGGTGTGAAATTCTGATGAAACATTTGTATATTGCATTACAGTGGAAAGAAGCACACCACACGCCCTCTGGTTCTATGTCACATGCCCTGACAGAGTCCCACAAGGGCCTGCTGAGAACCTCCAGGGACATGGCTTTCTCTGAGGCTTTGACTCACACCACCAGGGCTGTTTTTCCTTTTGGGAAAGACCAGACACTTGCCCTTTATAAAAACCTCTAGGATGAGTCACAAGTAAAACGAGCTGGCATTCAGAGAGGGCGAGTGGAAAGCAAGTCTTGAAATGAGGCCACGTGATGGGCCTGTGGTCCTGTGGCTGCTGCCCAGGCAGTGTGGGTGGTTTTCATGGCTGTGCCACAGGGAGAATCCCATGTGCATCTCATCATGCGTACGGGACTCCCACTTGATTTCAAAAGGGTGCTAACCCACCCTGGAAAAAAACCCAGCCCACTGCGGAGATGTGAAAAAACACAGCCAGGGAAACAGATGGCTCAGGAAGCAGCCCTGTAGAATAACAGTGAGAGTGTGGGAGTCAGTGCAGACTGGGTGAGGCGATCAAGGGGAAAGAATGGGCATCAGTATGTGGTAACAGATGACAGAGCATTGCTGGGAGGAGCAGCTGAAGGAGGCGAGGGAAATGGAAGTGATGTTCTGATGCATAAGGGCTGTAGCATAATTAGGAAAAATTCCCCTTCTGTCGACTCAGTAAGTCCTGCTTCGTTCACACGGAAAGAGCACTAGTTTTGCGCAGGAAGCAGAGGTGACACACTCTTCCAACAGGCCTTCTATTTCTGATTGAAACAAGTCTGGAGTGAGCTCATTTGTGTACAGCTGCAGGCAACACAAACATGGCTGTTTAGGATTCTTTATAGAGTATTGGCCTTTGTACTCCATACTTCATTGAAGTTAATAAGTAGGTGTCAAACTCTGAATTAAAATTCCCAGAAGAGGACACAGCACAAAGGACAATAAAAATGATTTTTAAATAATCATAGGGATAAATAGCATCCACTTCTGACAAATGTAAGTGCTGGCATAAAATGTTATTAGGCTACAGACACCGTCTTTTGTTCAGGAAGTATGCCTTATCCTCCAGCCGTGTCGTTCATCATCCTAATGAGCCCTCAGAATGTAAATTAAATAGCAAAGATGGATTCATTCAAGAGGCATCTTTGTGCTAGGTGTTAAATCATTTTTCTACTTTTATTCTTATTTTTTCATTGGAGGAAAAGAAAAGTCCTCGATACTTGAGCACTTCATGGGGTAAGTTCATGTAATATTTTCAGTAAACAGTTCATTCTTCTTTAGTACTTTGGTATCTATGATTTCAAAGAAACAAAATCTCATTTTAAAATGCTCTGCCCTGTAAATTATGTTTGATCTGGAAATGCTTAAGAACCGGAGCGTGTATTTGCTTTCTTGTTTTATTCAGAAGTGATGTGGTCTAGTGAAGCCCTCAATGAGATAGGATTAGTGAAAGTTTCAAACAGTTGTAGTTTACTGAGCTGAATGCATTAGTGGCTAGGCAAACACCACTTTAGCCATTAATGATGAAAGAATAAGGTCATGAGCCAAATTAGTTGCGATTTCTTGTTATGTATTGATAAGAACTTTACTAGTTGATGAATAGAGAAATCAGGGTTTCGTTCTTGACCTGAATTTATGCATGAGCACACACAACAGGAGCGACTGGGCAGCACTGTTAGGGAGGCACCCAGGGAAAATATACTGAGAAAGGAAAATAGCAACAAATCATGTCTCATTTTGGCCTCACTGGTTCTCAGTTGCCTCTCTCTGTCTCTCCGTCTCCCCCACTCACCTCCATTCCTCTCTTATTGCAACATATAAATCATTCTTTGCATTCTCTGGCTGTCCCTGCTTGTATGAGAGCTCGGCTAACCCATGTGTCTCTCCAGCTCTTAGCTCTGTGTGCATGTGACTGAATGTATACAAGATGGAGATTCAAATAATTGCCCTGTTGAGGTTTACCTCCTGTTCAGGGAGCAGCCATTAATCTGCCCAAGGGGTTTCTCCAGACCCAATCTGCAGAATAAATTATCATTAACCAGTCTAGGTATTCTAGAGACATTATATTTTATGAGGTCAAAGTGTTGCAGAAATACTCCAGAGGGAGGGCTGAAACCATCCAGCTGGAAAAGAAGGAATCGGCAAGCAGCATTACATGAAGGCCTGGGTTCTTGCAGAGGCCAGAGACCAACTGCTGGCCTGGCATGAAGTCCACCCCCAGAGCCTGTCTGGGCCAATGGGAGACAGCTGGCTTTGGGAAGTACCCATACCCTTGTGGCAATGCTCAGCGATGGCACACCTCTGGGAAAGGGCATCTCTCGTAGAAGGTACGGCTGATGAAAGAGCACCTGTCACAACAAATGGGAGCTTACAATAAAGCCTGTATGTTCCATAGTGTTCTAGCTTATTTAATTGATTATATTTAATGGGGAATTCTGTTTATAACATGATCAAGTTGAGTTTAGAGTAAGGCTCAAGACTGACATGGGAGTTGGCCACATAAAAATACTCTGTAGTCTAAGCCCACGCCCTGGGCATTTCATTTCTGCCTCTCAATTTCCTAGTAATGCACATTTTGATGGGCACATTGTTGGGTTATGATCTAAGAACAGCACTCATCAGTGGGAGGGAAGCTAACATCGTGTGTCCGTGGCTTTGAGAAGTACTGGGGACAAAGGAAAGGAAGCAGTTTAAGTGATAAAGTGAATGTTAACCCTGACAAAGCAAGACGAGGTGTTATTCTGTACAGATATCTGAAAAAGTATCGTACATCAAGAGACGTATTTTAAAGTAGAATCTAAGTCTCATCTGGAGTCTCGGAAGATAACTGGTTAGGGTATCAGTAAGTTGTTTCATTTTTATACTCCAGGCAGGAAAAACAATGTACAATCCAGGAAATGCGAATGTGCCCTCCTGTGAAGAATGTGCTTTTTAACCTTTGCAATATGTTAATAATATAAATTCACACACACAAAATATAAATTCTCAATATATAAAACCTTTCACATATAAAAGAAATAAGCTATTCCCTAAATGTTTTCTGAGAAAATTCCCAATGAAGAAGAATCTCTTGGTCAGGATGCACAGACTTTTAGCTAGAACTTCACATTCCTGCAAATGTCCCCCTGGCAAATAACTGACAGGGCTGCTAGGACACCACAACATAAAACACATGCCCCATTAGTGCCCCTGCTCCACTCCCAACCTCTGGCTCAGAATGTATCACAGCCTTCCAAAATAAATTCTCTTCTGAATTAACATCTCAGAATCATTCATCTTTGGGATGACCCTTCAAATTCCTTTGAAAGAAACTACTGCATTTCACCAAGATCTCTTTCTTGTAGCAAATCATGATTTCATGGAGGGAAGGCAAGTAACATGCTTCTTCTTTTGTCATTTCCTCATTCTCATCCCCAAGGTGGCTTTTGTTTACTTCTCAATTGAAACACCCTAACTCTAAAATCAAGAGATAGCCACCTACTGAATTGTGAAGGGACAGAAACTTAGTTTTAGGTATATATGAACATAAAAACAAGGCTAGATGGAATTAGTAAAAATTGCACAGGAAGAAGGAAGTATTGGAGTTAATAAAATTTGCTACATTAAAAATGGTTGGGATTTTATTCTTTATTGCAAGGGCCTTGTTTATCAAGTCGACACCAAACTGAGCTCGATTATTTCACAAAGTCACCACCCAACATTAATAGTGTTGATTTTCTTAACTGGCCAACGGGGGGATGAAATCTATGTGTAGTCAGGATGAATGCCATCTCGCCTTACCCGACGCGTGTGATCCCTAAGGCACAGACGTTGTGTTTTAAACATTAGGAAGCTTTGCTCTATAAATTAATTCTTAAGCAGAGAACCATTTGGAAAGCAAATAATTATTCCTTTATTTGCTTATGTATTAATCTAGATTATCAAAGCTGGAGATTTATTTAGGACAGAATTTGTCTATACTACCCCAGCCTTCACTGTCAAGATCACACAAGCCGAACCCCAGGGGAGACATATTCTGGTTGCAGGACTCCTGGGTGTGCTGTATCTGTTTCCCCTGCCACCCTCCAACCTGGTTCTTCCTCTCTCAGTGGTATTCACAGGGACACTACATATATGGTCTTGCATTTTTGGTGTTGCTCGGCCAGAAATGACTCCTTAAAAGCTTGCCTGCTACTCACCTCTTCCAAACAGCTCTTATTATTTGAGAAGGAACCTTGGGCCATTTGAACAACTCACTTGGAGGAAAGGCCTCACTGTGGGAGCAGATCTAAGCTACAGGGCCGGCTTGGAATCGATCAAGTGACAGGGCTTCTCCTCTGACCCTGTCCTGCTACAGCAGCGATCCCCAACCTTTTTGGTATCAAGGACCAGTGCTCCTATGAGAATCTAATGCCTGATAATCTGAGGTGGAGCTGAGGTGGAGATGCTAGCTTGCTTGCCCGCTGCTCACCTCCTGCTGTGCGGCCCAGGGATTGGGAACCCCTGTGCTATGTTAGAAGCAAGGGGCACTCACCTGTTACCAATTAGTTTTATTTCACCTTTTACTGTCTGGAAATGTGCCAGGAGACACTGGAACAGGGGACATGTAAACAGTGCAAGTTTATTGATCCAGTTTATTCTTAGTGATTGATCTGGGGAAGGTGGAATATGGCCTGAACTAGGAGTACAGTTCTTAAGTCCTTAAAATACATTGTTAAATCTCCTTTAAACATACCTCTTATGCACACTCTGTCTAACATATAGCCCTGTTCATTTTTTGTTTGGTTATACTATGCCTTTCAGATCTGCTTATCTCATCCTACTTCAAAGAGGTTTACAAGACCCTAGCCTCATACTACCTCCATCTTATCATTAATTTCTACACATATATTCCAAAATAACGAGAACACTCATTTTACCCCTAACTACCTCTTGCTAGGGAACCGCTTCTTCAGACTGGCCTTAGCTGACCCCAACATGTGGATGTCCCAAGATGCCCATGGCTAAACTAAAGCTAATACACTAGAGTCATTAAACAAAATTTTTTCTCAGAAACAAAGAAGGAGCATGCAGTCAGACAGTGCCCTTAACACAGAATGGACACGTTCCCATGATGTCAGGCCTCAGGGAAGCGCCCTGCTTCCCACCCTGCCCCCATAGAAAATGAAAAGTTTACAAGTTTGCCATCAGGAAAATCTCTAATTGCTTTCGAACTATTTTAACTTCAAGTCCATTGGATTAAAGTCCTTTAAAAAGGGTTTGTATACTGTGCTCCCTGCAAGAAATTTTATTAGCTAAATTGAAAAGAAAAAAAAAAGACAGATATATAGGACAATAAGGCAGACATATATTACATCAAAATGACTGCTATGGAAGAAACCCCGTCATAACATTTGAGTTGCAGATTTCTTGAATGGCAAAAGAAAGACAGTACTCATGAAAAAATTTAACTACATTAATTTGAGATATTAAGTTTGATTTTTAAAAACACTTTAATTTAGAAAAACCATCTTTAAAATATACTGACTTCCACTTCTACCTAATGCTATATGAAATAGCAAATTTCTCTTCAGTTTCCAGTGACCCTAATTTTAAAAATTTCACCTCTTACCACCTCTCAACTTCCCTTCATGGGATGGCTGAACTAGCCCCTGTACCCAAACCTGAATCACCAGTCAGTGTTGAAACAAAAATGCTAGAAATGCTGGTCTGCCCTCACAGGTGGCAGCCGCCTCTGTGCTCTTGTGGGCAGGATGCCTAAAAGCAACAGGTATGCGAAGGAAGCCGGCTGAACAATTCCGTTCACCTGTGTCTCACCATCATGTTCATGTTGACTTGGATCTCTAGAATGTAATGGGTCTACGAGAAAGAACAACTAGCAAATGCTGTCCTAGTCAAAGAACCTATCTCTGAATCCAGGACAGGTAAAAATAGTTTCCTGACAATTTTTTAGAAACACAAAGTGAGAGAGAAAAAAAAACTCCATACTTGTTACCAGTATCATCTTTAGGTAAGAAGGACAATGAATGCTTCCTGGACTCGGCCTTTTTTATAACTGACATTCAGGGTAGTGTTATTAGCATTGTGCTTGTTAATTCAGCATCTGCTCAGTTTATGAAGCTGATTATTTTTTTAAGCGATGCATTATCCCTGCTCACAAAATATCACAGTGTATATGATGAATAATGTAGGTATCACATTGTGTAATACTTCTTAAATAAATGTATTTCTACCAGAAAATATAAGCTCTTTAACATTAGAATTTATTGTTACTTTTTTTAAAATCCCAGTTTATAATACAGTATCTGAAATACAGTCAACATTCAATTAAATACATGCTTTTATTACTGTCATATTTGTTATTAAGCTATTGTAACAGTTATCAAGTACTGGGTACTTTTTGTAAAAGGCACTATGCTAAACTTCCCACACTTTATCTGATTCAATCCTTCATCACATCCCTATGAGATGAGTAGTGCTTCCCTCTGTTCACAGGTGAGTTAACGAGACTTGGGAAGTAGATAACTTGCTCTGGATCACCCTGATATAAGGGGAGGAGACAGGCTTCAGCCCAGGTCCACCAAACTCCAAATGGGCAGGTTACTATGTGCTATACTGAACATCCATGAATACATGATTCTAAGAGCTTCCTCTCTGTATTTATCCTTTTTAACCAAATTCAGCAAATGCTATATTAATAACTTTGCAAACACTGTATATACAGTCAAAACTTTGCATCAAATGTTTAGGCAATGAACCTAACATGAAAAGCAAAGGAAGAAAAAGTATATTCCCAATAAAGTACTGGGATGGGAAGGCATTACTCTTAAAAGGAAATATAATGAAACTTCACTGAAACTTAAGAACAAATGAAAAGTCAATGATGGAAGTATTTGTATAAATTAAAGGAATCTCACCAATAAAGCATAGACATAGATGACATTATATGTAATTTCAAGTGAATAAAACTGTCAATTAAATAGAAGCTTTAGCATATGTATGTTTGAACCCTGCCTTTTAAAAATAGCATTTCATTTAAAATAGCATATTAAAAACTACATTCAGGATTGCACAATTTTGAGACTAGTGTATTTATTTAAATCAAATGTTATAATTACCCTCATACCTGAAGATAAGTATATTTTCTTTCCCTTTATGTCCTTCTATTTTGTCGATCTCTTTTTAAACACTGCATGAGTAGTGCAGCATTTCAAAGTAACCATCTGACGACTTTTATTCTTAAGTATTTCAGATGGACATTTAACCCGAGGTGAATTTAAGAAGTCTTTCTCTTTTATGTATTTTAATCAATCACTTGTACTTCTGAAAAGACTTAAAGCATGTACATCAAAACTGTATCTTTTTTAGGGCATGCAGCTGTCTTTGTCAAAGCATCGCATCTTTTCAAGGAAATGTCAGCAATGTTATCCCTGGGCCTCCCTCCTCCCAAGAGGCTGGTGAGGGCTGGACAATGAAGCCAACAAGACAGTTAATCAATAGTGGTCACCGCATCATTTTTTATCCTCCAGAATCTTCATTGTCAATGAGGTTTATATCATTAAAGTAAGAAAGCAGGACCGTCAGTCTCTGTTAGGTTCAAGTGGCAGACGAAAGAATTAATGTGTCATAAAAGTAATGATGCAAGCGTGTGCTGTAAGCCTTTAGAAATTCATTTTTAGATTTAAAACCTAAGACTGACATATTACTGTGAAATACAAGCACTGATGTATCAATTCTTTTTCTCACAGTCCAAACAGATTTCTAACAGATCTGCATCTCGTAAAAAAAAAAACAAGAGGATTCAATATAAGTCCTTTGAGATTATATAAATTATATATTTGAAATACATTTCTTAGCAGTGGTACCTGTGCCATCATTTTCTGTCATCTCAACTATTATGTAAAAGCTACATGACCCCTTCCCGGGGCAGACTCTTGTTTTGTGGGTCCAAAAGGCTACCAAGCTTTTAAAAAATACAAAATCAGGTACAGGGCCTTGTAAGAGGGCCATATGGCCAAGGGGCCCTGAACTCTAAGCTTAATTTAATGATAAATGTGCCTCTGCCTCATCCACTGAAAAATACAGTGCCACTTTGCTTGTACAAGACAAGGTCAGAATGAGCTGGGCTTTTCCTTTGGTCTTCTTTCTTCCACAGGGGCCTCCCCGACCTCCGATAGATGTCATGTGCTACTATGGCAGAGTGAGCCTTGAGTGAGATGCACGGGGACACCAGTTCAGCCCACAGTGTTCTAGGAACATGCTGGAAAACTGCAGGTGGCCATGCCCACCCAACAAGGGCGGCAGCAGTGAGAGAACTGTCACAGCAGGTAAAGGACCACTTTCTGATGTTTTCAGTTTGGGAACTCATAGGATTGTCATCGAGTGTGTGCTCTGGGTTTTCAGAGCTAGCTTTAGATATTTACTTGTTTTGCCTCTAAAATCAATTTGCTTTTGTATTACTTTTCAGTGGAAAATTCATCAGAAATGCAATAAGGAATGAAGAGGAAGAAGAAATAACAATAGCCTTTGAACACTTGATTAAGGTACATGTGTTGGTGCCTCATTTTTTAACTGAGACACAAGCAAGCGAGACCTGCCTAGGACACCACAAGGCTGATCAGGCAAACCAAATGGCCTTGGGTCTGAGTAGGCAGAAGACCTTCTTAGGAGTGGAAGGAGTGTTAGTTCTCACAATCACCGGTTCTCACAGGCTGCCTGCCAGCCGCCCCCTCCCAACTGTCCTTCAATCAGCAGGGTTGTCGAAGACAGGCTTTGGTGTTCCCATTCTGTGTGGGTAGAAGTGACCTCTGTGTGCCCCTAGCCTACCAGGTGCAGAATCAAGGGGCTGTTGCTGGGAATCACGGACTAAGAGGACCAAGAGTTAGTTTCCTGGCTCACTGGAGCTAGGGTCTTTACTCGTAGGTTTTATTGTTATTCACGTATGGTGCTAGCAGACAGTTCAGGAGACTGCTGAAAAACAGTTTGTTAGTCACAGATCCCAAGAGCAGGGGGCATGCCACACTGTGGGCCACATGGGGAAGCAGAAGGGCCAGTTAAGAGGCAGAGGGAGTCAGGGAGAGTGAGTGACAGCCTCTGTCCTGGTTCCTAAAGAAAGGGACTGGAGAGGTAGGGTAAGCAGGTGTAGGATTGGCTAGTCTGAACATTTCAATTGGCTCTGGGGCACAGCAGCTGTTTCCAGTTGTTTAGTACCAGACTCTGGGGTGGTGAGGGCATTCCCAGTAGGGGAGTCATTTACTATCTTCAGGAATCAGCTGGCTTTGGCTCCAAAGTCAGCCAGGCCCCAAGTTGTCAAAGCATCAAAAACCCAGAATGAAAAGTCATGACTAATACAGAAAGAAAGAAGAAGCAGGTATGTAAAAATGTCCCAGCCTATAGCAAAGGCAGCTAGAGTCCCACCCAGCTTTCAAGATACTAAGGCTGGGGTAACAGACTTCTTTCATTCTGCTTCAGGGCTGAGCTGGAAGAGCTGTGAACCTTTTATCTTGGTCCCTGTGACAGAAGGAGGACAGCTGCAGGTGGATGCCTCACCCAGTATCAAGAAAGGACAACGGATATTATCCCATGCTACAGATGAAGACACTGAGGTTCAGAGTGTTTGAAAGTGCCTTTCCCATTGACACCTAGCTAGCAGGTGGCAGAGCCAGAATTTGTATCCAGGCCCAGGATCATTCTAGCTCTTAGGCACTTGGCTTAAATTCAACCTGGTTTTAAAGGTCCCACACAAATAGAGACCAAAGAAGGAAACACATGAACTCCAAAATAGAAAAAGCAAGCTATAATGTCAAAATTAATATATGTTCATAATTTAATGTCCAAAAACATATTGTCATTTTTATTGTTATATTCAATATTCATTTAAAAAATTCATCACAGTTGACAATAATGAATAACTTAGATTTTTTTGTAACTTCCCAAGAATTCCTGAGTTTGCCTGATGATTACAGAGAAACCAATTATAAATTAAACGAATTAGTTATAGTCATATGACATCAAAAGCAAAATTATAAAATCCCTTTCAAAAATTTTATAACATTAAAATAAAACAACAAAATGTTGAGTTTAATGCGGGATATGGGTATACTTTAATATGTTCAATAGGACTTGGGGGGCCTCCAACAGGAAGCAGGCCTAACACCTCAGAGGTTTTAAAAGGACCCTACCTGAGTCGACCTCTCAAATCCAGGCTCCTACTCACATCTCTGCTCCTACCACCCCGTGCATGGAAGGTGGCTTCAGGGATCCCTGGGGGAGCAGTCCTGTTACAGAACTGTCTCAAGGGCTCTGCTCACTGCTTGCTGTAGCACTGGACACTTTTAATGCTGTGAGATATCACATCAACTAGTACAAAGGTGGGGGGAATGTCCAGATACACAGAGATTCCAAACAGACTTTCTGCAATATCTGCTAAGAGCACCATCAACATCTGGGAATCAGAAGACGCAAGTTCTCCATTAGTGCCACGACCCCTTGGCTACCATGGTAAGTCCCTAGACTGGGCTGGCCCTTATTTATGAATTTTAGGACTTGAACTTTTATCAGACTTCAGGGTCCCTGATCTTTAAAGTCTTTTATTGTAGTCTGAAAACATACACAGCATGATTCTTAGAACAGAATGGCACAATGAATAAGCTGATAATAATGGTATTTATAGGCTTAACTTAAACAGAGGCCATACGGGGCAGCCACAGATACTAGGCTGCCAGATTCTGAAGCCAGGCTGCCAGATTTGAATTTTAGTAACTGAGAAGTTTGGGTAATTACTTAACCTCAGCTTTCTCATATGTGAAATGAGGATAACAGCTCCTACCACAAAAGGCAAGATGCTGCTGCTCTAACTAAATTTAAACATTTACAATAATACATAGCATATAGTAAACTTTCAGTAAATGCTGATGTTGTTCTTAACTTTTAAAATCCGTTTTTAACGTTCATAAGGTAAATTCCCCAACAATAAGGGCTCTATACCTATAAAAGTCATTGAAAAAAAATCAAAATAAAGTTTAAACCCAAATACCCTTAGAATCTGCAGGTTTTGTTTTTTATTGGTTCCTAGATTTCAAATGACTATAAATTAAATGATCCCCCTGGTCAGGTTCAGCACTAAATCAGTACCTCCAAAGTACACTCATATTCTTTTAAGTTTTTGAAGAATGTCACACAAACTACCAGAGTCAGAAAAATAAATGTACAGCTATGGAACAAATCTCACTGTACTATATACATTATTATGTCTATCACAATTTTAAGTAGTTATGAGGCAGAGAAATTAAATTACAAAAGGAGCAATATGAATATGAATATTCAGAAATTGGTTGCATTTTTATATTCTTATAATGACAATCAGCAGAAATTAAGAAAATTATCTTATTTACAGTTACATCAAAAAATAAAATATGTAGGCATAAATTTAACCAAGGAGGTCAAAGACCTGTACTCTAAAAAGTCTAAAACACTGAAAAAAAGAAACTGAAGAAGATACAAATAAGTGGAAGGCTATACCATGCTCATGGATAGGAAGAAATAATGTCGTTAAAATGTCCATACTTCCCAAAGCTACCTACAGATTCAATGTGATCCCTATCAAAAATACCAATGGCAGTTTTCACAGAACTAGAACAAATAGTCCTAAAATTCATATAGAACCACAAAAGATCCCATATAGCCAAAGCAATCTTGAGAAAGAAGAACTAAATTGGAGGTATCACACTCCTTGACATCAAACTATTACTACAAGGCTATAGTAATCAAAACAGCATGGTACTGGCATTAAAACGGAAACATAGATCAATGGAACAGAATAGAGAGTCCAGAAACAAACCCATGCCTATAAATCAATTAACTATGACAAAAAAAGGCAAGGATATACAATGGGGTAAAGACAGTCTCTTCAATAAATGGTGTTCGGAAAACTGTACAGATAATATGCAAAAGGATAAAACTGGATCACTTTCTTATACTATATACAAAAATAAAATCAAATGGCTTAAAGACCTAAATGTAAGACCCAAAAAAGAAAACTCCTAGAAGAAAACATAGGCAGTACACTCTTAAACATCATTCTTAGTAATTTTTTTTTTTTTGGATATGTCTCCTCAGGCACAGGGAACCAAAGAAAAAATTAAAGAATGGGACTACATCAAACTAAAAAGGTTTTGCACAGAAAAGGAAACCAAGAACAGAACAAAAAGGCAACCTACTGAATGGGAGAAGATATTTGGCAATGATACATCTGATAAAGGGTTAATATCCAAAATATACAAGAAACTCATACATACAACTTAACACCAAAAAAAAAAAAAAACAACCAAATAATCCAATTAAAAATGGCAGAGGACCTGAATAGACATCTCTCCAAAGAGGTCAATAGTGAAAAGATGCTCAGCATCACTTATCATCAGGGAAATGCAGATTACAACCATAATGAGATATCAGCTCACACCTGTCAGAATGGCTATCAAAATAAATCAAAAAACAAGTGTTGGCGAGGATGTAGATGAAAGGGAACTCTTGTGCACTGCTGGTGGGATTGCAAATTGGTGCAGTCACTACGAAAAACAGTACAGAGGTTCCTCAAAAAATTAAAAATAATACTACCTTATGACTTAGCAATTCCACTTCTGGGTATTTATCCAAAGAAATTCAAAACACCAATTTGAAAAGACATATATGTGCACCACTATGTCCACTGCAGCACTATTTACAATAGCCAAGATATGGAACCAACACCCAGTGTCCATTGATAGTTGAATAAAGATAATGCAGTACATATATACAATGAAATATTACTCAGTCATAAAAGTGAGTGAAATCTTACCATTTGTGAAAACATAGATGGACCCAGAGGGTATTATGCTAAGTGAAAAAAGTTAGACAGAGAAAGACCAATACCATGTGATTTCACTTAAATGTGGAATCTAAAAAACTAAATAACTGAACAAAGAAATGGAAACAGACTCATAGATAAGAGAACAAGCTGATGGTTGCCAAATAGGAGTGAGGTTGGGGAGATGGGTGAAAAAGGGGAAGGGGGTAAGAAGTACAAATTGGCAGTTATAAGAATAGCCACAGGGATGTGAAGTACAGCACAGGGAATAGTCAGTAATATTTAAGAACTATAAATAGTGCTAGATGGGTACTAGCTTTTTCTGTAGGGCCACTCTGTAAATTGCATAAAGGTCTAATTACATAAATAAAAAAAGAGAAAGAGAAAAGAAAGGAAAGGAAAGGAAAGGAAAGGAAAGGAAAGGAAAGGAAAGGAAAGGAAAGGAAAGGAAAGGAGAAAAGAAAAATGCCACTCTTACTTCCTAGATAGACATGACAGGGTGGACCAGCTATGCCCTCAATTTTTTTAAAAATCCAAATAAATCATCTATGTTACCTACAGGTGGCCCTGCCTGGCCCTGATACTGGTCAATCTTTCTGCTTAGAATGATTGATGATGGTCATACCTTCTCAAAACTTCCCACACAAACATTACTGCTCTTATGAATACATCTGAAACACTTCATAGTGAACTACACAAAGCAAGTGCTGAATAAATGCTACTGACTGGAAGCAATCACCTTTATTTAGATGCTACTATGGACTGAATGTGCCCCCAACAAATTTGTACATTGAAGTCCTAACTCCCTATGTGATGGTATGTGGAGCAGGGACTCTTGGGAGGTGATGAGGGTTTGGCTGAGGTCTTAAGGGTGGGGCCGTAATCATGGGATTATCATCCTCAGGAGAGACGACAGAGAGCTTGCTCGCCTCCTGTCTCCCATGTACGAACACAGCGAGAAGGCACCTGTCTGCAAGCCAGGAGGAGGGCTCTCTCCAATACTCAACTGCAAGCTCCCTAATCTTGGTCTCCCAGCCTCCAGAGACTTGAGAATATAAATTTTTGTTGTTTAAGCCACCCAGTCTGTGGCATTTTGTCATGGCAGCCCAAGCAGACTAATACAGATAACTTACAGATATTAATACTATTTGATTTTATTAATTTAAAAAGAGGGACTAGGCAGAAAGATCTAGAAATTGCTAAATACCTTTATTATTATCCTCACCTTTTGACTTTAGATTTTTATCTATCAGTATTTAAGAGACTCAAAAGTAAGAATCTGGGTTTAGACTAAGTTTATATCCTGTTTTGCCACGTTCTCATTTTTAAGACTTCACCTCTCTGAATTGCAAAGGCTCCTCATTTATAAATGGGGCTACAAACAGGATTAAACGTTTCATAGAAAGTGCTTAGAAATATTGTGGCTCATCCATACAATGAAATACTATGCAGCTGCATAAAACAGTAAGGAAGCTTCTAGAGAGAGATGTCCAAGACAAATTAGTGACTGGAAAAAAAAAAAGAGAATAATACATATTGACATGAGGCCTTTTTGTGAAGAAAGGAAGCAAAATAAAAATATTTGTCCCTATGGGACTGTATTTGCTTAGAGAAAACTCTTAACTGCATTTCAATAACACAAGAAAAGAATGTAGATATCTGTGGTACACTGAGTGTTGGGAAAGTAGACTGGAACAGAAAACGATACATGGGACAAGGAGAGTAAAAGTTTATTGTATAGTTTAATTTTATTTATATTTTAAAAATTGCTTAGGAAGGAAGGAAGGAAAAAAGGAAGAAAGGAAAGTGTTTGGTACTTAGTAAGTTATGTCAGAAAAAAATTTTGTTTAAAGCTTAATCACATAATACATAAGCATACACTTTTAAAAACTGCACACAGTGCAAAAGGATATAGATTTAAAAATGTAAATTCCCCCTTTACTTCTGACCAGTCTGTAGCTCTCTCCAGAAATAAGCAATTACTAATAGTTTTCTGTGTCGTTATTTAAAAATGAATGTGGGATCATACTATATATTGGTTTTACAACTGCTTTTCATTTAAAATTTCTTGATGTTCATTCAATGTCAGCACATGTAGATTTGCTTCACTTCATATAACTAACATACAATAATCCACAATATTTTTACACCATAATTTAACTTCTTCCTTACGGGAAGGCATTTGGCTGTTGGCGGCTCTTCTCTATTACAGATTCTTTGGGCACACGTGTGGGTGCTTCTGCTGGAAATGTTCTTAGCAGCAGCCCTGCCAGCCTGAAGGGTTCACTTTTTCGGATCCTGCCACACTCAACTCTGGAAAGACAGTGCCAGTCACGATCCCACCAAAAGAGCGTTTCCCCACACTGTGGAAGAAAACTGATATAAATATCCATTTAAAAATGTCAGTGTGTTTTTGAAGTTGAACTGCACTTCAATAACACGGTGTAGAAACATACCTTCTATTTTAACAAGATGACTCATTGAAATTCTAATATTCTGAACAGGAAAGATCTTGTGAAATAAGGATCAGAGCCTTCACTTGCATGTTATTTAACTGTATCTATTCACATCCTTTTCCAAGTCGGGTTTCACACAGAAGCCCCTGCTCACTGCCAGTGAGCCCTCGCCTCTGGAAAAGCCTGGCCTCTGACGCCAGCAGGCAGGGCCCACTCGCCATGATGCCAGCTGCAATAAAGGTCTGGGCTGGGCACCTACACATGCTCATGCAATAGAAAGGGACTTGGTAGGAATGCTCCAAAGTGAACCGATTAAAGTAAGAAACCATGTTTGCGTACCCTCTGTAATTGCTTCTGCAACATCAAAGGGCTGCCTCCTTTCTGTCTCTGTCTTCTCTTCCTCTAACCCTCCTCTCCCCCTCCCTGCCTTTTAAAAGTTAAATCTCAATTGAGAAATCACCTGGACATAGAAAACTCAAGAGAACTCTGGTTACCTTAAGTTTCTGAATAAAAAACCAGGAAGGACTAAGTCAGTTGTATAATAAATATGGCATTTACATGAGATTTTACATTTGTATGAAACTGTGTACTTTAGAAGGAGCCTAATACTAAATGTCAAGGAACTTCTTGACCTCTTATCAACACCATCTAGACTACAGTACCCACCTAGTATCCCCGAATTCCAGAAATACAGAAGAGCCCATCCCAACCTACCTCCACACTGTAGCCGCCTGCCCGCAATGCCACTCCTGCTGCATTTGCAGGCCTCGCTAGACCTAGAAGTGTTTTCCCTGTCAACACCTGATGCTTTTTGCACAAAGCTTTACTCAAGAAGCTGTCAGAGGTTTCCACAGGAAGCAAGCAGAGTTAAGTCAAAGTACTATAACTGGCTAGTCGAGATGCTTCCTGTGGCCATGCTTTTCCCTGCCAGAAACATGTTCTCTTTAAGTGGTTCTCCTATCCCAGTGGTAGTAAACTGTTTTGCAAGCACACCTTGTACATTTTAGAGAGATGATTTACTTTTATTTTTTTTGTTATTTATTATTATTCTTTTATTTTTCAATTGTATCATGAAGATTAATTCAAAAATGGAATAATGGTTGGCCACTTTATCTGCCAAAGTCAAATGAAACTGACATTTACTATAAAATCTATTTAAAGGTGAATTCAACTAATTTATTGTAGGTATGATAGCCATTTTAAGACAACAAAGACCAACATTTAAACTGCACTTCAGAATTCTGTATTTGGCAACGAATATAAGACAAATTGTACTGCAAGCATATATACTTAATTTAATTTTTAGTCAAGTGCAATTAATTTATTCTATCTTAAAAAGCAACTTCCCTGCCTCCACACCCCGCTGCCAAATAAAACCATTCTAACAGATTCTCTTGAGAAACTTGGGAATGAAGCAGAACCCCCACAGACTGTGAAGTGAGGCCCCTTGAACAGACCCAAAGGAGCTCTGGCCAGTGGGTCTGCCAGCCTCTCGCAGAGACAGCCCAGAACGGTCCCTCTTCCAGGTCCCTCACCTCTCCTAACACTGACCCCGCTGCCCTTGGGCCCCTCCTCCTTGGCCTGGACCTTTTTGAGGAGCTCAGCACACAGCTCTAACTCCCTCCAGGTACTGGAGTGCTTACTATCTATACCACTCCTTTCAGTCCTTACTCTCTTTTTTTATGTCACCATCTTACTGTACCATCTTTCCAATAAGTGCCCTTTAGGAGTGAAATATATATCGTCTACCTTTTGATTCGTCCAGAAGAGCACTGAACATAGTTGGCAAATTCAGTAAATACTGAAATGAAATGTTTAGTTGGAAATAAATGACATAGGCGCAGCAAATGAATACTGCACATTTAAGAGCCCCTACCCACAAAGCAGGATTATGACCTGCCAGTTTATTAAAAACACATGAACTATAAATTGATAAGAAAAAACAAAGTCAAATGATTTTTTAAAAATTCCTGGAGAACTTATCTGATCAGCTGGGTCAAAAAGTCTTAAGACCTTCCTATTTCCAACCCTCCCTGCAATTTCCACTGAGTGTATTATAAAGTTATAGACAGAATGCAAATAAAGTGGATTCTCTCCCCTCCTATTAATTCAGAAGCGTGTTTGTGGAGGGAGGGAAACCTGAGTTCTCATCTCCTTAGCTTTTGTTTTGGCTTTCTTGAGAGATAACATTTCCCTCTGCACAATCTTCAAAGCAATAACTACTCCTGTGCACTGAGCACCTACCCTGTGCCCCCCACAGCGTCAAATGCTTCTACTGTGTTATTTAATCATCACTCCAGCCCTTAGGGCCATAGCTTACAGGAGATGGCTGAGGCACAGACAGGGTGGCTCTCATGCCATTAGGGGATTCTGATGCCTGGTTCTTGGCACTGACGCAGCACTTACTCTACGACCCCACATCTCAAACCTCAAGAAAGTCACAGTGAGGAAGAGCGCCACACAAGCAGCCACATCTTGGACACCCTCTCTTTTACCTCCTCCTTTCTCCCCCAGGCATCAGGCCACTTGTCTCATCCTCAGTCCGGCACTTGCCCATGCCAACACTTTAGTATACCAGACATTGCCCCCAGTCTGCATGGCTACACCCGGCTCATGACCCAGCCCCTTTCCTTGAGAAGCTTCCAGCCATCCACTCTGCAAACCTCCTACCACCAGACCAATTTTTCAATAATATATTTCCATCTCAGCTTAAAATTCTAACACAGCTGCCGCTGCCTCACGGCTCTGCTGACTGGGACCCTTGTGTAGGCCAACTTCATCTCTCACTGCTGCCCTAATAGGGGGCACCTCACTGCATCCTTCTTGCTCTCAACATCTCTGCTTCTCTCAAGCCTCTGCTTAGGCTGACCTCATCTACAAAACCAAGACCTGCTCTAAAGCCACTGCCCCCTAGAACTCTTCTCAGGTTTCTAAGGCACAGGAGATCTTCAATTATTACACTGAATTGGAAATGTCTGGGTTTGGCTACACAAAAAAGAATTCAAAATGTTAAATACATAAGAAAACAAAAAAGCCCACTTTTTGGGGAGAGGGGACCACTTCTTGGTTTCTGTCTTTCATTCCACATTCACAAATATACACAAGTCCTTCCAACTCCCCTAATCTTGGCAAGTTTACATTGTGGTTTTGTGAAACAAAGGTCACCTGCTCAGCTACAGATAAATAAAAATTCACAAGCATCTCCAGGAAAATCAATACAGGTACTAAAATATCTAAGTTTATAATAAATTTTAGTTCCCCTTGCACATAGCTCAGGAATGTCACTATTTACTGGAACCACTGTAATATCAGATATTTCAGAGGGGTATTGATTTTGCCACTCAAGTGTGACTAAAGGGATAAATAAACTGCTCCTGGGGTCAATCGATCCATTTATCTTCACTGGTATTTTATAAAAAGTCAAAGTAGCATAAACTTTGATAAATAAATGTTATCACAGAAGAAATATTGCTGACATAAGGATTTGAATGAAAAAAGAATCGACAAGTCTGCTACCTAAGTGACACATAATTGGCTTAACATTTTAGTAGTTTTGGTGATAGAGACCCACATAGAAACATCCTTTCTTACCTTTTCTACGTAATCCATGTTGGCCCAAGTATAATTCTGAGCCTAGTGGCCAAAAAAAAAAAAAAAAGGTAGCAAAAAAAGAAAGTGCCACAAGTCAAGCCCTGTGAAGCAGAAAAGCAAAGAAAACAAAGTTGGGTGTTTTTTTTTTTTTGGGGGGGGGGTTCCCTTCTGTTAATCAGAAAATAAATGCTTAAATCCCCTAAGGTAGACAAATGTCTTTGGGTATTTTGAAAGTATGTTTAGAAATAGTAGGGCTATTTAGACTTTTAAAAATCAGAATGGTTCACACTCTAATTTTTAGGGTTTTTAGGGTTTTGTTGTTAAACAATGTTGTACTGATAACCACTTAAGTGCAACTACAATGATTCCATAAAGATTTCAACTCAAGGCAAAGGAGAACATACATCGTGGCTGTAATAGATATCCAGGCTCCAAAAGAATTTTCATTCAAGGGCAAGGAAAGCAGGGACCCTGTGAGGGGGTTAAAATGAACCAGGAAAGATAATTATACCAGCGAGGTTTCACTGCGGCAGTACCATCTTGTGACAAAAACAAAAGGGTGATGATGGTAGGACAGGAGCCGATACTGGAACTCCAGCCCTGTGATGACTTCAGCTTAAGGACCACAGCCCAGGGAGATGGACAGCCTTGCAGGATGCAGAGACTGCTAAGCACTTATAACCTCAGAAAGGGCTCTTTAACTTTAAAACTTTCCAATCTGAATATGTAGCTCTTAGATTCCAGCCCCCCCTCCCCACCACCCCATCCTCTTCCCATTAACTGCCCCAGGCCCATGCAGGGGCTCCTTGTTTTACCTCTTTCCTCCACACAGACCACTGCTGCCTTGAAAAATCCCTGCCTGGAGGGGTGCTTTTCAGGGTCCTGTTGGAGGGAAGCCTGTTCGGCACTCAGTGAGGACACAGAAAGGAATGTATCTCCTGGGGGCTGGCCCAATGCCCAACAGGACACAGCAGGCCCTGGATATATTGGTATTCACCAACTGAACATGTCTGGGTGGCCATACTGGGTCTGGGGTTCTCTGAGGGTCACAGGACAGTGGCAATGTGGTTCTAACAGCTGCTAAAGCCACACTGGGCAGGAAAAGAGTGGTAACCATGGGTACAGTCAAAGGGGGAAAAGGCCCATGATGAAAGGCTATCTGGCAGGCTTGGACAATCTCCACAAAATAGGTCTTACACATTGCCCTGCTGGTCTTTCACTAGGAAGAATCCACAGAGGGGACAATGTGACTCATTTTCCCCCTTCTACAGAGTGGAAGGTGCAAGATGTAGAAATGCATACCCCCTTAAAGCCAATGTCCCTCCTTGTTTTCTGAGGGAACAAAATGTGTGTGCACGTGTGCATGCATGCACATGTGTACACACATGCCCTCCACTCTGGACTTATTGTAATAAGTCCCCCTGATATTATGGTGCTAAAAAAATAAGCAAGGTCTTGTTTAATGGAGGTTTTGTCTTTCTGAGGTGTGCTGGACTCACCTTCCTAATTCAGATTATATGAGGCTTCTATTTTTCTACCAGGATGTCGCCCACATGTGGGTTATACAGCACAGCTGGTAAAAAATCTAGACATAACCAGGGAGATAGGGCCTTGGCCTGGGCGCCTGAGCCATGCAGCAAGCTGAGTGTCTCTGCCTGGCCATCCCTCAGGATCCGACAGGCTCTGTCAAACCCTGTGGGCTCTACTAAACCCCTGCCCCCCACTCCATGGCCAGGGAATATCTCCTCTGGAAGCAAACGCATTATGCTGACCCCATCCCTAGCCTACTTTCTTTCATGTGGTCACTGTTTCTGAGAATGGCACCACCACCCTCTGTCCACCCAAGCTGGGACTCAAGTTGGCCTCAGCTCTGGCCTCAGCTAACTCCGGCATGCACTCCTCTCTGTTCCTGCACATCCCTGTGGCTCGTGCTTCTATTCCTTCTCCTCCAATGGCTGTGGTCACCTCCCATCACATCTCCCCACAGTCAGTCCAACGCTGGTGAGTTCTTTCACTACAGCCGCAGTGATGCTTCTAAAACACCAGTCTCATCATGTCGCTCCCTGCTTGAGATGCTTTGATGGCTGTGCCCTTAGAAAGGCCAATTGCTGTCACAGCTGAGAAGGCACCCAGATGTATCTCTTTTAATTCCCTGCATAACTTCCAGGTCCCTGTATATCTTCTAGGTTTTGCCAATGTTTTTCCCTCTGCCCCTATGCATCATTTAATCCATTTCCCATTTAGAAAAAAAAGTGCAGCTCGCTGACAGCATTCATTTACTTTTACATAAATGCGCTCTTTGAAGCTAAAGCAAATCTGACTGACTTTAAATGTGAAAATAAAATATAAAAACTGTTCTTGGAGTTATTTCTAAACGAAACTTGTCTCTAATCCTAATGTAACAGGAATGTATATGATGATCAGTATTTAATAAGTTTATTTTGTGTGGTAAATTTCAAGGCACTGAACAACACAAAGTGGAACATCATATTCCGCACAAAAATATCTCATTTCTTTCCGGGACTTCTTGCCATCCTTGTCACGCAAGCAGCAAATTTTGTAGCAACCAGTTGGATTCTGTTTCACAGATGCTGGTGGTGTGCTCTTGGGGAAATGTCCTCCAGGCAGGTGAAGAGATGTGACACCATCAGAGCACGGATGACCTTGAAGACATTGCTGCCCTGGCTTGTGATCCTTTTCCAGCATGCTTTCAATTAACATCAGTCTGAAGTTTACGTGGAGGATCGTGTGCTCAGGATTGTCCTTCCTGAACAGGAATTTCTTATACCAAAACTTGTGCCTTTTGTGCTCAGTTGAATAAGTGAGCATCTGATCAGCCAAGTCCACTGCTCGCATATTCTCATTATAATCCACAATGACACATGGCTTCTTAGTTTTCTTTCCATTTCTGTTGTCTACTTCAATCAGAATATCATTGTGGAATGCTGACAACACTGTCACCTCCTTCTTGTCACACCATTTCAGGGCCATAAGTTCACCACAGTATCTGGCTACAGTCATCCCCTTTGCAATCCATTTTTTTCAGATCATTTGGCATCTGTTTTCATTCAAACGAGCTGTCCCAACTGCATCAGTCTTGTTTTGATGTAGTTCTCTGAAAAGCATAGGAGGTGTATGGCAAACTTTGGGGGTAAGGTTAGAACTGTAACCCATAAGTTATCTTGGAGTAAATACTGTAGCCACAAGTACCACCGGCAAGTATTCTCGGGGCAAATGGGAAATGGGTCAAGTCTGTTTACATGTAATTTTCTCCTTGAATCAGAAAGTGAGGTCCCTCTGGGTGCTCCTACAGAACCCTCTGTGTGGTGGCCTCTAATACTGCTCATGAAATATAGATTTTAGATCGATTTGGAAGTATGTTTGCTCATGATTGTTGAAACTAAGCTCATGCACTAAAAAATGTATAAACTTTAATAAACAATATAAATAATTTATAGCCCTATAAATTCTTAAAATCTGGAAGTCACATGCTACAATTAATACTGGCTTGTTATAAATATACAAAGAGAAAATATTTCTCTTTTATGTAAAGAGAAATTGAGCATTTGTTTAAAATCAATGAGTGATAAATTCTAATTCCCAGTGGGCAACTCTTCTGAATAATGTTTAAATAAATACATGCAGTGTACTGTTTTTGAATATATTCAGCCGAATTTAACTGTTGACTCAGCTCAACAATGCAGGTGTGCCTCGACCCAGGTGTACTTCATTTTACACGACAGCCATGCTTTTAAAACCGCATACAAGCTGAATTTCTGTGACTCAAAGTTGATTTTAAATGTGCCATTTGAGCAAATTCTATGGTAATTCCATGTTCAAAGAAAAGAATCACCTCTTAATTTAACTTTCTTGAATAATCCAGACTTTCAAAATTGGATTTAGTTATAGCAATATTATAAAGTAATTAAATTGATTTTAGTCACAGAATAAAACACAAAGAAAAAGCAGTAATATAAGGTACATACATACACATTGCCAACATCCTCAAACACTGAGATGATTAAGCTGTCATTTAAACCTCTCATGTATAATGAGGAAAGAAAAATAGGGAAGTTTAGTATTTATATTATTCTGTAACCCATTTTATCTACTAATTAAAAAATATTTTTTTACTTTCATTTTACGACTATCAACGACATGCAGAGCATTCTATATTGGAGCCATTTTTTTCCCCCAGAGGCACAGAAATTAGTTTCTTGGAAGAATGATCTCAATTTTCTTAATAAATAAGTATGACATAGTTGCTGAGGCACAGCAACGTAAGTATGAATAATTATAATTGTATCATTACACTCTTAACAATTATAAGATGCTGTCAGTTGTGATATGCACCACGATATGTGCCATTTAGAAAGAAAAACTTGTCAACTATATTATGACCTGTAATAGATTGTAAGACACATTCCAATTCAGAAATGTTAAGATGTGAGAAAATATGCATCTTGAAACCAAAGATAATAGTGTAATAGACTTTATCTCTAGCATTTGGAATCATGCTTGGCAATAGTAAACACTCTATAAATATTTGTTGAGTGAATAAAAAAATAGTACATATTTAAAACATAGTGAAATATAACCATGGGCACTGATCAAAAAGTTTTAAAGAGTAGTGATTGTCTTATATACCAAATTGTCTCTTCATTTAATTTATAGCTCAGAGACTAGAATATAAATAATGATAACCTCTTTACAAACTTCTATTAAATGGATAAGTCAGGTTTAAGATATACAAATAAAATCATATGGAAATTTGATGAGTTTTTTTTTAACTAGATTTTAAAATGACTGCCCTGCTATGCATTCTGACACAGTTTGCAATAGATTTTCCCCCGAGTTTCACTTTAAGCTCATTATTTATATCAAACTTATCTCAAAGGTCTGGGGTATCGTCATGTGACTGAACAAATATCCCTTAGGCTTATGTACTGAATTATATCGATATGAATAGAAAAATGCCCTATTTTACATTTGTTGACAATCTCCTGACGCCACCAGTTACAAAACCTTTACCTAAATATATTTCATGAACAGTTCTTCCTCTACTACATTTATTTTCCTCTAGCTGTCTTCTTTTAAGATATTCCCAGCAGATAGCACTTCTAAAAATGAAGAAAGACTTCAATAACTTCTCACTTGTTGCTTAAATTTGCTAGGTTTTAGTGAATCACTTTACACATCTTCACACATTCTATTCTTCATCTGCAAACTTTCCTTTTTTTCCTCATTTGTTCTGCCTTCAGAAGTTTATTGGTATGGCACCAGAACTTGGTTATGTCACTTCAGATAGTTTTGCCATTTGCCACCATACTAGAACAGCAGCTTGGCTTCCCCAAACCTTGATCCTCACGTCTAAATGCTAGGTCTATTGGGTCTGAGACAAATCTGTGTGTCTCAGTGCAAAGGGCAAAACAGGATCTGGACCCCTGGAGAATAGCTAAGCAAGGACACTGTGTTCTATCTTTACAATAAAATGCACATCTCTCATTAAATAGCAATCCCTTCATTTCTGAAGGTTGAATAGGACAGTGCTTATAAAAGAATTCCACTTGGTTAAATTTACAATGCGGAAAATAAGTCCCATCCAAAAATACACTCTGGCTTGGGATCCTTTTCATCTGATTTTGAATTTATTTATTTTGCACCCTTTCCTCTTAGTATCTTGTGAGATAAACACCAGTTGATATAACAGTATGAGGCTCTGAAATCTGAAATACAGGCAGACCTCCTTTTATCGTGCTTCACTTTACTGCACTTCTCAGATGTTGCAGTTTTTACAAATTGAAGGCAAGACCCTCTACCCGCAAAAAGGCATGACTCGCTTCATTGCGACACTTGCTTCATGCGGTGGTCTGGAGGGAGCCAAACCCGCAGTTACCTCTGAGGTGGACCTGGATTTGAATGTTCTGTTTCAGTTGTCCTATAGAGTTTTTCATTAAAAAGGGGCTTTCTTTTTTATTGATATATTTTTGGTGCAAGCAATATTGGTAGCAACATTTCTCTATCTTGTTCATGGTTTTGTTGTGTTTCTTCAATAACTGACTTTGCCTTTGTCACTTTCTTTAGACTTCTCAGGTGTCCCTCTTCCCCATGAGGAAGAAAGAAGCTCTCGGATGAGTGTGTGCAGTTTCACAGGCCGTCTCTCCACAGCTGCCTGGACCATGAACAAAACCTTCTCTGTCCTCTCTTCCAGGTACCTTTTAGGGTCTAGTGTGACAAGCCTTCCCACACTCTTGTGCCAGCATCCCCAGCACCCATGCCCTCCAGCTGCTTTTCCTCTCTGGAGGTGACCAGGTCTTCAAGGAGCTGCCTTGAAGATGCAAGTTCAAGGTCCTGCCAGCCTAAATCTGTGTGTTTGGGGAAAACCTTCCAATGACAACTTACATAAAAGCTCTCTTGGTCTTGGTGACCGTCCCCATGTAAGGCAAGGGCATCTGGGCACATGCCTCCTATTCTTGGTCCAAATGCTTCTTGCCTGCCTCCCACCCACCCTTGGAAATTAAGATCATAACATCAATTATAGTTTCTTCTCTAATCATCTTAGATGCTGATTACCGTAAAATGCCAAGGTGGAAACACTCTGGTTAGTTGTTTCTTTTGCTCTCCTGTATTTTTCCCTTGCTTTGAACACACAAAGAGAGGTGCTTCATGCATTTCAGTGCCATTGGTAGAAACAGCAATATAAGGCTTTTGTTCAATTTTATATTTAAAAAAACTATAACAGATATTCATGAGTTTAATTTAACTGTCTACTTAGTAGCAGATTGTTAGGGGCTACAATAAACCAGTTGAAAAATTAAGCACTCACTTCCTCGCATCCTAAGGAGATATAATGTTAAGAGTCCTGTCATTACGAGTTCAGCTGGTACCCACGCCAGCAGCCTAGGTCCTAACGACTCCTTTCAGTATTCACACAGACGTTAGCACATATTACGCCCTCCACTGCCGTCAGAGAATCATTTCCAGTCCCTGTGTTTGATAAATAAGCTGATAATGTTTGCTCTGCACAATAAAAGAATATTAAAACCAGGCCTGACTAATGTGTGTCTAGAGACAGAAGAAGAAAAATTTTTATAGGCCCCAACACCAAAATTCTCCAACTTCTTTACTGCTTCTCTGTCAAGCTAATTTTCAGGCATTCATACATTTCTGGATGTCAATCCAAACAATGTGAAGATAAAACTCTCCAAATTGCATCTTAAATCTTAAAACATACCAAACCATGATAGCTACCTTTAACTGTATTTTTGTCATGCCTGATATTCATTTTGATCATCCAAGAATCTCACAAAGTCTGCAGTATTAACCTCATTTTATGTATGACAGACATAAAACTCAGACGTGGCAGGGCTGAGCTCCAAACCTAGATATCTCACCACCAAAGGGTGCATTAGAACCAACACATCAGTCCCAAACATAATCCCACCCCTACCTGTCTGGGAGGGCCAGCTCTCGGTATCAACTTGGCAAGGATATAGCCCACACTTATTTGATTGAACACTCATCTAGGTGTTGCTGTGAAGTATTCTATAGATGTGGTTAACATCCAATCCACAGTCAGCTGACTTTATGCAAAGATTATCCTGGATAATCTCGGCAGGTCTGATCCAATCAATTGAAAAGCCTTAAGTGCAGAACTGAGGTTTTCCCAAAGAAGAAATTCCACCGATTCCACCAGCAGACTACAACAGCAGCTCCTGCCCAAGAGTTTCCAGCCTGCTCTTCCTGATGGCCCATCCTATACATTTTGTATTTGCCTGTCAATTCCTCACAACCATATAAACCAACTCATTGCAATCAATCAATCAATCTATATGTGTATGTGTATACACAAACACATACACATACATACACACACATACACATACACACACACCCACACACACTTATATCTCTGTATACCTGCTACTGTTTCTGATTCTTCCCTGGAATCTTGATTGCTATACCATATAAGAAATGTACCAATGATTAATGAGGTATCATGAGCCAATAGTATTAGGCTCTCTTACCTATTACTGTATGGGAAGTCTACACATATATCCCAGGCAAATACTGGAGCACCATATCCTTGAAAATTAACCTCTCCCAACCCCTTTATGGTAATCAGTTTAATTCTAACAATACACATGACCATTTCTCATTTTGTAATTCAGGGTTCCTTTTATCCCTAATAGTGGTGGAAAATAACCTTTCCTCCTCATATAGTTGAAGTCGCTCATACATGTATCACGTCATTGATAAAGAAGATGCTAAAATTATATAAAATCTGGGTAAACTGCCTAACACTAACTAGCCCAACTCTCTTTGTACTGTGTACAATTTTACCACTTTACATAATTAACAAATTCATGAAAAACTCATTCTCTGTGCAAGATTAAAGTGAAGATTTCCAGTATTACCAAAATATCATTCTTCAGACACTTGTTCAGAAAATCCTGTTTTCCTCTTTGGGTTAAATAACCATACTCTTCACATGCTGCCCCAGGAATCGTGCACCCAGCCTTGCAAATTACAGCACTGGCTGGCCTGCGGAGCTTAGCTATTCGGTTTCCCTCATCCTGAGTAGCTAACGTGGGATTAGTCTTCAAGTAAGAGATTCTGAACTGTGAGGATGCAACTCTGAACACAAGGCAAATACCAAGAGCATTCCATTCTGGGTTCACAATGCCCACCCTCACAACAAAGTCCCCCTCATATTCTCTCCCTTCTCTGCGGAGAGAACCTTCATCCTTTACTCCCCATGTTGGGTCAAATAGATACTGGCCTTAACCCCATGTGGTGCTAACAGCTTATCTTACGTCTTGAACAAAACCGTCTACCCTAGGACTGTTTCATTTAGATGGCTAACACTTGCCCTTGACTTCCATTTCCATTAATAATTTTGAATCTATGTTGGACTACCTTCCCTCCTTCTGTGTGCTGGTCTGAAACCAATAACCAGTCAACTGTGAGCCACTGAACACAATTTTCAACACTTCACTCCTGTCACTGATCAAAAGATGTTTAAAAACTCCCTTTTCATGTACAGCAGCAATATGTTTAACCTGAGGTGAGCTTTAAACACAAAATGTGCTGATATAATGGAAAGGAGCAGAACCACAGTGTCATGCTCTGCCATAGAGACTTCTAAGTTCTAATGGCATTAAAATGGCCATTGAGGAGAATAGCTCTCCGTAATGCTTGATTTGGGAATAAACATACTTCTGCTCAGAAAACTATCCTCCCATTCATTTTTATTGTTCATTTGTTTTTATTCCCAAGTAAATTTTTTAATATTTTGGTTTGATTAGTAATTTGAAACACTGTATTATGCAGCAGCATTTGGATATTGTATTAAAGTATTAAAGAAAGATCTAGATAGGAGAGAGGTCAAATAGCAATGTATTCATCTTTCACCAAGTACTATATTTTAGCATTTTGACCAGTATATGCTCAAAGGGATGCTACGAAAGCATCTGGATGTAAATATCCAATTATTGAAAAAAATTTTTACACATCTTATCTTCTATATCACTGTCTATGAAGATATATGAGAGTAATCTCTTGGACCACAATATGAGGAAAGTCTCTGCATCTTTCAAGTGGCTAAGTTTATATTTAAGCACATTATTCTTGAAGACCTTCAAGTTTCTCTTTTCACTCTGGCTGCTAGGAAGCTCAGAGTCAATTTTCAGGCTACTTTGGTTTACTTTATAACAACTGTATGAATTTTTGGTAAGTTACCTTATGTCCTTTCCTGAATAAGAAAACTTGCTGTTTGGTAGACTAAGTTAAGTGCGATCATTTCAGGCACTGACTGGCTTTGCCATGCAGATGGACAAGTCACTTGATTAGAGCTAACATCACATATTTCTCCAAATATTAAATTAAGGTTCTGCAATTCCTTCCTTTTTATCCAAGGCTACTATGATGATTGGTGAAGTTTAACCGAAGACTCTTAAAAGAACACTTTTACATAAATGTTAAGGCAGACATAAAAATGCTTTTGATTTGTGCGTACAGTACAATATCGCAGCACGGTGTCTGAGTCAGAGCTGCTGGGGTGTGGGCTTCCTGGGGTGGAGCTTATTAGTCCATTTATTCAGCCAGCTGTCCGATGTTTTGTCTTTGACGGTGGATTGGCTTGAATTGCAAGAGATGTGGCATCAAGGGTCTGTGTAGCTATCACATCCCAATCTCAACCATTGTTTGATCTATTATTTCTAAGTGCTATTTTTATAAGACTGAGAATGTACCCATATTTAGTACAAAAAGATTTTTTATGTTTATAAGAAAAGGATTCCTCTCAAAAACTCAGTAGAAACTGGAAATTACAGACTAGCTGCCTCAATAGATCAAAACTGGTTTTGTGGAACATTTGTGCCCATTTAAAGATTTTCACTTTTTATGTTCACTCAGACAAGCAAGGCAAAGGAGGTGGGTTTGGCTGCTATGGCAACTACTGACCCCTCTGATGTGGCAAAATTCCAAATAGGAATGTTAATTCATCATTAGGAGCTTCTTGTGCCCCAGGATTCTTATTGAATTTTACTGATCAACACTTGAACTGAATTAAAAAAAGTCTGTAAATAGGGTGTTATGTTTAACTACAAAATGTTCCTTTGAAGAATAAGCTGCTGTACCCAGCAGCAGCTGCCATCATCCACCCAAAAGGGTGCTGGGTGGTGACCGAATGGGGTGAACTGAGTGTTGGCAGCTGAGGGGTGGAGGGAAAACATGCCGACCTGAAGTACCTGTGCTAGGTAGTGGAGAACCCCACGTTGTCATGGCTGTGATGAGAAATTCCAAACAGAACTGGGTCCTTGAAAGCAATTTAACATCTTAAAAGCTCTAGATGGTAAAGGTTAACTCCTCTGATGATTCATCAGGACTGTCTTGTTAAGAGTGGCAGAATTCATAAGCACAAAATCATAGCTGGCAGGGGAAAGTGCCCAAGTGAAAGAGAGAAACAGAATCCATCTATAGCCAGGACACCAAGCCTTAGATACAGTATCCCTTGGTGTGTGGAAGTAATTCAAAAGTCGATGGGAGTGACAGATTGCTCTTTAGCCCAGAGGAGAAGACAGCCACATTCACGTTACTAAGGAATGGGGAATCCTGACTACTCTGAGTGATGAACCTATAAAAGGAAGCCACCCTATTTATCAGGCTAGGAATCTACCTAGAGGCTTAGGGCAAAAATCCACTGTAACTCATGGGAAATTATAACTAGCGATCAATAGTTCTACATTTACCTAAAGTTTTATACTTGATGACAAACACAGTCCAAAAATATCATTAGATAATTTGCAATCATAAAAATTATTAGTCAAAAGTCACACTTGGGGCATATGTGCTTCCAAATACCACATAACTTATACAGCACATCCTCATATTTATAACTACACTGTATATCCCCATTAAAACCCAATAAATTACTTCTCTGTACCACTGATAGTGAAGAGTTTTCTTCATTAGAGTATCTACAAATTATACAGGGTTTTAAAGAGGTCATATTTTAACCTGAATAAATGTAGTTATATGTCTCACCAAATGATCTCTCAAGGTCAGGAGTTACCAGTGTATGACAGAGACATGGGGCTACAGGAAACTATGAGTTTAATGATGGGCAAAATCTCATAGGATCGTACATCCCCAAATGATAACAATGGGAAACAAATTCTCAGCTTACAGTTTCTGTATTAGGAATTGATGTTTTGCTCTGCTAAAATTAGGTATCAATGAGCAAAATAAATTATTATGGTTATTGTAAGCTTCTTGAAGGCTAGCCCACACATTCCTATAAGAAGCATACAAAGACCCATGTGAGAGGCTGCCTTCTTTCTGCAGACGGATCCTATGTAGTACTAAAGCAGGGAGGAGAAAGGAAAATCTTCATCTGCACTCCTACCACTTCATCCTACGCTGACCCCACACCCTACCCTGGCCTGGACTCTCTAGTCCTTTCTAGGTTCTGCAAACACTGGGGCAGAGCCAATGCTAGCTTACTCCTTCTATTCATGGAGAAGAAAGAGGAAGAGTTGAAGTAATTTAATTACAAGGGCAATGTCTTATTCAGCCACACCTGTTATTATGCTTAATACAGCAGGAACTTATATAATTATTTAAAAAATATATTGAATTCCTGATAGTGTTTTTTTTTCAGTTGCCTGTGATAGTGATTTTGAATCTATTTTTTGTGCCTTCTAATACTGAAAACGTAAGTGAATATATTATTGATAATGGGAACAGGTTTCTCACCATCAGAAAATGGAGTTATAAATACCCATGGAGAGAAGACTAGGATGAACCCTGAGAAACTAGCTTGGAATTAGTGGTATCAGTATAAACCTTGATTTTTGCTGAATACAAAGGTAGATAAATAGATACTTGGGTGGAGAGACAGAAGGATGATAGATGTGAGATAGGTAGATACTGAAATAGAGAAATATATATGTAGATGAATATATGAGAATGTATATGTATATTGTGTGTGTGTGTATGAGTGTGTGTGTGTGTGTGTGTGTGTGTGTGTGTGTGTGTGTGTGTAGAGTCTGGTAGCTCTGTCTAATAGAAAGGTCTAGAATTAAGGACACTCAAGTATCAATGAGCACACAAAGCACCCAAATCTTGGTTTCTAAATACCATTTCAGCAAAAAAAAAAAAAAAAAAAAAAAAAGGAAAGAAGAAAGGAAGGAAGGAAGGAAGGAAAGAAGGAAGGGGAAAAAAGAAAAAGAAAAAAAAGATAGAGAAAAAAAGAAAGAAAGAAAAGAACCAGGGCTCCCTGGAGCAATGGCCAACTCCAGATCTGGAGTTGGGGATCAACAAAATGATTCTAGAACATCTTATTGTACCAGAAAAAAAGGAATAATGTGAAATACTTGGAATAAGTCAAATGGAAGGAACCCAGCTTGAAAGGATTCCTACTGACCAAACCTAGGATAACCTGAGTATTAAAATAATGTGAATAATCAATTATAACCCTTGAATAAAAAAGAAATCCATGAATGTGTACTCATCGAATAGACAAAGTAAAAAGGAAAGCTTCTCCTTATAGGGAAGTGCCAACGAACAAATGTAAGAGCAAATGTAGACGGTGCTAGTACAACTAGAGCAGCACTGACCAGCCAGCACCATTGTGACGATGGATTCAGGTGGGAAATGTCAAGGACAGATGCTGAAACTAGTGAGTGAAAGCCTGATGAGAAATAAGCTGTCCACATAGTTTCAAAAACACTTTTTGATAATACATACTGATAACTTTAGTGGAGAAACCCAGCAAATGCCATGCTAAGCAAATGGTAACAGTCCCACCACCAATAACGGGACAAAGCTCTATCCTAGGCCGCTCTGGGTGTGGTGCTTCGGGAAGAATCAGCACCTCTCCTGTGGCTTTTCTGTCAAAAATGCAAAACCTGAATCTAATCACTAGAAAACACTAACTAAACCTATATTGAGGAATAGTCCATAAAATACTGGCCTCTGGTCTTCAAAAATGTCAAGTTCATGACAGACAAAGCCTGAGGGATTGATGTATTTAAAGGAGCCTACAGAGACATGACAACTGAATACACTGTAAGGTCTTTAAGTGACCCTGGACAGGCAAAGAAAGGAGACATCATTAAAACAATCTTAGAAATTAAAATAAGGTCTTAGATTACAGCATTGTATTTATGTTCATTTCTTAATTTTTATCACAGAGAATGTTTCGCTTTTTTGGGATATATACACTGAAGTGTTAAGAATAAATGAGCATCATGTCTGCAACTTATTCTCAAGTGGTTCAGAAAAAAATTATATGCACATATTCCAATATACATTTTCTATTATATGCACATATAGAAAGCAAAATGAAGAGAAGAGAAAAAGAGAAGAATAAAGCAATGTGATAAAGTGTTAATATTTGGGGAATCTGAGTGAAAAGTGTAAGGGAATTTTGACTCTTCTTGTCACTTTTAAGTATGAAATTATTTCAAAATAAATGTTTTAAAATTACATAAATTTGAAAAAATTAAATGTATTCACTCAATAATGGAACAGATTAATTAAAATATTATAACATATATATTATATATATATAAAATATTATATAACTTCTAATAACAGTCAACATGCAAAAATATAGAGCCACATGTATTAATAGGGACAGATGGTAGATAACATGTTAAGTGATAAAGGCAGGTCACATAACCCCATGGGCAGTACAGTATCACTTATGTAGTTTAAAATACATATGTGAAACATTACTATAAGTTATTTAGTGAAATTCTTAATAATTTTTTAACATGGGGCCACACATTGTCATTTTGCACTGGGTCCCTAAATTATGTAGCCCCATATATGACTGTAACATTTTATTTTTTCATGAAAAATAACTAAAATGAAGTCATTTTTTTCAGGAAAGCATATGTCTCATTGTTTACTATATTAATTTATGTACTTTTCAGTATTTCAGTCTTTTTTTCTTTCAAGTTAAGAAGGATCTTTTCTCAAGTTCATCTTAAGATGTTAATGTAAGCTGTGGTGAACAAACCAAAACACCCCAATAATCAGCATTTCAAGGTCGAGTTGCCCTAAATTATAGTTCAATTTGAGCGATTAGTTCTCTCCTTAGACGTTCTTCCCTTGTCTGAGTCCTTGGCAGGCACGGCCGTGATGAAACACTTCTTCAAAGTTCTCTTTAGACACCCCAAGCGCAATCCCTCTCTTCCTTCGCAGCCCATCACTCCATCCCGTCCCATTATCTTTTATCATCGCAGTGATTACTCTCTGAAATTCTATTATTTATTTATGCAGTTATTCATACCATATTCCTTCACTAGGACATCAGGCCAAGGAGTTAAGAGTCTCTATATTCCTGTCCTGATATATTCCTGGCACCTGAAACAGGACCCAGCACACAGCTAGCATCATGTCCATCGAAAAATGAACTTAGGCAGAAACAAAGAGAAAGGTTTGCAGAGATGGAGACAGGCTGAAAGTGTCTGTGCTTTTGGAATATCTCAGAGCCAGATTTTCTGAGAGCCTGCAGGATGCACAGAGGGTACAAGCACAGACACAGAGGTGGCCAGGGATGCCTGGTCCTTGAGAATCACATTCTCCAACCACGGTCTTAGTAATAGTCCAGGTAATGCCCCAGAGCAGGATTCTGAGCAGCCACTACAGGGGTAGTAACCCACCTGCTTCATCGGTTGTGGTCTCCTCATACCTTCATCTTGGGGAGACTGAGAGAGAATCACATCCTGGTGAGGCCACAAGGCAAAGAAAGACACCTGCAAAGGTGAGGGCCTGACACAAAGGCCAGAGATTCTCTAGGGCCACCTCATTAAGCTTGAAATTGCCAGAGACCTCTAGAAGAGTTGCACTTTTGTGTGTTGGTTCTTGTGCATGTTTGCTCCCCAGTTCTAATACCCCCCACTTCCAGGCCTGGCATGAGCTTCCCTTCAATAAAACCTGCCCTACCCATGAAAGCCCACTTGGCCTGAAAGTCTAGAGCCAGAGGGGCTAACAGATGGGGGAGGGTACAGGACCTTGTCCTCCTGCCTCCCTGTGTTATCCTCATTGGCTGCGCGCAACCAGAAGCCGGAGGGCAAGGGGGCCGGATGGGTTCTTCCAGAGGGGCACCCCTGGAAATAAGTGGGGGGAGGAGAGGGGAAAGTGAACTTGAGAAGGGCAAGAGGAAGAAGCTCTGAGTACTTGTAACGACCTCTCCTGGCTCTGACCACTGTACCTAGGAATGCCCAATCCTACCCTCTCTTGTTTGCACTGGCCTTGCCTCCTGTGATGGCCTTGTCTCTCTCAGCTTCACTTTAAGCTCTTCAGGGGAAGGGCCCATATGTTATTTTTCCTGTGTCCTCTAAAGAGCTTATCATATAATCATATCACATAATGTTGTCACAATAATTTAGTGATCATATGATAGGTAACTAAACAGGCTGTCAGATTTTCTGATATTAAAGATAACCTAAAACTATCCAAAGTTACAATCCTTTAGTCATATGTGATAGCAGTGGGCATCTATCTCATTAATAGTAAGTAGCCAGAAATCTGGAACAATAAACAGATGTTTCTACAAAAGATACAACACTACCTAGTAAGAAAAGTAAATGATGAAAACAGTTGGCTATTTGACAAGGAAGCTGTGTTATCTGCTCCAGAAAAAGCCCGAAAAAAATTGTGGGTTATTTATTACTTGGCCATTATATAAAAATATTACAGAAACAAAAACCCTAGGAAGAGAAAAAAAAAACCCTAACAAATTCTTATAGAACTGAATAGTAATATGCTAGCATATAATCAATTTTGATACAAAGAGAGGAGTGGGGAAATAGCATTTCTCTTTCAGTGTAGTTTTCTAAAGGGAATAAATAATTTACTGTTCTTTCGACCAAGCAATTCTCTCCTATTATTTGAAAAATATATTCTGGTTGCAGTTGCAAAACAAAATAGAGTGTTGTTTTTTTTTTTTTTTTTTCCTGGCTTACCCTTTAACATGGCTGTATATCTTTCAATTATGAGAATGATAACTCAGACGCCATAAAGAAAAGTTTTCAAAACACCATCATCTTTCTTTGGGGACAATAAGGAAAAGGCAATCAATCAAAGTCTGAAATACTCTGGGATTTTTAAAATACTTTAAAAGTATTCAAATCAGACGGATTATGCATCACATTTATATTCTCAAACATCTACTGATAACATCTCCTATCTCTGATTCCTAGTTCCTGGGACCACCACACACCACACCAAGCCCTACTCCTGCCTTCCACCAAGACAGTGCCATCAGGAAAGCATCTGTTCTAGTGTCAGTGTTCATAATATTAACTGCTCCAATCTCTAATACATTAACAACTGGATTGCTGCATTCAGCTGGTCTGACAACAAACATCTATGAGGAGAGGCAGACAGACATAACACAAATCCGCACTCAATGACTTCCATAGGAAGTGCTAACCTGAAAGCTAACTTACAGAAGTGCTATTTATTTAAGTGCAGTATGAAGGATAAGTCTTCCTTAAAATTGAAACCAGAAGAAGCAGCCTCGAAGGGCAAACTTTGCTTATGTTTTCATTTGTTTTCAGAGGTTAAGGTGAAAAAGAACAGCAGCAACAAAAATACTAAATTCGGTAGTTCAGTATGAAGATTAAACTTGGAGAACTTAACGCCTTCTTTGTCATCCAAAGTTGCTTTTTGCACAAAACCACTTTAACCTCTTGTGGACCCCACAGAAAAGGTGGTTTTCCCCTGGGGCATGAAAATGCCTGCCTATCATACTTTGAAAAGCAGGAGGTACTACTCATCCTCCAATAATGATCAGTGTTATTGCTTTATGGTGCACCTTAGGTTATTGTCTGGTTTTTATGAATACAGACAATAATCATTAATTCCCAGTTGCAGTATAAAATCATTTCTCTCCACTATAATGTTCCCCCTCATAAAGGATGTGGATGAAAAACATTCGGGGCACCTAATTCTTTAGGGATGATCCATGAGCATAAAACTATTAATGTTTATCTCTTAAGTGTAATTAGCATATTTCTCACATCAATGCCCACGGTTGAACACATCAATTAAAACTAAATGTATAATTTTCATGTTGCAAATGAATTTAATTGTGTGAAGAAAGTCTGCTTTATGCCCTCTTGTATGTGCCTTTCAGAAGGTATTACTTTGCCAGTTCTGGAAAGGGTTGTGTACTATGGGACAGTTCCTTCTATGAAATAATCCAATCCTCTGGGCAGCTGCCATCAAGACCAGAGCAGCCAAGCCTGTTCAGATTATTTTAGGTCTAATAGGTGAACTTTGCTCATATTTAGAAAACTGGTATCAAATTTCATACTAATTAATCTTTTTTTCCTTACTAATTAGTAATTCCTTTAAGGCAAAGGTTAAAAGTAACATAGTTCCCCAAATTAAACACAAAGTAAGTAGGAGGTAATAAAAATAAGAGAAAACTAATGAAATAAAAAACTGATAGACAAAAAAATCAAAGCCAGAAGTTGGTTCTTTAAAAAGATCAATAAAAATGATAACCATCCAGCACTACTGATCAAGATTTAAAAAAGAGAGAAAATAGAAATTGTCATTATTAAGAATAAAACAGGGGACACGACTACAAATTATATAAAAATTAAAAGCAGAATAAAGGGATATTATAAACAACTTTATGCCAATAAAGTTGACATGAAAGAGATAAAATCCTTAAAAGATACGATTACTAAAACTGACATACACACAAAAATATAAACTCTAAATAACACTATCTGTTAAAGAAATTGAATTTATAATTAAGCAACTCCCTCCCCCGCAAAAAAAAAGCTCTAAAACTAAATGTTTCCACTATTAAATTCTTCCAAAAATTAATAAAAGAGAGAATACTTCCCAACTTATCCTATAAAGTCATTATAATCCTGTTACCAACACCAAAGACATAATAAAAGAAAATCATAGACCCAAAACCCTCATGAACACCAATGTAAAAAATTTTTAACAAAATACTATTAATCACTTAGAAATACATGAACAGGGTATTCACCATAATTAAATAGAGCTTATTCCAGGAATTAAAGGTGGGAAATCGACTAATGCAGTTCACTACGTTAATAGAGGGGAAAAATTCATGAGATCATTTCAGTAGATGCAGAGAAAGCATCTGACATATCTGTCTATGTTAAATAATAATCTATTTCACCCATTTATGTGAAAAACTTTCAACAAATTAGGAATAGAAGAGAACTTCCTCAGACTGTAATGAGCATCAAAAAATAAAAAATCTACAGCTAAAAACACTCAATGGTGAAATAGTAAATGTTTCCCCTTAAGGTTGAGAGTAAGACAAAAATGTCTGCTCTTACCAACACTATTTAACATTTTAATAGAGGTCCTCATTGGCGCAATGAGACAAGCATAAGAAATTAAAGGCATGCAGATTAGAAAGGAAGAAGCAAAACTCTCTTCATTCAATGATGACATACTGTGTACATAAAAAGTCTGGTGGTATGATACAACATTCATTTATTTCAAGTAGTTTTCTTGTAAATTTAAAGTTAATATATTTGCAATAAATATTGCTAAAAATGCAAATTACAAAAGTATCAAAAATATCGAATACATGGAGATACATTTAACAAAAGACATGCGAGATCTTTATACTAAAAAGTCTTAAATATTTCTGGGAGAAACTCAAGACCTAAATAAACAGAGAGACTATGAATTCATACATTGAAAAACTCTATATCATTAAGATGTCAATTCTACTTAAATTGATCTAAAAGTTCAATGCAATTCCAGTCAAAATCCCAACAGACTATTTCTAAGAAGAAAATGCACAAAAATAAAATCTGAGACGATCACAGACCTAAACATAAAAGCTAACACAAAAAAAAACTTAGAAACAATGAGAAGAATACATCATATTTGCAGTATTCATTCTTCCCAGTAATCCATAACCTCAGTCTAATCATGAGAAAAGTTTAGGTAATCTAAATTGAGAGTTATTCTGCAAAACTCCTGGAGCAGCAGTTACAAGTATCAAGGTCATAAAAGACAAGGAAAGACCGAGGAAGTACCACATTGGGAGAAGACCAAGGGCTTATGATGACAAAACATGGTGTGGGATATGGTATGCTGGGGTAGATCCTAGAACAGAAGTAGGACTTTAAGGGAAAAAATGGTGAAATCTGAACAAAGCCTCTAGTTTACTTAATACACTGCACTGATACTGATTTCCTGTTTTGGTAATTGTGCCTTGGTCGTGTAAGATGTTAACATCAGTGGAAGCTGGTGAAGGGTACAGTCATTCGATGTGCTATTTTTGCAACTCTTTCATTATTTCTGTAATTATTTCAAAATAAAAAGGTTTCTACAAGCTGTTAGAACAAAGTATAGATTAATATAGTCATAAAGTTGAAGTAAGCAAAGATAGCTTAGAGAGAATACAGAGAGGAATAAACATAAAAGAAAAAGTAATTTGGATTTTATCACAATTAAAAATGTCTGTTCATCAAAAAGTACCATCTAGAGAATAAACAGGTAAGCCACAGAATGGGAGAAAATATGTGCAATGCAGATATTGTGTATGTAGTATATAAAAAGAACTCTGATGCCCAATAAACAACAACAGTAGCAACACAATAAAAGAGCCCAAAGACTTGGAGACACTTCACAATGAAGAAGAGCAAGTGGCCAACAAGGTCATTAAAAAGTGTTCTATGTCATTTCCATTCAGGAAATGAAAATTAGAACCACAATGAGATATTCACACTCACCCATGAGACAACTGAAAGCATGACTAAGACCCCCCCTCCCCCCGCCCGGAATGTTCAAAAGGATGCAGAACAACCCAAACTCAGTATTGCTGGTTGAGTGTAAGATGATAAACCACTCTGGAAATCTCTTTGGCAATTTCTTAAAAAGTTAAACACACATCTATTCTATGATCCACTAATTCCGCTCCTAGGTATTTATAGAAAAGAAATCAAACCATATCTTTACAAAAAGCCCTGTGTCATAGCTGTTTTATTCATAATAACCCAAACCTAGAGGAAGCCCAGACTTCTACCAAGGGATCAACCCACTACAGCACATTCATGCAGTGGATTACTTCTTGGCAGTGGAGAAAGAAAGAAAGGAAGGGAAAGAAGGGAAGGAAGGGAAGGAAGGGAAGGAAGGGAAGGAAGGGAGGAAGGGAGGAAGGGAGGAAGAGAGGAAGAGAGGAAGAGAGGAAGAGAGAAAGAAAGAAAGAGAGAAAGAGAGAGAGAGAGAGAGAGAGAGAGAGAGAGAGAGAGAGAAACTAACTAACTAACTAACTAACTAACTAACTAACTAACTAACTAACTACTAAGGCAGGCCATAATATAGATGAATCTCAGAGACATTATGCTGAATGAAAAAAATCCAAAAATAAAAGGTGCACACTGTATGATCCCATTTCTACAAAATTCTAGAGTTGATAGTCAACCACAGTGACAGATTAGGATTTGCTTCTGGCAGCTGGGGGAAAGACATATGGAGATAACTGACACCTTTAGCCTAGCATTTATCCTAATGGACTGAAAGGTCCACTTAATAAGTGAACATTTCACTGAGTGCAAATTATACCTCAATTCAGAAAATGGTAATACAGTTTCTAAGAATTAAGAATCATGTTAAGTTCCCAAGTTAACATGTTTTTCTTTTATGCCTAGACTCTTCCTATCCCTGGGGCTGAAATGAGCCTTTCACAGTTCCAGGCCTTTGGCCACTTCTTGTGGAAAGCTGAATAATTTTTTAAGGGAAAAAAGAAGATATTTGAAAGTGGAATCTAATCTTATGACTACAATCCATATTTATTTTATCTGATCTCTTTCATATTATTAACTGTTTTCAAGTGGTAAAATATTTGAGGCTCTTTGAAAAAGAGCCCACAAATAGTAAATTTTTTTTACCCACCTCTTTGGCGCACTCATCCAGGACAGGCTACTGCTCTGCCAGGTGTCCCAGAAACATTTCTCAAATGTTGCAAGCTACATTCATGCATGTGCCAGTCATTTCCAACAAATCCATCCAGAGCATCAACCTCATAAATGTTTAATATTTTAAAAACTTCTTTTTAAAAGAAGATTGCTACCACCTCCCCATTTTTGGAAGAATTTTAAACCACCATGACAAATACAGTATGTTTTAAGCAAACTCTTTTCCTCACCACATAGGAAGCATGGCAGTAACCTAGCTCCATTCTAGGTATGATGGCATGGGAGAAATATGAAGATGAGACAGAACTGGGGTCCTGCTTAATCTTGACCCACAAGGATCTTCTCATACTTGCTGTATCTTCAGACCAAATGTTACCTGGCTCAAAGTTAAATGGCTCCTTAGGGCATTGCTGGACAATGCACACAAAGTGTTGATAAGAGCTTTGGTCTGAAACAGTTTTGTGAAGCTCACCAGACAAGAGACTGTCAATTTCTAGATATAAGCACTCAATGCTGAAAAGCATACAGAAAAGCTGGAAGGAAATATGCTCTGGGCTTAAGAAACTGCAAGTACTTCATTTCATATTCTAGCCAAGCATTCTCAAGAGCCACAATCACAAGTTCTGTAACCTTAGGAGCTAATTTGTATTTTTGCAAAAGAAATAATTAGCAATGACAAGGATCTTCTGAATTCTAGCTGGGTAGGAAGTGAGGTACAATGAATTCATTCAAAAGTGACAAAGCACATGGTGACAACAGTTGTTCGCTGGCATATAAGCATATCTATCATGCTGACTGTGTAAGACATTTGAATCAGATATTTTTAAAGAATGTGTTCAATAATTCTTTTTGGGAAAAAAAATGAACCCTCAATTTTGCTTTGGGAATAATATCCCCCAAATACAAAATCTCTGCATCCTTGGTTTCTGATGTTAATATAGCTTAAAAAGAGAGAGAGAGAGAGAGAGAGAGAGAGAGAGAGAGAGAGAGAGAGAGAGAGAGAGAGAGAGAGAGAAAGATAACGTACTGGGATCTAGCCCAGTACTGGACATACCAAACGTGTGTGTAGCTTCTATACATCCACCCTACAGAACTTATTTTTAGTGTTGCAATTCTTACAGTTAAACCAAAGCACAGAATACAATAAATAACAGCTACAAATAAAGGACAGGAGAGCCCCACTTTAAGACCAACTCTGATTTCTGACTGTGGTAGATGAGAGAACGAGAGCAGGTGGCTCAGTACAGGCCCCCTGGGAGTGAGCTCACCCATGAACCATACGACTCGCAAAAGAAAGGCAGCAGACATTTGCCCAACTCAAGCTATGCTCAGTAAGTTTGTCTACCATCCCCCGTTGAGTTGCCCTGCCCTGTCCCTTCTCCAACGAGTACCAAGGAACAAACGTTTGTGCCCTACAGTGGACTAGGGACTGAGGCAATTTCTTTTTCCCTGCCTCAGAGGTTTGTTATTTTGGAAAGAAAACACACACACACAGTAATGTATTTCCTCCCCTTCTGCCTAACATAACTCTTACCTTTCAAGGTTCTAGTTGTATGTCACCTCTTTCCTTTGACTTGCTTTCTTAGAGTCCCCAAAGAAACTGACCTTTCTACTCAGATCCCAATTTGCATCCCTACTGTAGCTTTTATTTGATCCTGCTATGATCTACAGTTTATAGCTCAGCCGCATGCAGTCTACTCTAAAATTCTCTATTCCTCTTTCATTCTTCTCACGGTGTTGAGCACGGTACCTTGTTGCAGTCAGTGGTCCCTGAGTAACAACTGAATTCCTGACCATTGCATTTAAGTATGGAACCCATGAGAAGACGATCATTATCAGGATGGTGAAGGAGTGAAGACCCTGCTTCTAATTATTATCATCATTCCTCTGTCACAGTACACAGACTCAAACTTCACTTTACCTCAGCTTACTGCTATAAACTCAACACTGCTCTGGCAAAAACAGCAACATCACTCTATCACATGCTATGTTTCAGATTTAGAAACTATTAAAATGACACATAAAACTGAAAATGCTATTTCATCAATGTAATTTCCCCCTGTCCACAGACTCCAAAAGGGAATTTCTATTTTAGAACTACAGAATCAAATGCAAATGACTAAGGATGTTTAATGATTAAGATTATTATTACAGAGTTTTTTCCTTTTGTACATACTGATTCATTAAAATTTACTTCATGCTTGGCATGGATGATCAATCTATTTTTTTCAAGTTCAATAATGATATTTTCCTACAAAATTTGTTTATTATTATAGATGATTGCAAGCCCTTTCCAGGAATGATTCTCACTGTCACAGAGATGATCTAGGAATTTACGTCTACTGCTTTTGATCTCCTTGTGGTTGAGGTCCACATATTAATGTCTCATGTTCTCAGCAGAGAGTACAATACTTGGCACATAGTAGGCATTTAATTAAGGTCTGCAATGGAGGCCCTGCAATTTGTCTTAGGCAGATGAAGGCCAACTCAAAAATGAAAAAAGACAGCATGCTGAAATCTTAGCCTTCCACTGCCCTATGCTGCCTTTCTGTGCTTCCCTGGGGGTCCATCCCTGCCATTTCTGGGGCTGTGCAGGTGGAGGAAGCAGTGTAGAAGTGGAGGGCAGGGTGGAGGGCACATGCGGAGCAGGGATGCAGACCTAGGGCCTTGCGCAGCCTCAGCACACAGGACACTCCATGTTTGCGCAGTTAGATGGCTTCCAGTGTTCTCAGGCTCACAAGCCGAGCTTTCTTCCCCAGGGAGCATCTTTACTGTTGGGGTCTAAACCAAGGTCTCAGATATGGATCAGGAACTGGTGACCCTGAGAAGTAAGCTGATGTCCCTCTATGCTGCAGGCAACTGTGCAGCCCTCACTGGCTTTTTAAATGAATATCTGCAAAGGCTGCATTTAGGGAAGTGAAGTCATCACTCACACATTTAGTGAACTGAGCCCCACCCAATTCAACTGTTCAAGGAGTCGATGATACAAACATAATTTGTCCTTACTCCTCACTCTCAGCCATGGGGTCACAGCCATAACAGAAACCAGCAGGTACACTACCAGAATCTCCTGTATATTCCTGGAAGAGAAACAGAGCTGGTGAGAAAGAGAAAGGAAGGTGTAGAAATGTGGTGCAAGAGCCGATTTCAGAGTACACACAGTACAGGTGGACACTGGAGTCCCATGGTATAATGGGCAGCACGGGCAGATGCCGGCGTCTGGGTGGCACAGGCAGCCGTCAGAGACAGGGCGGATCCAGTTCCAGACTGCCGCAGTCAAGCAAGCAGTGCCATAATCTTCTTGCTGGGGGAGGGTCTTACCTTCAATTTGTAAAAAATGCAACATCTGTGAAGTGCAATAAAGCGAAGGGCAGTAAAACGAGGCCTGCCTGCAATTAAAACCAAGCTCCTGATTCCACCTGCCATGCCACCCTCAGCAGGTGTGGGTGTCCTGGGTGGGGGCCGGAACTGCTGCTCCAGTCAGCACGTTCTTCACACTTCTCAACTCCCCGTGCTGAGTTGTGTTCTACTATTTAAAGATGTATGTACTTTTCATAAAACGAAGCCCCTAAGTCCATACCACCCACTTCACACATTATTAACTTATACACACATACCATACATTCATATACAGAGGACTGTATACATTAGAAAAGGCATAAAGTGTTTTTAATGAGAAATTTGGGGCCTCTCAAGGACAGTTTGATTAGGTGCACTTTTCATCTCATACACCAACTTTGACTCTGGTTGTCCTATCGGATGTGCAAGGTGCTTCAAAAGCCCAGGACCTGGACAAGGGTTGCAGAGAATTATGAGTGATCTTTATTATACTTTAATTATCCAACAACGTGTTTCAAAAAGACCATGCTTCCATTAACCTCCTTCTAGAAAACTGATTTCTTTCCTCTGCTTCTATTAACTAATGAAGCAATTAAAAAAAAAATAAAACAAAATTTCTGAAATCAGACACAATCAGGATTTTGTCCACAAATGTAAATCTCTAAAATATCTAAATAACAACACTGTAACCAGTGGTACCAATCCTGGTCCATTTCTACTGAGTCTCCCACCAGCCCCCCAGGTCTCACACAGGCTCCGGCGTCAGCTGCTATGTAGGGTGGTACGGCACTCTTCAGGGAGCAGCCTCCTGCCTCCTTGAAAGAAAAGATGCGACAACTGCCCCTTTTATCTCCCTACTTCTGAGCATGCCCCTACTCATACTTGTTTGCTTAGAAGTCAAAAGCTAGAAGGATCAGCAATTAAGACAATTTTCCAAAGGTTTCCAAATGAGTTGGAAGCAATCCAGCCCCAGAACCTCTGAAGGCTTGAAGCCTTGAAAATCCTATGTTCTAATCAGAGAACCAGGAAGGTACTGAGAAGTCACAGAGCATGGGGGAGGCGATTTCATGCTTCAGGGTCCATAAAGCTATTGTGGAGACAATGTAATAACATGGAAAAGGAAATTAAAATTTAAGGCTAAATAATTTCATAAAGACCTCCATTCTGTCTTTTTAATATGCACGCCATGAAGCCAGGGGTCCTTCCTTGAATTTAAGTTTCCTGAAGCTCTTTGTCCTCACAGATATTTACAAGAAAAGGCGGATATTTATAGGTCATTTTCATGGAACATACTCACCTAATTATATTTATGTAACTAGAAAAAGCTGGACTTTGTTTGCCAGGAGTATCAGGTGGAACTTAAAAGCTACTCCTGGTAAAAGAATCTTGGTTCAAAAGCTCAGTAACTGTATCTGCATAAACTAAGTTAGGGTACTCTTTTTATCTTATCACTTGGGGTAAATGAGGTCAGTCCTATTCATTCTTCAATAGGCAACACAGAAAGAAGGCAGAAAACAAGACATATTTCCTCAGGCAGGCCCTAGAGATTTGTGGAGTAAAGTAATACCACTGTGGCTTGTGATGACCCAATCTCAATTCATTTGAACAAAGATTTTTATCATCCCAACTCTAAGGGGCTTGTCAAATTAGTCTGGGGTAAGTTCACATCAAGTCCCTGGAGTTGCAACAGCCTTTGACTAAGAACTCTGATCACAAAACACCCTGCACAGCAGTTTACACATCACATAAACACTGCAAAGACCTAACCTTTGTGACTTGGATCAAATGTTAGCTACTAAAGTCTCCTTTTAAAAGAAGAACAAAAAATATTTTAGGCCGGTTTACTACATTTCAGGCTATGATTTAAGAAATGGCATGGGTAAACGAAAGTAAGTATGAGAAAACTCACCGCCAACTATATAATCAAAGGTAAGACTCTGGACTGACTCGAGAAGGAAAGGCAGGTCCCTGTGTTTCATCGTTAAGTCTGATTGCCTACCTCCTTTGGTGTAATTTTATGCTGACCTCGGTTACTTTTTTAAAATGAATCTAGTTTCTTGTTTCCCAGGACTCCTCATATTAATCATCTCAAAAACAAAAAACAAAAACAAACAACAACAACAAAAACATTACTTAAAGCACATCTTCTTACAGAAAAATACCCTTTTAGAACAAAGCATTTTCTGGCATCAATTGCATTGCCCTCACTTTAGATTCAAGTTCGCAGTGTGATAAAATGCAATTTGAACATTTTAAAATAAAAAATATGTTTTGAGTATAACATTTTACAACCGAAAGAGCTTTAAAATAGCATTCTAAAACAACTAAATAGGCTGGAATGCCAACAAATGTCTGAGCATGAGTATTATTTTACATACAGTTTGACACATTCAGTGAAGGAGAACCACGGGTAAATGTACTATCATACATTTAGAATTTTTTTTTTAAATGAGCATCTGACTTTGTTGTGTGTTTCAAATTCAGGACAGTAAAAAATCATAGGGTATTAAAATAGATAAATTGTTTTCAGGATTATATAGAGATTGTATATCGGCATCTCTCCAAATTTAAAGAAAACACTGAGTCTGGGCTGAGTGCTCAATTCACAGGTGAGAGCTACAGGACAAAGTCAGTTTATCCACATCCATGCCTGCCCAAGAAACGATCAAAGAATGGCTCATATCTGAAGAATGAAACATTTCATCCTTCTTTTTCCAAACAGGACAGACAAGCAGAGTGGAATGCACAGCTGGTTCACAGTTACGTGAGTCCAAAGTTCACCGTGATCCTGAGGTGGTACAGTCAGCTGTGTCTTCAAAGCAGCCCCTGCAGGCTGGTCTCCTTATTCTTAGGGGTCTAGACTGAGCCCTGACCCACACATGACTGTTTGGTCATGTGAATGTGCAGGGAATTTGTTTGAGAAGGGAGAAGAAAATTCTCTAGTAGGTGTGATAGTCTCCTCTCCCTTCCTCCCTCCTTCCTGCTCGCGCGCGCTCTCTCTTTCTCTCTCTCTCTCTCTCTTTCCTTCCCTCCCTCCTTCCCTCACTTCCTTCCTCCCTCCTTTCTGCCTTCTCTCATCTCTCTCTCTCTCTCTCTCTCTCTCTCTCTCTCTCTCTCTCTCACTCACTGACATAATTCCTGCATTTATGTCTGGGACAAGCCAAGCTTCTGAACAAGGTGATCTGTGACTGCAGTTCAAATGTGTAGATTAATGCCTGTACCTGCTATGCAGATCTATTGGGATGGGGGGTGCTAGCCTAAGGGCAATTACATTTCTTCAAAGCATTGGCCATTAATGGGCTAAGCTTACCGCTGGGACCCAGGAAGTTAGCCTCAAAACATAAGCTCAAATATGTGTATTTTTCTAATCTACAGCTATCAATGACATGTTCTATTTCTATGAGGTTTTAATGAGACCTGAGAGGTACGCATTTTTTTTTTAAAGAATGCATTTATGATGGTTCTCACATCCAGTGTGATTTAGTAACTTGCCTAAGCTTTTACATGCTGGAGTTCCAACAACCACTAGTTTAAGATTTGGAACTGAAAAGCACATAGAAGAGGGTTTAAAGTCACAGAATGAGTATGCTTTTTTAAACTTCACTATCTTACAGGTGGTTCATAGTTTTAAGGCATTGAATAAGCACAAATTATCATGACCCTAGGATTTGTTTGTTTTGTAACAAAATGAACAGAATAATGAAATAAATATAATGGTGTCTTCCCTATCTATTATTCTTGGTTGGCTTGTGTCCCAGGTATGACACGTCAAGACCTAAGAGTCATCATTCACCGAATGGTTGCTGACCTCGCGCTACTCCACTAGGATGTCCGCAAGCCCCACCCCTTTGAGGGCTAGTTGAGGTTGAAAGAACACTGATGGATTCTTTTTTCCCATATCGCTGAGAACCTAAAACCAGAGCTATTTATGGGGCACTGTTTAGACAGCACCATGATGCTTTCATATATAAATATACTACACGTATAAATAATTGGCACCATAAGGTAAGGTTTGTTCTGTACCCTCTTCCATGCACAGGAACCCCAAAGAACAAGATGCTAACCAGAGCAGTCTTATCACTGTAAAGGCCAGGTACATTTATCTTAGCCAATTCAGCTCCACAATCTGTGTACAGATGATGTAGCTCACTCTACTCATTTTTCTCTTTGAGAAAGAACATTTCAGAAGACACATCTCCTCATTCTAGATTTTACAATTATTAAAGAATACAAGATTTAAAAGCAAAGCATACTCCAGTTATTTGAGGTAACAGCCACCACCAATAAAATGTAGTACTATATAGGTGTCCTCTGTGCTGATGGCCTTTCCAACAGGACATGCCCTACAGCGCCAGTAGCAAACTGTGCAAGGGACCAGTCAGATGGCGCCTTCTTGTTCAGGGACAGTACTGTACCTGAAACACGATGCCACCTTACAAACTCTACTGCAATTTCATTTATCTCTGCCTGTCCAGTTAAATTGTAAGAATGTCAGTTCCATACTCTTGGAGTCAGTGAAAGCACTTTCAAGTTTAAAAGGCTATGCAGAGAGGCAGCAAGGCAGTTTCCACATGACCCCGTGGACTTCTCAGTTAGCCCTATTTTCCAATTAACTTTTCCATTGTGCAACACAGCCCTTCTTGTTCTATTCCTGAGCCTGATGTACAGTCTCAATAATGTAAGTATTTTTATTGATGTGAAATATCCTCCTAGGAATTACACGGCAATGAAGTAATTTCATAGAAAGGCAAACTAGATTTGCTTGACAGATAATAAATATATATGTTTATGAGTAAAGCAGATTTATATTCCCAGAAAGGAGCATAATGGAATGCAGAAGGCAGTACAGAAATTCTGAGCCATGTACCACTGGTGATGTATTTCACCTGAGACCTCTTTCAGGCAAATGCAACATTCTGCAAATTAAAGGCTTGGGGATGACTTGGAACAGTTCCTTGGAGGTCCCATCAAAGAAGCAATGAGCTTAAACTAGAGGGAGTGGTATACAGGTTGAGGATTTGAAAGACTCTTAAACACAAGGCTTGAGAGCTGGTGAAAAAGAAAGCTACAGGTACGTGGTGGTATTTAAGGATAGGTTAGTCCTAGGAGAGAGACGGCCTGTAACTCCAGCATCAACCCCAGCTGAGCATCAAGAGCTTCCTTGCTCGGGTCCTGTGACCTCTCCACAGCACCCACCATATACTCTTGGCTTGGGGCACCCATATGTCTAGGCAGCCAGCCATTCCTGCAGACTGGTGCAGAACTGCAGCACAAGGACGTGAGAGGGCCTTACCTACAACACAGCACAGCGAGTGAGGGATGAAAGCCTGGTTCAAAGTCTCCCCATCAGAAGCTGGGCTTGGACAGGACTTCTGATGCTTTTCTCTGTTACACACCACCAGAGGGGACAGTGATCAAGACAGAAATGTCTAGATCAAGTGAGTGGTCTCTTTTAGTCCCATGGTTTGACATTTATGCTAACCTACTGACTGAGCATTTCCAGGTCTAGAAGGTGAGTATGTGAGTTTTCATAAAGTTCTAGACATCAGAAAGTTCATGAGAAGCCTCCTCTGTGACCCAGCATATAAAGAGCAACAGAGGCAACTCTCTAAAACAGCGGGTGACCACAAGGCCTCAAAGAGCCAGGATATATGTCTTGAAGTACCTCCACAAATGGGTAGGCAATCAGAGCACATCACCTGACAGGGGGTAGAGGAGCAGGACAAGAACAGAAGAGGAATGTTCTGCAAAACCCCCACCCATGGGTGGGCCATGGGAAGCTACAGGGCTTGACCCAGCAGTGAGACCTAGACAGAACAAGAAGGTAGGTCTGCATGGACTCTCTAGATGCTTGTATTAGACTTGGTGCTTACATACAACTGGTTACCATGTTAGTACAACAGGTTACCCTTTTCTATCATCTGACCTAGAGGTGAAGCAGCTTGCCCTCCACTCCTCAGACAGAGACAGTGGTAAGGGGATGCCCAACCTCACTTAGCCCCTCACTCACGACTCCCTCCCTGCCTAAGGGAGAAGGATCTACACACCTGGCTCAGCTTGGTCTTTCTGGTTCTTTCTACAAAGAGTGCATTTTGTTGTGCTCTCCTGCAATGCAGGAAACTTAGCTGAGCAGGACTTGCCTCTCAGGGGAAGCTGCACTCATCCCCCATGACCCAAGACCACTGGGATTGTGATGTTTAATCCCTGGGAGGAGAAACACAGATCAGAGGCTACCTCTCTGTCCCCCTTTATCCTGTTCCCCTGAGATTTTGCCCTGTGTCTGACTATCATTTATGTCTTATTTCTTAATCAATTCTGAATTCAGGAAGTGAGGAAAGAAGTGTGTTCATACATTTCCTAACACCCCTACACCTTTGTGTCTAAAAAAGGGTGGTCGCCCAATGCTTAGCATGAGCACAGGGATGGCAAATGTCTACTGTCACCTCCAGCATGACTGGAATTCTTTCCTCTTGAGTTATGAAGAACTTCAGAATCCCTCTTAGCATGGTGTTCATGGGGGAAAGCCATCACAAATAAACTGCCACTGCCACATGAAATATAGTGTATTTATTATTTCAGACCTTTATATATTGAACACTGGCTGTGTTACCTTCCAAAAAACTTCTTCTTACTATACTTAACCAGACAGGTTATCTGTGGCCATTATTCTCATTCATTCATTCACTGTACAAAAATTTACTGAGCAGTTTATATCTCAAATGGGGGAGAAGGCAGCAGGCATTTTATTTAAGAAACTCCCTTAAAATAAACTAGTGAGGATAGCACAGCACCATGAGCCCAACTGAGAAGACATTCTCACTATACTAGAGAAAGGAACTAAAAACTCAAACATTCCTCTGAGATGGTAGTCATTCCCCATGAATGACTGTGGCAATTATGTTCCATGCGACAGCTGAGAACTTTCTGAGAACTTAGCCCACCATGGGTATTTCTAGGGTCCTACAAACAGCCCCATATCAAAAGGCCTGTGGTCCTAAAACTACATTACCACTTCTCTATTTTGAAAATACTCAGAATTTGAACATGCTTCAATTTTTTCCCTTCCACTTTAGAGCCTTATGAGAGTTGTCAGCACTACGGAGGTAGAGATTGAGAACATCTGCTTGAAACAATGCAACTTCAATGAACAGTCTTCCTGGTAAGTAATCCAATTCTGCATCTCCCATCATAGGCATTGTGTGATGAGTCATTCAATAAAATCCAAAGGAAGAAATGGGAGGGAGTGGGAAGTAAGAATATAGATTCAAAGAAAAACAAAAACAAAAAATCATTTCCATTATTTACACTCAAAAATCAGAAGAGGAAATACATGTACACTATTTGGCTGATCTTGGATTCTAGATAGACAAACAGACAGGCAGGCAGGCAGATATGCATTGAGAGAGCTAGAGAGAAAGAATTTTCCCAGATGCTTAGGGAAGAAAAGGTAAATATAACCCAACATTCTTGTGTTTTTCATTTTTTATTTTTCCCCCTTTTGCTTCTTCCTTTATATCCTTCAGAGACTGCAGCCTTTGGGGAAATGCATTTTGGTATTAGCTGGGTATTAATTAGAGGATCTAAGTTTGCTGGTAGGAAGGATTAACAAGAGCGAGCCACACGAAGCTTGACTAATCCCTCACCCTAGGCACCAGAAGCAGCGACGGCTGGCGGTGCTGTGTGAGCACGAATTTCCAGGAAAGCTAGGGGATCACTTCTGGACTGTTTCATGTGCCAGGTGTCAGCACCTGGCCTGCTTTCATGATAGGTGTTACTCTAATCAGACCACCCAGGAACTGAAGGGACATAGAAGCCAGCTGAGAATAAAGGCATTCCTGTTATCTGTCAAATCCACATACATTCCTACACAGACAGGAGAAAATGCCATCCAGGGCCGCGTGCTTACATAGTTTATAGCCTGTAACTTCATGTTCTAAGTTTTTAGAATGCTAAGGAGAAGTTACATAATACTAAAACAACAGAGTCCAACTTCAAACTCAGAAGTCCCCAGGAAGGAAAAAATAATTAAGGTGTATTAATTTTGTTTGGAGATGCTGGCTCATCGGGAGAAATTATTGGACTTATGAAGTGTAAACACACTTGTTAGAAAGGCAAACCCTCTTTAAAGTACTAATGACCTTAATCAAAGGTTTTCTCTTCGATAATCATTGGCAGTCATTTTCTGCCCTCAGTCTAGACACCAGCCAGAGTTGGACTGACTATGGTGACACTGTCTGCAGTCAGTGTTGATGCCACCTCAGCAAGTGTGGCCTTCAGAGACTCAGGTATATTCTTAGGTCATCTATAACTATTTAATGGGTCTGAAAGCTCAGAAAGTAACATTCAGTGATTGTTTATACTCAGGAAAAACATAGGAGAAAAGTAGAATTTTATGGTGGACAGGCATAGGAACCAATGATGTCCTGATTTAAAAGGCTGAAAGAGAAAAGAAAAAGATAATTCACAAAGATATACAGGGGCATAAAGAGGAGATAAAGGTATGAAGCCATATATTTTAAGTGAATTGAAGGGTTTTTAATAGAATAGATTTGAGAACAGTAATAGACTTTATTTGAAGATTAAAAGTCTAGAGACATGAGGTCTAACAAACACATAAATGGAACGGTGGTGGTGATGGCGATGGTGGTGACAGTGGTGGTGATGATAGTGGTGGTAGTGGTAGTGGTGGTGATGGTGGTGAAGGTGATAGTGATGATGGTAGTGGTGATAATGATGAGTGTTTATGACAGGATGGTCATAAGTGGGGAGACTGTCCTAGAATAGTCAGAATAGATGGTTCCTGGAGTACACAGAAAAGGTTACAAAAAGAAAGCAGTCACTTATGTATTTCTAGAGTCATCTATCCATTATTACTGGCTTTATCCTTTTAATATCTGATAAATTTCATAGATGTTTTAGAATCATGACTTGAATGTTGGTCCTGGCTCCCTCACTCAGAGCTCCATGACTTTGTTCAGGTTACTAACTTCTTGGAGCCTCAGCTTCCCCATTATTTAAAATACCTACTTTCTTACATTATTTTAAAGATTACTTAACCCAGTCCTAACACATAGTAACTATTCTATATATAGTAAACATTATCATTCATCCAGCCAGTAAACAATTACAGAGCATCTACACAAAGAGAATAATATCAGCTGTATCCTCAAGGAAAGTTTGTAGGCAAGACAGACATGTACACAACCAAGTTAGACTAGTGAAAGAACTATAGGCATATTACTGAGCTTGTGGACTGCAATTCTATCATCTGTCAAATGGGTACAGTAAGTACGTATCTGATGCGGTTGTGATGAGGATCAAGTGAGTTAATACATGTAAAAAGCTTAAAATAGCACTGGACATACAGTAAATTGATGATGATGATGATGATGATGATGATGATAATGATGATGATAATGGTGATGATGATGATAATGATGGTGGTGATGATGATGATAATGATGGTGGTGGTGATGATGGTGGTGGTGGTGATGATGGTGGTGGTGGTGGTGGTGACGAAGTTGCTGAAATGTTTAATTTTATGTATCAACTGCCTAGGCCACAGTACCCAGGCTTTTGGCCAAACATTAGTTTAGATGTTGCTGTGAAAGTATTTTTAGATAAGTTTAACACTTAAAGCAGATTAACTTCCACAGTGTGGGTGGGCTTCATCTGATCAAGTGTCAGACCTTAAAAAAAAAAAGACTGAAGGCTCTGAGGGAGCACTTTTGCCTCCAGATTACCTTCAGAGTCAGACAGACTACAAGGTCAACTCTTCCCTGGATCTCTAATCTGCTGCCCTGCCCTGCAGATTTTGAGATAGTGAACTCTCACAGTCATGGAGCCAATTCTTAATATAAATCTCAAACCTTCTCTATCTCCCTCTCTCCTACTACCTCACCCTCCCTCCCTCCTCCTTTGTCTCCTTCTCCTCCCCACATACACATACACACACAAACACACAAACACACACACACACACACACACACACACACTCTGCTTCTGTTTCTATGGAGGACCCTAACACAAATGCTATTATTTTATTATTATTTTATGACCAAGAAAGATGAGAAATGCAAGAGCTCAATACCACAATAAAAAAGATTTCATCTTGACTGACTTCTTCCACAAGGAACGTGGTTTCCTGAGAAGGCTGGCAGAATGTCAAGGGGAGGATTTGTACCTGGGTGTTTCCTTTGTTAATGAATAAATACAAATATTCACTAAGATAAACTTAAGTGACAAACTTCCTGGTGATATCATGGGGCAAAGATCTTTCCATTTAACTCACCTAATCACAGAAACATAATGACTAAGTTCTTTGAGAAGAGAAAAAGGCCTCCGTCAGCTCCCTTCTTTGTCAGAGAATGCCTAAGCCTCTTTCTTACAGAACAGTTCCTTTCAATTTAGATTGACACTGTATCTAAGGAACATTTAAATATTTGCAAGAAATTGAAACAAATTATCCAAGATGAAAAATTCCAGGTCTACATGAAGCTTTAGAAAGACTATGACATATTAAATTAGAAACTAACAATTTACTTTAATATCTCTTAACTCCAGACAGAGATAAATATAGCTATTTGTTAAGCTAAGCTTCCTGAAACATTTGATATTCTGACTGCTTCTGCTAGATTCACCAAACACTTGAAACATAAAAAGTGAAAGCTGTATTTCTTTCATTATCTGTTTATGGCATTAATAAGAATGACTTTGCTAATTACTCTGTCAGCTTTCTACTGGGATAAGGCTAAGGCGTTAAGGTTCATAAAAGCTTCATATTTAAGTCTTATTCTAAATGATGACTATATTGTTCTGATGGGGCCTAGATCACTGAGATTATAGTTAGATGTGCTATTCTGAGCTAACAGCTAAATTAGGAGGAAAAAAAATACCACTCTGTGAATTCTAAGATCTTACATTTCTTACTAATGTCTACCCCATATTTATATATCTCACACGGCAAATGACTTATGCTATGATGGTAAATCAGGACTCCTGAGGCTCGATGGTTTGTGTGTTTGCACATGAACACACGTGAGGGATGTGTATGTTGTTACACCGAATCTGATATGTGGGCTTTCCTCTCTGATTATAAAATATTTTACACAAATTAAGCAATTAGAAAAATATTCCCCCAGAGTGGATAGAATTTTTTAGTTTTACAAATTATCTTCCCAGATAATTTGCCTTCAGAAATCAAAATGAAAGCCAAGAGGCAATCCCTATATGTCATGTTTCCTGTCTGTCATAGCTCATGACCACCCTGCCTCATTCCCTTTCATCAGATGACAAGGTCCACCACATAGGGTGTCAGAGAGGCCATGGGGAAGAGGCGTCCCTGGCATATGCCTCAGGAGCCCTGGCACATAGAGGACCTTCTGCAGCAGCTGAGAGCAAACCTGGACCAAGAGGGCACTGCAGAGCAGGGCAGTCCTGTTGAGAGCTAGTCCTCAGGGCGTTGGACGGTGACTATAAAGAAAGGTCCCCTGTTAGAGAAGAAGAAACCAGTTCAGCCCTTCTCTAAATTCACCAGGACTGTGAGGAATTCCTTAGAAGATTCAGCAGCCATTTTTGCCATGAGATGCTTTGCCTAAAAGATTTTCTTGGATAACAAGTTACTATGCTATTGTTATATGTTATGCTTAGAACAGTCTAGCATACTGTGTGCAGCAAACCTACTAGTCTAAAATAATCTCAGTTACATATAGTGGCAGAGACCACAGGCAGCCTATTACTACCCACTCTTCCTTTCCTCTTTACTAATAGTTCCGGATTCCACAGGTCAAGGCGAGTTACCCACTTTACAAACTACATTTCTCAATTTCTGCTGTGACTACTCATATGGCTAAATTTTGTTCAGTGAGATGTGAAAAGTTATCTACCAGGACTTACTCAGCTAGCAGCCTTCCTCTGTCTATCCCCTTCCTTCCTATCAGAAACAGAGACATGATGGCTGGAGCTGCAGCTGTAACTACTTTGTAAAGCAGCTGTGAGGATACAATCTACATACTAAGGCTGGTAACAAAAAGAATGAGCCTGAGGCACTGATGACCTCGTGGTTAAGCAGCCTGTAGTGTGCATGTCACATTACAGTAAGATACATGTTATCCATCTATTCAAAAGATGTCTCTTAGGCACCTACTAAGTGCTAGACACTCTTCTAGGAATAAGGAATTTATATTCCAGATGGCACGAGGAAGAGCAAATTGGAAGAAAAAAAAGCAAAAAGAAGAAAAAATTAATGATCGAGACAATTTTAGAAAATAAGGATGATGTGATAATGAGGACTGCTAGGGTCTGTTTCAGATGTCATGGCCAGAAAAAGCCTCTCTGTAAAGGTAGTATTTAAACTGAGACCTGAATTAAGAGGGGAAAAAAAAAACCAAAAAACAAACAGCCCTCTGGAGAACTAGGAAAGAAATGTTTCTGGCAAAAGGCAGAGCAAGTACAAAGGTCCTGGGGCAGGAACAAGCTTAGCATGTTAGAGGACAGTGCTGACTCCCAGAGAGGAGCACTTAGCTCTAACTGGGGGTGGGTGGGGTGGGGGGCAGCACAGGAATTCCCAGTCGGAGCACAGAGATGAAATCTTCTCTCCACCCATTTCACCTCACCTGGCTCAGTGACACCACGCTGTGCCTCACTCCCAGCATATTTTCCTTCCCAGAGATGTAATCACATGGGACTTGGAGGCAGGGAAAAAACACACAGAAGAAATCCTTCTTCTATACTGAAGGAAACTATTTTTCAGCAGCACTGCCACTTAAAAAAGCAGTTGTCATGAATAAGACCCAGCCTGTTCTAGCACTGAAAGCTCACTAAAATACCATTCCATACAGGCTGCCAGGTATCTGCATTCAGAGGATGGACTACATCTCAGCCAGCCAGAGGTCAAACCAGTGTGGAAGACAAACAGCCCCCAGGGCCCCAGCACCACAGAGAGCACCAAGGCAAGAGAACCTGATGTAAATGGTCCTCCATCCTCTGAATGCCGGAGTCAGTCCTAGGGACAGGCATGAGCAACTGGACAGTGTCCTCAGTCCCAGTACCCTTTACTGGCTTCATGACAGACACCAAGAGGACAATGACATCTCTAATCTTTTGGTTTAGTCACTGTTACTTAAATGCTGGGAAATGTAGAAAAACACTAGTCCACTGACTGTAGAGGTGATACACCTAATTTTCATTGGGTGATGATGTCATTATATGGGGACATGATTCTTTGATCATTAAAAGAAAATGCAACGCTGTCCTCTTCTCAAACCAAAAAGGGCTCTTTTCCTCTGGAAAAAAATGAGAGTTTACCAAGTGAAAGTGTTTTTCTTCATTTTAACGAAGATCCTTTCTTGCCTTTCATAGATTTATGGCATTTGATAATTGTCAAATTATTACCTGGTGATCTGTTTCTAATGAAGTCTACTTGGTTAAAAAAAAAAAGTTGAATGTGAAATAATTTCCCACTGGTTTTCTATAACCCTTCTTCTGACTGTCACAGTCTCCTATCTAATAATGGGGCAGTGACAGCTGTGTAGAGTTTTCTCATGATTTCCCTCTTGTATGTCTCTCAGATCAGGTGTTCAGTAGTCTCAGCAGTTCAGACTGGGACAAGCACATCATTCTGCCCACTGAAGTCTCTACTTGGCAATTTCTGTCTGGGTGTTCATCTATGTGAGACTGAACATGGGCTTTCAACCTAATCCACTTCTGTCTACCATGAGTTCTCTGTGTTTAAAATAAGCCTATTTATATTGACTTACTGTCCTAATGGCCAAAACTGGGATTGGAGATGATTATACTAGGTTGGAGTTAAAAATATTTGTCACAGGGTGAATTTTTCTCACTGTAAAATTAAAGCTACTTTGATGTATTATTACCTGTTTCCCTACCAATAACAACATCCACATTTAAAAATGTGCTAATAAGTAAAGTGGGATTAATTAGACAAGACCTCAGCTAAAGGCAAAGCAGATGTGAAAGCTTGGTGGTGGACAACCCGAACCCCTGGCTGAGAAATACAGAGATTGGTCACAGCTCTCCATCCCCATCAAAAAGCCATCTCAGCTGGGACTCCAGCTCTGAATAACATGAAACAAGAGCCAGCTCTGCTTTCACTGTGGATCAAGAAGTTTATACTCTGGGAAAAATCAACATGCTCTACTGCTTTTTGTTTTTTAAATTGTTTAGCACTTGCATGCTATAAACCATGCTTGGCCCTGGAGGTACAAAGGACGATGAAACAAGGCAGTGAGTGACACAGCCACCGAGGAGATCCCTCTCTACCTAGGGTGACATGGCCCATGGACCCATGTCCACAGAGAGCTTTCTTTTTTAAGCTAAAATGTGATAATCAAAAACTAAATTATACATTATTTTACATTCAAGGAAGAAATGGACCTTAACACTAATTATTGGAGAAATGCAAATTAAAACCACAGTGAGATAGCACCTCACACCTGTCAGAATAGCCATCAAAAACAAATCAAAAAACAAGTATTGGTGAGGATGTGGAAAAAAGGGAACCCTCATACATTACTGGTAGGACTGTAAATTGGTGCAGCCACTATGGAAAAGTTTGGAGTGTCCTCAAAAAATTTAAATTAGAACTACCTTTTGACCCAGCAATTGCACTTTTGGGTATTTATCCAAAGAAAACCAAAATACTAATTTGTAAAGATCTATGCTTCCCTATGTTGACAACAGCACTGTTCACAATAGCCAAGAAATGGAAGCAACCTAAGTGCCAACAATAGATGACTGGATAAAGAAGTGGTACATATATACCATAGAACATTACTCAGCCACAAAAAAAGAAAAAAAAGAAAAAAAAGAAATCTTACCATTTGTAAAGACATGGATGGATCTAGAGGGTGAAATATCCAGGAAGAGAAAGACAAATACTATATGATTTCACTTATATGCAGAACCTAAAGAACATAATAAATGAACAAAGTAAACAAAAACAGACTCAAAGATACTGAGAACAAGCTGGTGATTGCCAGAGAAAGGGGTTTTGGGGGACTGGGTGAAAGTGATAAAAGAATGAAATACAAACTAGCAGTTTTACAAAATAGTCACGGGGATGTGGAATAATGAAAAAGAAAAAGAAAAAAAGAAATGAACCTTAAGAGATTATCTGTTGGATTTTTTAAAACAGATTTAGAGAAAATGGACTCATGAAGAGTTATAAGTACTTCTGACAAACATTCATGAATGCGGTTCACCCACTTAAGTGGTTATTAGAAACCTACTATTCCACAGTTATTAGACACTTACTGCCAGCAGGCACTGCATTGATGCTACGGTGACAAAAGCAAAGCATGATCCAGGCTCTCAAGTAGACCTAGTCCTCACAGATGAGCAAATATACAGCTCACCTCAGAATGTGGAACATTAAGGACCCTAGAGAAATGTGAACCAAGCATGGAAGAACCAGAGATCAAAGAATGGCCTTCAGCTGGTTCTCGGGAGATGATCAGGATTTCTAAGAACTGGAATACTATTATGGAACATTACTTTGGAACAGAAACTCTTCCAAAACAAGTCCTTGTTCTACCTTTGTTCAGACACTCTCAGGATCACATTCATACATGTTTGCAAAACACACAAGTAAGTTATTATGTGTCTAGTTCAAGCAAATCAAGCAGCAAAAAACCCCAGCTCTCTCACCAGGTGAAACCATCAGTCTAATGGAACTACGAAGTACACTTTTATGAGTTCCTTGAAGACTCAGGCAAACATGGGCAGATTCTCCATTTCCACAGACAGCATGAAGGGCTGGTGTCAAAGAGCCTCACTGAGCCTTCTCCGTCCCCATCATACCTTCACACCTAGGAAGTCAGCCTGCCACCTGGGCATCTGCTGGTCCCCACCACAGGGTGGTCTGGTCAGTCAGACTTTTCTCTTCTTCATGAAGGCACTGAACAAGAAGGCAGCTGGGAACAATTCCTGCCTTCCATTTGCTCGATTCTGTCCCCTGCTGTGAGCTGGGAGAATGAGGCCCTCACCACCATCTCACCCTCTCTGGGAATCTTTATGTAATCCAGGTTATGCAAACGATTCCTTCAAACAGCTTCTGGCTGACTTGAAAACTTAGTGTGCAGGTATGTTTTACAGATGTCTCAGCTCTAAACTCTGGGGTAAATAATCATGATAGAAGCCAGGCCCCCAAAAGAGAGCCATGCATGTGGGAGACACTTGGGGTTAGAAAACAAAGGCTTTCGACAAAAGTCTTACCAACCACTCAGCACCTCTCAGAAAAACTGTGAGGGATGTGACAGAGGGATCTACTACATACCAGCAGAAGTCTGGATGGCATCCAAAATATACTTGTGGAATGACTGGTATAGATGACTACGTATGTGCAAAGCCAGTTAACCGAAGTTTAACAAATATGAATTCTTCAGTTACCTGTTTCAATGACTTTCTAAATGCTTCATAGAAAATTAAATTCAAGAAACACGTGTACCTACTACAATCCTCCTCCAGACTCCAAAAGACACAGCCCTACCACGAGGAGGAGGATCTGGTCCAGGCGACAACACAGGCAATAGTGGTGAAGGGCCAGGGAGAGGCCCTGACACCCCGCATGGAGTTCTGGGTGCACCACTGTCTTCAGAATCTCTCCACAACATGCTGCAGGCTCAGACATGGTGCTTGTCTTGCAGATTGACAGTTATCAAGAATGGAGGAAAACAAATTCATTTAGGCCATCCTAATTAAAAATCAGTAATAGATGAAGAGGGATTTGGCCAACGTTGACGTTTTGGATACTTGTGTAGAATGATCTGTTCAAGGAAATAACAGCACCAAGGTTAGTACGTGGCCCTGCTTTTTGAAAATTTTCATTATGCCACTTTGCTTTATGAAAGACCTACTTCAGGATCTGTTTTTGCTAACCGAAAGAAATTTGGAGAGGAATTTTTCTTTGACGAGAAAAGGTGAAAAGCAAAAATGGTGTTCAGTACTTATTGTGCACCAGTCATTAGAAGCAGTGAGAGCGGCCTCGCCCAGCTCCTTCCTCAGAACCACCCTCAGCATCTCAGCTTCTAGGCTGGGCTCTGACTGTGTCTGGGAGCACCTGGGCTTTGTCCCATTGATTCTCTGAGTCTGTTAGCAAGGTGTGTCCTAAGGTACCAGAAAAGCCTAAGAAAGCTCATCATTGTGCTTAGCGAAAAGCTGGACATAATAAAACCTATTTGGCATGATTTGGTAGGTCATTTTTTGTGTCTGGGAACACTCAAAAACATTTCCATATAAATTAATAGTAACTGCTTCTTCACTTTACACCATTTTGGCTTATGAAATGATTCGTAGAAACCTCTACTTTTGGATAGTGGGGGAAACCTGTATCTTAGGTACCTTTAATACCCAATTATGTGCCAAAAAAACTAAGAAACTAATCATAAACCATTAAGGCAGTAACTACATCTTTTCATTTGTGTATGAATGAGGGTCTTGCTTTTCATCTAGATAAAATGATCCTTATTAAAATATGTCACCAATGGACTTCTATTAGGCAATGTTTTGTTCACCTCATATTTGATGTAGTCTTTCATTAAGTAAATATTTATTCAATACCTATATGTGCAAAGCCCTGTATTAGGCACTATGATAGAATGTTAAGATAAACAACACATCCCAGCAAGTACATGGCATATGAAGTCAAAAAGGGAAGTAGACAAACTGTGCAGTTTTCAACGAAGGTGGAGGTTGCATCTGACCAGCCTGGTGTTTCGGACCAGCTTGGGGAATGTGTAGGATTGGGTGTGTGGGGATGGGAGGGTTGGAAATCAGCTCAGTAGAGGTGGAAAGCATGGTACTAGGGTGCACAGGAAATACTGACATTCACCTTTACCAGTGCAGGGACTAAACAAAGTGGTTGGTGAAGGATAAACCTTGGAAGAAAGAATGGAGACTTAGCAGCCAAGATCAGGTATGACGATTTTGGCCGTGCAGAGTAAGTGGCTGAATTCTTTTAAGCAAGGGAGGTCTCAATACCTGTATTTAAGAACAATAAAACCAAATCCCTTTTCTAGACCTCTATAACTTAGGGGATGCTCATTCAGGTCGGTTGACTTTTGTTCCCAACACTGGTCTGCACTAATGAGACTGTACTGTACAGGTCCCCAGCTCTCTGTGTGAGGTTAGGCACTGGTCATGACTGCCTATGTCCACCTCCTTTCTTGAGGGTCTGACTACTCTGCCTGCATAACTCACCCCTTTAGGAAACTCCAGGCCATGTTGAACCTCACAGTTAACAAATCCTACAACAATTCCCCAGGTCCCATCTATCATGACACATTTCGGCTTCCGAGCATAGTCTGAGGGCCTTGCCTGGCTTTATATACAAATACAAGTAATTCCTTTACTGTTCTATCCTATTTCATTTGGAACAGAAAAACTCAAAGGAAGAAGGAATATGAACATGAAAAGGCAAGACGGACAGCGTGGCCTCGCTGAAAAGACACATTCTCTCTTCCCCAAACTGCCTTCTTTGAGTTCTCCTGCTAGCCCCACATGGAGCTCTCTGCCTAATCCCAAGAAAGAATGAAATTCCTGAGAACTCTGCCCCCGGAAGTCCATGGCAGAGCTGCTGGCATGTGTGGCCTCCTCTCATCCCAACCAGCAGTCCACATGGGAAAACATCTGAGAGTTAAAACCATGGCATCAGCGTGCATGCGCACACACACATGCCCCAAGCAGAAAACAAAAGGCTTGTTTTCCTTACCATCAGCTCATGACAACTACTAATCCCCAACTACAGCAATATAAACAGTGGGAAAGAAATGGGTGGAAAACCTTTGGATGGACCCTCAATTTACAGTTGACCCTTTAAGGTGGGTTTAAACTGCACAGGTCCATGTACATGTGAATTTTTTTCAATAAATATATCAAAAAATTTTCTAGAGGTTTCCTTACTACCATGAAGCCATCATGTCAATTACACTAAGCTGTGGTAAAGCAATCATACTGCTGCTTCTTCGTTGTCAATGCATGGATCATTATACCTGTAAATAAGTACGAATTTCTTTTTTTACATCATCTTTCATTCTGATGTCTAGAGTTAGTAATTTGTTCAGCATCTATGTGTTTTGTATCATATAAGACAATACTGCTGTAGGTACTGACAGACAACTCATCTTGTAAACAGACAGTGTGAACTTACAGTGTCAGTGAATACAGTACAATACTATCAGTGTATTTCCTTTTTTGATAATTAATTAATTAATTTTTTGGGTGACATTGGTTAATGAAATCCAGTAAGTTTCAGGTGTACAATTTAACAGTAAAGCATATATATTGCACTGTGTGTTCTCCTCCCATAGTTAGATTTTTTCCTGTCATCACGTATTTGACCCCTTTCACCCCATCCACATCCCTCCTCCCCGCAACCCTCTAGTAACCACTAGGCCATTCTCCATGTTCATGAGTCTCTGTTTGTTGTCTTGTTCATTTGTTGCGTTTAGGTTTATATACCACATATAAGTGATATCACATGGTTTTCAACTTTTTCTGTCTGGCTAATTTCACTTACCATGATTATCTCAAGGTCCATCCATGTGCCTGAATATTTTCTCTTTGTTATGATTTTCTTAGTATCATTTTCTTTTCTCTAGCTCACCTTATTCAGAATGTAGTACATATAACATACAAAATGTATGTTAACGGCTGTTTATCAGTAAGGCTTCTGGTCAACAGCAGGCTGCTAGTAGTTATGTTTTTAGGGGTCAAAAGTTACATGTGGATTTCAACTGCCTGGGAGGTCAGCACCCCCAACTCCCACATCATTCAAGGATCAACTGTAATTCCTCCAAATAAAACTTATGTTGGAAAAATGAAAGTAGAGATGTAACAGGGCCTTTGTTTAAGTTACCAATAACATTTTCAAATAAGCTCCTATTTGTTCTAGTTTGAGGAAACAGGTTTGGTGTCTCGCAGAGTTTTATTTCACTTAGGAGACCACGCTATAGCAGCATGCTGGGGGGCAGGCCATGGACCTGGTGCTCAGAACTACTCTGGCTTTCAGTCCTGGCTCTGCCACTTCCAAGGCGACCCTGAGCAAGTCAGATTACTCAGGCTTCAGATTCTTCATCTGTAAAAATGGGAAAATAACAGTACCAAGCTAACGGGACTGTCAAGAATTAAATGAAATAATGCATGTAAAAGTACTTGACTCGTCCATTTAGGAGATAAGCTGCTAACAGTCATACATCTAAACCCTTTTATTTATTTAACTGTTTCCATCTTCTTAAGTAAAATACTTGTTTCCTTCTAGTTCCCCTAAAGGCAAGAGAAATATAAGCTTTGAGGGAAATATGTGAACTCCATCCAATGTATGAACATTCTAAAACACTCACACGCATCTATAGATGTCTTCTACAGCTCTTAATGTAGTGTTTCAAACATCATATAATGGCATAAACTGTCTTTCCACACAATAGCCATGAAATGATATTTTTCACTCTTCTCAAGTGCTTTAAAAACACTGTTTCTTATTTTCTTTCCTAGCCATTATGAAGAAATTTTAAAAATCAAATTTCTAAGAACAATTTGCTTTATTAGAGAGACAAAGCATTAATAACAAAATGATTATATAGCTAAATCTTAATAACATGTGCAACTGTATCAATTCAGTTTGGACAAATAATTATATGATCAATCATGCAGTAACACTAAATGTATCATCACAGTAAGATTAAATGGATTACCTCTATACTCCTCATGTAGCCAAATATTTCTGCATTTTATGGTTGCGTTTCTAGAGATTTTGTTTTGTTTTTTGATCTGACAAAAATAAGAAGGAAACAAGTTAAAGAAAAGTGGGTTTATGAGTGAACACGTGACTAAGATTCCAGGAGAGAAAAAATGGAACTATGTGATGAATCTGAACATTCCGTTAGGTAAAAGGGATATAAAGTCACTGTATTCCATACCTTAGTGGCTAGGGCATAGGAGATAATGTTTGTTCTTTGAATGAGTGATTATTGTAATTCATTACTACTAATAATGATGAAAATGCTTTGGTGCCAAAAAGGGACTAGATAAGAGGAAGATATAAAAATAGAGACTAAAGTTCTACACTAAATAGTGAAATAAACTTTTATTTAGTCTAAAAACTAAGAGAATTTATTTTATAACTTAACATTTTTTTGTGTTCTAATTGTAACCACAGTTTTAAGCACAGAATGAATCAAGTCATAATTATTCTTCAAAATAATTTTTCTGACAAAAATTGTCTGATTGCCCTTGAGAACATCCTTCTGATTTTTGATCCAGAAAGAGGATTACTTTTACAAAAATAATTGAGAGTGCCTGTGATTCTTCTAAGGATTTTGTTTCTTTTTAAAATACCTACCATGCCATCATCCTAATTGATTTTTCTTTAATTACTAACTTGTCTAACTCTTCCAAACACGCATCTGCCAAAGGCTCTGCCTATGATGCCAGCAGTTCTCCAACATCATGAAACCCCTCATCTTGTTACTATTAGCATGTCACATCTCTAAAATGCATTGTATTTGCAATTTAGTGTCCAGTGTTTATAACCTCTTAGTGAGAAACAAATAGACAGATGCCAGGTTAGGACAGGAAAGATGTCTGTGTGGGGGTTAATTTTACAAATGGTCAGTTCATTAGTAAATATTGCTCTCTTGTAACAGCTTGATTTTCTCCACAGTCCTGGCACTGACTGAATTGTCTTAAATGTGACTGTTTGGAGGATGTGAAGTAAGATGCTAAATTGCCTGCTTTAGAAAATAAGAGGTACCAGATGGGTTCGGTTTCCCTTCCTCCACTTCAGAAAAGCCCTTTGCTTTCCAAGCACCTAAACCCTCACTTAGTTCCCTCTATCCCTTGCCCCACCTGAAAATGCTCATCCTGACTTGCCTTCCAATGTCTCGCTCTTCCTCCTCCCATGATTTTTCAGCCCTGTGTATTATTAGTATTTCTAAGCTTTATTAAGAAAATAGCTCCTTAGTACTAAAAACTTACCTGAACTAGGCTATTTATGAACTGAAAAGGGGGTCTGAGTGCAGAAGCCCTCTCATGCAACATTCTTCCCTTTGCCAGAGCCCCTCTGTGCCTAATTCAAAGGATGGACCCTTCAAGGCAATGTGCTCTGGTGGTTAGAAATGTGTGTATTGAAAGCAGGTGCCAATCCTGGTTCTGTACCTTACTATGTGACTTTGGGTGAGTTCCATGACCACTTTGTGCTTCAGCTTCCTTACCAGTAAAATGGGGGTGATATCAGTGCTACACTCCACAGAGTCAGTAAGAGGACTGAGAGAGATAATTTGTATAAAGTGCTTAAAACAGTGCCTGGGTACTCAGGAAGCACTAGGGAAGTCAGTCCTTATTGAGGATGGCAAGTACCATGAAGTGCTGTTAACCCAGGCTCCATACTAGAGCCTTGGAATGCAGAGATAACATGCAATTCCTGAGCCCTGACTCCAGAAGGGGTCTGCATGGCAAGAACTTCAAAGGCCCTTCACATTCACAGGCTGAGTGACTTGGGGAGAGGGAAGCAGGACAGACATCCAAAGCCGTCTACACCCCTCGGCAACTGCACGACTCTACACTGGGTATTTAACATCTTTACACGTGTGTTCCCTCCACTGTAAAACATGGAGACAGTGCTTCCCAACTCACAAGGGTTTTGGAGTGGACACATATAAGACATATTTGGGCACGCATCTAAAACAGATTCGCACGGATACTCAGGAATGTTCATTTCTCTTCTCCACTTTATAAAAATGACCATAAATTCAATTTGTAAATACCTAGAAGAGGATGTGCCATTTAAATAAAAGTCACTCTGGTTAATTTTAAATCTTTCTAAGGCCAAATTACAGGCCTTAGAAGACTGAGGATCAGTAATAGCTGTAACGCTTCAAATTCATCAAAATTTATTATTTCATCCTGTACTGAGGCAGCTAACAAATGAATGAAGAAAGTTATATTGTAATATCCTTTCTGGGGCTGTGTTTTAGATAGAACAGGAGAGAAAATGCCAGTTGTTAAAAATAGGCTGGACAATTATGTGAAAATGAGAGACCAAAAGATGCACGATGAAGATAGATTTAATAAATTTTTCTAATACACAATGACACGTATATATATACACATATATATCCTGACACTGCGGAAATTTTAACAAGGTAATAGTATGCACGTATAAAACACTCTATGGAAGTACAGTGTTTAGAAATGCTTTGATTATCACCAAGGTGATGTCGTAAAATGAGGATAATAAAATATAATTAAACATTAATTATAGAAACTATCAAGAATAATTGACTTGTACAAAGCACAGCACTCCTATTAAAAAAGAAACTGATGGATAATAAAATATATGCAGTATTCTGTCCTCTAGACATAATTACATCGAGGTAGCAATTAAATTTATAGAAAACTGTTAAGTTTCTTCTGTGACACTTTACTACTGTGAACTCAAGATATTTTGACTGAGGATTGCCTCCAAAAAATTCTCATGATTGTTTAACATCTTTATAGGAAACACTGCCATAAACTCAAAGATCTGTATTATAAACAAATAAAAATGAATTTTAACAGAGTTAGGACTCTGCTGCACATGTCATATTTCTGGTGCCCACAGGACAGACTTTTTCTCCTATTAGAAATGTCTAATGCTCTCATAGCCAAGGCCAAGCACAGTTTAACATGAAGAAAAAAATTTATTTTAATGCAAAAATAATATTCTGCAGAAAGATTGACAGAACACAATTTTTACTAATAATTATCATGCCGAATTTTTTATTCCAGTTTGCTTCCCCATTTAAGGAAGTAGGACATCATTCCATAAAGCCACTCAATGTCCTTATGGGAAGGATTAAGATTTTAAAAGGGTATAAATATCTCTCCTTTTGGCCTTTTTACAGCATATTCAGAGAGTCCAGAGAATTCTCTACATGTAGGAAGCTGTAAACATAAACTTCTCTACACTGTTACGGGGTTGGGGAGGTGGGAGGAGGTGGATTTCAAATCTTTTTATACCGATAAGTTTTTTGTCCACCTGAAAATGGTTTTAGTCAAAATAAGTGTGTTTAGGTACAGCAATAGGTAAAATAAAAACAGTAAATTTGAGAAGTGTGTGTGTGCATGTAGAACAGCCTTTAAAAATCCAATCCAATTGTATTTAATATTTCTTCCTCATTTACTTTCTTTTTGTCCACAAAAGATGCCTTTAATCCAGAAGATGTTTTAGTCCAAAGACACTTTCAGTACAAGTGACAATAATATTACAGGGATAGAAAATTAAAGGAGGAATTGCCTGACATGTGCCTACTGAGAGGAGAACAGAAAGGAGGGGGAGACCAGAGTGAAGGGGAGACACTGCTCACAAGCACAGACACTCCGTTACGGATGTGAGAAATACGTCTGAGTCCCAGAATGACTATTTCCTGAAGCAGAAGTGAAATGTAACTGTGAGAGACATGTCATGTAAACCACTCTATTGAAAGCCACTAAATCAGAGGCTGTTTGTCACTGCAGCATAAGTTAGTTTAAGATGATTGGCAAAAAGCCTGACATTTAGTTTATACAAGAAGTTATGGTTATAGGTCCTGATTTCAAATGAATACAAGAGTCATCCCTTGCCTGAAAAGCCTGGATTTTATATTAAAAGAAACTGAAATGATTTGGCAACATTCCTTAAACATGCCTAATTTTGATCACTCAAAATTATGCCATAAAGAAATTTTGAAGGCCCACATGCTCATCACCCATCTCTATTCATGACAAGACATTTCAGATCACTGAACAAAAGGAAATAGATTGTACCTGGTGCTAGGCAGTTTTGGCAAGGAGTTTCTGAGAGAGGCACAGGAAATGGATAGGAAAGGTGGAATTCATTATATGCTAATTCACCACTGTTGCCTTCTGACTGAAGAGGAAATGTGAGCTCCATGCCATAAGAATCACATTATATGAGCCGGTTAAGTAGAAAACAAAATAATAAGGACCTACTCACAAATATCACAATTTATTAAAGGTTCAGCAGACACAGTTGAGAGTGTTATTCAATAAATACCAGACCCCAGGCCAGAGCCCTTGGGATAAAGAGACAATATGTGTTCTCCTGCCCATGAAGTCCGTAAAAGAGTCTCTAATGCATGCACTACAAGGGCCCTGTCACAGTCACAGGTTATGTGTGTGTGTCCATCCCTGCATCATTAGGTGCACACCTATCATAATTAAAAGTGATGTACCTGTATTTAATTAAAATGTTGACCCCTAAAGATTTGAAGGGGCATTCCAGATTTATTTTTAAAAATTTATCACTCCTTTACAGGAAAGGAAATAATGCTTAACACCTTAGGATTGCATATAAAAATAGATTAAAATCAAAAGACAATAACCCAGTATGATATTTCACTTAAATTTACCTCTACAGACTATCGAATCAGAAAATTCATTCACATATGTCAGTGGGATGTGGAAGGAGGGAAAGAGGAGTAAAGAGAAGTAAGTAGGTTTATTTCTTTATAGAACAAAAAAGATAGAGCATAGAGTCACAAAACACCAGCTTCCTGGCCGTTGGCCTCCATAAGGTGTTCAAAGGCAGTGCTGTGCCCCAAGCTGGCATGAAGTGTTAACAGGACCATTCCAGTTACAGACAGACTTTTCAGATAAAGTGTATGCAGCAGGCAAAAAGGAAACCAGCTCTCAGGATTCGGGGATGATAAAGTCTCTGATATTCTTCAGAGGAAGGCCTACTGGTGTATGGAATCAAAAGGCTGTGTTTGTTTTGTTGGATGTATTCTCAGTGTCTCAAGCAAGAAAGACAGGTGAGTCTTTCAAAGTTAGATTTAGGATGCCAGAAGCAGGTACCAGGGCTGGCTCAGCCACCAGGCCTGGCAGTGTGACCTAGGCTCGCTAGGTGCTCAGAGAATTAATTCTTGGTTGACTTAACTTTCCCGTGATCATTAAAACAAGATGACTCTCAGATGGGGAGAGGGGTTAGTTTTTTCCTTCTGGAATGAGGAAATTGGTTGTTGTGCTATACTGGGCCCCTAGAAGAATATTATTTTCTGTTCTAGACATATTGTAAGGGGTACATTGTCCAAATACAGGCAAACAGGAAGACAAAAAAGGCTTTGGACATGTTGAGTCTTAGGGGAACTGCAGACATGCAGCCTGGGAAACTGAGGGGTGGAGGGGAAGTTATCTTCAAATCACTTGAAGATTCGTTATAAATACAATTTGATAAATATTTACTGAGCAGCCTCCCTGGACAGACACAGTAAGATCAGTAGGACGGTCCCTGTCCTTAGGGAGTATGCCATTTAGCAGGCAGGCGTGGCTGGGGATTAACCGCTAACACAGGTGGGCAAAGGGGGCACTGGGTGGGTGCTGTGCGGGGCTGGTGGCAATGTTTGTGTTTCATGAAAGAACATTCTGGAGGGGGGAGGATGGATAAAGTTTTGATAGCCAGAGATTTTTTTAGGAGAAAGGAAAAAATAAGGACAGGAATAGAAATAGGATGAACAAAGGGTTGGAAGTGGGAAATAATATGTGTGAAGTTGGAGGAAAAAGTCTAGTTTTGCCTGGAAAATACAGTATGAAGAGGAAGGTAATGGAAGATTGGTAGGGATGAGAAATTCACATTTCAAAAGTATATTGTTATTTAAAGAGAAAGTTTATCACGTTATTATAATATTCTCATTTTAGAGGTAGGAAAAGGAAGTACAAAAATTTTTCCTCACAATTGCTCAGTTCCAAGTAATACTGTTTAGTCCAGCACCTTGCAAACTCAACAATGTGCCATTGAATTGAACAAAAAAACAAATTTATATTTTTAAAAATCATGTGTAGACTTAAGTACATATGAGATTATGAGCATTTTTCCTCCTAAAATCAGTCATATATTTCTTTCTATCCATTTGTAAACACAGTCTACTTTTGTTAAATGCTTGCTTACAATTCGTGCCCCAAGGTAAACTCCCTATCAGCTTCCTCTTGACATCCAGTAGTTTAGGGCTTATCCCTCCCACACCCATCACACACACCCCAAGCACAGACATTTTGATAGTGTCTTAGGTGGAACAAATGAGCACAGGCTTTTGTGTGTTTCATTCTTTATTCCATTCCCAGTCCCTAGAATAGTACTTGCACATAATTTGTGATCAATAAATATTTTCTTGTTGAATAAAGTAAACAGATTTTCAACTTATATAGAGTAAGCCAAAACAAAAGTATGCGTTTTATTGCTTGTTTGCTTAGTATTAGTCATGATTTTAATGGACTGACACAAAAGAGGTAAACCCTTTCTTTCTTTGACGGACACTAGGCTTATTAACATGTATGCAACCATTCTCCCAGCATTTATCTTTAAATTTTTACCTGTGTTTGAATAACAAAATAACAATATCTATAATAATAATAATGATGATGATGATAATACAGATTTCTGTACTGTGATTTTTAAATACAGTTAGAAATTCCTTGTCATATAACTTCACATTTTCTTAGCTTTTAAAAGAAAGTAGTCTTTCTGATGTTTCATTTAATATCACTATTTACAACATTTTTTTGTTTACTAAAAAAAACCCACTAGCACCATATGGACTAACTCAGAAATATCCTGCTGGGATGTTGCGTTTTAATGACAATAGCACTAAATGCTATTATCCTTATAATAACCCTGAAACATCTTCCCTTCTATCAAGTGCTATGCTTCATATTACAAACCTTTTGTCAAAAAAAAAATCAATCTTGCCATGTATGTTGTATTTTTTATTTCTGCCTCCCCTCCCCCTTTGTCCTCCTTGGCACCATATACCACCTAGTATAGGGACACTCCACACAGAACCAGGTGACTGGAACAGCTGGGGAAGGGGCATGTATGTGCAAGTCCTCAAGTGGACTGGGTTTACACAAGTCAGAGGTAGGCCCACAGTCCCTGTCTGAGCACTCTGATAGGCCAGTTCAGGACCTAGCCCCTACCTTTTGCCGGGCACCATCGCACCGTGCTGTTTCTTGTTGAGCTGTCTTGATAGAGCGGCCAAGCCTGTAACCCACTTCCGCACAGCCCTGTGCTTCTGGCTTTCTTTACTGTCACATGCCCTTCCACATGGTGGGTTTGCTACTTCTTTCTAAAAACTAGAAATTGCACTGAGCCAGCCAGACACTTTTCTAGCATATCAGTCACTGCCTTTAGGGTTTTAGTCATTTTGAAAGCCATCATCCCCAAATTTCCCCAACTCCCCTGATATCTCACCATCCTGCTTCCCACTCCCCCAGTACACGGCAAAGCAGGGCATAGCTGACTTGGGGGAAGGTGACTTGTTTTAAGAAGTTACCTTCTAGGTGTCAGTTCCATATTACCAGCTAGAAGCCTCTTTAATCTGAAGAGCATATCCTATGGGTATCACGACCATTTAAAAACTGTGGTGATTAATTGCCCAGGTCAGGCTAGAAGATGCATGGATCTTTCCTTCCTCTGAGTCCCCAGTGTTTCTTGCGCATGTCACTCAGTTGGCAATTAATCACATTTTGCCTGGAGAACATCTGCGGTTTCACTTTTGCCATTTTCTATAGGTCTTTGTTCCCAACTGGCCAATCCACGTGACACACAAATGTTCTGTAGATTATGTGCCTCTGTGTTTTCCACAGACTATACAAACTAGATCTCAAAATATCTGTGAAGTGACCTATGGATGTTGGGTCTAGACAAGGTGGTACTGACTCATTTCTCCCTGTCCCTCCCTCTAAGCACAACAACAAACCCTAGAACTAACCAAGGAGCAACTGGAGGAGATGTTTGGCTAGAGAACCTGGGTCCAGAGGTATTCAGAGTTCACAAGCACCAGAAGATCACCCTGCCCAATAGAAGGTGTGCTGGTCCTGGCATTTCCCAACCCATGCCTCACAGCAACAGAAGGCAGCCCAGGTATGCTCATTCCTTCTGCAACCTGACTTAGAGTCCTGCCAACACCACCAAGTGAGGCAGAATTGGTAAGAGGGATGAATCAGATACCCCACTAGCAAAAACTGACCAGGAGAGATGTTCTCCTACCCTGCCAGGCAGGAGATTGCCCTCCCCAACCCAGACATACCACACAAGGTGCATCCTTCCACAAAAGCACCTGACCAGAAAGCATTCTTCACCCATGTCCTTCCATGAGCCACATACTCCCTTCCCTATCCTAGAGGCATCAGGGAACCCAGCCTGCAGAAACTCCTTCCTTATCTTCGAGCAGCACCAGGACACAAGATAAACCAGGCAAAACAAAACGACATTATAATGGCTCTAAATATTAAATGCCACTGTAACCACAGCCCACGAAAGCAGCCTCTGTGCTAAACTTAGGAAGAGAGGCTGAACAACCAGAATGTCCAAGAGAAATTTTTTAAAAATCACCCATCATACTAAGAACCAGAAAAGTCACAAGTCGAGTGAAAAAACACAGTCAACTGATACCAACACTGAGATGATCAGATAGTAGAATTATCTAACCAGGACTTTAAAGCAGTTATCATGAAACTGTTTTAACAATCTTATCAACAATAAAATATCATGAAACAAATGAAAAACTGAAAATCTCAGCAAAAAATTATGTTATAAAAATAAACAAAATTGAAATTGTATAATAAAAGATACTATAATGGATATAAACTCATGGAATAGGTTCTATAATAAAGTGGGAATAACAAAGGACAGAGTGGGTGACCTTGAAGACTTCAACAGAATTTACTCAATCTGAAAAACAGAGGAAATGGGCTGAAAAAAAATTAAATAAAACAGAGCCTCAGAAACCTTTGAGACGACAAAAAAATCTAATATATTTTATCATCAGATTGCCAGAAGGAAAAGAAGAGCACAGATGAAAGAGTATTCAAAAATAACATCTGAAAACTTCCTAAATTTGGTGAAAGACATAAACTTATGTATTCAAGAAACTGAGTGAATGTCAAGATAAACTCAAAGAAATCCACATCAAGACACATCATGATGAAATTTCTGAAAACTAAAGACAAATAAAGAACTTGAAAGGAGCCAGAAAGAAAAGAAGGAATAACAATTTATATGAAAGTAGATTTCTCATCTGAAACCACGGTGGCCACGAGAAAATGGTACAACATTTTTAAATACTGAGAGGAAAAAACTGTGAACTATGAATTCTCCATCTGGCAACAATATTCTTCAGAAATAAAGAAAGAAAAACACCCTCCAATGAAGGAAAACCTGTGAAGATGACCTGTGTTGGCAAACCTTATTCATAAAAAGTGGTTGAAGGGAGATCTCTTAAGCGAGAAGGAAGCAACGGAGAAAAATTTGGACTTCAGGAAAAAAGAACATTACACCCTCTGAGGTGGTGCACAATGTATGTACAGGGAATACCTGAGACAATTATATTTAAAGTGAGTGATGGGTTAAGATACCCAAATGGCAGCAAGGTGGAAAACCATTGGTATCAGGAGATGATAAGTTTCTTATGTGTATTCTAATATCTAGGATTATCACTAAAAAAACTATACAGAGATATACTTTTAAAAAAACTATAAACAAATCAACACAGAATCATTTAAAAATGCTCACATAATCCACAGATTATGTGAAAATTAAGAAGAAACAGGAATGAGAAACAGTGAAAATAAATCAGAAAACGAATCAGAAAATGCAAGACTGAGGTCCACACATGTCAATAATCACCTTAAATGTAAATTGTCTATGTGAACCAATTAAAAGGCAGACTGTCAGAGTGGAAAAAAATAACGTGAACCAACAGTGTGCTGTCTACAAGACACTCCAAGGGTAGACTGAAATAAAAAGATGGGAAAGATATATAATGCCAACTTCTACAAAAAAAAAAGGCAGAAATGGTTATATTAATGTCAGGTAAAATAGACTTCAGACATAAGAAAAATACAGGGGACAAAGAGGAATATTACATAATTATAAAACAATCTACTGAGGAGGCATAACAATCCTAAAAGTATATACACCAAACAACCACAAAATGCCTCAAAATGCTTGAAACAAAAAATGATAGAGCTGAAATGAGAACTAGATGAATCCATAATTATAGCTGAGGACTTAAAACACCTCCCTTCCAGCAACAGAGAGAAGTACTAGACAGAAAATCAAGATACAGGAGAACGAAACAACATATTTAATGAAGAGAATCTAATTGATATATATAGAAAACGCCACTCAACAACAGCAGAATACACATTTTTTCAAGTGCTCAGGGAATATTCGTCAAGATAGAGCATGTCCTGTGCCATAAAACTAACTTCAACAAATTTAAAAGAACTGAAACCATACACAGAACGTAATGGAATCGTACTGGAAATCAGTAATAGAAAGACAAGAGGACAATTTGAAACCCTTGGAAACTAAACAACATACTTCTTAACACTCTACAATTCAAAGAAGAAATCTCAAAGGAAATAAAAATCCATAGAATGGAATAAATATGACCACACAATATATAAAAATATGTGGCATGCAGCAAAAAAGCAGTGCTGAGAGGGACATTTACAGCATCAAAAGCCTATATTAGAAAAAAGGCCTCAAATATTCAATGCAAAAATATTTAATAAATATTAGCAAATCAAATCTAGTAACATATAAAAAGAATTATTCACCAAGGCCAGTGCAGTTTATTCCTGGGATGCACGGGATACATGAGGGGTCCTAGGGATGATGGAGATCTCTCGATCCTGGTTGTATCGATGTCAGCTGTCCTGTTTGTGATATTGGACCTCAGGTAAAGGGTACACAGGATCTCTTATTACTTACAGCTGCATATGAGTCTACAATGATCTCGGTAATTAAAATACCTATGGGTGCTGAATGTAACTCAACTCAGTAATTAATCTTTAAGATCTGATGTTATGGAAAACTGAGTGTGTCATTGTTGTTGGTTGTTGGGCATTAGTTAGCCTTCTCCAGAATGAGGGTTTGAGATTATTCTCTGAGATTTCAACTTTATGAATGACACAAAATGAATGAAAAATGAAATATAAAAATAAATGTTCATTGATATAAATGCTAGATAGGGAAGACTAAACTGTAATCTGACTGAAGTTACCTATCAAAAGAAGAGGGAGAGGAGAGAGCGAGAGACTGAGAAAAGCATCCATCCCAGCTCTTTCCAGGAAGGAGGTCTTAGACAAATCTGTTCCCAATGCATCTGCACCGTTGAGACAAAAGCATCAAATTGTACTTACTGGACTTCTAATACTCCAGTCCTGCCCTTCCTCCCAGGTTGTGTGGTAGCTACAACAAAACGTTTTACAATCCATGTTAAACTTGGATCTCATGATAACTAGCTGGACGCTATTATTGAATATATGTTTACCTTTTGCTTTTTTTCCTCTAAGCCAGTCAGATCTCAATACTGTATCCTTCCCTACACTTGTAGCCCCTTCTCTGCTTAAATGAATAAATGGGCATTCTAGTTTCATACATCAGGCCTCATAGTTCAGATTACGTGAGTCTAGTCTTAAGAGTTTGGTGGTAAATGGTAAAATCAGTTTTCTGAGCCCAAAGTCTACAGCCTATGTGCTATGGCAAATTCACTGAAATGGCACCAACCACAAGTGGATCTGGTGGGGTCCTTTTGAACCTACCGGTCAGTCTTTTGCCAACGTTACCAAATCAGATATGGTGCTTTCAGATTCTTGGAATATTAATATATTATTATAATAATATATTAATAATAATAATAATATATTAATAATAATATATTAATATTCTGCCACAGAATAAATAGAAATATACATGAGATCTTTATTATTATGTTGACTAGCAAATGAAATAATATAGTGTTTGCATGTACTTTGAAGTACTATGAAAATTCACAATTTTAAAATTATTATTATAATTGAGGAAATGAAACTACTTTCCCCCAATACCTGACAATAAGATTTTTATTAACTGACTCTGTCGAGTTTATGACATGAGAGACTAGAGAAGGACCTTTCCAAATCACTTCATCTTCCTCCATTAGGATCCCCATCTTGCCTCTTAAAGCCCTGTGCTCAGTGAGCTGTCAGGAAAAATAAACTAATGCAGATGGACTTAGTGGTTTTGTAGTTACAGACAAGTAAAATTAGCACAGCTATAATGGCCACAGACTAAAATTTATACAGATGAAATATTGCCAAAAGGATCTCCTATTGTTAGTAATTAAAAAAAAAAAAAAAGAAGACCCAGGGAAACTGGACCCAGAAATGATGGCCTCAAAAGAAAACGAATGGCAAAGTATATAATCAGTACCAATAATGAGGAATTCAGTAATTTTTTAAAGTTATTGATAAATTCAATCTTTATCATGATATTTATGAGGAAAACAATTGATCATGATTTAAATAACTTAATTAAGATGAATATGAAAACGGGAAAAATTGGAAACAGATTAACACCACTCTATGGAAAATTGATTACGGGAAGGAATTAAATTGGCTTAATGATGTTCCCTCAGGAACTTCATGAAAATTAATTCATGCTGGGCCAATTCTGATTAAAATGTTATGTTCATAAATTGGGAGCCAAAACATCCTACTCTCCTGGCGACACTGCTCTGCCGCTTGAACTCTGCTATCTTAGATCCTGCCATCCTGCCTTCTCCAAGTCCCACCTCACCCTTCCTACTGCTTTCTCTTCTTCAGTTCTTCGCTTTGCTTTTATTTTCCACAGCTCACTCCTTATACAGGTATTCTCCAAGGTTCCATTCTAAGCCCACTTCTGTAAATTCCCTCTGCGTCCCAGTCCTCATTACCTTCTCCCTTCTAATGCTGATGGCTCCTAGCTCCCACCCTCCCTCCTGAGTGCTAGCTGTAAATAAGTCCCCAGTGCCTGTTAAACTCTTTCCGCCTGGATGTTCCAGTGATGCATTAAATTCAAGCCATTCAAAACTGGACCCAGCATGTTTGTTCACAACCCACTAGACACAGTGGTGTGCTTGAGCTGGCTCAGACCAGCCTGGGCACCAGTCTGAGTACCTTTTCCCAACTCCACATTCAGGGACACCATCCAGAGAGGCTGGAATCGGCCTCGTGCGAGTAGCTACACTGTGAGAACTGGCGAATGGAATCTGTTATTCCTTGTCATTCCACTCAGCAATACCACTTTACTCAAGCCATCACCAGTGTGTGCCTAGGCTGCTGCCACAGTGTCCTAACTGGTCCCCCTGACTTCTGTCACATGGCAACAGGATTCTAGTCCTTAAAAAACAGCCTGGTACAGTCAATTCTGCTTTAATAATCTTGCCATTTTTTAACCAACGAAGTCCAAAACACAGAAGATCATCTGTGTTTCCTGGACACAATAACACATGCCTACACATTTCCACCTCCAACACTCCCTTATATTCCCTAATCCTCAAATGTCCCTGCCCTCAAGGCCCACTCAGCTGAGAAGTCACTTTCTCAATCCCCCCAGTAAGAATAAACTGTTATTTCCTCGATGCCTACACAACCTCTGTCTGCATCACTATTTGTTCTTCCAGCCCTGTGCTTCTGTGTCTCACATGTGCCAAACTTGGTAAGCAATTTCCATCAGCTTCATTTCCATCAGCTTTTAAAACCTCTTTCTGCCTTTAACTGATGGGGATTCTATTTTCCTTTCAACCACCTAGTTCCTTCATGTTGCCTCCCTAACCCAATTTAATTATCCCCAAACCATAAGCATTAGCAGAGCTAAGAACGCCTACTCTGTCTGTCACAATCATGCAAGATGAAAGGATATTTAACCCCAGGCTGGGTGTTCCAAGTGCCTGCAATTAAAGCAAATCTTTTTTTCCCTTTGGTTGACTCTATGATTAAAAAAGAAAATGATTTCATTAACGATAATTTAGTTGACGTTTCTGGTTTGGTACGGCTTGCAGTCGGGATGGTTTCCACTCCCTGGAGTAATCCAGTGTGTGGTAACATCAGGAAACCAGGAGCAGGAATGCCAACCATGTCCGTGAGTAAGGGCTAAACAGGAAGCAAGAGCAAGGAGATAAGGGACCTAGAGGAGGTCTGGTTTGTCATCAAATACCTACGGGAAGCCACAGCCGCTTCTGGCTAGATAGAGGCTTTGTAAAATTTTCCCTCTGCTCTCTTTTTTCAGCTTTTCTTCCCTCTATCTCTTTGCTCCCTGCTCCCTAAGGCAGCTGGAAGCCATGTCCCCTTGATTACGTACCAGCATTTAGCAATGTGCCATTGCAACAAGAGAGGAACATAGGCCTGCAGTCATAGCTCAGATGAAATGAAAAGGAAGCCAAAGGGAGGGGACAGCAGAAAGAACACAGGCTCTGGCGTTGGCGTTGACCAGACTCAACTGCTTTCTGCCCTGCACACAGGCTGTCTTCCTAACACCCAGAGAAGGACTGGAGCATGGGAGCAGTGTTTGGTTTCTGTCCCCTTTGTACTAGGGCATGAGGGCAAGGATAGGACTGAGGTGCTCTGCTCAGGTGTGCAGTCAGCACCCTGTGTTCCACCCTCCCAGTGAATGTCAGGCTGCAGGGCCCTGTACCCCCTTACACCCTTTTGGAGATGAGGTTGACACTCACTTTCTCTCTTGGTGACCTTGGTACCTAAATGAAGTGTGCTGATTGGTGGCGATGTCCCACACCTGCAAAACCCCACCTCAGATGCAGGTAGCTCAAACCCCCTTATCTATGAAGATAGCCTATGTTTTGTTAACAGAAAGTTACTAACCTGAAAATCATACATTTTCTATCAGATCACACAGATCCACATTTAAAAATTAACAAATACTTACCAAATCAAATTATTTTAGTATTTCTAAGCCTAAATATCTACTTATCTTTTAAAATTAGGACCTTTGAAATTTTGCACAGGATTATCACAAAAGCAGCATACATTTATGTAACATTTTACTACAAAGAAACAAATGTAACATACAAGCTATTATCTACCTCAGTCTCAGTTTTCCTACTGCTCTTTGGACTGAAAAGAAACACAGCATCATATAATGGAGTACAAATGGTGCATCCTCTCTGTGAGAAGTAAAGACATTTTCTGATAAGGGTTGAAAAGGAGGAAAAAATGGTAAAAGGCAGAGAAGGGAAAAGATGTGCTCCATAGTTTTTCTTGGGGGCATCTGCTCTATATATGACAACAAAATGCAGTCATCCTCTCACAGTGAAGAAGTGCCCTTTTCTCTTCAGCATCACCCTGGGACCCAGAGCACATTCACCTGGACCCAGAGCACACCCCTTCTCTTTCCTGTCTGTCACCTTGACTCTCTCCTGCCAACCCGTCCTTCCCCTCCACGTCACACAACAGCAGACCATCCTGCCCCGCACCCTTTTTAGTGACGCATGTGTCCCTCTCTCTGCTTCCCAGACACTGTATAACTCTGTCCTCTTGCTCTGCAGCTCTTCCCTGCTGGGGTCTTCTGCTGCCCCAGCGACACAGGGTCTCCAAGGCCAAGTCCTTGGCCTCCTATCTCCTTGCTCTACATCTCCTTCCCGAAGAGTTTCAATTATTCGTTTAATCAAGCATATCTAGGACTTCTGTCTCAAGCACCTACTTTATAACTTCAATGCTTCCTCAGCATTCCACTTGGATTTTCTACTATCAACTCAAATTCAGCATATTCAGATGAGAATTTATCACCATCTAGATCAGGTCCCAAAGAACTTATGCCGTCTTCTCTACTTTTATTAGCCACACACCTTCATTTTCTAAGCTTTCTGAGAGTCAAATACCTTTATTGCCTGGTCCAGAGGGTTGCTGTAAGGATCAAGCATTTTTTCACATCTCTAGAATGCTACAAAGACCTAACGTATTGTCATATCAATGCTCCCACCATCTCCATGACTCTAAACAGCCCTTTCTGTTACTAAGTCACAGGATTAACATCCTCTCTAATTTGTTCTCCCCTCATCTCAGCAGATGGTACATCTCCAGGTCCTGCAGCTTTGCTCTGAGATGTTGCATGGGTTCATTCCTTCTGTTCTTGTCCATTCTTCTGCACTCTTGCAGCCCAGGCCTTCATCTACTACAGCTCGCTTCTTGCAACGATGTCCTCATTCAGACATTTCCCACGTCTCCCTCCTCAATCCATGCCACTAGCCCAGAACAATCTGTCTAAGATTTAACTTCCACAACATTTTGCCCTGTTTCCTAAATTGATGTGGTCCCCACTGTATCCAGGAAAACACGCAAGTCATTCCAATCCCTCCACAATCTAACTTTTCTCTCCAGTCAGAATTATCTCCTACTAACCCAAAACCACAACCCACTACTCCTAAATATAAATGTCGCATCTCCCCTCAAGACTGAAAGCTCCTTGAAAACATATATATTAAAAAAATGTGCCTTAATTTTACTTTGTGTAATTCACATTGTGTGATTCACTGTTGACTGAGCATGTAGTGTTTGATCCATCTTGTACTGAAAAGTCTAAGCAGGGCAATATAATTATAAAATATAACTTGAAGTCCATTTTGGTTTGAATAATAACTCATCATCTAGCCCTACTTTGGGAAGTCAGGCCTATGGCCAAACCAAAAAATGAGCAACAGAAGTCAATGTATTACTTGTAGGTTTCGCCTCAGTCTTATTGATCTAAAACATATCTTGAGGTCCAGATATAGTGAGGGGAGGGGGAACTAATTTGATTTCCACTGTCTAAATCATGAACAAGAAATAAGAGAAATTGACATGTCTGTGCATTATAGAGACAAAATAAGCCTAAATCCATTAACAGGTGAAGCAACTCAAATTAAGTCTACACCAAGCCAGTGTTCTTCCCTGTGGCACAGAAATCTTCTAGCTTAGGGCCAGTTGACCACCTGCCAGAGGCTAATGGCTCTAACAAGACCACTAGGCACTGAGAGAGCATGGGACTATAATATGGGTGCCACATAGAATATATCCCAAACCTGGGAACTGAGGATCTAGTGCAGAGGTCACAAGTAGTGTGCCAGCCTCAGGAGACAGGGGCTGGCTTCACAGTCACCCACTTATCTATCCTCAGATCCTAGAGGCCACAGGGAGGACACAACAGCTATTCACGAAAATATCTGGACAGGAGCAAGTCCGAGAAAATTATTTACACCCAGAGCTGCGATAGTTGGTTAACTCTTTGATTCAGGTAAACCTCAAGCAATGCCATTTCCTTTAATTTTATAGAAATCATGGGCGGGAGATGGGGTGTGGAACAGATAAAGACAAACAGTGACACCATGCAGAGTTTCACGGAATATCCATACTACCTTGCTTCTTATTGTGGATGCCATTTTCATTCACTCAACAAAAGTTACTAGCCCTTAGCTGCATGAACGGTACTGTTATAGGCACTGAGGATACAGCAGCAAACAAGAAAGACAGACACCATCCTTACTATGTTGAGGAGGCAACCAATAAACCAGAAAATGAATAAGGTAACTACAGGCAGAGATTAGTGATATGAAGAATTTATAACAGGCTAGAAAGGATAGAGAATGACTGCAGGGTGTCAGGACTCTAAGCGGAGTCTGTGAAAAAAACAAAAGGTGTCAAGGATATGCCCCAAACTTCTTCTCACTACCCCTCACTTGACTCTAGAGGTGGAAGCCACCTTTCAGCTATGGATCTGCCACCACTTCTGCTCAATAGAAATATTGCATTTGCTTCTTTATTCCTTCATTAAACCTGGCACCATCATAATAAAGAAATGCCTCAACACCTATGAATAGTTAAGTATGCATGAACACACAAAGCTCTCAGGTGATTTTATTCTGTGAAACAGGATGCTTTTTGACACACCTGATCTGATCAGAAATGGATCCTAAAACAACACATGATACCTTTAATTTTTCTTCTTGATAGTTTGTACAATTTCCAAACTCTTAGATTCACATGACCCTTAACTGCTCTATGTTGAGTGTTCACTGTAGGTAAAGCTGTTCTTCACATTTATTAGAAGCACTTACCTCTCACTAACTCAGCTCCTTTGTTTCATTATTATGGCACAAAAGCAGTTAGAAAGCAGTCCCACACTAGCGAGAAAAACATTTCTTTGTTAAGGTTTCATATGAACAGGAAAAGCACAGGTCTTGAAGATTTTTGCTGAAACTGTTTTAAACAAGGTGGAAAATGGAAGTAGGTAAGAGAGAGATGGCTCCACTTTCCCACCACCTACACCGACTCAGAATACTTCCTGGGTTTTCCCATAGATTCAGAATGACACCTAAGGCAAATGGTTATATTTTATTCAATTTTATACATAGAAGGGGAAAAAATCACTTTAAAATGGACTGAAATTTATCTTAAGTTTGATACCCCAAATATGTGCCATATCACACATTCAGGTCCACTGAAGTAATTCTCCACACTTTGACCTGGGTACACAAAATTGCATTGCATAAGCCCTAAAGGCCTAATTCTGATTCTTAGTGTTCCCCCCTTTCTCGGTAGCATCTTTTGGTGTTTTGTTTTTTGTTTTTAATGGAAAATTATTGCTACAGGTACAGGTCTTCTATTTCCATTTTGTCTCTGTAGCTCTCACTTTAATTAGTTTGCCTGCCTGTAAGTGGGTCCTTTGCTATGGCCTGCACTGGGGCAGGGTGCCTGCACAGGGGCCCTGTTCTGGAAGAAGGCTAGTTAATGAGCCATTTCAGTAATAAGAGCCCTGTCTTGAGCCAAGAGATGCCCCAAGGAGCAGAACTGCTCATGAATTTCTGAAGCTGTCTTTCTAATTTGCATTTAAACATAACTCCTGAAGAACAATTTCACCTGTGATTTTCTGAGCTGGGGAGTAAGGGAGTTTAGATATTGAATATGTACAAATTATGTTAATACAATAGAGGTAAATGAAAGTCAAGTGCATTGTTATGGAAAATGTATACATCTTATCTAAATGTCTATTTTCTACCAAAGGTTGTTTAATTTTTTTCCCCTTAGGTGAAATGTGATGAAAATTTTTTTAATTAAGTGACTCTTTATAAGTCCTACTTGATTGAAACTATTTGATTATTCCTCATTTTCCTATAACCCAGACTTCAGAAACCTCACAAGAGGAGGATTAGTTGGTGCCCAGCAACTTCATACAATGGATAGAAACCAATCTAATTTAACACCTGTGTGCTCATCAATACGTGCACTCAAGCACACAAGTGAGCACAGCATTGAGCAACTCTGACACTGACTGTGTGACAACCACAGATTCTATATTCAAACAATCACAGACAAGAAGCTAATTGCAGTGATGAAAGGCACACCAAAAAGCACGAGCAACCATTGCCATGATCCAAACAGAACCTGCGATCCCACCACCGGAGCCCTTCTACGTCTATCTGAAACTGTCTCTTCCCAGCCTGACCGCCTTCTGTCTCTCTGACCAATAGAAAACGGAAATGATTTTCCACTGCTGCTCTTGCAACAGTGAAAGGTCTCTTTCACATGTGCAGATTTAGTTCAGCAGTTGAGTATAAAAAAGCTGACATTCGTCACTATACTGCAGAAACCAGCGGCTAATTAGTGAGATCTGTTTGAATTCCTTCTCCCCAGTCCACCCTTTGGTACCAGTGGAGACGACACACACACCATCTAGTCAAGTTGTGACACATGTAACAAACTCTCCCAGGGCCAAGGATGGTGCAGGAAATGTATCACCACGCAACCCTGCAGTGGTGTGGTGATACAAAGGAAATATGCCATCAGGGTGCAATCCAGGTAGTGATCATCAATAATGTATTTCCCATAATGCACAGCTTCAGCCACTAAGGGAATGTTAAGATTTTTCCACTTGATTTGGAACTTTTAAAAGAACCCGGAGGATGTGAGCCAATCGAGAAATCTGCTGAACAAGAAGGCATCCTTAATGGGGGAATCAAATTTACCTACTCTTTTTCTGAAGTAAACGTGACTTTGCATTTCACCAAGCTCTTTGGGCCTATTCTCTTGAACACTATTAGGCTAAGAAGCTGGAATCCACCCACATGCACCAAATCATTGACCTCTCATTTTAACCTTAATGAAGTGGGGTAGAGTTGGGTATTCTTAAATATTACACAAAACAGAAACACTCTACAATCCATCTAAACCATCCAACTACCTGGACTGAACAATTTTACTTGGATAAGATATAACTGCTTTTGAAATACTAATAATGACACAGTGGGAAAGTCTTTTGATTCCAAATCTATGGGCGCCAACACTGATCATGGAAATATGTATATAAATTAATATCTATGAAACAGGTCATTTACCATGGCATTTTGTTAGTGTAGTGGGACTGAACTGAAGAAAATTGTTTAGGAAATCTAAGGTCCCATACCTCCTATATCCTTAAAGTGTGTACATAGGCTGGGAGAGAGGGGCCATTTGAGTTTCCATTTCACTATACAATATCTGGAACCCAGCTGGCTGAGGTGGGATAAATGGCACATGTGCTCTGATGAGTAACTGTGGCCACAGCCCTTTGTGCCAACGTCTCATCACACCTTTCTTCCACTCACTTTCTGTCGAACTGCCCTACAAGATTATAAAAGTACTGTGCAAACATTTCACTAAACTCTGGAAAAGAGGTCATGGAGATGAAAAATTAAAATACAGAAAAATGAAGCTCAAAAAACAGAGTCTGAATGTAGCATTTTACAGATAGGAAGGCCCAAGAAGGTGACAGAAGTACCCAGGTCCATACAACTAGCCAGTGACAGAGGCAGAAAAACCCACCACCCTGGTGGCTGAGTTTCCCTACATGGCTCACCGCATTGTAAGAAGGAGGGTGACACCGAATCGCATTCAAAATTAAAATTCATTAGATACTATGGATTTCTGATGGGAACACTTCAGAAATGAAAAAGCGTTTTCAATTTAAACTGAATTAAATATCCAATTATGTCACAGAGAACTATACCTCAATAGGAATGTGTTTTACTTTTACTCTTCTACAAAAAGAAAAAATTAAGTTTTCTTCTTCCTGGTCATAAATTAAGAGTTTTATGCAAAATGACTCATTTTCACCTCTGATTAAAATGCAGCCAACTTTAGGTTTGGATATTAGAACCTGAGGTCCAGGGACTCAATGAAATTGTATGGACTAGTTCCTGTATATACATATATGTATTTTTCTAGGAAAGGGTTCTCAGCTTTTATCAAATTTTCTAATAGGTCTATGATTCTCCCCAACGATTAAGAACTTCTGTTCCAGAGAGAGCAGAGACTTTAGCAAAAGCAAAGAATCCTTACTCCACAATCTTGTTTCTCTCAGTAGCTCCTAAATCTCTTTCATTCACAGATCTGCTTTTAAATTCACAAAGAAAACCCACAAGACCCACAAAGTTAAGTAATCTCCAGCTCTAGCTGGAGGGGGAATGGGCAGTGACTGATTAATTCTGCAGCGATGAAAGTTTAAAATAAAACTTTTACCTCATTTCGGGTAGCCTGAACTTCAGATGGGACACTGTTAGCAGAGAAACCATTTTCCCCCCTCTCTTGCTCCTATTTCTTTTCCCTTAAAAAGGGGGCTTATATTTACTTGATTTGAATTTTCCTAGCAAACTTTTTCTTCTAAATTGAAGTGACTGGAAGTAAAATTATTCTACCTGGAAAAAAAAGAAAGCTGAAAGCCAATTTAATATTGGTTTTCAAATACAGAGAAAGGAAGACAGCCAAAGGAAATGGTCTTTAAACTAAAGCATGAGGAATCTGAGTCTGCTTTTAAGCTCAGTTTCCTGACATGAAGCGTTCATAACATTACAGAGGTTCAGAGATCGTTTCCGGAAACTTCACAAAGAGGATCAATTTTTAATGTCTGAGATAGTTTAGACATGGTCCTCCTACCTGAAGTCGGGGGGATGGATTTTACTGCCAGTGGTCCGTTTTTGGACTGTAAGTCTAGGGCTGTGACTGGCATATCAGAAGTTCGAACACTAGACCCAGAGTCACATCTAACGGGGGTTGGGCACAGCCAGTCAACAAACCTCAACACTCCCCAGCTCTCCACCAGCCTCCACTGCCACTCTGTCACTGAAGTCCTGCTCCAGTCTGAGGTGGGATGGGAATTCATAAGGAGGAGAGCTCTGCTCCCCAAATCCCACCCCAGCCCCCACCTATCCTTTGGAGCTTCTAAGTTCTCAAGAAAAACAAAAGTAGATCTCAGGTATTGTAGTGGAAATTACATGAATGTGTGTGTGTGTTTTTTTTAAATCCATACTTAACTATGCAGCACACTTTTTTTCTTCTCTTGATCAAAGGGAATAGCTCAGCTCTGCTTCCAGAACAACTACCTGTAAGACTGGGCTGCTTTGCCTTTCTTTTTCCTTTTCGCTGGGCAATCCTGCCCTGACTCAGAGCAGAGGAGCTGTCTATAGCCTTAGACCTGCAGAACAGCCTCAGAAGTCCGTGTGAATTGTAACGGGGAACCTTAGGGAAGCTCAGCTCTCCCCACCTGAAGCCTGTCCTGCCATCATAGGTTCAAGAGATGCTGAGTTGTTTAGGGTCGTGGAAAAATCTAGTCAACGCTATGCCCCTGTCACAGCTCCCAGTGATCTCCCACCTCCTGCAGAGGCTCCCACAGGAGGAGAAACTACCTCCCAGCAGCCCATCCCAAAGCTATCCTGCTCTAGATGAGAGAGAGAGAGAGGGAGGGAGGGAGAGAGAGAGAGAGAGAGAGAGAGAGAGAGAGAGAGAGAGAGAGAGAAACAGGGAGAAGGAGAGAGAGAAGGAGGGAGGAAGGGAGGGTGGGCAGGCAGGCAATAGAGAAAATTGAGAAAGAGAGCTAGAGCAAGATAGAGTGAGAGATGGAACAAGAGAGAGACAGCACTCAGCTGACCTCGCCTCTTCCTCTCAGCCACATGTGTCCACACCAGTCTGTAAAACTTTACTCAAAGATCTAAATGCAGGATATTCACCTCGGCTATAAGGTTCAAAGACAGCTGCAATGCACATTCCCTCTGGGGTTCTGGAGCAGAATTCCTTTAAGGCCAGTGCCATCTCTCCTTTTTTAGAAACAAAATAATCTGAAAAATATGTCTTAATAAACTTTACGAGTGAAGACTGCTCACAGAACTCTGATCCATAGGAAAATCTGAATAGGGAAAAACACGTATATTTGTGTGGGTGCCTATTACAAAGCTAAAAACTAAGCAGAAACCAAAAGAGGCTAATAAGCTCAATATGGAAAAAATATTTAGAGAATGCTCACATTATACTCTTATGGATATTGCCAATGTCAAAATTACTTATTGGTTAATGAAAAACTCAGAGCGTCAATGAGAACAACGTGAGAGTGGGAGTCATGATTGACTTCTCCCCGAGGACACAGCCCCACAGCCGACACGAAAAGAAGAAAGGCCAGACATCATCACAAGAATAAGGACAGTCATCCTCCTACGGGCCAAAGCCACAGCGCCCCGTATGTGCCTGACACGGCAGGGAAGAGATGAACAACTCATGTGGCCAAGGACTCTGCAACTAGAAGAGATGAACGTAGGGAGGGAATATGACTTGTCTGTCCAAAACCTGAAAAGGTATAAATAGTAAATATTCTATGAATATACACATTTGTCTTCCCCACTGGTCTCCCCAGAGACAAAGACTGGGGCTGAGTCAGTCTTCGAATCACCGGGAGACCCTGCAGGGCCTCGCACACCATCAGTGTTGAACACACATTTATACTGAATTGGGCAGCATTTTCTCAAAGGAAAAGACCATGCCTGACAACCAGCTCATTTTAGTAAAAAGTTTTCTGTGACTCTCATGGTCTTAGAATAAAAGGACTAAGGTAGCTGATTGCAGGCTCAGAGCAGCTTTGGATCTAAGGCTTCATGAGAATATTTAGATTGAGGGAGAAGCCTCATAAATCATGAAAGGGGATGATTCAGAGTCCATAGGGAGAAAAAAATTCTTGTATTTAAGGTTTCCTTTTTCTTTATTTTGTTCTTTACACCTTTAACAAAAAATCATTCCCTAATTCTACTCTCAATATGTTAAACACTTTCTTTCCCACTGCAAATCTACCCTCTAAACTCATATGAGTATCACTAAGAACTTGAATCCCATAAAGTGCCAGCAATGAAGATAAGCAAACACTGCTCTGAGTATCTTACTGTCTCCACTGCTCACCACTTGTGGTTCTCAAGCAAGCTTCTTACCATAATCATGGGCCTTTAATTAAATGTAACTTTCTGGCCAATTTTTTTAAATGTAAAAACTCATGACAATGGCCTTGGGTTTATTGTTACAGCATGCTATTCAACCTCAGCTACTGCTTGACTTAACAGCGGATTTTGAGTTTCATATTCATGGCAATAACACCACTTACAGAAGTAAACACTGTGCTGCTTGCCTCCCCCCGCTGTCCGCAATCTCACTGCAGCCTTGAGGGCTGTCCGGCATACTTGGCCCTTGGGCCAGTACAGAAGACACAAGACAAGCCCTAACAGACACAACGTCAATGTTTTCTTTCCTCTAACTGCAGACCGAACAACATTCTGGCACAAATGTGCATGAGGTGGCCATCAGAGACAGGGTACAACTCAGCAACTGTACAGGAAGGACACAAAGAAAGGCAATGATTTCTCTTTCCCAATTTTTAGATTTCAAAGGAATCACAGATGGACACATTCTCTGAAAGGATTGAATTTGTGGCAATTGCTTTTCTCTCCCTGATTCCATTAATGCCAGGTTTGTTGACCTAAAGCATAGAGCCAGATATTTTCCTCTTGTTTAGTACTCCTTGGGCAGCTATTATCAGTATCAATTTTCTCTCATCCAGACTGATTCTATTAAAAAAAAATGTGTCTTTCACTCACTGTTTTATTTAACCAAAATATTTGTTGGCGTAACATGTTTCATAGTCAATCTATACTTGAAATCTAAACTTGAAATCACAGTTATTTTTAATTTACATGAGTTGTTTCTGATTGTAAAAGTAATTTATGTTCATTGTAAGTACAAACTGAAAAAAAAGTTAAAAAATTACAATAATCTGTAATTCCACCAATCAGAATAATCTCTGATGAGAGCCCGTGTGTTTATAAAACTGCAATCACCATTTTATATACTGTTCCATACACTTATTTTTCAGGTAACATCATGAACACTTTCTCATGACATCAAGTCCTCTTCAAAATCATATTTTAATGTCATGTAGAACAAAGGATTTTTTTCCAGTTTCTCAATGTGTTTAATGAAACTATGATACACATTCCTGCAGATAATATGTTAAATTTCTTCATCCATAGTCCAAACTGCTCTACAGAAAGCTGACACTTTAAATGATCCTACAATTCTATAAGGACCCCAGGAGAATGTCTGCTCTCCAGTTCTCATAGTTTTCAAACTTTTGCCAACTTGATAGGTTACGAATGACACCGCTATTTCCATTTGCACGTCTTTATGTTCATCATTTTTCCTTTTTCTTTTTTTTTTGTGGGGGGGGGCATTGCTGGATATCTTCTTTTGTGAACTGTCTGCTCAGGACATTAACTCATTTTTCTTTTAGAGCACTGTTTTTTTTTTTTTTGTTTTTTTTTTCTAATTCATACTTAATAGTCTTTTTCATCTAAGGATGTTACCAGACTGGAAAATTTTCCCCAGTCTGCCTTTAAATCTGGGATCGTGTTTTAAAAACTCAAATGAATAGGAATTGATATATGTGTCATTACTCATATAAACTTCAAACTGTCACTGGAAATTGCTTCATTTACAACAATCAGACATATTTTATGTTCTGAACTTGTCCAACGACTACTGCTAACTACCTAATATATACAACCACTAGAATGTTTTGAAAAAGAGAGACTTTGGCTGACAACTATTGGGAAACAAAAACCACCAGTAATTTCCACTTTTTTTTTTGGTGTGTATTAATGGTGTTAGGACCCCGGCAATGTCCCAAAGGTACTAAACCCACCTAAGGCTCTTCCTCAAGCCAGAGCGGCCACACACAAGGAGGCAACAGCAGCCTGGAACCATTCTGTCCTCCGGAATTCGGACTGGAATTCTAAGGTGACCAAATCCGAGGTACGCAAACAGAACACAGAAATGCAACCCAGCCTGAGCAGCCACACTCACTGTGTTGCCCGACTTCCTGAGTCTCAAACTGGCACGGGAGGCACCAGCAATACCCCTAATGGCTGTCCAGGTCTGCTGTTCCAACTTTCCTCACGCTGTGAGTCTAGGGTATTAAATTTGCTAGAAATCTGCAGAAAACGTTAAACACGTAGCATTTAACTCAAAATGAAACTGAAGACCAGGCAATCAAGAAGAGAACTAAGATGGAAAATAATACAGAAATTCAGAAAGGACAGGAAAAATAACTTCCTAATTAAAGACAGGGGTGGCGGGGAGGAGTTTTAATAGAAGATGAAACTGAAAACACACATCTATGACTACTCGGGTAATTGTCACATACAGGTAATCTGTCCTGAGGAATAGGACATAATCTCTGTCATAAGGTATAAGTACTAATTCATATTTCAAGTACATAATCATGCATTCATGGGATAATCCACATATTGTTAATAAAGACAAAAGTCTCAGCCCCTTAAAGAATCACTCATGTGAGAACTCAGCCGTAAGAGATTAAAAATATATTAGATAACATAGAACTTAACATTAGATAAGTTCTGCTTAACAACCCAGAAGAGCCTGGTACAGTGTGAGATTAACTCGGTTCTCCTTCAGTCACCATCTACCCCCGCAGCAGAGGGGACAGAACCCCATGAAGCCTACTCTTTCCCTGGCCCACTTCCTCCATTCTGCCTCGAATGGTTTACGATTTCTCAGTAATTCATATAAAGTATAATGGTCATCTTTTTTCCTTAATCCAAGATGATACAAATTCATTTTTTGTGGATCACTCGAGAATTACTTTTAAATGTCCTTGTTATTGCTATTACTGCTAATGCTATGAACTTATCCTGAAACCACATCAAATACATGACAAAATCTCTGCTAAGCAGGCAGCTTTGGTCTGCCAGTGTTTGGGGTGGCTTGCCCCCTTGGGGAAAGGCTGAAGAGCAGAAAGTAAGACCAGAGTCTTTTAATCTACTGATTTGGGAAGGGCCAGAGGGACAAACATAATTATCCGGACAATTCAGGTGAGAAAAACTCACTTTTCCCTGAATTCTTTGTGTAAAAGAGGCTTTAATGGGCTGAATCACTCATATAATTGTTCTGGTTGGTCTGCATTTAATTAAAATAAGAAAGAGAAAAATGCTGCCAGGCAAGCAGTTTTCAGAAGGTTTAGAGAACTGAGTACTCCAAAGGTTTTACAACAGTCCTACATGGCTCTAGAAAATGCCCACAGAACAGAAAAATTAAACAACATTAGTTTGAATTTCACTAATTTAGAAGAAATCCACTTCACAGAGCTTATGAAATCCTGCTTTTCAAACATGAGAAAGAAAAGTTATTTCTTTTTTACAGAACATAAAACAAAATACTGTAAAAGTGTTTTCTTCCTAACTTAAGAGCAAGCTTGGTTTTTGCATTTTTGTTGTTGACTTTTATTTTCAATTTTACAAGGTAGCATTAAATTGTCTTTAACATTTAAAATGTCAAGCTTCAAGTGTTTAGGCAATTATGGCTAGAGGTGAAATGACAGGGAGCATGAGGCATCAATTGCTCCCAACTAAACAAATCATTGATTTCTGTATATGAAAGGGGTCTATGAAGCTTTTAAGTTCAGTCCTGAGTTGAAAATTTTAATAATGAAAGATCCTCAGTTTCATCCAAAGTCTTTATTTTGGTATGCTATGAAATACCTGGAGAAATTAAAATTTAGGCCCCTTCTGTAAGAGCCTTGGGCTGAACACTAAGACTATTTAAGAAATCACCTAAAAAATTATCTGAACGTGTTTCTGCTTTGTGTTGGTGAACGACATGATCATAATATGTGACAGCACCACAGATGTAAAAATAACTAAATAGAAATGAGAAGAGGTATGTTAATAAATTCACAAGAATGAAAACAAAATAGTACGGTAACATCATCTGTTCCAGTTATGTATCGGCCCACTCTGCCACCCATCAGAAGGACCCAGTTAATTCATGTGTTCTGCTTCCTGCCTGAAATTCTTGCCAGCTCACGTAATAGCCCCTCATTTGTTGGGTGGTTTTACAGGTCCCTGGTGCTGAGCCGAGGTAGTGTACTAGGAGGACAGACAAAACCACCCTGCTGTGCAGATTTAGTCCATTTGCACTGGCTCTCATACAGAAAACAAATTGCAACCTCTCACAAAGGGGCCCTTTTTGCACTAGCAACCCTGAAAAATGCCGGCAAAAATAAGTAAAGCAGGCAACTTCACATGAGGAGGGAAAAAAATGGCTAGCACTCCAACAGCTGCTCCCATAATTAAGAACAGATTTCATCACTAAACTCTTGCTGGTTATGTCTGCAGCAAAACAAATACACAGATGTGAGGCATTTACATGCTGGAAATTTTGTCCTGGGTAACCAAACCGAGTTTACCCTTTTTTCTCTAATATAGTCTCTTTAATGTCATCCAGTCAATGATAAAGTATAAGGCAATGTCCAAATCTTAAGTACAACTGTATTTCTGTCATCATCTTGCATCTATATTTTGGCATTCTACCAGATTTGCTTTCTTTTTACGTATTCAGAATTGCAATGGATTGCTATGGACATGACCTCTTTTCAAATAATGAAAATGTGCCACCAGTTTCTTTTACTCATAAAATTTGCTAAATTTATTGCTGCCTCATTTACCTATGTTTTAAAAAGACTGCATGGCACATGCAGTAAAAGGAATAGCATTTGACCTTTTTGAAGGTAAATTGGTGGGCAGTAGTATCAGAGAAATACAATTAATGAATGATAAAATTATAATAAAAATGAATAGGTGCAGACAAATTAATGGAATGCCACTCTACTGCAACGAGAAAGTGCAATCTACAATTCACATGGCATGGATGAATCTCACCAACATGATGCTAAACAAGAAGCCAGCAATATATAAAGTACAGAAACAGGCAAGAGCAACATGTGTTGGAAACCAGGCTGGTGGCCACCCTAGGGTAGGTGAGGTAGTTACTGGGTGGGGGCCCAAGACAGCTTCTTGGGGTCTGGTAATGCTCCATTTCTTAATCTGGGTGATGGTCATGCAGATGTGTTCAACATGTGAACTCTCTTCAAGGATCACTTTTCCATATATAAATTGTACTTCCATAAAAAGTTTAAAAAAATACATTAAAAAGACAGGCAACGCATGCACTGAACTTCATGACTCTCAACATCAATCGTAAGCACGTTCTCACCAATTTTAGCCACACCCTCTGCATGACTCAACCGTCCAGTGTTCACAACTTCCTGACACTGTTACAACAGTGTTTTTATTAACAATCTTTAACAAGTCATAAGTTTTACTTTTTGAATAACGAGCCAAATGTTTAAGCTTAAATTAGACAAGGATAGTTTCTTGTCTAATATGTGAAATTCATTATTCTCCCCCAAAATATAAATTCGTTATCCTCCCAAAAAATATAAATAAAAATAAATTTTATTGTGTTGCTCATTTTCGCTACTATAAAGGAAAGAAGCAATTCTAAACACGTAATTTTCAGTAAAATGTTGTTCTAAGTGCATTTTTTTAAATGACACATTACACTGTTTTGCCTAAGGAATGATAATCCTCATAGAAATCCACAGATGTAAATAGGCTAATGCAAAATTGAAAAAATACAAGATAATGCCTACTCAAGTTGACCTGGTATTTTCTAAGAGTGAATATTAAACTTGTTTGAAAGCACTACCACCACCAAGATATTCAATGTGGAGTTCAGTTCAGTAATGTTTGAAGGGTAGGTTAAATAGCGGTGGAGTTTTCATTTAGAATCAGTTTCAGAAGTAGAGATCATGCTGTAAGCAAGCATTAAGCCATTAGTGTACTTAGAAAAGTAAACTTACAAATGATGATGAGGGTGGTGTTTTCCACACACTTTCATCCCTATTAGTTCTCTGGGAGACAAAAAGGTTGATCATTACAAACATAATCACACATGCTTTACTTTTAAGTAGCTTCACAGCTGCACTTCTCAAATGGCGGCCATCAATGCATGAACTGGGGTCAAAGGCATAAAGGGACTTTCTTTACCCTAAGAGGAGGGTCTCTCTGACCTCTCTCTTTATGTCTGTTCATCTGTTTCAACACTGTTGCAAAGGCTGAATTCTCTTCTGATAGCTTAATCCTACATAGTAATCAATGTTAAACCATTAAACCTAAAAGAAAAGCATATGGAAAACTTTATCTATGATTTTTGCATTAATCTACATGGTGTTCACATTTATAAGTGAAAGCCCAGGAGAACTGGTACCTACCACAACAGACCTCTCTATAAAGTGGGATTTGTTGAAGTGAACTGAAATAGCTTAACATGAGGTTTTGCTTTCACATGCACTGATTGCACAAACAGACATGCACACTCGGAGCTGCTGTATTAGGCTGATGTTAGTTTAAATTCATCCACAGACATTTCCATTAATGTCATTCCGAGATCAAGCTGAGGACCTAGGACAGTGCAGGGCTCATCTAATTGTAATTTATTCCCAACTTTAGCTGGAATAAGCAATGTTACTTTGGACTTTTGTTTATGCCAGACTATGGATATTTGTTTTAAAGAACTCCTTTGTAGCTAGAATTTAAGGAAACTAGATCTGTATCCTTAATGAAATTATATGATTTCCAATTTCTATTCACTCAGAGTGTTGGCACTTTTCTACTGATCATCTGCTACCCCAAATGAAGCTTATCCATGAGCTACTTTGTACTACCCATACCTTTTCTAAAAGTATTCTCTGGTATTTAAGAATTTAATGTCCAGCCAGAATTCTGACAGGGTATAATAAAATACATTACTTCCTCAATCTCCAGCCTAGGATGACACTTGCTTATGAATCATTTGTGAAAAGAACTGCTATGTGATTTTAAAGCTTTTTAATTTAATTTGACATTGATTTGTAAAGCACCTGCATGGTTAAGCATTGTACTCAGCGCCAAGGATATGAAGGTGAATAAGACAGGGTGTCAGCCTGAGTAGGAGCTCACAGATCAGTAAAGGAGACAGCTATGTGAATCTAATGAAAATATAATAAGATGGATGGATAGATAGGTGGTGATGGATGGATAGATGGAAGGATGGGTGGATGGAAAGATGAATAAATGGATTAATAGATGGGAAGGTTGGATGGATGGATGGATGGATGGATGGATGGATGGATGGATGGATGGATGGATGGATGGATGAATGGATAAGAAATATATGGGGGATAAGAAGTGCTGTGAAGGAACATAGAAAGCAACTCATTGCATGAGTAGAGGTTTCACAGAGCTGATAAAGAAGGTTTAGTGACAGCTGCCTTGATGGGATGAAGGAGAGTGAATATAGAAGATTCCTGGTATGGAGAAGTTGACCATAAAGCATGGAGGCATGAAAGTACAAGGTGTGTTAGGAGGACAACAGTCTAGTTCTGAGTGGCCAAAGTGTACTGTACCTGGCTTGGTACTGTGAAGCTAAAGCTAGAGGAGTGAGCTGGTGTAAGACTGTAAGGTTCTATATCCTGGGCCTAAGTATCTAGATTTGTTTTCTTCCAGGTTAGTATTTTCTAGCATGTTTCTCAGAATACTAATTCTATGAGTTGCTTGCAAAAAATGTTTTTTGATCAAGTAAGTTGACATCCCTCAAAATTGACGCTCTGCACAATGCACATGGGAGATACTCCGGGGAAAGTGGGGTGACAAAGGGAGCTGCTAGAGCAAGAATTTAACATGATCAGATTTAGTTGTTCCTTTTCATTTCCTCTTCTTAGGAAAAAAAAAAATATTTTTAGCAGTGCATGTCTGCTAGTGATGTGGATGTTGAAGAGATTAATGGCAAGAAGCCAAAAGGTGACAAAACACATGGATGAGGGATCCCACTCGTGACTTTCTTAGATCTAAGATTAAAAAGAATTAATGGTGGAGTAGAAGTAGAATGCTGGAAGTACAGCAAATGAGAATGACTCCAAGGGTCTAGCTTAGAGGTTCAGTGAAGGCCCTCCTATAACCAACATGCAGAATTTTAGGGGAGAGGCCCTCTGCAGAAAGGAAGTGTGGGGTATCTACAAAAGCATCTGTGTAGGCACATCAAGAAAGCACTTAGGAATATGGCTTCACAGCTTAGAGGGAAGGTTAGCACTGGAGATACATACTGTAATCATATAGATGGTATATAAAGTTATTGCAATGGATAAAGCACCCCCCTCCCAAAAAAAGTGTAGGCAAAGAAGAGCACAAGATCTAGAATTCCAACTTTTCAATGCATAAAATATAAAAGTAATTTCTCAGGTTTATGGACATGCGAATTTTTTTTATCTTATAATCTTAAGGTTTTTTAAATTGCAATACAAAGGTTTTATTAGTCTCTTTCACAGTACTAAGAACAGAACATAGTGCTGAGCCCAACAATGTTCTACGTTATATTTCTACTTTGGTCATTGGTACATCACGTAAAGAAATCAAAATATGTTGGAACAGAATAAGGAAAATTAAATATATCTGAAAGCCAGATCAATTAAGAAAATTGACCAAAGTCTTATAGCTAGCCAGCTTTGCTTGCAACTGGCCCAATAATAATTTAAAAACTGAAAAAGAATCAGGAGCTTAGGTTTGGAAAGAAGCCTGCAAAGCTCATCTGTGAAATTTAATCATATGAAATTAGAAAGTTGAAAATTAGTTCAAAATAGGATGCTCTCTTTCATTTTACTTCTAAGGCATTTGAAAAATACACATAAAATCAAATAATTCACTTGAATAAGATCATTAACAGATATTAGAAAAGCATTTTGCTGCTTTCACATATCCTCTTTTTAATTTTAATTGCTCTGGTATGATAGTTAACAATATTAGCTATTTTTTTCTTGATGTAGTTGAATTGTGTTTCATTGGAACATTATGCAATTATAATTATGATTGGAAGGGTGGTCAGGAAAAGCAATATCCTACATCAACAATGGTCTTATCATCCATCATAGCCAGTCAACAAAAGTACCAAGTATCTAACATGAGTGAGGCACCGTCCTTACTCATGCTGGAGATACTAACTAGGAAATGGAAGACAGAACAGCACAGTTACAACAGGCACAAAAGATTCCAGCAGCCACAACTTATCTGCATATAATGCTTTCAATGAACTGGTATGAAGTTCTGTAGTATAAAATACTTAAAAACCTGTATTAGATGGAACAAGATTCACAATTCTCTTCATTGAGGAGGTAATAAAACCCTCAAGAATTATTGTTGCACAACAACATGAATATACTTAACATGACTGAATTGTACACTTAAAAATAGTTAAGATGGTCAATTTTATGCTGTTTTTTTATCATGATTAATTTTTTTTAAAAAAAAGGAACTGTGAAATTGAATTACCTTTAAACAACTTATATTTGTCCATAGAATGTTTGTTCTGTATCCTGCACAGAATAGGGAACTTACCAATGCTTTTAGCTAGTGATAAAACTGGATCTTTGGGGTGATTAATTAGATAATGTTGTCCAGGGTTAAAGAGAAATTGATGAGATGAACATTTGAAAGCCAGAAAAGCTAGTATGAAAGTGAAATAGTTAAATAAAAAGGTAGCACTATGATTTGGAAGACTATGAGACTTTTGAAAAGATCAATCAACAGATATGGTGTGTATACAGACAAAGCTAAGATGATTCCAGGACATCAAGTCCCAGTGAGAAGATGGTATGTGTTACCATGTCAATGTGGCTCTAAACCATTAAAATGAAACCACCTAGAAAGCAGCTGGAAAAAGAAGACACAGCTTGGATGTTTTTTAAGCATCAAGGCCCCCAAAATACCACACTGCGACACATGCTAGAAACTCGGTCTGTGACACATGCCAGCAACTCAGACTCAGCACACAGATGAACCCTAACTGACTAAAGGCTTTACAGAACCAGGCGAGACATCACTTTTCCTCCCAGAGAGGTTACTCGGCTCACCCACTTCTACCTGTTCTTTGCTTGAAGTTCATGTGAGGAGGAGAAGGGATCAAGAGAGAAAGGTAAAAATCATTTTACTTCCAGTTTGATGCAACTAAGGAAACTTCCGGGGAGTGAGAGTCTCTTCTAAATATCTGCTCTGCTCAGGGAAATCAAATAGAACTAAGAAAAATCAAACCGTTACAAACTTTATGCCTTTAGGAAATCTGACCACTGCTAATCTTCCTTCCATATTGGATCTTAATACTGTTGGCAACTCAGAAACTCTCTCACTCTGTTCTGTATAAAAGGTTGTCTGGGGTTTCCAGATCAGTCTCTGTGGTTCCAGAGCTCTGGAAGAGAAAATTAAATCAATCTTCGGTGTTTCACATTTATGTGGCCATTCCAGCATTGGGGGGCAGGGCGTGCGGGGGGGGGGGCATCTGAACTTCATCATATTGGAGTTGGACAATCTTACTGTGATATACAGTATTTTAAAAAAAGAAAACTCAAGTTTTTAATTAAAACCTTATCATAAAATGTTATCATAAAATGTTTCAGCCTTTTCAGATTAAACAGAATTTTTCCACTTAAAAAGAACATACTCAAGTTCTAGGGGAAAAAATAGTACTTGGAAAGGCAAAATGTATCTCTTTTCACTAAAATGTGTATATATTTATACTACCTTACCTATCTCTGTCCTTTACTTTTAAGCTTATTTATTTTTCATTTAAAAAGTGGGCATGTTTTTAATTTATAATCTAAGGATATACAGTTTACTAATTTTTTTTTTTTACTTCTGCTAGTAATTTAATCTGTGAAATGCAGGTCAGGAAAAAAATGTAGTCATAAAACCTGTTGGTATAAAGATAAGCAGTTTACTTAACATCTAATTAAACGTGGTCACCAGAGAAATCACAGCTTAAGAAAATTTATCAGAAAAAGATTAATCCATTCCAGGCTTAACCCAAATGTCATAAGAGAACTCATGAATTTAGATAGGAATCCACTTATTATCCTAAGTCATTTTCATATTGAGTAAAAGAAGCCTCTAGTAATGGCTATATTTATAGTGACTTCCATCAAATTCACATACTTTGTAGTTATCATTTATTTCAGGGACAATTATCAAACTAGAATATAATAGGAAGCCTTTTTCTTTTTTTCAGAAATCTATAGAATGTTCTAAAACACTTCATGAATTTATACACCCCATTCTTTCAGAAATTCAAAAAATTATACAGACTGTCATTTTAATGCAAAACAACAATTCAACAACAAAAAAATATTAACACCTATTATATGCTGGACTCAGGCACTGGGGAAATGAGATTGGGGAAGATGATTCCTTCCTTTGAAGGCTCACAAAAATCATGAAATATAAATCCTTAAACATGCAGCCACTGATATAAAGTAACAGCTACTATAGATAGGGCAGAAGCTGATTGTTTTTCCACAATATCTACTCAAGTCTTTTTCCATAATAATAAAAAAAAAATTTATTTGGACTCATGGTGACCCAGCATAATGGCTGGATGCATTTCTCACCCTTCTTTGAAGGTGACTAATTCTGGTCAATGGGATATGTGACAAAGTGGTCTGTGTTCCTTCCAAGTTAAACCTTTAAAGGGCAAACAAGTCCTTCCCTGGCCCTTCCCTCTTCCCTCTCTCCCTGAGAGCTAGAAAGGAACATGGGCCATCTGGAATCATGTGGATAAGCATAAATCTCCTATAGGTGGTAGAACAACAGGGGGAAAGGAGCCTGCATCCATGGTAGGATGCCACAGGACAGAAGTCGCACACCTCAGATAAGAACCTCAGATATACAATAAAAAAAAAGTAAACTTTTGCCTTGTTTTCAAGCCACTGATTTTGAAATCCATCACATGAAATGGCACCAAGCTCTAATTAATATCTAATAGAGATGTTTATTTTGCTGAGTGTTTTGGTACTGGAAAATGATAATTTTAAAAAAAAAGGAGCAAAATGTAATAGTGTACGTATAGAAAAATGTGATTCTAACTTATTCATGAAAAATAAAGCCTTGAATTATGACAAACTAATCTTATAATTAATAGAACAGAAATGAGAATTAAAATATTGTAAATTCTTAGAAAAGAGTGACAAGTAATCATTGGGGGCAAAAATTTTTTTAACAAAACTGTATGACCGTGGGATAGAGCTAATGAAAAAAATGAGAGGCGACCAAAAACAGAATAGACAACAAAAACTGACTTACTGATATAGAAATGGCTTGGGAGAACAGTGATGAGTGCAGGTGAAAAAATATAGATCAAAGCAATTACAAAGGAACTAATAGATATGAAAGAAAGACAAAGATGATTCAACATAAGGGTAAGTCCTTTAAGAGGCAAATTAAAAACAGAATGTGCAAACAACATTTGCAAACACTTAATATAAAAAAATCCCCAGAACTAGAAGAATGAACTAATCTTGAAAGATTGTAAGAGCACTCCATGCTTTAGGGAATGCTCAGTACTGGGACATATTTTGGCTAAGCTACAGAAATTTAAAGAAATAATTCTTTAAGTTGCAACTGGAAAGAGCAAACCATCTGTAAGACATAACAAGAAGGGCATTTTAGAATTTATATGAAAGCTCAAGAGAGGATCTAAATTTGATTAAACCAAAGAAATAGAGACAGAGACAGAATAATAGAAACAGAGAGAAAGACAGAGACAGAGAGAGACAGAGAAACATAGACAGAGACAGACAGATAGACAGAGATACCTGTGAAGAAAGAGAGAATGTTATCTGGAACAAAGTTCATCTTATGTTTGTGATTTTTTTTTCTGGATGGTGGGTTGTGAATTGATTTTTCAATTTCATTTTTTTATTTCAATTATTTAAATGAGCATAGAATCTTTTAATAAAAACAATGAGTAATTAAACAGAAAACTATCAAGGATAAGATGGAAAGCAAATATGCCAATATATTAACAACAATCAATTCTAACTATGACTTTCTAACTTCCAAGTATTTATTATTTTTTAATCAGAGGAACTGGCCTTGAAGGAAGAATTTGGCAGGCAATCTAGGAAAGGATAATAAACCAAGCATAAGCAAAGAGAGAAAAGTGTGGAAAGAAATGACACGCTTAGGAAATACCTAGAAGTCTGGAAATAGCTGGGGATGAGGGCGGGGTCAGATTCTATGCTCTGTTTGCACTTTATTGTGGTCTTGAGTCTTTATTTTTCTCATTGACTTACCTAATATCATTTAAACCAGTAAAAGAAGGTATGTCTCTCTCTTTTTCAGGAGCAGAAATTCAATGTCCAGACCTCAGAAAGAAAATAATTCAGTACTGATCTAATAGGACCCAGAAATGGCAGAAAGATAAATGGGAAGGGGATCCTGTCATCAAGATGCTTACAACGTTTGCAATATCAGACAGTCACAAAGAAAAGTATGCAATAATAGATGGTAACACAATAGACTCTGATACAATAGGGATACAGAGAAAAGGGTGCTCGCTCTCCAGAGATTGGAGCTGCCTGTGGAAGTGGCAGGACTCATGCTAGGTCTTGAAGAAAGGGTGGGCATTTTGACTCAAGATTTCCAGTTTCACAAGAAACTGTATTATAGTACCCCTACCTATAGCTACATCACAATTCCATAAAGATGGAGCATTTGTCTTTTTTCTTATTGAAATTATAAAGATGGACTAATTAATCAGTTATGCTGGAATTTGACTATTTGAAAAAATAAATAAGTAAACACTTACCTTATATCAAAATAAATTCCAGATAGATAACTTTTCATCTAGTTTCTGAAAGGTTTCATATTATAGACTTAACTCTTTACTGTATCTATAGAAATAAACTTTTTAACTATATTACAAAGGAAGAGCTCAAAAGAGAAGATACAAAATTTCTCCATTATAAACAAAAGTTAATCAACAAACTGGGAGAATTACTTATATTTAGGAAAGCTCAATTTCCTTAATACTTAAAGAACTCATAACTCAGTATAAAAAAGTATAAACACTTCCAGCAGAAAAATGGGTAAAGGACATGAACAAAATTCACAAGAGTATATATATGAAAACCTTTCCATTTTTGAATAATAAGTTAAATGTCTAAGAATTTTTCTTTGGAAAATACCAACACGAAACTTACTTTTAAGTTTATTCATTGCAGAATAATTTATAATAGTTAAAAAAAAAACAGACAAGAGCTTAAATGCTCAAGAAAATATTATGTAAAGAAATTATGGTATCACCATAGGATAAAACCAGTAAGTTTCACTAAATGAGATACAAAGGCCATATATCGAATGTTGCCAAAAATTGTTCAATGACATGGTAAAGTGATTTTGGTATGTAAGAAAATAAATGGGAAAACAATCATATAAAATAGCTTCATCTCAATTCAATAAAGAATTGAAACAAAACAAAACAAAACAAAACAAAACAAAAACAGAAGGATCTACACCAAAATCTTAACTGTGATTATTTCCAAATTGCAGAATTACAGGTAATTTTTTGCCTTAATTTTACTCAAATTTTTACAATGTAGACATACTACTTTCAAAATCTTTGCTGCCCTTTGCAGCAAAACTTTTGGAAAGTGTTGCCTAGAAATGATGTCTCTAATTCCTCTTCCTGATTCTCTCTTAACTCAAACAGACTCTGGCCCCTAAAACTCTCAAGGTATCTTGTGACTTTCATGCTCCTAAATCCAAAATCAGCAGAATGGACACCAGCGATAACTCCCTTCCCTTCTTGATACCTTCCTTCCTTGAAGCTTCTAGATGCTATTCTGTTTTCTTCCTATCTACTGATCCCTTCTTCTCTGCGTCCTTTGCTGGCTCCTCCTCTTCCCACTACCCCCTTGCTGTGGGGACATCAGGGCTCATGTGCCTTCTTGAACCACCCTTACTCCCTGGGGCACCGCATCCAGCACACAAATGCCGACAGCTCGCAAATCTGTATCTCCAGCCCACCACATATGGGTTTCCTTCTCCACCAAACTCCAGACTGTGGCTCCAATTTGTGTGCCTACTTATCAAGTCCACCTGGGTGTCTACTTGATGCCTCAAACTCAAGAAGCACAAATGAACTCCTGCTCCTCCCCTCAAAAACCAGCTTCACATATAGCTTTTATCATCTCAGATGAGAGCAAATTCTTTTGGTAGCTCAGATCAAAGATCTTTCCTCATTTGGTCTCTATCTGTCATCCAGTCTGTCAGCAACCCTTACTGGCACTCCTTACAAATATATCCAGAATCCAAGCTCCTCATCACTTCTGCTGCAACCTGTCCTAATCATGAGATTATGGCAGTAATCTGCCAGCCGAAACCCTGTTTCTGTCCCTGCCCCATAAGAGATTACCCTTAACGTGACAGCCAAACTGATCCTTTTACTGTCTAAGTCACATCATGGCTCTTTCTGTTCAAACCTCATCAGTGGCTCCCCACTGTCACTCGTAGCAAAGCCAAAGTCCTGACTGTGGCCCACAGGCCTTACACAAGGTGGGCTCCTCTCCTCTGCCCTCCCCTTGTGCACCCACTGTGACACACAGCCTTCTTGCTGTTGTAGGGCAAGGAGGCACGTTCCAGCTAGGTCTCCACCCTAGAAATCCCCTCTGACACTTTTCTTCCATAAGCCTTCCTGCCTAACTTCCTTGTGTCTCAAATCTCACTTTCTCAATGAGGAGTACACCACCTTCCCTTTTCAATATTGTAATCAGTTCTCTACCCTCCAATTCAGGGTACATCCCCAACCCCCTCTGCTTTTTCCTTTTTCCATTATATTATCACAAATTATAAAAGGGTAAAAGCCAGATGGTAAAGGAGTGATGTAAACGGCTATGATGAAGCAAGGAAGGCTATTCTGAAAACCCATCTTGAATGAACCTCAATGCCCATCTGGAAAAGGGTGGCAGGACTCTGCATGAGAGACACAGTGGGGATCTAACCTACAGGAATTATAATAATCAAAAACTGAAAGACCCAACAATTTAAAATGCCAGTGGGCACAATGAAAGCTAAGAAGTTTAAGTTACAGAAAGGTGTATTTGTAGGTGGGCTTAAGGATGGGTGAGAGCAGCCTGAAGGCAGGAAGGCCATCTAAGAGTCATAAGTTCCCTCTTAGCTGTGGGGCTAGAGCACAGACAGGATGAGACCTGACTCAGATGTCACAGAGAGGAGGAAAACATCCCATCACTGATGCTCCTTGTAAGATTTTCAAGGTGTCTAACAATTTGGGGAGGTGAGTAGTTAATTTTTGTTAGTTTTCAGAGCTTGTAAAAATAGCTGAATGCATTTATTTTCCTATTTTCCACCATTTATATTTCTGTCACGCAGATAAGGGGTCAACCACTTCCTACATATTAAAGTCATGTCTAGGACTTTGTGGACCCCAATGCTATGTAACCAGCAAGATTTTCGAAGGATGTGTGTGCAAGACACCAAATAAACAGAGCTCTGGATAAATATGTGGATTATGTATGCATAGATTATGAAACAATGCATTACCATGAATAAGTGAAATAGATATTGTGACAGACATAGGATCAATTAAGCAAACACAATGCCATGCAGAGAAAAAGGCCCAAGGGACATCCTGGGATTTAGTACTCTCTGGAATCAAGGGGTACCTCTAAGAATTCCATGCATTCTGAGTTATTTTAAGTCCATCAAAATATAATTCATATGGCAGAAAGTATGATATTTGCGGCCCTTCTCTACCATCCTCCATCCCCCTCCTTGTTCCTGCCTCCTTTTGCTACAGCTCACATCATGCAGAGAACACAAGCATCTGCCTGCAGCACAGACTCAGCACACAACACACACTGCCCCCAAGCCAGGGCTTCTGCTCATGAAAACCAAACAAAAGAGAGCAAGGAAAACGAGGCAGAGCACACAACATTCTGGCAGAGCCACTGCCTGCTTCAGCTTTTGTTCCTGAGGTCAGCACACAGCAATACGGTTTATTTCACGTGGGCTGTGTTTACGTACTTCGGTAAATATGGTTCCCATTTCTCCCTGTAACAGCAGCTATAAATTATGTCTTGGGAGCATTCAGCTCCTCTCTTCCCATAAAAGCTTTGGCAGAAATTACTGAGGCCCCAACAAGAGGAGGTCACTGACTGGAGGGAGAGATCCCCTTCACTCATATCCTTAAGTTAATTAACTAATTCAGCTAATACTATTGCAGCACCAACTACATGCCTGCACAGTTAGGGATGCTTCGAGTAAACTAAGTAGTAAAAACAAAACAAAAATCCTTGCTTTTAAGGACCTTGTATTTTAATGAAATTCACCCACTTCACCTCAATTTCCAGATTCTGAGCTCTCAAACCATCTAGGGTTGAGTGCACTGGAACTACTAAAAGTAATTATAATAATCACGATGAGTTGTTATTGTCGATTTCACATCATCACTGCACTGAGTGTGTTACATACTTTATCTCAACTACTCCTCCTTCTGATAACTCTGCCAAACCAAGTGTTATCAATTTCTCCCCTTCACACATGAGAAAACTGAGGCCTGGCAAAGTCAAACAACTTGTTCACAGTCACGTGGGTCACAAGTGGCAGAGCAAGGATTTGAACCCCGACCTTCCTGGTCTGCAGGGCCGGGATCCTGCCACTGTGCCCAGCGCTTCCCCTACATGTCTGCAGCTTGCACAGATTTCTGATTCCTGACCAAAGAGCGACAAACTACAAAGGAAGAGGCTTTTCTCGCTGGGCTGTATATGACATTTTTCCAGGGTGGGAGCACTGCTGGATCACACATCTTTTCAAGTGACTCCAAATACAGAGGGATCTTGATGAGCCCAGGAATAGAGTCAACACATAAGACTGCAGTTTAAGGAAAACAGCCCATACTCTATCCAAATGCTTTCCAGGAGAGGAAGCTTTATGAGAACAGAGAAGACACACGGGGAAAGCCAAGTGGGGTTTGCGGACAGCACTCCCTGGCTGGAGCCTGTCGGTGATGGCTCTGGGGCCAAACCCACTGCACAGCCAGGAAACGTTGCGTTCTAAGTTACCTAAAAGGAGCCTCCAGAGAAAGTGTTGGAACCAGGCACCAGCACCTCCATGTAACAGGACACGTCCTATACACACTCTTCACATTTTTCAATGTTATTTTTTAAGTGAGGAAGTGCTTTGCCTTCAGGCCCCCGCTGGCTGAACATCAAAGAACCAAAAAGTATAGAAACATTTCCACGTGCCTGCCTTTGTGAGACCTTCTACACTGTGGAAAACAAGTGATTTCATCCAGCATGAAATTGAAGTGCTGCGTGTGCGTGCTCCTCCGTCTTCGTGGGACAAGCTCCCCACGTCCTCGAGGGGAGAACAAGGAAGACGCCCATGCTGAGGGCAGGGGCGCGCCACCATGCTGTGAGGAAGCCACACCTCCCGCACCTGGCCTCTGTCTGCAGGGGCTGGAAGAGGATGGCAGGGAGGGGGAAGGGAGGGGTGGGGCAGGGGTGGAAATAGTCCACGACAGTTGTGAACCAAGATCCAGACTGGCCACGGGTCCTCGGTGCATTGATGAGCAATCGGATAGTGTACTTGGATTTGAAAATGTTATACATCTCAAACGTAACTAAGAGCTTCAGACTGGAGTGAGTATGCAACGTACACACTGCCTTGCAGATGCCTTTTTTGTCCGGCAGGCTGGTGCCGACTTTAATTTGGAAGAAATCCCACTTTCATACAAAGGTAACCAAGAGTGACAGGAAATAGGAAGCCTAAACCATTTATCTTCTGTGAACTTTTTAAAAATATATCAGTTAATGCTTTTCTAGGAAGTTATTATTTTGTAGATTCACAGTACTTTATCTTCCTACTCTTATTTGTGGTATAAATGGTGATTTTAAAATGCCCATTATGACAATGCTATAATTAATCAATATACCTTAAGCCATTTAATTTCTTATTTTAACACATAAACTTCTGAGCAACCAAAAATGGTGACTCTGTTCTTGTGGACGAATTGTCAACCACGACTAACACTCCTAACATACAGTCTATGCATCAACATTCAGTTTAGGTGTCTCTTTCCTTATCAATGACTAAGCTAACAGCAGCTACCAATGGTTTCCTCTCTTCTCAAATGCATTCCATTTTTAGCCATCAGAGACCTCTGCAAGAATAGTTTCAAATCACTGCTGTTTATTAAATTAACAGAAAACAAACTAAATTGTATGTATTTTGGAATACCAGCTGCTGAAGCTATAACTGCCAAACAAACTATTTCAGAGCCTGTGAAACCCATATTTTGTCTCAATGGCACTGAATATTAGGCTTTTTCATAGTATGGTCCCATTTTTGCCTTGCCTGTATCACCTAGAATTAGATATTATTTTTAAATTCTACCAACTTTGAGGCTAATATAAAGCACTCTTTGCAAATCTAAAATTATCATTTTAATAACAGTTATTATTCCATGAGCCAAAGATAAAGACACCATGATGCTAATGACACACAAGCATCAGGGCCTCCAAGACAGCGGTCCCCCAAGGCTCCAGGAGGGGCCCTAGTCATGTATTATTGTCTGTTTTTGTAAACATCTCAAGTGTAAATGTTTTTCTATTCTTTTTTCTTAAAGAGGGCCTTTAAGATGGTATAAATTTCAGGTTCCAAAAAACTTATATCTGGCCCTCCGGGTAAAGAGTTCCCAACATCTGAATTTTGAATTACGTGTTAAGGGAAAAACATTAATTGTGTGTGTGTGTGTGTGTGTGTGAAACAAAAATAATTCACTTCAACTGGAAATAAGGTTTAGTGTACCCTCCCCTAGAACATTCTAGAATGTATGCTTCAGTCATTCATTAAGTCCCTTGCTCACCAAACAGTAGTCACCCTTCCAAGTGACCCTCCAGGGAAGGCTCACTTAATGAGGGGTGATGTCAAGAGTAAGAGACTCAGCTACAACAACAAAAATATGTTTTTCATTAAATACAAAACTGAGCTGTGAAAAACAGCCAAGAGGCAGGTGTGTATCAATTAAGGAACTCCCTTGAGGTCTTTAACTTTGACATCAAATTGCACTGAATTTTTCTACACTAATTACCTATTATGGAAGACTAAAGAATTATAACAAATAATTTGCCATGGCAGCAGGTAGAGTACAGATATTGTAAAGGAAAGAATGAAGATTTTATATAAAGTATAAAATCAGGCAAAAGCTATCCATAAAGTCTCAATTTTTAAAAATAACAATATTTTTCTACTATAAGGATTATCAGGGTGAGTGCTGGAAGGACACTTTTAAATTTAGTTTGGACCGAAAGCAACAGAAATTGCAAAGTAAAAGCTATGTGCTGGCATCTAAATTTATAAATTTGCTAGGGGCAAAGATCATGTCTTAAGATACTTTTTTTCAATTTCTCCCATCATATTACACCTGGTCATTGATTTGATTGTCTCATAAATGATGTACCTATCCAAAGCCATACAGCTATATTTGTACCTTCCTTGTCTTCATGTCATTTTTATCTACCACTTTTTTTTAGCCCCCAAGTTTTTCACACTGTCAGAAGTCTTGCTCTGCAGCTAACATCTTGAAAGAGATGGTCAAAAGATGTAAGTTTCCTTCAGGTCATTTCCTGTCAGTTTCCCTAAAAAAACACATTCCTCACCTCCCCAGAAATCGGTCATTACGACTGAGAGGACATTTTCAATCTGGTGGTATCTGTGTGAACAAGTATAGCCAGCCATTAATTAATATCTTTTAAATTGCTTTCTGCACTGAATTGTTCTCTCCAAAAAATAAAAGCAAATATTCCCTCAAAGTAAAATCTGATTATTTGATAAAATTCTTCAGTTTTTATGTTATGAATCTTAATTTTATAAAATTGCCCTAAAAATATTGAATGCCATCTCTGTCAAAGGAATTTAATTTCTTGGAGTAATGTAAAAAACCAACAAACAAAAGACCCCTTTGAATTTGAAGGCTGGGAAATGCAACTTATAGATACCACCCGGATACTAACTGGAACAGAGTCCTTTCCTTATGACAGTGGACTGATGAAATGTAGCCGTGTTACAAGATTTGAATTACCTATTTTCTACAATATGCAAAGCTTTTTGCTAAAACAAGGGCTGTTTATCCCATCCCCACACACACAAAAAAAACCACCAACTATAACTCTGTCCTATGAACAATGCTTCTTAACTCTTTTCTGTCAATGCACGACTGCCCTCTTTGAAGTGCTCAGTACAGAAAGTTGGGAAGAGGACAGGCTAGCTGGTTCAATGTCAGCACATGTGAGGGGAGTGAAATGCTTCCTGTATAAAAGCTCTAATTTCTGCCAGCATGACTCTCTACCTCAGGCATTTCCCTCTTTCTATGATTACCAATCACTAGTCCAGTGCCATTCCCAATCTGGGGTCCTGGAAGGGCATCCTGAAAGTGTCCACATTATTGGTAACATACCCAAAAGCCCAATGAAAACTGTATAGTGACCTGCATAAGGCTAGACCAGTGACCAAAACCTGGCTTTTAACCAGAGCTTTAACAACTCATTGGGTTCTGGAATAAATAAACTATTACAGAATAAACTTGAAATTTCTTTGGTACATAAAAATCATCTCAACAAGGAATCAATTGGGATTAAAATTATAAAGGGATTCTTGATGGTTGCAGTCACATCTGTTCAAGGCTAAGCGACCCTTTTTTTGCCATTACACGTCATCTGATAACAATAACAAAAATCAAAGAGCTTGATGAATTCAGTTTTGTAGGTGGTGCCTATGTGCATTTCCTACAAACTTCTAAAAACATAAATGCTTATAGAAGTTACGTTTTTGCTTCTCTTAATTCTTAATGAACACTTTCTGGGATCCATCATAAATGAATAATCAAAAGAAGTTACTGGCATGTTACTAATTTCCTCATTAGAACCTTTGTAAACAACTCAAAGTAAAAAAAAAAAAAAAAAAAAAATGCACACACAATCTTCTCTTAGGGTAGTATGTTTATATCTCCCAACTGGCGCATGGTGCTTTCTGAGATGACAGCTCAGAAATGGTTCAGCTCGGCCTTGTGAGACATGCCAGAGGAAATGTCAAATCATTTGTTTCATTCGGATATTCAATCAAATTCAGAAACAAACAATATTTTGGTCACAATGTCACTCCATCTTTAAAAAAGAACTTGTCAAAATGAAAAAAACACACCTGGACAGTCCTTAAATACAGTGTTCTAGAACTCACATTTTACTTCAGTTACTACACCACTCCCCAGCAAAACAAAAACGTGTCATACACTTCTTTGTGTGTTCTCGATGACTGTCATCAATTTGGAATACAGTATGAGATGTGCTTCTCTAAAACAAAACTTCATTTTCAATCCAGATTTCTGTTCAAGCAACTAGTCATGCACTCTTTGCTACATCTGTGATTATGTGATTTGCTTGTTTTAGATTCTAATATTCTATACTTCCCTTCTACACATTTGAATAAACACTTTCAAATAAAATCAAAATGCAAACCAGGAGGCTGTGAACTGAAAGATTTCATATAATATAAGAGGGTTTTGACAGGACACAGAGTCCTGACTTGATTAACATCAATGAACCTGGATCTTAAATATTATGATATGGATGGGACACCTGAGACATATGAATATTCACCATAATCAGCACTGAATCATTTAACAATCACTTTAAAAATCATTCTGAGGATAACTGTGAAGTCTGTCCTGAAATATTTCAAAACGGACAAAAACGTTAAATTTCTGAAATATTTTACATAAAAATTAGCCTCTTTACATACTAAAAATTATAGCTTTGGAAGTTCTTTTATTTCTAGTAACTGATATATCCACCAACACTGGCTTGTTCACAAAATATCCCTTGAACTATATCGAAGGAGACATCCCTTCCTGAACTGACAGAGACAGACACACAACTGCATTTGTTGGTACTTAAAACGTTCTGATTCTAATGACTCTGAGATTTTCAAGAAAGCATTATGTATGTGGACATCCTCCTCTACTACTGGTGACAAATCTCACCACATAGAAGTTAGTCACACAGTGAAATAAAGAGACGTGGGGCCCGAACTCACAACTGCTAGGGGATGGCAGTTTACTCAGCACCACTGAGATGAAGGTAAGTGGTAAAGAGGGAAGAATCACTCACCTCCGCCTGTTTGGGGACGCTGAACTTGGGAAGCTTGCCCTTGGCTCTGGCTGACTCTGGCTTGGTGGCCGGGACCCCCCTGTATGATGTGCAGTGCACACTGGCTTCTGTGGATGACTTAAGCTTCGGAGACTGATCAGGAGCCTGATCCTGGCCATCCATCGGCCGCACGTATGCAGTCGGCTTCTGCTGGACCAGGCTGGGTTTTGAAGCCAAGGATGGAGGAAAGTTCTGAACACAGTGTCCACTGCCGCTGTGCTTGGCTGCCATTGCAGGGGGCCTTTCCTGGGTCTGAAGACCCACCTCTACGTTGCATACTTGTTTGGCCCGTGGTTGCTGTCTACCAACACCATCGCTGAGCAAGGTCCTGAGAGAGCCCTGCTGTGCTGAGTGGGAAGAAGAAGAGGAGGAAGGTGAGGACAAAGGGCTCGATGTACAGCGATCAGGTGTTTTGTTAAGGTTCTTAGGGTGAGCAGATCTGTTCAAATCAATCAAGCTGTGTCCACGCTTACTTGCTCTCTGCTGGCCGTCGGGAGGCGGGTGCCCAGCCTTCTGCCAGCCCCTCTTACTCTGCGGCACGGGGACGGCTGCTGGTGTGGAGGGTGCAGTGCTGCAGACAGATGAGGGCTGGGGCTGGGCTCGTGAATCTGCAACAAAATGCTCATCGAGCTTGTTCACGGCGGCCTGAGGGAGCCCCGGTTTGGGAACGCCAACAAGATGACTCTGATTAGATCTATCAGTTAAAAAGTCTTTCATTTCATCATAATTGCCTAAAGTGTTCTGGATCCGGTTGGAGAGCTCATCCCCCTTGTTAGTCTGGAGAAAGAAAACACACTCTGTTATTAGAGGCAAAGGAAATGTGGGGGGTGGTGGGGAGGTGCTGGTACTGACCACAGAGCCAGGGCCACCACATGCAGAATGAGAGCAGAGAGCTGAACTCAAAATCGTTGCCTCTGAAGACATCTGTCAGCACTCTGCCTTGCACCAAACCCAGGAAGCTGGGAAGGGCCTTAGAGTCAACAAAAAAGGCACCGACCCTTGGGGTTGTGTGGTAGCTGAGGACCAGAAAACATACTGTTGCAACTTCACAAAATGGTCCGGACTAGGACTCTCCAGAATTAGGTTTTCCGTTCTTTTTTGCAGTCCCACTGGAAACTTTTCTTGAAAATTCAGATTTGGCTCAAATTTTTCTGCTCTCAATTTCTAAATACATTAATTATTCTTGTTAGAAATCCCGAGTGACAGTCAAGGAAAGTCAGAATAAAGCTTACGCTGAACATGGGGCTAAATGTGCAAGAAGCTATGAGCCCAAACTATCCACACAGCTCCACACAGCCAAAGATACTAGTGACATCTGGGAAGATATTTCATTTTGGGACAGGGTTTATATCTCAGGCCTTTGGTATAAATGAAAAACAATCCAGCAGTTTCTTTCTTATGAGCCCTCCCAGACACCCTAATACTAGCATGATCCATGTGGGACAATACTTAACCCAATCTCTTTCAATAGTGTTTGTTTCCTAACACCTTAGAAAACATAGCAAATGTCATTGACTCTGAAAATCAATGTAGAGATGAAATCTATATTCTTGATAAAAATCACAGCAAGCAGATCTCAATATTAAACAAGAGTTACACTTTACTGAGGGAGTGGCCAAGTTTTACGGGCAAAGACCCCTTTCTTAGTGGCTGGGCTGTCTCCCTTGGGCTAAGTGAATTATGGCTGGCCAACATTTCTGGTCAAGACTGCCATCCCAGGGATCAGAGGTACGGAGGAGTGAGGGTGGAGATGAACAATGGAAAACCATCTACCTTGTAGGGTTCACTGAAGAGGGAGTAACTGGAATTAAATGTACCATCATCCTGTTGAGTTTCCTGATTTCTTCGTTCTCGTTCTTTCCTCCGTAACACATTTCTATCTGGTTCATAGACACTGCATCAGGAGAGAGAAAAAAGAACAACCACACACACACAAATTAAAGGTTAATGCCCAATCTGACACTCACCCAAGAGCAGAAGTCTAGTTCGTGGACAAATGGTGATGATGACAAGAACACAGATCAGAATAAAGCCAGTCTAATCAAGCAGCATGGGCTCAGGTATCCAATAATGACATTCTCCAGGAGGCAAAGATTCCTGAGGACAAGTTCTGACCAGTACTAGACCTCTCTGCCTGATATGTGAAAGAGGAAATATCTAAGCAACTTTGACAGGAGAAGACTGAAAGTAATCTTCAGGCAGATGGTAATTACTGCGATGTGTAAATAGAAATTACGAGCATATTTCCTCCCATGACATAGCTTCCAAATGTTACATGGGAATGCTCTTGGCTTTTTTTTTTTTTTTTTTCATGGCTGTGTTTCTGTAGTGATTCTTTCATTAACTAGCCCCCAAAGAGCTGTTAAAACTCCATGCTGCAGCGGCTTTCACAGTTATGAGCCTTCTTCTGATCTCTGTTAATCAGTCGAGTCATCACACTTGGACTGAATCAATTCTTCCTTCTGATATATCTGACATTGTCACTCCTCCTAACCCGGAAACATGCATCAGCAGGAAGGGGTGCAGGCAATGGAAAGGGAGCGGAAACTGAACTATGGTATGTCATCAAGGAACCCAGCCTCTTTGCTGAAGAAAATTAATGTCTGTTCTAAAATGCAATTATGAAGTGACCAGATACCAGATAACTGGGAGGACTGAGGAAAAAATAGTGTTCTTTCCCCCTAATAAGGAGAAAATAAAGGGCCTAATTCAACTAATCATAAGGAAGTGACCCATTTAGTGAAGGAAGGAAATACACTTTTTTTTTTCAGCTCACTAAATAAAGAAACCTGGCCTCAGTGTAAACACAGAACTAAGACTACCAATTGTAAAGAACTGACACGTCCCTCAAAATGAGCACCCTCTTCATTTCTAAGCAGAAGCATTTGTCCAAGTGGCCTCTCTTCATTCTGCATAAGGCTCCCACTTGGTCCAGTGGGCAGATGCCCAAGTTGGGTGCCTAGACAACTACCTACTACCGGTGGCTTTCCCCTAACCAGTTATGTGATGATGGCAAACTACATGCTCTCTTGGCACCCAGTGTCCTCATTACAGAACACCTCATTATGTGGTGCTATCATGAGGTCTAAATGTGCAGATGGTCCATGAAGGGGCTTCAGAATGGCTTCTGGTGCCCAAATCACCTGTGTTGCTGCTAAAGATTATTAATAATGAAAGGATTGGTCAATTCAAAGAAACTTAAGAAAATAGAAAGGTTTTTTGTTTTGTTTTTTAGCTAAATTGCTACCTTCGGTAAAAGAGAGGATATTTGTGTCATATAGCTGTAGAGGACACAAATAAAATAGTCATAAAATAAATACTGCTTATCCTCCTAGCTCTGCCAGGATATACTTTATGTGGCCAGAATATACTTCGAATTCACTAAGAGGCAATGCTAACTGTGCTTCTAGCAAGGCGGTGAGACACTGCATATAAACTGAAGAGCAGGGAACGTCAAACTACGCAAACGTGCAGCCTATTAGAGTTTTAATCCATCCTTAGCACATTACCCAAGTTATTAGATTTGAGAGTCCAACCAGGGACCTCATGTAAAGGGTGGCTGCAGCCACAGCCTTACCAACTGAGGGGCTCACAGCTCCAACATCGTGATCACTGAGAACCCTTAGGGGTGGCTGAGGTGATGGCAGCTGGCATAAGGGAGGCACAGAATAGAAATGACACTCTTAGTCACAGAAGCAGGCTTCTAGTTCAAAGAAGAGAGTATGACTGTCCTGCCCTGCTTGTGACATTTACAATATGAAACTCCAGCTTTTACAACTATTCCATGGCTTTCAAATGGAGACTTCTCTACAGACACATGACTCATGCTTGAATGCACAAGAGGCAATGTCTAGCTTCACTGCGAAGTCGCTAACTTTTGGACCAATACCAGCACTTGCAGTCAAAAAAAAAAAAGCTTGTGTGGCATGCATTGCACTTCTTCCTCTCTCCTGCACGCACAGCCACCTGTGAGGCACCTACTGTGGGCAATCCCAGGTACAGCGACTTCAACAAATGTCTTGCCGCCCTAAGCCAGGTCAAGCCACCCAAACACTCAAGACTAGCGTGATGCACAAAGTGGCCTCATGTAGCATGGAGCAGGCAGGTGGTTATTTAGGGTGATTTCGGGCTTCCGAGAAGGCCCCCATGCCCGAAATCATACCTCCTACATCGGCTGGCTGATGACTGAAACTCCAGCACTAGAGACTCATTCCTCTGGTTTAAGATGTCTTCACCCCTGTAAGAAACGCAGACACCACAAAAAGGGAAAACATGGTGAACCCAATTGGCCCTTGAATCTTAGTGAAGGTGACCTTGTCCGCTTTCTTCCCAAAGGCCAGGGAGAAAGGGCACAAGGGCATCAAAGTGCAAACAGGAGGCGGGGCAAAAAATGGAAGGGTAATGTGAAGTGTAACAGCGAAAAGACACTTATGAACCCCACCCATGTTTCAATGGGGTTAGGTGTTTAAGGCAAAGGCATCAGGACAAATGTCAAAGTCACACAGGAAGATGTCAACTAGCTGCATTTCCAGGGACAGGCTAAGGACCACTTCTCAATATGGAGATTGGAAGTGAGGAGGAAGCTATTCTTCCCTAACTAACCCTGCCTCATTCCCCAATCCCTTTAGGCTTGAAGATAACCAAAAGCATCCCAACATGCAGACTACTGCCAGCTAAAGCTCTCTAAGGAGGTCCCTGCCTGCGCATCCAGTTGATGGCGCCTAACACCAAGAAGGATTCTAACATCCCTGGGGCCATGTACATATAACTGACCAATAGAAATGCACTGGATATCTTTTATAGGACCACCATGAGGCCTGTGCCACATAGTACCCTCTGCACCATCAGCTGAAACTGAAACGAACAAAAATGACAATCATCTCCCTTCAACACCTTCCTTCCCAGCAGTTTCCCTCCTCCTTCCATGGTGGGCAGCCCTCTGGTCTCCACTGAGCATGCAGCTCCTCCAAATGGCAACTCACCCACTCCTTACACCCTTAACTGGAACCACAACTCCCACACATCAGATCAGGTCTAGGGAGTTAAAATGTCACCCATATAAAGCAAATGTCATTGGAAGAGAAAGTCTGGACTTGCTATCCCCCATCTCTCCCTAACCATCTGAGTTTTGATCTCTTCTACCAACACTAAATGTTTTGACTCATAAAGATAGTATCTTCTTGACAGCGAGTCCACCGTGCCACTAATTACAAGTGAAATCTGTGCAGGTCTCCACAACCCTGGAGAGTGCCTTTCTCTTGAGTGTCACTGGTAAAACTCGGCCCTCTTCCCTCCTCTCCCATTCAAGCAATGTGAGAATCATGCCATTGGCTTTAGAAGCAAAAGAACCTTCCCCATGACAGGCTGACAGTCAGGTCAGCTCCCCTGGGGCTGGTGACTGAAGCTGTAGAGAATTCTAGATCCTGGCAAATACATACGTCAGACTCAGTGAGAGCCTTGTGTTATGAGCTATGTTTCTTTGTTATTAGCAGATGGTAAAATTTCTATAGTCTGTAGAGTTGTTCCTGATTTCTGTTGAGAATTACAAATATCGCCCTCCTCAAATGTATGTCATTAAAGGCATTTATTTATTTCTTAGGAAAATGGAGGCAGCCAGCTGCATCAATATTATTTATTCTTTATTGAAGATGTTTATAGTTCAGGAAATGGAGCTTTGTAATCCACTCCTTTTAAAAGCTGTTGATTTTCAGAATTAAAAACAATAGCCAATGAAAAAATTGTAGAAAGCCTTTCTTTCATTTCCCATTTATTTGTTTTTAATCTATAAATTGAAGTATCTCCTAAGGCAGCGGACCCCAACCTTTTTGGCACTAGGGGCCAGTGCGCCTATGAGAATATAACTCCTCATGATCTGAAGCAGAGCTGAGGCAGTGATGCTAGCACTGGGGAGTGGCTGCAAATACAGATGGAGCTTTGCTCGCTCACCCGCTGCTCACCTACTGCTATGCAGTCCAGTTCCTAACAGGCCAAGGACTGGTACTAGTCTGTGGCCCGGGGTTTGGGATCCCTGTTCTAGGGTTCAGGCAAAAGTCAATTATGCTGGTTGAGTAGGAATAGATACCCAAACGTGATAGTATCGTCATTTCCAAAATTAATGTATTCTTGATCATATAGTAACATCAGGATACTAAATAACGGTGATACCTTTGAACTTCATGGCTTCTCCCTTCCACTGAGCTCAAAAATTTTCACATATATGTCCCATAATTATACTTACAATGTCTCTTGGAGAAAGACAGGGATGGTAGATTAGGTTAACTTTTTTAAAGATCAAGGAACTCAGGATAAGAGTTTGATCATTAAAACGATGTCATAAAGAAGACATTAACATAGAAGGAAGGGCGATGTCCAAAGCACTTTCTTCACCCCTGTCCAGGGAAAGAGAGCTGCCTGTGAGCCAAGCGTGCCACATGCCACTGTCTGTAATTGCAGTGTCAATAAATAGTGATCACAAGCCCCACAGCAGCAATACAGGACAAGCCAAATGAAAGGAAGCTACTTCTTATGCAGAGAGAAGTAAAAGGAAAATTCTAGAATAAAGGCTGGGCTGTTATAATTTTTTATGCTCCCTTCAAAAAACAAAAGACAAAAATCAATCTCCCTCCACAAAATGTACATGCATGCGCACACACGCCCGCACGCGCGCGCGCGCGCGCGCACACACACACACACACACACACACACACACGACATCCATGTAACAGAACACTGGAATAGAGGGCAAATAAAGAACAAATAAGAAATTACAGATTCTAGTGAAAGCCAGCTAGGGCTGATGGTATTACCTCTCTCATCAAACCCCACGCATTCACCATCAGCCTGCTCCGACTCCTGCCCAAACTGTCCCTCTGAAGGGAAAGCCACTGGAGCTCGTGCCACCTGCCCTTCCAGCTGAGCCCCAGGTTTGATACAGCAGACCCAGATGGATAGCAAAAATGGCTTTCTTCCCTCCTGTGCTGACTCATATGCATTTATTATGGAGGAGGCTTTCAGCCAAGGGTATATACAGCTAATTGCACCCCTTGACTAGAATCATCAGTGTTTTAGTCTTAAGAAAAAAAAGGACATTATCCTACCTAGTGGTGTGTCTCCAGGGTTCGGGTCTGGGAACAAGAAGATTCAAGGAGAAAAGAATGAACAACTTTTTACCTGTTTTGAAGAACGTTATCCATGTTTTAAAAATATTGAATTATAGAAATTCAATATGCTCTGTTCTCCATGTTTTAAAAATATTAAATTATAGAAATACAATTTGTTTTAGTCTAAAAGCATTTCCTGAATGTCACAGTGTTAGATGCTAGGCACACATTAGAGCTGTGACTGGCCTTTCCTGCTGCTAAGAAGCTGACAGTCTAGGGGACAAGGGAGAAGTGGAGGAGGAGGAAGGGAGCCATTCTAAGCGGAAAAACATTGGTGTCGTGTGGTCAGGACCCTGTGGAAGGGGGCTTGGGGAATCGGAATTGCTTCCTGAAAGAGATCACCTTTAGGCTGGGCAGGCAGAAGAGAGGGAAGGGAAAAAGAAGGACTTAAAAGTACAAGATACACAAATTACTATTAAATGGCCTTTGACAGTATTCAGAGGTGACCCTTGTTCTCCCCATACCATCTTACTTTAACCAGCTGGAATTTCACATATAAAGTTCCATTTATTTGGTTTGCTCCACTACTAAGCTGTCATCACTTTCTTACCCTATATAAGTTTATCTGATCCCTTCCTGAAAGCAGGTTTGGTCTGACATAAATAAGTGAATAAACTTTCTTTACTGTTTGCATCAGGCCTGGCCTTGACTGGCTTGTTCATAAAAGAGACAGTCTTTTCTGTCATGGTACATTCATGGCCCTATTACCACATGCTAACCTACCCCTGGGGTGTGGACTGGTAGCCACAATGGCAGACAGAAAGAAAAGGGATCAAGTGGAGGGGAGAAGTATGTTTCCCAGAAACTCTCCTGCTCTTCTAAACAACAACATCAGCAACTATATGTAATTAAAGAAACTTAATCAAACACTGTGAAATTATAACAATTGCTTTAAATTTAATAAGTCAAACTAATTAACATCCATTGTTATTTATATAGCAAACAATAAAAGAAATCAGCAATCCTTTCTTAAGTCAGAAAAGCAAGGCTGCTGAAATATATTTGCCTCCTCAGTGTACAGAGCTGGTGGGCTGAAAGATAGAAGGGAGTGAGCAGGTGAGTGAAGCAAATCAGGCAAAGAGAAGCGGGGCTGGAACTGGAGCTTGGTAAAGAGGCAAGGATCCCCCCAAATGGAGTCCCTCAAGGCCTGTACTATTGTAGTCCTGGTGCTGGTGGTGGTGAGAGCAGTGGGGGTGGAGATGGTGATAAAGGTGCTGATGGTGGTGATAAGGGTGGTGGCTGTGGTGAAGATGGTGAGGGTGATGATGACAGTAGTGGTTACAGTGGTGATGGTGACAAGGTTGTTGGTGAGCACTATTAAGGTGATAAAGTTGATGAGGATGATAGCAGTGGCAGTGGTTGTGGTGGTGGTAGTGGTGGTTGTGATATGGATGGTGGTCAGGGTGGTGGTGGTGGTTATGCTGGTCATGAAGATATGCGGAGGGGGATGGTTGGTGTTGGTGATGAAGATGATGAGAAGAAGATGATGTGGTGTGGATGGTGAGGGTGATGGTGGTGATGCTGGTGGTGACAGTAACAGTGAGGTTGGCAGTGGTTAAAGACCTGCTTAGGAATGAGAAATGCTCAACAGTGCATATAACCAATCCTTAAATATTGAAGCACTTTACTATGCCCCTGCTCACTCATACCAAAATTTTCTTTTTGAGTCATGGAATTCTGGCTGCCATCCCTGTTCACTCTATTCTCCCCCAGCGACGATACATCACTGGCTCACCAGCAGCTTTATAAGTGTGGCCCCCGGTGTTATTTCTACCATGGACACCTCAAAAAGGTCAGTGCAACCTTACTTGTTTGTCTCTGAACACAAAGGTTATCTCCATCTTAATTCAATCTTGAAACTGAGAGCACTTACAGATTTCAGCACTCAGGCTACTGATCTTTTCTACCAGTATGGGAATAGGATCGAGGGTGTTCTGTGCCATAATCAAGTCTCCTGTACCACAGCTTTTGAGACACTAGGAAACAGAAAGGTGTCTGTCACGAAGTAACAAATGCCCATTGACAACTTTAACCCACAGATATTCCAAAGAAAAACAGCTTTTTGGGATGACCTAGGCCCTCTTCCCAGATCCATATTAAATTTTTTTAGTAACGATAACTCCTCTTTATTACTACATGTAGCCACTACACAGAGCACTTTACATGCATTATTTCACGTACTAGTCTTTGGAACCCCAGAAACATTATCCCCATCTACCAATACAGTTAACTAACTGTCTATGTCCCACAGCCAGTGAGCAGCAATGCTGGGGTCTGAACACAGGCAGTCTGGCACCAGACGTCGAACACTTGGACTCTGCTCTGCTGGCTCCCCAGGGAACATGCTCAATGACAGGCTTTGATAAATGGGAGCCCCATTCCGTTAGTGAATGCCAGCCAGAAGGGTGTGAATTTTCAGATCACAACAATTTCAGCTCATTCTTCTCAGCCGCCGTGGTTGATATACATGAAGAATTCTTCTAAAACCTATACAATATAACTGGGATAAGTGATTCAATGAGTCAGCACTAGCAATTAACTAACACTCCAATCCCTGGGTTCTGTACAGTGAGTTCCTTAAGGATTATGGGATACTACAGTGAGTGCATCTTAGAGTTAGCACAGACAAGCCGCTGCTACAATATAGTACTGGACACTTTTCAGTTCTTTACTGACAGCTTTGCACATCCAAGAGTTAAATACTTTTCTCAAGGGACCCTAAGTGTTGGTACCATGAGAACAGGTGTCGTGTACTAACAGAACTGTTCCATGATAAATAAACCACCAGGCTGCATGACAAGCAGCTTTCAAAGCAACTTTCCATACAGTATCAACTGCAGAACTTAATTTGAGTTTTCTTAATGGCATTTTTCCCCTTTACAATATAAAAGAGCCTTGGGATGAAGCAATTACTCTGATTTACCATTATCTCCTTGGTACAATGTAAAGATGCAGTGAAGCCTCACAAAAGCAGTCACTTAACCCAAGGCGACCCACCTGCATAGCCCCTACTATGCTATTTCAAAGAAGGCTCTGCCAGCAGAAGTACAGAGCCAGCATCAACCCACAGTCCCAATGAGAAGGAGGCTGACACCCAGGGCTTTTTGTGTTCAAGCCAATAAATTACTTTTCCTCCACCCAATGCTCAGGTAAATTTCATTTTCACTTTACTGCATCAGTTTCTAAACTTTAGCTCCTAGGAATTTGCAAGCCATATACAAGAAGGGTCCTATTTTAGAGAATGCCTCTGACTTGATCTTGATCATGCAACACATCATCAGCTCAGGGTCATGGACATGGTGCCTTAAGTCGGCAGGCAGAAGGAAGGCTCAGTCCTCTCATGTGAATTCCTAACATCAGCTGGGTCAGGCTCCTGGGCACAGAAACCCTGAGGCCCCAAACGTTAGCCAGTAAAGAATGGCCCCTGCCCTTTCTGCATCCAACTCCTTCACTTCTTTCCTCCCAGAAGCACGAGTGAAAAAAGCACTATCTGGTTGAAGCGGGATTTCTGAGAGAAGAGTCCACTTGGGCCACTGCTATGTGTGGAACCAAAATAGTTTACCTGTGAGGTACAGAACTAGCCCCAGGCTAGAAAGAACACAAACAGAACTAACTTTATGGGAAGGTAGGATTCAAGGGATTTATATGCTTTCTGATGTCTAATCAGACAGGCCAATCATGAGAGTCTGTCATGTACACAACACAGATGGAAACTATTACAATGGAAATGAACTCATCAAGAGGGAAAGAGATCCTGTTTGGAGATAAGAATGACGTGTCTTAGTACAGGGCAGTTGATCAGCTTAGCTGACAGTCTCGGTGGATAAGGAGGGCAGGAGAAAAGAAAGAAGACACTAAAAAACCTCATCATCTGAAAGATAGCTGTATTCCCAGCACTGAGAATATTGCCCAGCACAGGTGGGTACTGAAAAAAAAAAAAAAAAAGAAAAGAAACTTTAAAAATACATGCTTTTTAAACAAATGATTGTTTAACTTTTTTCTCCTTCCTTTTCAAAATTTAGCCCACACACATACCACAATTTGAACAAAGAGAACAAACATCTACTCAATCCTGGATCCTACAATGGTTACAGAGCAAATATGAGAATCATAATAACAGTAATATTGGGAAACTCTTTGGTGCTGAAGAGTTTGGAAAAAAAGTTTTATATCTTCTTTATCCCTCTCATAAAAACCTGTTATATAGCCCTTACATACACAAAACACAAACTTTTAATATGTGAACATGTAAACATAAAAATGAAACAAAATCTGTGTGCCATGAACATTCTTATGCTCATTTTACAAAAGCTTTTCATCAGTGAAAAAGTGGGGCTTAGAAAATTTAAGTGATTTGCCTCAATAATAAATGTTAGAATCAAAATTCTAATTCAAAGCTTCACAGTTCTGAATATTAAAAACAATTTTTAAATAACATATTTTTATCAAAAAGTGGTTAATTAAAATTTGCTATATACAAAGCACCAGCTGGACACAAACACACGCCCATGGCCCCCACCATGGCACATGGGTGCTTGTGGACATTCTTCTAACTTCCCATGGTGGGAACTCTGTAGTCAACTAAGCCTAACTTAGAGAAAGATGTTAAGAATTATGAATTATTTGAACTCTATAGTTCTATAATTCATTCTGTGCTAATGACACTAAAGATGATTGATTCTAAATATCCATATAATACAGTGTGTTCTGACACAATGGGTCTTTCTATGGCTGATGTATCACTCACAAGTCCCAATTTTAATTAGACATGTAATCTATCATAAAATATTTTATTTGATCCCTAGAACATTAGGAATATTATATATTATGGGGCTGCCTACACATGATGATAATTATCACAATTCTTTAGGAAATGTAAAGAGGATACTAAGTTTACTCTAACAACACATTTGCTTCATGTCATCTTAAAATGTCTTCACTCCCTCTTCATCTTCTTTCTTCTCTTCCCCTATTCCTTACTCTTTCTGTCTCATTTTGTTTCCCATATACACCCATATACAGCAGAGTAAACCCAATGTCTGTGATATTAAGATAAATTTATTAATGTGAAGAAAGCCTATAAGGAAGGCTCTTCTTTATCAAATGCTATGCACAGAACAAAGAGGTAATCCAGGGTACGTAGGGTCAGGCAATAAGTGCCATAATATAATGAGAGATGGAAGGAGACATCTCACATCTCTCCTTGTCTTTGATCTCTGCCAATTCAAAAGCAATTAGCCTTCTGCTGAGTTAGCACAAGGATTCCATTCTCTGGGTTTCCATCCTGATTACCCAGCTTTCTGGGCCTTTAGGGGTTTCTCCTTCACCAGACTTTAGAGTCCACACCTCTCAAAACTAGCTAAGAACATTGCCTGGCTCACAATAGGCACTCAGATACTGTTTATTGAATGAATAGATAGATGGATGTATGCATGAATCACCAACTCCCTCTTTTCACTGAATAGCCAGTAAGGAAAAGAAATACTTTGAGTAGATTTGTCTGGTCATCTCAGGACAGGAAAGCATATGCTCTGATACATAAAGACTTTTCAGGTACATTCTGAAAGAAGCAGTCTCAAGGAGTTGATAAAACTAGGTTTTACCAAATAATTTTTTTAATGATTTACACAAAGAGACATAAAAGTGTCATGTTGTCCTTTTGCAAATAAAAGTCTACCTGCATTAACAGAAGATACTATCATATCTCAGTGGGAAGCATACCAGAAAATTACTGAACTTGAAGCTTTCATGAATAAGTAGCACATGATTGAAGGTCAAGTTGGAATTACAAAAGAAGGAAGACACAGCAAATCCTCTCACTGGACAAGAAGAATATTTACTACCACTGGGCCCATAACTTCCAAGGACCTTCAAAGATACTAACACTGGGCCAGGAATGGGGAGATCCAGGCAGGGCCCAGCCATAGACAGGTTGGGTAAGAGCCATTCCAAACCTCAGGACCTCATCTCAAGCAGGGTTGCAAAACCAATCCATACACTGACTGATCAGTGAATGCAGAAGTTTTAGAAAGTGTTAAAATGCTCTGCCAAGGTGAAATATTATTAATCACCTGGATGGAAGGTAACTAAATACCTAACATGCAGAAAGAAATACAACTCCTTACCCTTCGCAGATAGGTGGCCTGAGCAGGCTGCTCTTAAAAACTGACATTGATCTAGGGATTTCTTATATAGGTATATGCCATTCATATGTGTTATTTAAATTATAAAATTAAACAAATTTAAAACCAATTAGATATCATACTTAGAAGACTGGTTAACAAATTACAGTGCTGCATACCTTGCCGACCATGGGGGCTTGGACCTAAATACAGTGATAAGGAGAATGCCCAGCACATACATATGACACACAGACAAGAAGCTACAGGACAGCGTGAATGATACAGTCTCTTTTACATAAAATAATGTGTATGTCTTGAGATATATAAAAATTTAAAAATAGTTGTCTCTGAGGTAAATGATGGCGTGCCAGGGGCAGAAAGGAATTTATATTCCTGTCTTACTTGGATGTTTTACAAGCACACATTACTTTTTAAATATGAAGTATTACTTTCAAAACACTGACAGTGTAAAGTTTTTATTCATTCTTCTCCTTTTGAACTACCTGTAAATATGCAAAATGTAAGGCAAGGGTTAGTAAATATAGTATAGGATTATGTCTGGCTCTCCTACCAAGCCAGGCCTGTTTTCTTCACTCCCCTTCCCTCCTAGCCTCCTTACTCTCATTCTTTCCACAAAGCTAACCTACAGACCTTAATCCAACCAAACTCCACATTGAGCAAGGACTTTCTGAATATCTCAGTAACACCCCTAAATTTAGGCATACACACACACACAGTCACTGTATTCATCCAGACAGCATCTAATAGCATCCACTCTGGTATAATCTGGGTCTCAGACAAATACTCTTTCTGATTCCCAAGGAAAACTCAGAAGATATCAGGTCATCTGACACCAAGTTGGGAACTTCTTTTTATGGGCTCAGCTTGTCTGCTTATTCTAAGAGATACAAAATCGTAAGACTGTAAACCTGGGTACAGAAGTATCTGAAACTTTCACTTTATAGTGTACTACCAGTTAATCTCAGAAAGGGTTTACTGAACTGCCAAGGCCCTCCTGGAACTCTGAGCTCTACTCTCATGGCTACAGAGGTATTAATTGTCTATTCTACTCCCTTGTCCACCCTACCCTCATCCTCCTACCTTCTAATTTCATCAGTACTCAAGTTTTTGTGTAAAACTGTCTCCTTGTCTAGTCAAACTTTGCTTGCTGTTTGAGAAATACTATTTATTACATTTATTATTTCTTTTCAAATGAGTAAATTGGAATTTTAGATTAAAAAATTGTTCTTCAGATTATAACATGCATTTCCTGTTCCAAATACTAATATTTTAAGCAGTTGTCTCTGAAGAGTATTCACAAGTCTTACAGAGCAGGATAAAATCATCAGTAAGTGTAAAACCATCCCTTAATATTAATATAAGGTATATTACATTTTCTTAATCATAAAGACGGTGACTAACAGCATCTCTTTATACTACAACAATGTTGGTAATTTCACAACTCCAATATGCCATTTTCTATCCATGTCAATTAATTTCTCAGGCATATTAAATTTACCAAAGAAAGAAGGGTAGACATGTGAAAACTGCATATTCTCACTAATAATTAAAGAAATGCAAACCAAATCAAAGTGAAACCATTTTTACCTACCCAGTTGGAAAAGTTTTATTTTTAAATGCATTGGAAAACTAATATTCAATCCTGATAAAAATTGGGTGATAGTGGTGTCTCCCACATGGCTGGAAGGAGTGCAGATCAGGACAGAGTTCCTGAGAACAATTGCACATTTTGTAATACATATTCAGAACCTTTAAAACGAGTCTTTTACCTTCCTAATCTCATCCTGGGAATCCGCCCAAAGTACAATACCAGCACCACCAGAATGGCGGGCTCATGTCAAAGGGAGACAAGAGCCAACTGAAAAGGTTTCCAATGGCCAAAGCTGGAGCAATTGAGCAACAAAATAAAGTAGCATCAGATTATAACCCAAAGTATAAAAGAAATATCCATGAGCACATACTGGTATGAAAAAAATAAATTAAAAGTGGGAGAGAACAGATAAATCTCCCATACAGAATAACTCCAAATAATTTATGGGCATACTCCACGTTTCGGGAGGTGAAGCATAACTCCACACTCCTTAAGAACTACTGCTACATGCAACACAAATAAACTTCACAAATGTGCATACTGAGTGAAAGAAGCAATAGAGAAAAGAGAACCATATAATTCTATCTGTACGATGTACAAAAACAAGTAAACACAAACCATGGTGCTGGAACTGAGGATAATGGTTATCTCTGAAGAAAAGAGAAAGGATAATGATTAGAAGGATGCCCAAAAGAGATTTCTGAGATTCTGGCACTGTTCTATTAAACTTGATCACTAATCTATGTTCCATCGATGATCTGGATCAACTCAATAACTTAAACTTGACCACGACCTCACACTAAGCATGAAATCAATTTCAGTTCAGGAAAAAAAATGTGAAACTGATTTTAATATAAGTGTAGGGATCAATTTATTTTTTTCCATATGGTGAGCCAAATGACCCAGCAGTATTAGTTGAAAAGACTGTTATTTTTCCATGTGGTTCTGTTCTTGGACTCTCTTTTCAATTCCATTTGTCTATTTGCCTATCCCCATGCAAACTTTACTGTCTTAATTACTGTGGCTTTATAATATAGTCTTGATATCCAGTAGAGTCAGTGCCACAACCTTATTCTTTTCCAAGATTGTCTTGGATTCCTGTCCTTTTGTATTTTTTATACATATTTTGGAATTAGCTTGCTAATTTCCACACAATTTCACACATAACTGTTGGGAGCTTCTTTGAGGACAAGTATGCATTGCCTTGCATATGTTATGCCCATATTTCTTCCCTTGCCAAATCCCAGAGCATAGTGTTTCCCTTCACCTAGGGTCCCTGAGTGGAGTCAATGTCACAAAGAGCCCTCATGCCCATTAATACATTATGAATGTGCAGCATGAGCAAGAAATAAACGTTATTTATTGTAAAAAGAAAAAAAAAACTATATGGCCCTAAAAATCCTATGACCCTGGGTAAGTAGGAGGGGTCAGAAGAAAAAGATTAAAGAATAACTCTGGATTTATTTTAAATATTTGAGCTACAACAATATACACTCACACAAACACAGTATGAGATACATGAATTATGAATTGTATTTGGAACATCTGAGTTACTTTCAACTCTCTGAAATCAACTCAAGTTATTTACCAGATGGCAAATTCTGGAAATAAATGTAAAATATGCAAAAAAAAAAAAACCTGTCTGACTTTTACATGAAATATAGAACACCTAATTATAACTTGACATTTTAATTTTGAGAAAACAATATAGAATTTTTATTTCTAATACCAGCTTTGAATGATCATCAATTTTGGTTTGCAAAAAGGTCTATGTTTTACAAGCCAGTCAGTATTTCCCATTTGTGATTTTTTCTATTGGACAATAAAAGCCATATGGGCTAAGAATTCATCAAATCAATAAAAAAAATATGCAAATTCTTATAATACGATGTGCCCCTAAACTTTTAAGAACCTCTGCAAAAGTTTTTTGTGTATATCACGTTAATATTTACTATATAATAAAATTATGTAGTAATAATACACAATCTTTATCTAAAGTCTTATGATTCTTCAACATTTATCCTTGCTACATTGCAGCACATAAATCATGCAGGGGAATTCTCATGATACCTATTATACAGGGCACAGAATTACTTTGATTTAATTCTCAATAAGAAGTGAAGCAGTAACTTGTTACTTTAGACGGGCAAATCAATATCAAATGCTTGTTCTAAGACTGGGTATCACTCTAGTCATGCAAGTAGCTTGAAAACCTGAAATATTAGCACTAGCAGAGTGACTGCTCTATTTGGTTTCCAAAGGTTTTCCTGTGTGACTCTATACTTACTTTTATGCCAAAGAAAATCAATTTCTTTACTCAACTTGTCAATCAGAAAACACATCTAGAACAGTGATTTCATTGGAACACATAAAAGTACACAGAATAATAATGTAAGATGAAATGGAAATATAAAATGGCATTACATATAAAATATACAGAATAAAATTAACAAACACATAATAGAATTAACAAACATATAAATATAGACTTAAATGCAAAAAAATATATAGAGACATTAAAACTAACTGACAAAAATCAATTGATCTGATTTCTTCCTAACTTCAGTGTTTGAATACACCAATCCCTTTTCAACTCAGAATTTAAAAATAAAAATAAATAAAACAACATTAGAATAACTAGCTTTTCCCCTTACAGTGAAAGTCCACATAAACCTAATTTTCCTTTTTTTTTTTTTTTTTTTAGCGATGAACACTAAACTTTCTAGTGGGATAATAATGTTGACACATTTATATCAGATATCAATGAAGAAAACATTTCTCTTTAAAATGAAGAGACTAAGTGACTCTAAATTACACTTTACTAAACAACCAAGAAATATAGATGTCTGGCTTTTGATCTAGTGCCAATAACAGTCCCAGAAAGGTATACACTGGAAACCAAGGTAGAAAGCAACATAACACATTGATCTAATTATTACCTAAGCTCCCTCATTCCATTAAGGTCACTCAAGTTCAACATGCATGAAGTATTAAATGTCATCCACATTAACTGCCTCGTGTTGAGCTTCCTTTTATTTTAATAGATGAATACTATTAAGAACCAATCCTAATTCTAAAAAGTGAAGTCTGATCAAGAAAAGGAGTAGGCTTCTTCCTTGTCCTATTGTCCATTCACCTGGTGATCATCATGTCCCCCAACTGAGCATCCTTAAGGCCACCAAACGAGGCAGTGCACTGCTCCGTACCATCATCAACCATGCATGCCTTTGTGCCAACTACCAATTTCTACACTAGTACTATAACCAACTTCCTCCACTCAAATTTTAATCTTCAGGCCCCTGTGGAGTCACAGGTATGCACCCTTTAGGATGCTCAGGCTAAGAGCCAATCTTCCTTTATACCAGCTCTGTCAAACAAGGGTGCTTAGGAAGCATGTTTCACCCAAGTACCAGCAGCCTGCACCAGGCTATGCTAACGTGACCTTCACTGAATGAATCAACCTCTTTCCCTATCCAGAAATACCATCAGTGTGCAAGGAGCCCTCAAGTATGAAAAAATCATATTTATTCATACTAGCCATACCAATTAAATAAAATGACTGCTGTAGTGTATGATGACTCTTCAGTGAACGAAAGATGACCACATTCCTATAAGTGAAGTGACCTAATCATTTTTCAACCAGTCTCAGTCAAGAAGTTTATGGGTGCATAAACCAGAAAGTATGAGGCAGTGGGAAGGGTGCTACTTGGCGTCACAGGGTCTGAGTTTTACCTCCAGCTCTGCCCGTCACTTTGATTAAGCACTGCAAAGGCAGGAACCTCCCTTTCCATCTACACACCCTCAGTACCTACTGCTGCTCAGCATACTGTGGGCCCTGATGAGCACCTGTTCAATGTAAGAAGAAGAAAACATTTTGTGCAACCCTAGACACCTGTACAATACAAGTTTCCAGATCTTCAAAAAACAAGGACATAACAGTGCATGCATGCCTTCTACATGGGCTGTTGTGAGAACCAAGTGAACTAATAGATATTAGTTATAGCTATTTAAACAGCTACCTGTTAACCATAAAGTATGTTACAAAGATAAGTTCTAAGTAAAGAAGAATTATGGGAGTGGGGATGTTGGTAGCAATGAGGGTACTTCAAGAAACATGGCTTTCAAAAGCCCAAGTTTCTCCTCTGTCCCTTGAACCACTCAATCCATCTCTTGACATAGAAAGATGTTCAATCTACCAAGAGAGATCACTGACATGGTTCTAATTAAAACTGAAAGTGTGTGCCAGGCTCTGAAAAAATAAAGCGCTAAAGAAAATTTTTCAACCTCTTTCCTGACAATGGTTCCCACTCCTGAATTTCCCACTAACATGGATGATGCCACCACCCTCACAATGCCCTAGGTTAGAAGAGCCTCAGTCCACCTGTCACATTTGATTCCTTCTATTTAATATCACTGGGACTGCCCCCACATAATGCCCTAGGACGTTATACCAACTTTTTAAAAATTTAACTTCAGATCATTACAAATCCACTTTGGAGTTTGGGGATAATAGGTAAAGTATTTGGGGGGCAGTGGGGAGGGCAAAGGCTTATCATAACTCATAACATATTCAAAATAAATTCTGACAGATTAAAGAATAATTGTTTAAATAATAAAACAAGAAAAAAATATAGGTAAATATTTATGTGATCTTGGAAGGAGCCAACATTCCCAATCAATAAAGTAATGAGAGAGAATGCAAAAAATTGTGATTTGACCATGTAAAAATTCTCACAAAGTTAAAAGGTTAAAGATAAATATAAAATAAAGAAGAATATAAAATGCATAAAAAGGGGGTAATAGTCTTAATGTATAAAGAGTTCTTAGAAATAAAGAAAATGATTTTTAAAAATCAGCTAATAGTGAGTTAGGAAGTCAGGCAGAGACAGACAAATACTGTATGGGTTCACTTATATGTGGAATCTAAAAAAAACAAACAAAACAAAATAAATGAACAAACAAAACAGAAACAGACTCATAAAAACTGACCCCAAAGGGATAGTTACCAGAAGGGAGGGGGAGAGAAATGAGTGAAAAGATAAAAAGGAATATAGTCTATAATATTGTGGTAAGTTTGTATAATGACAGATGATAACTAAAATTAGTGGGGTATTATACATTGTAAGGTATAAAAATGCCAAATCACTATTGTATACTGAAAACTAATACAACTAATACAATATTATATACCAACTATGCTGAAATTTAAAAAAAAATTGAGTTAGGACACAAACAGTAGATCACAAAAAATAAAAATAAAAGGAAGAGAGAATAAAAATAATCAAATATGAACAAAGCTCAGATTGCCAGTAATTAAAAAGAAGAAAAAAAAAACAATAAAGAAATATCATTTTTCCCTACCAAACAGGCAAACAACTAAAAACTATCATACTCAATACTGACAACTGTATAGAAAAGCAGGAGGTCTCATAAGCTCCTGCTGATAGCAAAACAGGTCAAATCTTTCTGAAGGGAAACCTGGCGACAAATCAAAAACCATATAAAGCCTTATATCCTCCAACCAGGGACTCCATTTTTAAGTATGTTTGTTAAAGACATTATCAATGATCTGTGCTATGAATTTTGACAAGAATGTTCACCATAGCACATATTCATGTAACAGCTAGAGTATAAAGGGGAAAAAAAATTGAAATGTCCAATAGAAGGATGGTTAAACAAGTATGGGATATTTATGTAACTGAGTTTTATGAGTGTTTTTCAAGGAAGATGTAGTGGAATTTAATGATAAATGCTCACAATATTAGTGAAAACGCAAGATTCAAAACTATACAGAGTACGATCCCAACATGAGGAGAAGGGGAAAATATGAAATCAGGCATTTCATAGATATAGCCTGGTAAGAAGTCAACAACGGTAATCTCAGCTTGAACCTTGAGTGTCTGTAGGTTTTGTTTTGTAATTGTTTGATCTGGGTTTCTGTAGACTCTGAAATAGCAGGGGTAAAAGTCAGTGTTTCAAATTATAAAACTTTTGGCTTTACTTCTTTTCATCCCCCCAAAATCCTCACCAAGTCGCTAATGGAAAATTTCTTAAAGGAGAAATAGGGAAAGACAATACAGGCCTCATTCTCCTGCAAGGAAGTGCAAGACCTGGGACAGAAGGGTCAGTAGCCCCCGAGGGGTCCTCCAGAGGAAACAGGACACAGCAGAGGACCCAATGACACCTGGGTTGAGCGAATGTATATGCCCTGCCTGCTTTCCCACCATGCTCAGGGCATCATATGGTTTTATGCTCACAGATTTCAGCCAAACAGACCACCTGGCCCCTTATCTCATTCTCTCCAGAATCCCAGCCTTCCAGCAACAGTCACGATAATGTAAAGTTTCCTCAAGTTGAAAAACAACCTAGAGAGATCAATAATCTCCTGAACTACAATGTCCAAGCGTGTACATAGCAAAAAGACTGGGACTGCACTGAGCAAATGTGTTCTACAGAAGACCCAGAAAAGAGTAAACAATCTAAACCATTTTGGGGACTAATAATACAAAGAGAGCTTAGATTTTATTTCTCATATATTTTATAAACATTGGAGAGAGCAACTGAAAGACATCATGCAGCTTGCAGTTGGCACGGAAAGAGGCTGGGCTCCAATCCAAAATCCCCCCATGGTTTCACCCATGACACATGCATGCACTGAAGAGACCAAAATGTAACAAAGCATTCAAAGGATTTAATTTCCTTGGGTCATGGGACTATGCAACATGTTTATTTTCTTCTTTATAGTTTTTGTACTTTCGAATTTTTCTGCAATGAATCTATTTTGCTCTTAAGAGAAAAAATTATAAGTGCTTACATTTTTAATTAAAAGAAATACCATCTTCATTATGTTACTTTCCTGCTCAAAAATATAGAATGGCTTCCTAATAGCTGGTAGCTATCCAATCAAGTTTACAGTCCCCTTTCACAGGAAGTCTCCTTCCGTCGACCACACTCTGTTGACCCCCAACCCCTGCCACACACCTCGATCCTTACTCTCTGCTGGACCTTTCTAAATCTGTAGTCATTTGTTTGCTCAACATTATTAAGTACCATAATTACTGCTTACAACCTCCCCTGTTAGACTGTAATCTCCTTAAAGAAAGAAAACATGACAAATGACTTGGAATTCCACCTCTCTGGAGTCCCCAACACAGCCCTCCACACAAAGCGAGAGCTTCCTGCCCAGTGATTACAGCATTCCTTTGCTCCAAGAAAGTCCTAACCAGCCAAGAGGCTACCACTCTACTACTTCACCTAGTATATGCTGCTGAATTTCAAAAGCTCAAAACGGCCCCAAAGCCTACTCTCTTGACAGGATAGAGGGAAAACCAAGTAACGGACCCCTTTCCTAGTCATCAGCAGTAGGAGAAGAGAAGATGCCCCAGTTATCACATTAAAGGAGCACCAGGAAGCACAGATGAGAGCAGGATGTTGAGACAGCAGCTAAAACTGCTGCCAGCATTGCCAGCTCTGGGGCACCTGGCTGGCAAAGGCAATGCAGACCAAGGGCTCTGAAGCACCTGCTCACTCACCTGATACTTACGGACTGGCCTTTTCATTACAGGGTTTCCTCATGAACCATCACAAGGGAAAGGAGTCTTAGAAAACATGGTTTTGGGCTTGGGGAAGTGCTGACTGGCTAAGAAGTCAGCCCGAGTAGTGATGGGGCATAACCCTAAGAGGAGAGGACTCACTAGACTGCACACTTGGAGGAGGACAAGGAGGTGAGACTAACAGGTGGAACCTCACCCCGGTAGGGAACATGTTTTCGAACATGTTTTCAGTCAGACTTGTCCTACTTGCAGTGACGTACCACAGCAAGTTTCTTTACCTCATTATGCTTTCCTTCTTATTAGGATTTATAAAGATTTTTTTAAAAGGATAAGAGAGTTTTCATTAAATATAAGAAATACAGATGTGTAAGAAAAAGGTCTTAAATCTCTTTCAACTTTTCCCTCTATTACCACCCTGTCTAATCCAACCATCTTTCCATGTGCCCTCAATTCAACAAAATAGGGCAAGAACAAAATCTTAAGTTCTATTCTATGAACTCTAAAAAAGATAAATTCTATCTCAATGCAAATAGCCCCTAGTCCTGAGGAGGGCTGTATGCATCCTTCTTGATCACCTTGAACTTCCTAATAAACCAGTGCAAAAGAAATCCTGAAACACTCTAGATTAATATTTACTATCCTATGCCTCCCTCCTGAACTGGAAAGACATTAACTCCATTGACTTTGGCAGTTTCTCCCGGCAAACTGAAAGGCAGTATGGAGTGTGGCTAGAAGCACAAAGCTTAAAGTCTGTACCTCTAGCAGGACCCAGTTCCACAACGTGCCAAACAACTACCTCAGAAAAACTATCATTGTCCTATCTGTAAGGTGGGCATAAACACACTGATACCATACATACTTTCTGGATTTTTGAAAAAATTAAGAAACTGCTCCTGCACTGTAAAACAGTATTCAAGTAAAAAAGCAATAAAATATAGTTATGCGATGACAGAAAAACTGGTATGAATAACAAAACATTAAAATCTGTAGGGCAGGTTCTATCGGGGGCTGAGGATTTGGCTCAATTACTACTAAGTTTTATTACTGAGCTTCTTACAAAGCAATCAATTTTCAAAATTTAAAAGCACATACAAATTAAAGTCGAATGTGTTAGGTGTGCTTTAGTGGTGGATCCTCCTAATGGTGGTGAAAGGGTCTAGACTGCCAGTTATGAACATCTCAGCATCTTTATTTCTTTTACTCCCTGGAGGTGAGGAGCAGACAGACTCAACACCAGCTTTTCAGGCTGAGGGGCCCGCTCCAGTGGCTCAACATGTCACTCGGGCTCACAGTCAGCCCAGCCAAATCCCCATCAGGGTTACAGCCTTCCTCTTCATCACCTTCAAAGTCAAGCCAACCCAGGTCTCTGGGTCCTCCGAAACAAAACCGATACAGAGTTAAAACCATGTGCAAAGGCATCACCTCATGAGGGTAAAAGTCTTGCATGACTGATGTTCGCACAGAAGTTCGGTAAGAGCCTCCTAAGCATATGGTATTCTCCGGTTCCATAAAAGCAGAAGACAGGTTCATAAAGAAACTATGAAATGGCCTCATCTCAGAGGCATGGCTTCCACCACACCTGAACTTCAGGGAGCCAAGTGTTTTTTTAAATATACCTTAGAAAATGCCTCAATCATAAGGAAGGATCATATATGCTGGGCACTGTCAATGCTTATCTAAAAGCCAGTGTAATGCTAAGCAAAATATTCTGTTAACAGTAAAAGAAGTGTCAGGATTTTAATTCTGGAATGCTAAGTCAACTCATCTTCAATGTTTTGTGTTCAGATGACAGGCAGGCAGGCAAAGCCAGAGTTTATGCTTGTTCAATTAATCAAATAACCTCCATGCCACTTATCCTTGGAACTGGCATTAGAAAAGCCCCCGTGTGCCCCCAAATCATATAAATTCCATGGTTCCTTATTCATTAAATCCAGGTTAGCCTATGCTGATATGTCATATTTTGACATGTAGCCACAAGGGATATACAATCAAAATTAAGAGGTGACCTTAGCTAAAATTGGCATGTCCCACTGCAGTGAACAATTTATGACTACACAAGGATAAAAATGTATAGATCTTTTCTCTAAATGACAAATACGAAACTCTTAGAAACACAGAGGTGCATAATTCATTTGTTCCTTTTGCATACAGTATTTCTTTTAGCTTTCAACCAAACATATGGAATGTTCACATCATAGCAAGTACACACGCGATTATTACATTTAATTACATACAGACTTTCAACACTACTATCGCCATGCTATTTATTGAATAAGCCTGTAATGTTGGTAAAATTCGATTTTTCTCTTGCTTTAAAGTCTCCCATGGCTTCCCTCTGCATTTGGAACAAACACCAAATTCCTCTCCATTGCCCCCAAATCTCTAGTCATACCCACTGTCTGAGCCCATCTCGTAGCATCCCCACCCCATCCCGTACCTCTCCACCCCTGGCCCTGCCCCACATCGTGTATTCTGCCTGGCACACTGGCCTTCCTTAGTTCTTTGTCCTGTGAATGGGCTTGGAGAAAGGCCCTTGTCCCTGCTGTTTCCTCTGTTTGTCTGAAAAGCTTTTTCCCAAGACCTTCCTGTGTCTAACCCTCAGATCCCAGGTCAAATGTCACCTCATCAGTGGGGCTTCCCTGACCACCCACTCTAAGTGTTACCCTCCACCTACAATGACTGTCATGGCCCCCTCACCCATTTTACTTGCCCTTGAGCACAAATGTATTTCATCTGGAATCTGCTGTTCCTTTATTATCTGACCCACACAAATGTAAGCTCCAATAAGAAAGCCATTTCCCTTCACTGTAGTGTCCAGAACTGTGCCTGGCACACAGTAGGTCTACAGTAGGTGTTTGTTATATAAATGAACACTGTGCTAGAAGATGGACAGAGCAAGGTACAAACATGGCGATCCACACCCCTGAAGCTATCTAATTACTGAGAAACAAACGGACAAATGGCAGTCAAGAAACAAAAAATATCCAGAATTGCATACTAAATTATGATTAAGTAATCAAAGTTAGCTGAATGTACCCCACATGATAAATTGTTTAATAAATGTGAGTGGCCTGGCTGTGAGCCTTCAGAGGTTTGATGATGAAGAACTTGATGAACTTCTCAACCGGGTGCAGGGGAATGAACATCTGTGTCTCCCACAGTTCTGTATGTTGAAGTCCTAACTCCCAATGTGAAAATGCCTGAAGGCTGGGCCTTTGGAAGCTAGTTAGGTTTAGATGAGCTCATGAGAATGGTGACCCTATGATGGGATTAGTGTCCTTACAAGAAGAGGAAAAGAGACCAAACTTCTCTCTCTGCCATTGCAAGGAAACAGCCAGAAGGCAGCTTTTTGCAAGCCAGGAAGAGGGATATCACTGGAAACCAAATCTGTTGATACCTTGATCTTGAACTTCTAGCCTCCAGAACTTTGAGAATTAAATGGCTGTCATTCAAGCCACCCAGACAATGGTAGATTTGTTATAGCAGCCAGAGCTGACTAACACACATGGTGTCTGATGTGGTACCTACTGCCTGGAACGTCAGAGCTGCTCAATAAATATCCCTGAGTTTTGAAATATTTAAACTAAGAAAACTCAAAATGTTTAGTTTTCTCAGTGAATATTTTTCAAGACCACTTCTCTGTAACCCCTAGTGATGTTTCTCTCCAGCATAAATAGCAGATATGTAGATATTAAAATTAGGCAGTATAAAAATCACCCATGAATGCAGGTATGACACAAGTCAGAAATTTTTTTTAAGTGGGGAAAAAATTATTTTCAGCCTCACAAATTTGAAAGAGGCTTTCTTTGCAAGTACAAACAGACTTCAGCTTTTTCACATTTCTCATGCCCAGAAACTGGGACATTAAAATGCCAGAAACCCTTTCAATATCCTAAACCATGTGATAAATGTAGGAGAAACTCTCAAACAACCAAGATAACTTTTGTGGAGCTGCCAAAGAACCAGATGCTGCTTTCAAAAGAATATCAGTTTGGCTTGGAAAAAATGTGGGGCCTCAGCCCCAAACGGGAAGGGCAGGTGGGATGACACAGTATGCAATGCACATCCCTAGGCCCCTCAGCAAGCATCTCCTTCTGATAGCAACACTGTGTGACTACCAGGCTTGGTGGCATGTGCAAAACGCAGGCTCTGCTGTTTCTAAGGACAGAAATTGGAAGGACTTGGTCTGTGGCCATGAACAATGAATTCTGCACAATTACATGGGGAGAATGTGATATTGAAAGAGATGCGAAATAGCTTCATTGCACCTGAGATTTTTATTTTCAGAGAAATTGAACACAGATGAAAGGGGAAAAGTAGCTGTATTCTAAAAAAGTTTCACGATGCAGGGTACTAGAAAACAAAACCTTTTTTAACCGATATGCACAACAAAGAGCAACTGTGTTTACTACTGCCATCTACCAAACTATCAAGTGTGTGAACTTCTGCTGAGCTTTAAAGGGCCCTATTCACACACATTCATTTTCACACAGTCCTGTGAAACTTGCATGATGATTTGGCTTGAAATATTGAATTCAAAGGTTTCTGTAGTTGTGGTGATTTCACATGTCTTTATTTTTAAAGAAAACCTAGACTGCATTTCTGCATTTGCAGCCCCTCATAGAGTTCATCGAGTTTAAATTTGCTGCCAAAATGATTTTTTTCAGTGTCTTTAACACTGGTGGACCTCCTGAGAGCATGTGCACCCTGGGCTTTCATAATTAGGCAGCTTGCATCTAAGCATCTCAGCTCTGATAATTAGATCTCAAGGCACTGGGCTCCTTCCCATCCGGCCACAGGGCCAGAAGGGAACACATTTGGGAGCTGTGACTGTGAGCAGCGTTCCCTGGCATGCCCTTCCTTGTCACCTTATCGATGACAGAGTCAAAACCTGGAGGGCAGGGACATATCCTCCATTTCTGCCCTCCCTCCACACCTGGCAGAACACTCTCTTGGGGAAGTCTGCTCATAAACATTCATTTCCTGGTAGTAATTGTATCTATATATTCATAGATAATTCCACGTTTTGAGTGAAATAGTTCTCTTTTCATTTGCCTCTGTCCTCTAAGACACAAATACTGGGAATGGTACAAAGAGAAAATCTCCAGACAAAAATACTGAATTTATTCAGAATTACCCCCTTGTCTCTCCTCCACTGCATCAGTCTGCATGAGTTATAGAGTGTAATGAACTTCAAGGTCTTTTATCAAGATATTTTTCACTCTCAACAACCAACATAAGTTCACTTTCCTGACTCGATGCAATAGTCAGCAGCTAAGAGAGTAAATTCCCTAAGCAGTTAAACAGAAATAAGGCCTACCTCACTTTTTCTTTCTGGGTTGGCCGGCCTTTTGCTGGTTCACTGGCCAGTGGATGTTTGACATGGCATTCGATTTTGGTTGATATTTGAGGTTATCTGAGGTTGATATCTGAGTTTGAGGGAAACTGATATGTTTATATCCCTTCAAAAGTAATCTGCAGGTGTGCCAAAGAGGAAAAAGAAAACAGTACTATTCATTCAAGGGTCCGTTGACCTTTTCCATCCCACTGCTGTCTCACTGTCTGGTAGGTCACACCACCATGTTAGCAGTGCTACAGACCTAGAGAGACTGATAGGAACTAGGTGGCCTGGGAGTGACAAGTACAGGATGGCAATCTGTTTTGGGAGACAGCTCCTCAGCCCTGAGGCTCCTGAGCACCTCCCTGGCAGAATTAGCCACCCTCATAAAACTCAGGGCTGTCACAGCACTGGCATGAAAGGAGAGGAAGGGGAAGGGGAAGGAATAGGCAATGGCAGGGGGATGGGGATGGCAAGAATGAGAGGAAGTGGAGGAATTGGGTCTTTCCTTTAATCAAGTGGCCAGCAGTAGCCAGAGGACTGTGAAATCACCTCAGAATCTCAAGCAGGCCATGAGCTAGGGAGCAGCTGACTGTCAGCAGTCACTACCCACCAGCAGCAGTCATATTTTCCCGTGTTCTCTCTGCTTCTGAGCAGCACAGGAAACAGACAAGCGACTACAGACAAATTTACTTCTTAAGAACAGCCATCATTATTGAGTTCTCACGACGTGTCAGGGAGTCTGCTAAGAACTGCCTTAAGTCTTCCCTTTAAGGGTACCAGGAAATATTTACTTTTCTGGGAGATATAAATATATAAATATTATTTCTAACCTACTCTGCAATCCTGCTATGTTGGTGTATAAGTCAGGCTTCTCCAGAGAAACAAAACCAATAGGATGTGTGCGTGTAAAGAGATTTGTTATAAGGAACAGGCTCATGCAATTCTGGAAGCTGACAAGTCCCAGATCTGCAGGGTGAGCCCACAGGCTGGAGACCCAGGGGAGCCCACAGTGCAAAGCAGTCTCTGCTGTATTTCTCTATGTCCCCAACAAGCCTGAGTCTTAGAATTCTCCAAAAATTACTAGGTAGCTTCGATGTGCCAGGCCAAACAAGGGTGGAACACAGACCCTGTCCTGATAAGCCTTTCCATTCCCCCGCTCTAGGATAAACCCAAGAACAACCTAAATAAAATAAACAGAAAATTGAAAAACAAAAAACTAAAAAAGAACTCATAGCACATGGCCTTAACAATTTCTTTTTAAATTCAGTTAGAGTGATTAAAATCTTGAGTTAAAAAAAAAAAAGTCAACTATAAGCTCTATTCCAATGTTTATCAGTGCAACAGCACTTGAGTTCTTCGTTCAATCATTAATGTCCTGATGGAATTCTCTGTAAAGGGGTAAAGCATCACGTTCTTTGTGACAAATTAAGCTGCAAAGCTGTTTCCTCTGTTCTCTGGATTCTCGCTTATATTAACGAGCACCATAAAAGAAAGCCTTTACAACAATATTTATTTACAGAAACAAACATTAATTCAAAGCACTTAGAAGCAATATGTGCACTGAGGGGATACGCTCGAGGAAACCCCAGTACTTTATCATGTTGTAGATATTATTACCACAGTACCTGCCCACTCTCAGTACTTCATGTCTGTCGCATCCTCCAACCACAGCTGTGCTGGTGACGCACCTGCATATTAACCATGGTAATGACAGCAGTAAACATCACATTTCATCCTTTGTCAGAACTGCCTAAGAATACATAAACATGACATATTTTTAAGAAGAAATGCATCTTTGTCATTTACAATTTAACAAAGATAAAGCCATGACAAATATCACAGGCTATAAATAAAGATGTCTACCATTGTACTACACTTATTCATCTCCAGGTTGAACAAATGTTAATTATAGAGAACTTGAAAATGAGACTTGTTAATGTCATTTTTAATTTAGCATGTTACAGCGTCAATGTTTTCCATTGTATTAATTTACACCTGTTATCACAAGCTTCATTATTAGGTTTATAGTAGAGCAGCTCTCTGAGACTCTGAAATTTGCTTAAAACAGCAGAAACAATTACTAATTATAAGGGCATGTTTACTTTAATTATCTTTATTTCCTACTCTAGTTTTATATGTAGTATACTATGGAAGTGTATGATTTAATTAGTGAAACCCATTTATCACAAGCAATTTCTCAAATGGATACTGCTTTAAAAATACAACAGATTCATTCAGTTTCATAGATTTCTTGGTTGATATTTCTACAGTGAGACATCAAAATAGAAATTTTTCACTTATGATCTGAGTATTCCCCACTTTTGTTCCAAATACTGCAATAATTATCAATAACAAGAATTTAACTCTAAAATTGTTAATGCAAATTTTAAAATACAGTATACAAAATTTAGAAATCTATAAACTCAAAATTTTTAAGTCTGCATTCAAAGTGAACAGGCTTTTATTTATTGATAGTCACATTCACAAATTTCATTTAAAACTTTTAAATATATAAAAAGCAAATTCCTTTTTAAAAATAGAAAGAACATGACTTTTTCTCCCTAGAATCATGTCTCTGGCAATTCCTCCCTCCAAATATCAGGGCACAGTAACCACCAATGCAATACAGGAATACCTGAAAGATATTGTGGGTTCGGTTCCAGATCATCATAGCAAAGTGAGTGTTGCAAAAAGGCGAGTGTTGCAAATATGCAAATTGTAATCTCTTTGCTAGTGGAGGGTTTTGCTTCCAGTTTGTAAAAAACAAACAAAAAACAAAAAACAAAAAAAGACAAAGACAAAAAGAAACACGAAAAATGCAACACCTGTGAAGCTCAATAATGCAAGGTGCAATAAAAGGAGGCATGCCTGTAATTGATTCAGGATGCTGACATCAGTAGATGTTAAAACTCCTAGGAAAGATTGCTGGAGAATGCAATATTCACCTGGTCTCAAAAGAGTACCTCACAGGCCATTTAATCACAAAAGGAGAAAATGCCTTTGGAGTGGAAAAATCTGCTGGGCATCACCTTAACCACAAAACCAAATCCGGTGCCACCACTAACAGTACAGACGGAGACAGACTAAATCTGTGTGCTCCCTGAGGTGCTGCCTTGGGAAGGCAACTGTTCCTAGGTGGCATTCTCAATTCTTATAAAACAGCTGACCAGATACCGACTGTGGGACATTCCACAATAACTACCTCGGACTTTTCGAAACAGCCAATGTCACAAGAGAATCTGAAAAAGGTGAAGGGCTAGTCTAGATTAAAAAGAGACTAAAGAGATGTGACAACTACATACAACATGTGATCTTTGATTAGATCCTGGATTTAAGGAAAAAACACCTACAAGGAAAATTACTAAGACAACTGGAGAAATTTGAGGAAGGACTGAATACTAGATAACATTACATGAAGGCTAAATTTTCCTGGTGTTTAATGGTAATAGATTGAAACATTGCTGGAGGCAAAAATGACAGAACAGAAGCTGTCCTACTTTGGACACATCATGAGAAGGCAGGGTTCTCTGAAAAATTCTGGGAAAAGTAGAAGGCAGCAGGAAAGGAGGAAGACCAAACATGAGATGGACTAACTCCATCAAAGAAACCATAGATGTGGGTCTACAGAAGCTGAGCAGGCCTCTTGAGGACAGAACACTGCGCGCAGATCCTGTTCACAGGTTACCAGGAGTTGGAGCTGACTCCCCGTCCCGTAACAAGAGAATAAACTAATTCTCAGGACATATACCTGAAATGGTTAGGAATGAATTGTCATGATCTGCAACATTCTTTTGACTGTTCAGAAAACAAAGGAGAGCTATAAGCAAGTGTAGCAAAATGCTGATAAATGGGGTAAAAAGTTTTTTTAAGTTCATTACACCCTGTTTCAACTTTTCTAAAAGCTTAAAATCTAAGGTTGGGAAAATATTAGCAGTCCAACAGGCAGAGTGGGAAGCCAAGTCAAGAATATTCTTCATAGTGCTCACCTACAGTTTTTCAAGAAATGTTACATCACTATTCTGAATGTCAGCTTTTTAGCACGACTATTAAATCCATTAAAATGGCAGAGTCACACTTGGAAATGGCTTCAGTTTCTCAGTATATTGATTCACAATGCTCCTGTGAAATATTATAGTCACCTTATGTTTTTAGACCCCAGAAAGGATTCACCCACACAGCAGCCAAGACACTTCTCATAAAGATTCACCCCACCAGCCCAGATGAGAATTCCAGTACTTGGTTTTGTTTGAAAAGATGTATCTATAGAGTATATTTTGTTTAATTTTAAGATACTACTTTTCATAAGTCCCACAACACTACACTTTTATACACTTTCTTAATAAAGTAAACACTGGTACATAGAGGATTTTGCTCAACTACAAGAAATTCCCAAGAACTCTAAAGGGCAGTGTGTTTCTCACTCATCTCCAAGCAGCCCCCTGCTGTTCCTACAAATGCTGATAGGCTGGACCACCCTCATCAATTCCCATACAGCAGGTGACACTGACAAGGCCAAGCCCACTGCACTTTAATTGTGGGTGAACAGCCAGCAAGGAATCAGTCCCACTGCAGAAGACCATCCTGGGGCCACTGTCCCCAGCTTGTCCCTAGCCAGACAGATGGACTGCACGACACGCTCTCTGCTGCTCCCTGAGCTGCTACTGTACTTTCCAGTAATTGCAGCATTTTTAGGAATGCTGGGGACATTATTTTTTCATTCAATTTCTGATTTCTGTTCATGGCAGTGTCTTTTTCTTCCAATTCCAACAGTCATTTCGACAGTCTTCTTTAAACATGGTTATCCTGCTGGTTATGGTAGATAACAAGCCACTCTGTTTAGTATCTGCCCACTCCCAACCCAGCCCTGGATTTTTAACCTGCAGAGTAGACCACTCCTAAGGAAGGAAGAAATGTTTCCAGAATGAGTTAGAATACCCAAGCTGAGCCAAGATAATGCCTCTGAGGAAGGTGCAGAGGGCTGCTAGTAAGACTAATTCAGGGTTAGTTTAGGCTGGGCTTGCCAATCCATGGATAGATCAACAGCTCATTAGCTTTTAACAACAGTCTTCACACATACTGCCCTGGCATGTTCTGAAACCAAAAGTGGACCTTCTACCTCCAGAGAAGAATTAGGATGAGGCTAAGCTTGACAGGAGAAACAAGAGAGGCTAGCAGTGACCCTGATTAAGCAGTAGTTGTCTCTCTGCCACCCTTTGCCACACTATAAAAAGTTAAAAGGAAAAAACTAATGTGGCTCATAGTTCCTATCTGCCATGTATGGAGAGTTGAAATTAAAACCCAGAGAGCTTTACAGGGGGACGTGATTTGTGTGTGCACCTCAGAATTTATATATGTACAACACACACTGTACGTGTGTTTCAAGAAGCAGGATAAGTTTCAGCAAAATGCAACTTTGGCCTTAGAAACGAGGAACCCAGGAACCCGAGTAATTAGATTACAATCTTTCCAACACTGTGGGAGAGATTTGATCAATTAAGGCCATGATCAGTTACATTATTTGGTTTACCTAAGTAATGGACCCTTAAATGTAATCAATATCTCTCCAGGCTGCGAGTCTTCAAGACCTGAGATACAGTCAACAAAAAACACAAATGGATTTTCAAAGGGCCCTAGGATGTTCAATCACATAAAGGGCTGGAGGGTGAGTGGGGAGAAAACAGATTGTGAGCTCGTTGTGTGGAGTTTTTCTTGCCTTCCCTCTTGTGTGCTACTGTCATGTTTGGTCACTCACATATGAATTACATTTGTTTTACCAAAGAGCCTTAATCCACAGATGAGCAGCCATGCCACTCAGTTTCTTTTTAAATTTTCAGTATTAAAACTAATGTGATAGGGGAAAGAATAAGATTAAAATTTCTATGTTTTAAGAAATTGACAAAACTTAAGTAAATCGTAAAGCTATGAAGAAAAATGGCAGAAGCAGCTCCAAATCTTCTATCCGCCTGCCCAACTGGTCCTCCATGAGTGAATTTAGGGAAGGGCAAGGGGCGCATCCAGTGTGTTGGAGGGCTGCTGAGAGCCACCTTCTAGGACTATTCTTGCTTGGAATGCATCCATAAGAGCCCCCTGTTAACACTAAACTCTCCCATCACCTATGCACCCTGCCCCCTCTCTACTCCAAGTGCAGGAGTTGGCCTTAGAGACTGTCATTCAACTCAGTGGGTCCACTTCCCAACTCATATGGTTTAGAGCCTAAAGATAATGCACTGAGACCAAACACTCAGTGTTCTTGCCAAGTCCATTCACCTTCACCCTAAGTTGAGTCTCCTGGAGGGGCAGGACGGGGAGGGCACACCTGCACTATTTCTTCCAGCAGCCTACTTGTGGATTTGTTCTCACATGGGCACCTGCAACACGTACACTTCTCACTGGTGATTTGTTTAACACACTTGTAATAATCTGAAAGTCAAGCAACTAATTCCTGACTTCCCCAAGAGCAGGGCTTCTGATAAAGGGTGTGTGGAAGTGTGACAAGAGGGTAAGTGGGAAGCAGGAAATTTATACCAAGAGGCTCTTTTGCATAGCTCTTAAGTCTCTGCATAATGAGGAAGGGAAGCTGAGGTAATCTAAAACAACAGGTAATCAAAAAGGCATTGATATTTACCTTTTATCATCAATTACTTTCCTCTTGGCAGCAGTTGAAAATTATATTTTACTCAAAAGTCAGCCTATTGACTTTATTTATCCAACACCTGAAGTGTGTTGAGTGTCATCATGTTAGCCACCATGGAATTTCAAAATGCTGTTTGACAGTAACTCAGAGCTGACTCGGCGAGCATTACAGTAGAAACAGTATTATTTCAAGTCATTTTCTTCCACCATGGAGGAAATGCCTCTGGAGCTCAGTCTTGTTATTTGTAGAGGTGGCACAAGCATCTTTTAGGTACATAAAGCACCCAAAATAGCCTTGGACACAAGGTAGATGCTCAGCTTGCTGCAATGGTGGCAGGAGCAGTGTCTTAGAGGAAGAGCAGCTCTTTGAGTATCTCACATCTTTCTGGCCCAATCACCTTCTGATTCAACAAGAGGTGGCCATATGCCAAGAATGCAGGGAACTCCCTTGGGGAGCTCACGATGGTGACCTTCACTCACCTAAGTATGCGTGCCAGCATGAATTTTGTCTGAAGACCCCCTTCCTCACCCTCCTGACAGCATTAAAGAATTAACTAGCATTCAGAGCTCCTTGAAGAGGCTGAAGGGTGTTTACATAGAAAATCAAAGGACATAAGCCTACGGCCATCAGTCACCCTGGTGTACACTGACCACCTCCATAGCCAGGTGATGCAAGCAGCCCTTGAAACCTCGCCTGCACCTCCAGGGCCTGCAGTTCTTTGTCCTGGCTAAGGTTTGCCATCCCTCAGCACTACTTGCTCTCCTTCAGAACAGTTGGTCTCATCCTGAGAGGTGGAGAGGGCCCCGCAGGCCATTAGCACAGCCCCTGCCCCTCCTCCAAACAGTCTGCAGGGAAAGAAGGGCTGTGAGTTTAGGAGACCAGAATCCCAGAGCTACCTTGGCCACTAGGTCACCCCGGGCAAGTCACATGTTCTGAAACTGTTCTTGCCCATGAAATGAGGTCGTTGCACTAGACAGTCATAATGTTGGTTAATTTTATGTCAACCAGACTGAGTCACGTGCTTTTACCCCTTGAAACTGGGACATGATCACACATTTGGTCAGAAATTCTCCTGGGTTGCCTGTGAGGGTGCTCCTGAGTGGGATCCACATCTGAATCAATGGTTTAAGCAAAGCAGGTGGTCCTTCCCACATGGGTGGGCCTTGCCTAATCCTCTGAAGACCTGCCTGGAACAAAAGGGCTGACCTCCCCCAGGAAAAGAGAACTCTTTATGCCCAACTGTCCTCAAACTTAGATGGGTACTGGGGCATTTGTTGCCTACAGACTTGAACTAAAACACTGACTCTTGAGCCTGCAGGCCTCCAGACAAGAACTTAACGCCATTGGTTCTCCTTACTTACACGACTAGGACTCAAGCTAAAACCTCCATCACTGGTTCTTTTGCTTCTCCAGTTTGCTGACTGATGCTGCAGATCTTGGGACTTGCTGACATCCACGTCACATGAGCCAATTCCTTACAATAAATCTCTTGCTATATACACACACACACTTCCTACTGGTTCTGCTTCTCTGGAAAACCTAATAATACAGTCACTAAGGATACTTTCAGCTCTAACCTCTGCCAAATGGTCATTTAGTCTCTGCTTGAAAACCTCCCAGAGACGAAACCTCCCTGCCCCTCATCCTGCTTTAAGGAAGGTGGTACTTGGTAGGTCCTACCCCTGGCTGAGAATTAGCCATCTTCTCAGCAGTCAGGAGCTTACATCTAAAATGTGTGATGTAACCTTAGCAGAGCACATTGCATCTTTTATACTTGCTTTTCATTATAATTATGATAATGTAGTCTGAGTCTGCCTTGGTTGTGATTCTTACTTTTGTTTTATTTTGGTTTTCCTGGTTATATCATAATGTTGGCTAATCTTAAGTCTATAGGTAACCCTTAGCTCATTTTCACATGAAGCACCATGAAGCAAATCACCACTCAACACTTCTGCAGAGGGTCTTCAGTACATAAGTTCAGGACTTTGCATTTACTACTAAAACCAATATCATTTTGTTACCTTAGGGGCAGAAATTTTGCAGTTCTTATCCTGTCACCTAGAGGACCATCTCTGCCTCTCACCTATGTCATCCCGAGATTGCCTAACATGTCATTAGCTCTAATGGAAAACATGATATGGCTCCTGGCCCTTGCAGCAGTCTCTGTTAGTACCCACCCTCCAGGCCAGCGGTCTCCAGTCCTGACTGCACAGTACAATCTTAAAGCTTTAAAAAAGGATGCCAGGCTCAACTTCAGAGATTCTAACTCATCTAGGAAGGGGTTAGGGGAGACAAGCTAGGGCACTAATGAGAATTTCTTAAGTGATTCTATCATGTAGCTAGTCTGAAAACCAGTATTCTCTCTAGGCCAAGGGTCAGCAAAGTTTTTCTGTAAAGGGCGAGACAACAATAATTTAGGCCATACAGACCCTGTCACAACTGCTCAGTTCTCCCACTGTAGCATAAAAGCAGCCATATATAATATGTAAATGAATGGCTTTGACTGTGTTCCAATAAAACGTTATTTACAAAAACAAGTAGTGGGCCATAGTTGGCCCATGGGCCATAGTTTTTCCATTAATTCATTCATTACCCAGTTCTAAAATGGTTATTACACCAAGTATAATCTCATCGAACTGTATTATCACCCAGCTCACACTTCTCCATCTTGTCATTCATGAGAGATTCTTAAATGTTTGCTGAAATCGATACCACTCTCTGACTTTCCCTTCCTGTGTCACACTCATGATCCATCCAAACAGGAACAAACCTGCTCTTAAGAGAATTCTTTCTGTCTCTCAGTAATCACTGCTGTCTTTTTATATGTTCACAAACATCTGTTTAATATTGCTTCGAGAATTCCATCGGAAACTGACTTAAGCTCACCCATCTGTAGTTACTAAACTATGCTTTTCCCCCTTGAAAACTGGAACATGATCACTGAAATCATTTACTACCTGAAATCCCAGTCTCCTTTATTCACAAAATATTACCTAAAGTGGCTCCACAATCACATCTACAAGTTCTTCTAAGGCCTAGGAGACCTAAATACACTTTTATCAGCTCTCATTATCTCTTCTATCTTGAGCTTTATTTTCTCCTAATCATATTTATTCTATCCTTTCCAATTTGAAGATCATTTTTCCTGATAAATATGATAAAATCAAAATAGGAGTCAAGCAGTTCTGCTTCCTCCAGTCATGTGTTTACACCAGATCATCTGTTCTAAATAAGGCTGTGCCTCTTATTTTTATTTTTTTTGGGGAGAGGCCTCCAAATATGATTGCTTTAAAGCTCCTATATATGACAGCCATATGTTCTGGTTTGCCTTGGAAAGTCTGGTATACAACTTTCACCCTGAAGTAAGTGTTAATAGAACCACTTCACTCTGAAGAGCCTCCAGTGTGAACAGCTGGTCCCACAGGAAAAGCTGAGGGACAGAATTTCATAGACTCGATGGTTCTCAGGTCTGTCACACACTCGAGAAAAAGAGAAACCTACCTCTTGATGACATCTCTGGCCACGCTGGATTCATTTCCTGGATCAGCCATATACTAGCTGTGTGACCTCAGAATAAGTTATTTACTCTCTTTAACTTTCAACTCAACCCTATGGAGTCTTTATACCTGTTCAATGACTAAATACATGATTAAGGCACTTAGCACAGTACACACACCACAGAGTAAGTGCTCAATAAATGACACCCATTATGAATACTAGTGTTATTACCAACGTTGTTCACTCCTGCAAACCTCACCACAGCGTAGCAGTATTTGTTACTCTTTATTCCACTGATGCAAATTGCCCTGTTTCTGTTAGCCACACTCTTTTTCAATCCAATCTCTTGCTACTAATTTAAACTCAATTTTACTACCCCACAATCTTGTAAGGTCTCTCCTGTCTTGCTAAAGAAGGCTTTGTCTTCACTAGAAAACTGGATTACTCAGAAGTTTCTCCTCTCACAAAGAAGCCACCTGCATTTGTAACCTACACAATTCATGAGCTGCTCTGCAAAGCAAACACATATATTCCATGAATCCCTCAGCATCTGTGTTTCCTGGAATCGAGCTAAACTACTATCACTCATGGATCCCTTGGGAATACACCCTGAAACTTCGGAGGTTTCAATTCTCAAATAGCTACAGTAAATCACACTAGCTAGAAAATAACTACATTAACTTTCTGAGAGTCACACAGACCTAAAACATATTCAAACAAGGATATTAGTAAAAGGGTCACACAGAAAAAAAATGAGTGATAGCTGGAGTGTCAAAAATAGCAACCCTTTATTGAGTGACTATTATATGGCAAGAGATGATATATGCTAGGCATATTATAAATACTATCCATCTATCCCACTTAACGATTCCACTGGAAATTGAGGCTCAGAGGATTCAGTCAGCCCTGGTGCATGACCAGTAAGTGGCAGGAATAGTTTTTACCAAATTCTTTGCACACAAAGTTCATTCTCCTTCAGAAGATACCACACTACTTTTTACGAAGACCATCAAGTCTTTTTTAGACACAGTTAAAAACAAAAAGTCTCCATGAAAAAGCATGATAAGGTTGCTTTTTGCACACAATGTATACCACATAGACAAGGCCCACAGCTTGAAGTAGCTAACTATACTAAAGGGCACAGCCAGCAAACTCAAGGAAGGTATCACTTTGACAGATCCTATCCAGAGAAAAAGTGAGTAAATACATGAAGTCCCAGAGTTGGTCCTAAATTTAGAAGAATGGGGTTCTCTTACAGACTGAATGTTTGTGTCCCCCAAAATTTGTATGTTGAAACCCTAATCCCCAATGTTATGGTATTCGAGGTGGCCCCTTTGGGAGGTAACAGGTTTAACTTATTGCCTTATGCAGGTGGGACTCCTATGATGGGATTAGTGCTTTCATAAGAGGAAGAAAAGAGACCCCTCTCTCCCCACCATGTGAGTGTATAGCAAGAAGGCATTCGTCCACAAACCAGGAAGAGGAATCAGCTGGCATCTGGTCTTGAACTCCCAGTCTTCAGAACTGTGGGGAGTAAATGTCTCTTGTTTATGCCACCCAGTCTATGGTGTTTTTGTTATAGCCACCTGAAGTATGACAGGTTCCTATCCTAGCCCCCCAACACTGGCTATGTGTAGAAGACATTTGATGTCTCTGAGCTTTCAGGAATTACATTTCTCTTTGAAATTATGTCCTCTTTCAACGAATGATGCTAGGACCAGATAGCCACATGCAAAGGATGAGATTTGACCCTGTGTTGGGGGCCCTAAGACCACCATCATGCTCTATTATTTGCTGGAAGGACCCAGAATCAGCTAACAGTTATGTATTAATGATTCAGATATATTATAGTCATGTAGTAAGGATCATAAAGGAAAAGACACAAAGGGAGTCTGGGGGAATCCCCCTGAGATGTTCTATGCTTTCTTCCTCCCATGAGGGGTCTGAGAGAGCATGCTTTTCCCCCAGCAATGAAAATGCAGCAACATGTGACGCCCTGTAGGGACTTGGCACCCAAGGTTTTACTGGAAGCTGATCATGTAGCCAGCTCTTCCCAGCACCTACAAAATTACAGATCCCTCAGAAGGAAACCAACAGATACCTTCCTCATACTACACATAAAAATTAACTCGAATAGATCACAGGCCTAAATGTAAGAACTAAAGCTATAAAAATCTTAGAAAATACAAGAGCGAATCTTTATGACCTTGATTAGCAAAATGTTCTTAGATAAGACACCAACAAAAGTGCAAGTAATGACAACAAAAAAAATAAGCAATTTTTATGTTTTTTCTTTGTGTTTCAAATGATACCTTTTGTGTTTCAAATAATATCAAAAAAGTACAAAGACACATACAATGGGAGAAAATATTTGCAAGTCATATATCTCATAAGGAACTAATATCTAGAATTATAAAGAATCCTATGACTCATTAATAAAAAGAAAAATAGCCTGTTTAGAAATGGAGAAACAATCTGAATACATTTCTTCCAAAGAAGATATACATATAATCAATAAGCACATAGAAAAGATGCCCAACATCATTAGTCATTAGAGAAATGCTACTTCACAAGAACTAGGACACCCATAACCAAAAAGACAGACAATGGCAAGTGTTAGCTAGAACCCCACACACACTACTAGTAGGACTATAAAGTGATGCACCACTTTGGGAAACAGTCTAACCATTTCTCAACCAGTTAAACAGCTATAACATATAAACCAGCAAGTCCATTCCTACATATACATACATATCCAAGGAGATTAAAAAGACATATTCACACAAAAATTTGAATACAAATGTTCAAAGCGGCATTACTGTAATAGCCAGAAAGTACAAACAACTCAAATGTTCATTAACTGATGAACAGATAAACAAAATGTGCTCTATACATTCAATGGAATACTATTCAGCAACAAAAAGGAATGAAGTACTGATATATGCTATGACATAGATAAGCCTTAAAAATAGTATGCTAAGGAAAATAAGGTAGACACAAAAGGCCACATATTATATGATTCCATTTATATGAAAGTTCCAGAACAGGCAAATCTGTAGAGACAGGAAGCAGATTTGTGGTTTTCTAGGGCTGGGGGGATGGGAAGCAGGGTGCACAGGGAACTAGGAGGTGATAACCAAAGGGTTCAGGGTTTCTCTGAGGGTCATGAACATGACCCAAAATTGACTGAGGTGAGGGTTGCACAAGTCTGTGAATACCCTGTACACTTCACAGGGATGAGTTGTAGGGTATGTGAATTATTTCTCACTATAGCTATTTTTTTAAAAAAAAGAAAATCATATGTCTTCACTTCTAATCCAAGGTAAGTTAACAAAAGGGCAATGGAAAAAAGAGGGCTCATCCTGATCCAGAGGCTACATCAGTGCCTACATCTTGCAAAAAAATGTCGGCCGAGAAGCCAGATGTCAGGACTGGAAGATGATGACCCAGAACCTGGCACTGTTGCCTTGAAAGAGCCTTTGAAAAAGGACAACAAAAGCTTACCTGGCATGAAACACAGCAGCATTCACAGAATATGCTTACGATCCTGGCCATATGACATGTTTCTCTGAGATCATAAATAAATAATGATCTGCAAAACCACAAATATATATGACTAAGTATATTAATCTGATCCATTTGTTAACATTCAGAGAGTACCCAGGGGCTCCAGAACACAAGTGACAAAGTTATTACTGAGCATTGTGGGAAATGCACTCTCCATCATTGTTCATTTCAATGTCGGCCTCTGAGAACAGGTAATTTCCTGTTAACCTGCCTGGCATAGTGTTACCCTCCAACTCATCATCCTTATAGAGTACAGGTAGTAAAAATGTTGGGAAAACAGTGAATGTCCTGGTGCTACAACAGGGATGTGACAGGTGAGCTTTTCATGTGTGGCCTCACTGGTCCCCACAGCCAGCCAACATGGGACAGTAATTTTGCAGATGGGATACTGAGGCACCGGAAAGTGAACTTGTCTAAGGTTCTGCAGCTAGGAGGAATGAACTTGGGCTTCAACCCCAGTCAATTGTGCTCCAAAGGCTATACCCTCAACTACTATACGACATGCCACCTACTTAACTGTGCTACCTACCTATCTGCCTGCCTGCCTACCACTGTACTTTCTCACCTCTGCTAGAAGATGGTCAAGGTAGTGCTGAAGTTCAGATAACACCATATATATATATGTGTGTGTGTGTACACACACACACACACACACACACACACGCATATCAGTGCTATTATGAAAATTGTTTAAATATCTATTTAATTATATTTTTAAAATTTTTATTGAAATAACCTTTTTATTTTACAATCGTTTTAGATGTAAAGAAGTAAAGTTGCAAAGATAGCACAGAGAATCCCTGTATATCCTATCACCCAATTTACTGTACTGTTAACACATTACTACATATACCTGTCACAACCAAGGAACTGACACTGGCACACAAATGTTGACTAAACACCATGCCTACTTTTGGTTTTCAGGCCTTTCCCCCAGTGTCCTGTCCCATTCCAGCACCCACCCCAGGGCAGTTCGCACTCACGGCCCCTTCGCCTCCTCTCATTTGTGATGGTTTCTCAGACTGCTTTGTCTTTGATGAGGGGTACCAGTCAGGCATTCTGTAGAATGTCCCTCAATTTGGATTCTACTGCTGTTTTTTCTCACTAGACCGAGATTATGAGTTTTTAGGAGAAGACCAGAGAGGTTAAGTGTGGTTCTCATCATAACGCATCAGGGGCACATGCTATCAGCGAGACTTCCCACTGCTAGGGATAACCCTCATCGCCAGGCTGAGGCGGTGTTTGCCAGGCTTCTCCAGCACCAAGCTGCCTTCTCCCCTGGCCATACACTGCCCTTTGGCAGGAAGTCACAAAATGCAGCCCACAATCTAGTGATGGGGGTTAAGCTCCTCTTCAGGGTGGGGTGGGAGAGCAACAGAAGCATGATCTGATTTTTAATGGAGTCAAGTTGGCATGACATTTTTAAAAACAAAACATGCCAAATGACAGTGTACTGCCCTGCCCCATTTACAGTGACCCTGTAGGGGATCTGAGGGCTCATTGCTCATCATTCATGTCTCAAAATCACAGCAGGTAAGATGCATTCTGTAAGGTAATAAAAAAATGAACTGGCTTACAGAGAAATTAGGAAATCCATTCCATTCTAAAACATATTTAACAAACAAAAGGTCAGACGAAGCAGAAAGATTATCCTGTGATAGAGGTGACACATGCTATATATGTTTGCATGGACAGATCCCAAATTGGAAGTTTCGAATGAGCTACCAAGCCGCAATAGATATAAACTTCTAAAGTGAGGTATCAGGCTTTTTAAAGAAACTTTTCAAAGTTAATGTGTCAAAACTGATTTCATGACTTTCCATACCCTCTGCCCACTCTGAATGAAAAAAAATCAGGAGAGAATTTTGTATTTTTCTTTTGAGGAAAAGAGCTGTGATGTGATCACTACCACCAATGGGTCAGGGCAGCGCAGTGGGTTGGGGTGCCTACTCTCACTTCAAGTGAGACAGGCTCTGAAGCAGAAAGGCACAGTGCTTGCTATGGTGTCCCCAGAATTTTGAAGGCATCCTGGACTGGCAGCTGTCATACACATAGAGGACCAGAGGTAAACTGAAACTGCAACAGGAGGTACCTGCACCCTGTCACCCACTCCGAAGTAGAACAAAAGTGACTCAATCTGGGGAGCAAGCTGTCGAATTTCAGTGGAAAGGCTGGTCAGAGCTAATCTTGCCCAACAGACTAATTCCAGGAGATGAGGTGAGCCCAAAGGGGGCTAGAGAGAGCTGACCTCAGTGAAACCAGAAGCCTGGGCACAGCTGAGAGAAAGCTGCCTGAGCAAGGGGGCTGCAGCTGGAAGGCCAGGCTGAGGATGCAGTGGCTTGCCCATTTGAAAGCTGCTTTAAAATCAGCCACGGCCTCCAGAGCATGGTAGACAAATGCTCTGTAAAGCAATCAGATCCTGAATAAAAGACAATTATTACTGTCTTGTTGGGCTCAGAGGAAGCAAGAAAAATCATCAAGGTTCATGAAGGAAAAAGCAAACAAAAAAGCCCTGGGCGATGGGCCCCCAAAATGGAAGGGTCCTATGAGGGATAGTGATGCTTTCAATGTGGCCTTTGGAAGGGCCTCAGATACTGTGGCCAGGTGAGAGAAATAAACTAAAACCCCTGGTTACACTGGGGCACCACAAAGGGGGTGAAACTGAGTCAGGACAGCAGTACCCCATGACTACCTGCAGAAAACAAAGCAAATACTCTCCTAGAAAAGCATACTAAGGCCCCAAGGCTGCTTTTACAAATTCAGGTCAATCAATCTGAGCTAGCAATCAAGGCTTACTCAATACACATGGAAACAAAACACCATGTGTGTGAGCATCAGAAGAAATGACAAACAACAGATTTAGATTACCATGGACTTCAGTTGTTTCAACTATCAGGTACAAACTGTGAAATAACTACACACATGTGACATATTAAAGAAGCAAAAGATCGAAATGAAAACATAAGCAAGCAACAAGCGACTGTCAAAAATGACCAGGCAGTTTCAGTTTTACAAGATGAAAAGAGTTCTGGAGATGGCTGCATGATGCCTTGAGTGTGCTTAGCACAACTGAGCCATACGCTGAGCAGTGGTTAAGATGGTCGATTTACGTTATGTGTAATTTACAACAATTTTTTTAAATGACCAGCAAATTTAAGAAGAACCAAATAAAATATTTTTTTAAACTATAGCTATTGAAATAAAAATTCACTACTAAGATTATATAGCATATTAGTCTAAGTCAAAGAGAATCAATTAATAAAAGAAAAAATTAATAAGCTGGAAGGGCTGAAGAAATCACCTACAAGGCAACAGAGACAAGGAGATGAAAAACACAGAAGAGGTGTTAACCTACATGGAGAATACAATGAGAAGGTCTAAAATAAGTCTAATTATAGTTCTGAAAGAAAAAAATAGAAAGGATAAAGGAAAGGAAATATTTAAGCAGATAATAAGCTAAGACTTTGCCAGAGGTTATGGTGAGGCATGAATCCACGGATATCAGTCAGGGTAAACAAAAAGAAATCTGACCTAGATATATTGTAGTAAAACTGAAAAGCACCAAAGATAAAGAGATGTTAGAGTAGCTAAAACCAGAAAACACAGAGTCAGCTTATGACCAGACTGGTCACGTAAAAAAAAAAAAATCCCCTCTATTTCTTACAATTCCCTTCTCTTCCTCAGCTTTTCTTCTCCCAAAACAAACCCAGTGAGAAAAAGCAGTTCAAAGGCAGTGGGGAAATGAAACAGACACCAAACACACCTCCTCCCCCGTAATCATGATGGAGGCCTGCAACCAGGGTTCAGATGGGTGGAGAAAGTCATACCTTTGAAATGAATGAAGTTTCTGAAGTTTTCATGAACATATTAATATATTTGAATGAACTTTCCATTTCCTACTAAACTGAGTATGTTTTCAACTAACACTAGTGTCCAGTGTGAAACTGTGTGAACACAGACCTGTGAGTTAGCCTTTCCCAACAAAAGTGTGCGATGCGTTCCTGCTACTTCTGTATTGCAAGGTGCTGAAGAAACCAAGACTTTCTCCCATCCTTTGCTTTCCCAGGGCCAGAAACCACAGTTGGCTTGGAAAAGATGGCCTGGTAAATACACAAATATGTCATTATGCAGTGATAATCTCCATGCCTACACTCACCTCCATTCCCATTTCTAACGTGCAAAGTACTAGCCTGCCAACTCATTGTGAAAAGCATGTATGCTGTGCTCTTATAAATCCTACCAATGCATTCTGATTAGATGCTCTCCTTATCCAGCAGCTAGCCAGAAAAGAGGATGAGATAATGAATAACACCCCAGGGAAGGAAAACCCCTTTTTCAGCTGGTTTAAGACTTGCCGATAATGTGCACACAGCATTTTGCATTTACCATAAAGCCCTTCAATTAGTTCATGGACAAGTTAACCTTCTAACTTCCAGAAAATATAATTCATGCACATTTTATACCATGTAGCATCCTGCTAGCTATTATCCATCATTTACAAGTGTTATTTGTCTATAAAAATGACACTAAATTTTTGAAAAATGACATGCTCTGCCTGCTTCTGGCTGTGTTTTAACAAATGATACCACTGCAAAAGGCTTTAAGATGTATAAGAAGCAATTAGTCAAAGAAGCAATAAATATTTTTAAAAGGATATAAACGATTGCTTGTCCAGATAGCCAAATGTCTAAAGGCTGATACACAATAAAAAAAAAAAAGGGTTAACATAAAAGAGTACCTTCATTATTTATGGTTAATAAAATTAATCAAATTCAATGCTTCTTTCTCCTGCATGCATTTCAACAGAAACATGAATATGATATGCATATTTATGAAAACAGCCTGAAAGATTATTGTCTCTAAAAGAAAATCCAACAAAGAAAGAGATGCATAAAATGTTGCTGTTATCCTATTATAACATAAACTGTTTCACAAACATTTATTTTAATTAAAACTATTAAGCTAAATAATATTTTCCACAACTGACAAGCATGACTAAAACTTGAATTCCAGGATTAATATTAAAGTAACATATTAGAGAGGGAAAACATAGTCAGAGCCCCTCAATTTTCCTTTTTCTTGTATCTTATACACCTATCTTAGAGTATTTTTGCTCTTCCAGTCAAAAATCTAGTCTCAAAAGATATATTAGGATATTTTTATAACAAAATTAGATAAGCATGAGCTCATCAATCAATGCAATTTCTAAATGCATTATCTTCAAGTGGCTTGAACTTTTATGTCACTTTTCTACTTAAAATTAAGTATACAGGAGTTTCCAAGAAAATAGAAAATTAACTTCATTTCATAATAAGTTCTTTAATCAAGCCAGCAGACAGCTGACATTATTGCTGCTCACACTTATAAATCAGTGATTATACATACCAGTTAAGCAAGAAAAGAAATGAAGAAGGCAATTATATAGTGGTAAAATTCCCAAGAAGCACATTTATACTCAGTGTTGCTACAGAGCAGTTCACTTGTAGTTAACATATATTAAAAAAAAACAAAAAAAAAAAAAACAAAAAAACCATCACCAGATATTTGGGGGGGGGGTAGTGACTTTTGAGAGGAAGAAAGAAAATCTACACAATTTGTCTTACAAGCAAACAGGTCAGTAAAGCGATCAATAAATTATAATTATAACTCATTTTATTGTTTATTTTGAAGTTGAATCCTAAAATTTCCATGTCATTAAACATTAAAATAGTACAGAATCTAACTGAGAGCAGGTTGTTTGGAAGGAAGAGGTAATATCCAAATATCTACAGATATTTAGTAATGAATGAGCCAGCAGCAAATCAAGACGTCCCCTCCTGCTCCATGCCACCTGAATAAGGGCCAAAATGCCACTTCTAATCCTATTTTCCATTTCTCGGATGTGTCTTATTAACTCCTCTTTTACTGCAGAATTAAATATTCTAATTGGTGCATTGCAGACATAAAACTACTAGGTGTTGATTATGCTGTAACATGTTTGTCAGGGTCTGTGATGTTACACTTCTGACAGACACAACAAGGTCCCGTTTATTCCTTCACTGAAAACGACTGCCAGTAACAGGACCGAAGCAATGCTCCATGAGAAAGCAGTCGGTCTCACTGCCAGAAGAGGAATATTCTCTCTTCCAGCCTCTTTACATTATTTTGAAGAAATGAGAAATCTCTACTCACTCCAGATGAGAACCAAACAATGCCTATCATTTCTGAAGTACCTTTGGATTTCCAAAGTATTCGCTAGTCACCTGGATGACCCACAGAGTATCTCTGCCAGGAAAGCTACAGATCTTGTCCAATACTGACACTTAACTCGGGAAAAAGGAACAGATGTTCAGAAAATGTGACAGTGGTCTGAGAGCTTCTACAACTGGAACTTGGAGAAGATATCACTTTTTGTCACATCTTCAACCCCAGTAGTACGCCCCGAAGGAAGTATGGCTCATGGTCCTGGGCAACTGCAAATCACTGATTTGTGTCTTCATCTAAACTATCCTTGCCATAATTATTTCCTTCTCAACCAACACACCTGAAGATCTATACATAATCTCACTTACTAAAAAAAGGGGTTGTTCAAAAGGTGAGACAGATAACCCCAACCCTCCCACCCCCATGTCCCACAGAGATGTAAAAAGTTGACTTCCCCCAGTCAAATCTACAGCCCAGGAAAGTGCTGGATAATGTGCAGTGGGAAGCGCCTCTTATCTGTTTCCTTCCTAAGCAAATGGAGCCTGCCCACAAATGCGAGTACACACGTGTGCACACACACACACACACGCCCCTCTCCACGCTCACCTGAGAGCCATTAAGAGTTCTTTCTGCGTGATCAGTCTGCTTCCTGAAAGGTCAGAATTTTCTGGTAAATACTTTTGATAACTCCATCCCATCTAAACTAACAACAGCAGCAAAATTAAAAACTAAATAGCATTCTGGAAAAAGAGTCTAAATTCTACTTATCAACCAATAGTGGCATTACTAATAATGGCAATTAAATGTTCACAGTAGCATCACATTGTTTTATGGAACCCATTTCTTTAACATCTCAAGACTCTGAGTAGCCAGCGTTTAGCATCTGCCTCCACAAAGTACAGCAAAGGTACTTACTAATACTATTTCACAACAGAACTTTGGCCCAGAAAATTAAGAGACTTGTCTAAGCTATAAACTAGCAACAAGGTAGAGATGAATTCCGGTCTCCAAACTCTCTGTTAACTAAATAACGGCCTGGAAGAGTCATAGAAAAATCAACACAAACATACTGTCAGCTGTTATTTACACTGCCTACAATAAATGTTTGTTCCAGGAAAAAGTTCAAACAAGACAGGCAACAGTTTAAACATAAAGGGCTGAAGGGTTCAATATAGGAGGAAATGTTTGCCTTTCCTCCATTGAGGAGTCGGCCACAAACCCCATTCTTCTCCTGCAAAGGCTGGCCTCACACCACGCGAACCACAAGACCACCAGCTCTGTGGGATAGAGCATGACTAACCTCTCTCTTAATGCCCCAGGTTGCCATTCTTTTAAACCCTTCATATCTATGGCCTGGAATGTGTTAGAAACAATGACCAAGTGTCCTAATTTGATACAGAGCTAAGTAAAAAAGAGAGTCCACCTGGGTCTAGGAGGCTACGAAATGACAGGATACTAGGGAGAAGCAGCCATAGTACAGCTTCCTAACAAGCTGGGAATCTCCTGGCTGTGTGCAGGGGCTGCGGTGGGATTTCTTTACAAAGGGAACTCGAACTTGGCACCTGACACAATTAGCCTGGAGCAGGAAAGCTGCTATAGGAAAAAGCTGGGTTCCTTTGAATAGCACAAAGGCTGTTGTGCAGAGGACAGACTGGATTTTCTCTGGATCGTTCCAGAGGACAAAACCAGTGAGTGACAGGACAGAATACAAGTGCCCAGAGTACAGCAGAAGTTGCCCGTCATCAGAACCGCTCGGCCACAGCAAGGGCTGCCTGGGAGACCCAGAGCCTCACCTGAGACCTGGCTCCAGCATAGGCTGGGTGCCCACATAGGGAGGGGAAGCCCACACTGGGAAGAGTGTCAGACAAAGCAAGAGCTGAGATTTTTTCCAAATGCTAGGACCCAACGGTGGCTTTAAATGTCTCTGCTTGGTCCCCCAGGATGGTCACAGGCTCTTCTGAACCAAGTGTGGCTGCCAAATCTTGGGGTTCATTAGACTCGACTGGGGAAAGTATTTGACCATAAAGGTGCTCAGACCCACACTCTAGAACTTCTACTCTCCAGAAGTTGGACCAAAAATCTATTTTTAAAAAGCTCCCATATGACTTGCTGGCAGACCTATGTGAGGACCACTGGTAAACTTTTTAACCTACATCTTCATTAGAAAAATAGAGTTAATTACAGTTTTTACCTAAATGAGTCATGGAGATATTTAAATAAGATAACATGTAAAATACTTAGCTTGGTGCCTATACCTAGTAAACACAGTCTTTAAAAATCATGTTGCCTGCTGCATGTGATCAGGGCTGAAAGCCTTCACTGATTAAAAATGAAGGCAGTCTGGCTTACATAGAGTTAACGGTTGGCTATCTCCTGTTTTCTTGTCTGTTTTCTCATCCTATGCAATTCAGGCAACACGGACAAAATTTGATGCAATATACCTTGAGTCAGTTGAATAAAATGCCTTATCTATATGAATATTACCTTAAAATTAACACGGAGTAACATTTAAAAGTCACATTTTGCTTCTGTACAACAATTAGAAGCTCAAGATATAAATTCTCTACAAATATGAGTTTAAAACTCAGGTTTATTCCTGCATACTCAGGTAAAGATAAAAGATCTCATTTCTCCTGTTCTCTGTAGCAAGCAGTCACACTCACTCATTTAAAATCCTGCAATGCATTGAAGTGGAAGAACTATTCCATTCTGACATTTACATCGCCGCAAATGGCTTCAATGCTTTAATTGTGAAGTTGCTTCTAGATACTAAGGTGAGTGTTAAAATGTCCCCAGACAGAAAGGAAAAAAGGGGGTAATTGGAGCAATTTATATCAAGTGGAAAAAATGTCTCTTGGATTTCTATATTCCTGGTTACAAGTTATTAGACTGTTTCTGTTTGGGTGGTTTTGTAAAAAAAAAAAAAGTTGTAAAGCATGGTGGCTTAAGCACATCTAAAGGTTAAACTCCAAGCAGCTCATCTGTATGTGAGAACAAGGAACTGTCAAATGCTTCACCTTCCGCAGATTAAAACGGTCTGACTAACAGATGTGAAATCATTGTTGCCTTAATTGTTCTAAGTAGAAATCTGAGCATTTTTAGAAGATGTATCGCTTTTTAGAGCAGCCACTTTACGCCTCTGGGTTGACCTTCCCGTTGCCGGGTGAGACAGTCGCTGCATTTCACTTGTGGTCGCAGCCTGGTTCCCCTGAAGGCTACACGGCACTCATTGCTGCTCTGCAGGTGTGTTCTTGAAAGGCTATATGCTGAATTCTAATCATAAGCTATATTTTCACATTGTTCCACACATGATAATTTTAGAAATGCAGTCGCTTCGTTTCTGGCTGATTCTAACTGGCCACAGCTTCCAAGCTTCTCTGCTTCCTTCCACTTTTCCATGCCCACTTCTGCCACTTCACTGCACGAGCCTGGCTCATAGTAGATGCTCAAAGTCTGCTGAAGAAATTACTTTTAACACAGAGAAGACCTGCTCTCTAAAGACAGCTTCTGGTAAAGTCTTTTTGTAAACTGCCATCTCCAGTGAACATATTTGATATTTTTAAATTTCAATTAATGAGGTTTTTCTTAAAATGGAACATATTGTTTCTCGTTTTCAGTCATAAAGTTACTGATAGGAATGAACATTTTATAACATCAAAGTACATAACAGAACAAAATCATGGTTATATTCCTGTCCAGCACAGTGTAGGTACTCAAATATTTGTTTTAAATGACTCTACATTTTAGAAATTATAGCATTAAAGCATCTGACCTGAAACATACAGCAATTTAATAACATAAATTTCTTCTTATCAACAATGGTTTAATAGTATATGACTTGTTTCTAAAAAGAAACAATGTATGCAAAAGCATTTATTTTAATACTGGCACTGTCACTGTAAACAACTTAAAAAAATGGCTGACAGAAGAAAAGTCTGAGGTATTTTTTAATGAAAACATAAAAAATATAGGAAGAGGTCAAAACTCCAAATTCTGAGTTTTTATGTGACTAGTGTACAAAACATGAATTGTGGAATACATGAGACCACCCATGTGGTGACTCCGTAATGCCGTATTCTACAAGTACAAATTTAGGCTTAAAGAAACAGCCACTGTATGATAAAGCACATGTGCACTTTATCCTTCCTGAAACACATCTGGAGGGGGCAGTGTGGTTCTGTGATGGCCTTAGTCTTAAGGGAAAAACCTCCAAGCTTTAGTTCCAGCCTAAAGCTGGATAAATGAGGTGGCTCGATATCTGGGTCCTCCTTTAAAGAGTTTGGTGTGGGCACAGGTAATATGAGAAACTGAAAGGAGTAACCCTAAAACTGCCTTGAGCAAAACCATTGGTAAATACCAACTAACAAAATCAATGGGCTGGCACTTTCTTTAAGAAATCAGAGCTGTGGTTTTGCCTTCTTCTGGTTGTGAACCAGCTGTCTTTTTCCTGGGAAGCCACTCTCCCCATTTCCATGTCTCAGTGAGTATAAATTCAGTGGATACAGTGGCTGCACAGCAGATGTGGTTATCTGCAGGTAGGACAGTGTAAATCCTGCCTGCTCAACTAAACACCATTTATCATATATTTTTATGCCTTCTGATATCTGTTACTAAATATAAACAAAAGAAATGTCACTGACGGCTGACAATTCCTAGTCTATGAGACGGGATGGCCAGAAAAATCACCTCCATTTAACTATAGAATAAGACGTCTTGGCCTTGTGTCCACGTGCTCATGCTATCCTCTGAGTGATCCCTAGGTCTTTACGGGAACACTCTGTGGACCTGTGAAGAGCAGGACCTCACAGAACCACACTTCCTCCCTACAGATGTGTCCTGAGATGGGCTGAGGCAGGCCTGCTGGCTGGGCCATACTGTGAGAGGCCTGTCTTGTCAGTAAAGGCCACAACCCCAGGGAAGTGCCAGTCTCAGACTAGGAGCTGAAACATCTTTAAAGTAATACTGATAGCTGTACCTTTGTTTTTCTTGTTTATTAAGTGTAGGATTGATGCTATGAATGCAAAAAATCTACCATATCACCAATATTGATCTGTTGGTCTTATTACAACAAAGTGTTTCAGACATGTCATAGATTTTCTACATGTGGAAAACTCCATTTGAAATAGCTCCCAAAATAACTATCATTGCTGTTTCTCCTCATTTGTGTTTTCTTTATCTCTGTCATTTTATCTTCATTTTCCTCTTTCTTGCTACCCCTCTTATCTTAACTGAGTCCTTTTGTTTCCTAGTTCCATTCCCCTATTAGCTGACTTGGTTAGTTAATCTACAGATTTAAATTTAAATGACTGAAATGTCATTTTTTAACGAAGTATAAGATAAAGTCCAATACTTTAAGTCAGAGTGTTGAGGATAGATTCCCTAACCTCAGTCTTGGATAATCTTACCATGCCATAGTCTGTTATGGGTTGAACTATGTTCCCCAAAATCCGCATGTTGAAGATCAAACTCCCCATACCTCAGAATGTGACCTTATTTGGAATGTGTATGGAATGAGTTAAGATGAAGTCATACTGGAATAGGATGGGCCCTAACCTTATAAAAAGGGGACATTTGTCACAGACAGGCACATGGGGGAAGACCACGTGAACATGAAGGCAGAGGTCAGGGTGATGCATCTATAAGCTGAGGAATACCAAAGATGCCCAGCAAACCACAGGAAGCCAGGAGCAAGCCATGAGCAGTTTCTCCCTCACAGTCTCAGAAGAAGCCAGTCCTGCCAATATACTGATCTGGGGAGCTCTAGTCTCAGAAATGGGAGATCATACATTTCTGCTGTGAAAGCCCCCCAGTCCTAGCCACTCTGCTACAATAGCTCTTGCAATGCAGGTACTCTGCTTATCCAGAAGCTCAACAAAATGTGTTATCTGGTCAAATCAAATGCAGTACAGAGCCAAATAAATAAGACACTAATGTTTCTCAAATAAAGGCAAGTTCATATATCATGATCAGAAGTTTAAAATTAAAGGAATAATGGCTGTCTACAGTTAAAAAGTTGCTGTCAGACCCTTCTGATGGCCACTTCATGGAAATCAGATTTACTGTTCACATTTAAGCTTTAAGTGTTACGCCAAAGTTTAAAAGTATAAATAAGCAGCTTGGTATGCACAAAGGAGCATTTTACTCCATATAAAAAGAAGACCAACGAAAAGAGAAATTTTTAAACTATGAAAAATGAGAACATGTAGCCTAATGGGGTACTGTAAGCAAGTCATACCACAGAAGACAGTCTCTCAGAGATATGAAGGTGGTCGAGTAGAAAATACCAGAAGACCACTGCGGGCCCTCGTCACACCTTGGCCACAGATCAGTCATTCTGACACTGGCTTCCGCATGTGCTTCTGGTCCAGTGTCTCAGGCAGAGCGCGGCCCCACCGGACGCAAACTTCTAGGTCTGACTAAGCTCTAAGACTCTGTTGTATTTTGCTCTGCTGACCCCTTGCCCTTGATATTTCCCACTTCCTGGGCTTCTGGACTGTCCTGCCTCCTGGCTCTCCAGCCTCTGCCTACTCCTTCACCTGTGAAAGGCACCTTTCAGTTTGCTTTCATTCTCATCACTCTCCATGCTCTGCCCAGGGGCTGGCCTACCATTTCCAAGCCTGTATTTCCATCCTAACCTCTTACCTCCCAAACAGCAATATCTATGAAAATAGCTATGTTAATAATCATAATATGCCTCGTACTAACATACACTTATATTTATACTTTTGCTAAAAACTATGTTCACAGTTGAGCAACACAATATGAAGAGATAGGATGACCTGAAAGATGGCTTAGTCTCTTAAAGAAGGTTAAGTCATTCCAGCCACTTGTTCACAATATTCTTTGGTTTAACTGATGCTTTTATCTCATTTTACCTGGTAAAAAGTCAAAGCCCAATTCGTCTCTGAATTCTGAATCAAGGGGGTACAAAATAGACAACATGCTTTTAATAGTATTCAACATGAGATATGCAGGTCCTTCCTAAGACTGAGCTGGGAAGAATCAAAGGACAAAGGCCTCACAGACTGCTTACTGATCTTGTTTATCCCAATAACATGCATTCTGACCTTGGAGATTAAAGAATATTTTGGAAGCAGTCACTGCCACTTAGACGTAAATTAAAGTCCACCTTGAGCACTGGCAAAGAGAAAGGTGAGGAGAGGTAGCAGGAAGCCTGAATAGGTTAAAAAAAATCTAATTTAAACATTCAAAAGGACCATTATAAGAACTTAATTCCTGCCAGTAAATAGAGCATTTAATTATATGACAATGAGCCATAAATATAGCCCCTCTAGAAAGGAAACAGCTCTGTACTTTAGGGAGCAGCCTCCATTTTCATAGAATTACCTAAGCCAACTCCTTGTGCGCCTGGGTGGGCGATGAGATACCCTCAGAGAAGACCCACTTAGGAAAAAACAGGCACACAGCAGCTGGCTGTGGACCAAGTTACAGGCCAAGGCTTCCATGTAAAACATGGCAAGCATCTGTCTTCCCACTCTACCTCTTCTAAAACCCTCTTGAGGAAAACCATGATCAACACCTTCACTCAGTAAACAAGACTGAAGCAGCAAAACAACAGCGTTTAAGGCAGTGGATCTCCCCCTCAACTGAGAGTTAACCCTCCAGGAACTAAGTGAAGCAACACACGGTAAGCACAACAGATAATTGTCAAAGCCGTCTGCTTCTCTTCCCCAGAGCACCCTATCAAGAGTCTTCACTAAAACACCCTTACATGGAGCATGACCAGGGGAGAACGTAGGGAATGAACACAGGTATTTCCTAGAAACTGTCAGGCCAGAAGAGTCCTGTTTCTAGACATGGCAACAGCAGTGGGCTGGCAGCGGGGAAAACACCCTAATAATTAAGAAAATAACTAAGGAAATTTCAATATAATTAGGGAAAATTTCAAATTCTGGTATTTTATAAATGTTTCCAGCTTTCACTTTTTTTAAAAAAAAATAGGTTCTGGCCAAATTCAAATTCCTAGCAGGCATTTATCTGATGATGTTGCAAATGATGGCAAACACTGTCTATCACACTGCAGTTTCGCTCCTGCTGCTCGTTTCTCTGTTGGACCCTCCTAGGGAGGGTGTATGTGCCTTGAAGGCTCTATGCTGTCACACACCTTGGCACTCAGGTTGTGGTGCCCCACACCACCTGGCTAACCAGACACACCGACACCCAAACAGAGCCCAGATTCTTCTTAAAGTCAGTTGGTCCTGCTCTGTCACTTGCCAGGTAACATGAAATCTGGTTTGCAGACAGGTTAGCATGTTTGTCATTGAAGCAGATTCAAAAGTTAAAATAGACTGGAGGAATGTAAATTTCTTCACAAACCAGGTAAGTTTCTCTGACAACATGAATATCTCTGTCAAATCAGAGGATGAATGCAAACTTGCTAGAGTTTGTGGCGGAAAAAAATGTGGCTTCAGTGTCATTGATTTGTTCCTCTGAACTCTGCCTTGTCCCCCATCAACTATGTCTCTAACTACAAACTGAGATAACTTCTTATCTAATGCAGTGATAATTAAAATGTCACCCCTGAGATGCTAAGAATGCTTCTGCTGCAGAGAACTATAAACACTATTAGTGTCACATTCAGATTCTAGGCAGGGGTTTCTTTTTCAGAGAGAATGTGACAACTTCCAGTGATTTCAGAAAGAAGCCCCACTGCTAGAAAGTAAACATATGTTACCCCAACACCAAATGCAAGGTGGCCATTTTAACTGAACGCCTGGAGAACCTAAGACCTAACAGCTCACCAAGTTTCCCCAGAGACAATCTCACAGTTTCCTGCTTTTGTGCCAAGGGAACCTGTCTGTACAGCATAACCAGAGTATGTCCCACACTCCCCTTCTGAAGGTCTTGCTGCTGGCTCCATCTGAGTTGATACAACTGCCTCCCAACTGTATCGTTCTTCTCCCATTTTATCCCCTCTTCCCTTTTAATAAATTCCCTGCTGAGGCACAGGAGGCTGGAGTGATGCAACTTCAGGTTCCTCATGAATGCTAAAAATGATTTAACCTGCTAGCAATCTTTCCTTTAAGAGTGAGGAGCATGGTCTCCTGGGCCAGTGCAATGCTATTAACATTACATATGTGTGGTAGGCAGAGCAATGGCCCTCCGTCCCCGGAACCTGTGCACTCATTACCTTACATGGCAGAAGGCTTTGCAGATGTGATTAAGTTAAGGATCTTGAGCTGGTGAGATTATCCTGGATGATCCCGATCGGCCCCAGCTGATCACAAAGGTCCTTATAAGAGGAAGGCATGGGAGTCAGAGTAGCAGAGGTCAGACTGAGGTGACTGCTGGCTTTGAAGATGGAGGAAGGGAGTACGAGTCAAGGAGTGGGGAAAGCCCCCAGAAGTGAAAAAAAGCAAGGAGACAGAGTCTCCCCTAGGCCCCCTAGAAGGAGCACAACCCTGCCAACACCCTGATTTTAGTCCAGTGAAACCCACTTCAGATTTCCAACCTTCAGAATTAGAGGACAGTAAACATGTGCTATTTTAAGCCACTGCATTTGTGTTAGTTTGCTTCAGCAGCAACAGGAAACTAATAATACAGCATGTCGCCTCCTCCCTCCTAATCTAATCCAATAGAGGAGTTGGGGAAGCAATGGAGAAAACATCTCGCTAATCCTCAAATTCTATCCCTCTACCACTCCAGTGCTCGATCATCTGCTCCACAAAGTAACCCAGTGAATTGTCCTGTCTGAAAATGACTCACCATTGTGGAATTCTCACTAGAGGCCATTTAAGCTAAATTTCTAATTTTATCCAAGAGGAAAATTAGAACTCAGAAAGGGTCCAGGAATGCCCACAGACACCCAGTTAGTTGGTGACTTTTGCTGACATTCTAATCCAGTTCTCTAAATTCCCTGTCATGTGCTTATACTGTGAACAGCTCCATCCCTCTGAAACACATTCCTCCTTCCTCCTCTAAGTTGGCTCCCTTGGCAAATTTTCTTTAGAAATAATTATTTCAATTAGCAAAATGTATATATTTTGCATATTCCAATTAGAAAGTAGAACAGACTGGCTCAAAGAACTTCTTATCACAGTGTCAGTTCATGGGCCAACACAGAGTACCAGGTTGCCAAAGACATCTGGACATCAGGTGAATTCAGCTTCTCCTGAAATGCAGAACATACTATAAATCAACATAAAAGTTTGTCAAGTTGCAGGCTCCATGAATACCATCTGAAACATGGAGGACAGTTTTTACCACCCCAAACTCACAGCTTTACAGAGCTTTTTTTTTTTATTATTTTGAACCAAAATCACATGCAGTCACATGCCACTTAATGACAGGAATACATTCTGAGAAATGAATCATTAGTGATTTCCTTGTTTTGAGAACATCAGAGTGTACTTCCTAGGTGGTCTAGCTCACTGCACACCTAGGCTCTGTGGGATAGCCTGTTGCTCTTGGGCTGGGAGCTTGTATAGCACGTTACTGTATAAACAACACGAGATTAAATCAATCACAAGCGAAAATGATGCAATCAAGAGATGCAATAAATGTAAGATGTACAATGCTGGTACCCATGTAACATGGCATACTGTTCTATAGCAAACTTTTTAAAAAAGGTAGAGTATGCTCTAAAATAATGATAAATAGTATAGTGAATGCATATATCAGTAATATAGTCATTTATTATCATCATCAAGCATTATGTGCTGTACATCATAGTATGTGCTATACTTTCCTATGACTGGTATCACAGTGGATTTGTTTACACCAGCATTGCCACAAACACATGAGTAAGGTGTTGTGCTATAATGCTAGGACAACTATGACGTCACCAGATGACAAGAACTTTTCAGCTCCAGACCACTATTGTATATGTGGCCCATCACTGACCAAAACATCACTGTGGGGTGATATTTAGAGCTGGAAGAGACTTAGATCTAGATCATTAAGTCAATCTTTCATTTAGTCAAAGAATTCTCTCTACCAGAGCATGTACATATATGACTTGGCCTTGACACACAAACCGATATCTCAGAGGGCTCTATTTCTGGCCATGATGTTCAACTGCAGATGGAACTGAGTGAAGTAGACTTGCAAACATCTCCCAAATGAAATAATTAAAAAATCAAATTAAGAATAATATTATGTCAAATGGAATTAACTGTTATGCCCAGTAGAGCATACTTAATCTGAAAAATAAAATGCCAGCTAGAAACTAGCAAACTAGCAGAATTCGGGTTTCCCAAATAAGTTGTAAACTCTTCAGGGCAGACACTGTCTGAATACACTTGTCATTCTTGCCCGTTGCCCCTTATTTTACAGTGGTGCACAATCAATAAGTGTTGAACTCGACTGCAGTGTACACACCCTGCTTAGTCCTCAGAAATAGGGAGATGCTCCAGAACACGTTCACAAATTGAACTATACCTTCTTCTGGCCCTTCAACAGAACTCGAAGTTGCCCAGCTTCAGAAATACTTATAGATACAACCTAAACTTTTCCTGGTGGTCCAACTCCTGGACCAGCGTTTGCTCCTTGATTTGAAGTTTATTCACCTGAGTGCAAGGTCAGTCTGGCGGCTGCCTATGGTGTGTCTGAGTGCTGGGTGAATGGGGTGCAACTAGACTTATTCACTGTAAGAAAAGATGAGGTCAGCCTCCTTGAAGTTCGGTTTTCCTTGAGACTCTGGCCATGAAGACAGAACATCCAGCCTTATATCTCCTTGCTCTTAACTAACCATGCACTTTGCTGTTACTCTGGTCACTATTACTTAAGTAGTGTATATGTGTGCCCCCCAGTCACCCAGCACCCAGACAACAACCTGACCTAGAATAAGAGCCACAATTTGCAGAAACAGTTTAAGACCTGCAATAGCTTTTAAAAGAGAGACAGAGAACACCTGCCTGGCTTTTAAATCAGAATTGCAGTATGGCCATTGTCACACTTGAGCTTAAACCCAACTACATCTCTGGTGTCGCATCTGCCTGCTATGGTAGGTTACAGTGATGACAAGAGAGGATGTAGATAAGACGCTATTAGTAGCTCAACCATTACTGCTCTGTGTATAGTATTACATGGCTGTTAATTACAATTCTGTTTGGCTCTGTCAAAGAATATATTACTTCTAATTAAAACATTAATATAGTTCATCTTAAATGTTTTCTTTTCCTTTACATTTTTGTGGGGCCTTACCTGAAGCTCAAAAACAAAACCCTCTGCCTATTAGACAAAACAAGGACCTAACCCTGACTCTAGTATTCAATGGCCATGACCTCAAGTATGTACTTAACTCTCAGCATCCCAATAACCCCATGTGTAAAGAGCTAACTGTCTACGACAAGCATTCAGATTAAACTGCATCCTATAGCCTTTGCGTAACCCATCTCAGCCTCTAAATGCCCAGAAGTGTGCTCCCTGCCCCAGGGTGCTGCCAAGGGACAGGAGAGTGAAGTCTGTACTTCACCAAGAGAACAGCTATAAAGAGGGTGGTAACTCAGGATGATGGTGAAGGCAAGGCTGGGAACCAGAGGCAGGAGCCACACAGAGGCCAAGAAAACGTGGGGCTCAGAAACCAGCAGTGCAGTCTGACTAGCATGCAGCAGAAGGCAGCCGCAGCAGAAGGCAGCCACAGCAGCACTCCTTTCTCACAAGCTTAGGACCTCTGGCCTACACTCCATCCATGTTCTCAACTCACAGACAAAAGGAGAGGAGCAACCACCTTAATTAGGGGTGACTGGATTTCTACAACTGATTGTGACTCAACTGAAGTTGCTTCAGATGCACAGAATCATCAGGGAAAAAAAACAGTTATGAGTTTCTGAGTGCTGAGTGTAGGGCAGCAGTCCCCAATCTTTTTGACAACAGGGACCATGCTCTTATGAGAATCTAATGCCTGATGATCTGAGGTGGAGCTGAGGCAGTGTTGTTAGCACTGGGGAGCAGCTGCAAATCTAGCTGAAGCTTCTCTTGCTCACCCACTGTGCACCTTCTGCTGTGGAGCCCAGTTCCTAACAGGACACAGACCGGTACATAGTCTAGGGGTTGGGGACCCCTGGTGTCTTGGGTTAACTGTGATAAGTCATTCATTTAATTCTCACACCACCCATGAGGTAGACAGGATACTTTATAGAAGCAGAAATACAAATTCAGATTCTAATGAGAGGCAGGGCCAAAAAGTAAATCCACATTTGGCCTCTCACTGATCAATAATAGCTCTCCTATAAGAGTCAACAGTCAGCCTCTGTAAAGAAATTATGTCTATGGCGGGGAGAAGTGAGATGGAACCTAATGGCTCTTGCGTATATGTGGGTGTTTCTTTTGTTTGTTTGTTTTGTTTTTTGATTCTTTTAAAGAAATTCCTATTGATGTCTCTTTCCTCGATTCAGTAACTTTTAATATCTGGTAACTTGAAAAACTTTTTAGGAGGGTTTTGCCAAAGTATATAAGCCCTCCTAATTTTCTCTAACTTTAATTTTTCCACTATGAGTTTTTCTCATAAAAAATTACTCAGATCCTTCTAAAAATGTCCCATAAGTAAACCTAACATCAGGAAAAAATGGGACATGCAGAAATGTGAACTAATAAATGAATAAAGAAATAAATTAACAATACTCAGTGTGTCCCTGTCCTATATGTCTAAATTATCTACTTGAGCAATAGCTGTGACAAGAAGCCCCTAGGTAGTAATAACCCCATAATGGTTCTGGATGCTAAATACAGACCAGGTCCAAGTCCCTACTCTCACCATAGCTTTACCATACAAACTTGATAAGAGATGTTATTCTGATGAAGCCTTCCTGTTTGGCCACGCTTGCTTAAATGCCCAGACGTGTGCTGACTACCATCTCACTCACTGCCGGGGGGAAATAAACCATTTCTGTACTGCAGCCAGACTACATTAAAAAGTCCTTGATCCGGCCACTGCAACAAAAACTGCATTGCCATCAGTTGTGTTAAAACTGTTGAGTGATAAATCTGAATACTGCATAATGGAGGAAGTAAATCGAGGGCTACATTATAGCTATAAAAGGGACATGTGAAGTTTTTTGGTCAAGGATTTCATCATCGAGTCATGACCTTCAGGATAACTAAAACTACAATTAATACTTGAAAAGCCCTTGGCACAGAGTGTGATATGCATTCTTATAAAAATGGCTCTTTTAATACTGCATTTGAATTCCTAAGTCCTTATACACAGCATGGGTCTCTTTAATTTTATTTTAAATGCAGAACACCTGCATTTTTCTTTTAGCAGGTATGAGAAATCTACATCAGTCAGCTCACTGGCAATTAAGGCAAATTGATGCCCCTGATGCACCATGCCACACGTGAGAGCCCTACAGGCTGAGTTTTGGGCGTTTACTTTCCAGACGGCAGCCTGCACTGTCTTCATACTCTGTCCATGTACCTCCAAGCCACCCGCCTGCTCGATCAGAAAGAGATCCCACAGTGTCTTCATGTAAAATCGCTTTGCCTCATGGAATAGCTTTGCTGCATGTCCCTTACAGTGCCTGCTCTGCTCTGCGGCTGGAAACACGAACACAGGAGTACAGGTCAGACACTTCTCCAAGTGCCATGATGGAAAATGCCACTGCCAGAGCTGCTTCTTCCCTCACAGAGTGGTGTCACAGGTGCCTTTGGGGGTCTGATGAAAGCTGGAAGCTCTCTTCTCAGAAAAGACCAAAAAGATAAAAGAAATGCACAGCGATGTGAGGGGTCCCCTGACCTCCAGGTTAAGGACCCAGCGTTACAAGGCCAAGAGAGGAAGGATGGGATTGGTGAGAAAGTGAGAGAGAAGGCACAGAAATGGAGAAAGAGAAAGGTGGGAGGAGGAGAAAGAGAGGGGCACAGAGAGAGCCAAACCAGTGACAGAACACTGAACAAAGTGCTTCAGACAAGAGCGACCTCCTTCCCTTCTCTCCCAGGCAGGGAGCCAGGGGGTGTGGACTGTGGTCCACGTTCTATCTTGAGCAAGTTCTTAGAACAAGCCCATTGGTGTGTACTCCAAGACATACAATAAGAGGCATTACCAGGTAATTTCAAAGCACTTCACACATATGAACTCACTTAACCCTGGCACCAACCCTCTGCTGTAGGTATTATGCTTTCCCAGAGTTCACAGCAGACAAAACAGCTACTCGCAACAAACAAGCAGCAGAATGGGGATTAGAACTCAGAACATCTGTTCACAGCCCAGGCTCCTGCCTTCAACACTGGGGAGAACTGTCAGAGCACAAAGAAAAAAATATGTTTATTCTGACAGTAAAAGGAACACAACTATAATATATAACTATAAATATAAAGTGGACAAATTTTTTACACAAAGGAAATTGGTGTCTTATACACACTGATTAAATACATTTATTTATCATAAAGATATTGTCCAATTTCACATATTTAAAATATAAAAAAAAATTAATATTTAAAATATAAAGAAAACTCACTTTCTTGAAAAAGTGAAATTATCTTCAACAAAGAATAGTTTATAAACCTGAAAGTTTTCACTGGTTGTTTAGAATAACTTCTTTAACTAGAGATGGTTTTTAGCATATTGCATATCAACTATTTCATTACCAGGAAATATAGTAACTGAATATACAGAATGATCAGTATCCATCTCAAAACAACTCTGGGAAGGCAGTGATGAACCATGATAGTGATGATAAACTAAAAAAAAAAAATACACTTAGTCAAACATAACTAATTTGAAATTGCAGAATTACCTATAATGCAATCAAACACTTTCTCAAAACTTACACACACACACGCACACACACACTCAAAGTGAGGATCAGGATATTTCAAGCATGTCTCCACTCTTTTTCAAAGCAAGTGGATGAACTGCAGCCCCTGCTATCCAAGAGAGTCATCTGATGTGAAACACCTTTCTCATCGCTTTGGCCATGCCAATTCCCAACTCCACGCCCTCACCAAATGCTCCTCCTCCCCAACCCAGTCTACCTCAATCCTACCACCCTTTATTGCAACATGCGAGCCCTCCACTGGGCCCTTTTTTTTGTCTTGCACTTGGCTCCCTGTACCCTAAACTCCAAAACCACTCACTGTTATCATTCTCAAATCCATTAAGCAAACTGGCTATGCCAGAATCACCCAGCACGTGGGGCTTTTGTATCCCGATATAAATTTCTGACCCCCTAACCCAGGGACTCAGTATCCCCAGGTGATCCTGAAAAGTAGCTAGATTTGAGAATCCATCGTCTGATAGCTAGTTGTAGGGATCAGCTGTCTCTACTGTCAAATGAGGAACTAGGCTGGGTGGATGATCTCCGCGGTTCCTTCCAGACAAAGCTAACAATCTGACTTCAGCTTCTAGGGCTGTTTCATGGATTCTAGTTTCTCTGAAGCAAGGGCCATGGCACTTTTTTTGTTCCCAGCCAGCAAGGTGCTTTGTGCGTAGCAGGAGCTCAATGACTTGTGAGCGCTGAGTTTCTGTGACTATGTCCTGCTGACTAGGAGAGCTAGTGAGCTGAGCTACACACCCTGCTGCAGCCGGGCTGCCTGGCAAATCTGGTGCAGAGGCTGAGTTATGTCTTGCTCCAAAAGAACCTCCTACAAAGGTTTCGAGGTAACAGTACTGATTTACTGTAGTTAGAAAACTGTAGAAATGACTCTTTCAAATACTAGCGTACCGAAAAAGTAAAAGTTCTAACTTTGTTTATTTGTTAAGGAAACTACAAAAAGCCCCTATCAATAACATATCTGGGTTTATGAGAATTATAAAGCATATTGCTGTACTGTCATACGAATTTACTTACCTAAGTAAGTAATGGTGAGAAAATTAAGACAGTGGTTCTCTTCACTATAATGACAAAAGGATGATCCAGGTAATAATTCAAATCCAGGAAATAAATGAGTTTGCATCTATTACCAAGCTCATTCTATTGAAGGGGACTTTTCTAGTTGGCCTTTTAGAGTCAGGGGTTGGTTCCTCAAAAAGGCAGAGGTGTGATGTCTAGCCAAGACAGTGGTGGTCTGGACTTGTTTCATTCATTTTGTTTTACTTAGAATTTCACCACACTGAAGAAGGTTGCAGAGCTTCCAGCTTGCCACAAGCCCCATCATATCCAACTGTGATACTGCTTCAGACACTTACTTGGTCTTCTTAGCCCCTGAAAGTATTAGAATTTGTAACCCCCGTGCTAAATAATTATATTTACACATAAATACAAATAATTATATCTTGTCATCATGTAATGTCTTATGAGCACATTCACATGTCATATTTCATTTGCTCCTCATAATCCTATTTATTGATTAGGAAACTAAGCTAAAAAAAAAAAACTAAGTGACTAAGCACAGGTCATGACCTAAAATCTGTAAATGTCCATAATAATACTATGTGGGAATTTTGAAATTTGATTATCACTTAAATGACAGTCGCTCAGAATATGTGCAGAAATGAAGTTTCCGTATCTCCATGGGGAAGTCCTGGGAAAGTCATGCTCCTTTATTTTTCTCTCCAGTGTTGATGAGTTTCTAAAATCAAAGCAAACTTTGAGAAAAAGTCTACTTTCAAAAAAAGTTATTCAACAAAGTACTAGCAAAATGAATCCAGCAGTGTACCAAAGGGTTATTATATACCATGTCCAAGTGAGATATTCCAGGAATGCAAGGATGGTTCAACACATAAAAATCAGTCAGTGTAATACTGGACATTAATAGAATGAAGGATAAAAGCCACATGATCATCTCAACAGATGCAGAAAAACCTTAACAAAATCAAACACTCCACAACTAGAAATAGAAAGGAACTTCGTCAATATGATAAAACCTGTGAAACCCCACAGATACCATCATAACTGAAAGCCTCCCTCCTAAGGTCAGGAACATGGATGTTCACTCTCACTACTGCTATTCAGTACTGCAATGGGGTTCTAACAGGTCAGTCAGGCAAGAAAAAGAAAGCAAAATTGCATCCAGATTGGAAAGGAAGAAGCAAAACTATCTCTAATCATAGATTATAGAATCCTAAGGACCACACACACAACACACACACACACAACCATTCAGACTAATAAATACATTCAGCAGTTATAGGATACAAGATCAATATATAAAATACAAAGGAAAAATACCAGTGATCCATGTTTCCATCACTAAATAATACTAGCAACTAAGAAGGTTGCTCTTTTAGTTTCCTTAATCTCAACTTGAGATAGAGAATTTTAAAATTCAGAATTTACTTTAGCTTCTTAAACTGTCCATGATATGTGGTTCAGAGGAACGTTTCCTGGTAAACATATAGTTCTAGAAAATATGGAAGGTACTTTTTTTAACACAGCCAAGAAAGTTAAGTGGTGAGAATTAAAAAAGATTTTGAAGCAACAAAAGATCTTGTTAGGTCCATTAAAGAACACTAATCTGTTCAAGTTTTAATTCCCTTCTAATGGGTTTTCTTCAAAGTACTTTATAGTAATTACAATCAGGTCAAAATATTGCATCTTGATGCTCATACAAACTAGAAGGTAATGACTACATTTTCACTTAGTTTATATTTTTACTTTGGCCTAATTTCTCAGAGATTTTAAACACCATTAAGCACTTCACCATATTGGCATGGACTGTTCCCTTCTTCAGTGGCATGAGAATTAGCAAAGGATGGTGTCTGATTCCAATGATACTGAATGTGCTTCTTCATAGGTAACATAAACCAAACACACGCAGAAATGAATATTGTTCTATGTTTCAGAAAAGCATTATATTTGTTTCTTTTCTGAAAACTTGAATACAGACCCAACCATACTCTAAAATCTGTGAGGCATAGCAACAGGCCATGGGTAAGCCTAGACTCAGAGTTCCTGCTAAGTTCTAAGAAATTCCTTTCATTCTCTCTGCTTTAGGATCTCAATAAATGTACATCCATTCATTCATATCAATAGTCAATTATCACTTCCTATGTATCTGGAGGTTCCCACATATTTTGTTTAAACCTTTTCAAAAATCGAAACTGGGCTCAAGTTCTAAGTAAAGGTTTGGTTAAAGAAAACATTAATGAGACTTTTTTTTCTGCAAATCAGATAATTTATTGTCTGAATTCTCAATCATTCACAGTTTGATTCTAATTGGTCAGTGGCAACAAAAGTCAGGTTATTAATTTAAGAATCAAGACCTGACAATTGAATTATAGTATTATTCCCTACATGGTGAAGGTGAATTGTTTACAGAAGAAATATTAAGTAAACACAATTTAAAAAACAATTTCCCTAATGTTGTAAGCCTAGAACATGAAAACTTTGGCTCTTTAGATGAAAATATTTCACTGACTTTTTTCATCAGTCCCCCTTTTTTGCAAATGAAAATTCAAAAGAGGTGACAAATTCCATTAAAAAGAAAACCATGGACCGGGGGCAGAAATCTTCTACAATATAAAAGAATATGATGCCAGACAGTTCCCTAAGCTCTTTTTTGAATCTTACTCCTTTTAATTTGAAACTACTGATTAACAAAAAAATACTGATCACAGTAAACTGTATCTTTGTTTCCAATTTTTCAGTGCCTGCCCCCTTTAGGAGGACATGCATCCTGCTAGCCGCCAGGGGACACACCACTTTGTGAAAGGAGGGTATTTCTACTCTACTGTTATCAGGCTTGGCCTTATGACTTACTGGGCTGGTGCAATGGGACATATGACATCTGCCCCATCCAGCAAAAGCTCCTTTTTCTCCCTCCACCAAGAGGATGGCATGTTCCCAAAAGGTGCACTCTGTCTGCCTGGGTCCTAGAATGAAAACCACACTGGCACACAGCTGACCTTCAACTGCCATGTAACATGGATGAGAACTACACTTGGAACAGTGAGCCTCTGAGATTTGGGGGTTGTTTATAATCATGACATCGCCTGACAAAAGCTGACTCATATCAGCTGCAATCCTAATGTTTAGCCCCCCTGTCGTTTTCATTTATGTAAGTAGACATACCTGGTAGACATAATAAACAACCCTTGGGAGATCTTGATTTCAGAATTCAGTACACAAGAAATATGTAAGGACTCATCTCCAGGTTTGCCAGAATCAAGCATTTTCACATAAAGCTATTCTATGTTCTGTATCAGCAATTAACGCACTGATGAGAGAAGGGAACCAAGAAAACAGACGGCGCCCAAATCTGAGGTCTATAGAGGTAGTGAACCCATGACTTAGGTTCCTTGTACCAAGACCACAGTGGCCTGTTGCCCAACTGGAGAACCTGGGGCCTTTCCAAGTCCAGACGCTGGGGAGCCAGCACACGAGCATGGATCAAAGCAAAAATGAGGTCAAGGTACAGCCATCTGTCTGAAATAGCAGGATCATAGTTTGGTAGCTTTTCAGAAAAAAATTATTGGAAATTTTGTCAGTTGGCCTATCAAAATTATTGCTCCTAAGTTCACTTAAAGAATTTAGTAACATAATTGCTTCACCAATTTTTAAGTTCTGATTAGTGTCTTGTTATAATTAAAATACATATAATAATTTTAAAAACTAGATGTTTCTTAGCACTTACAGTGCATAGGGCCCATTATCTTAATGCTGAGGAGGACTCTGATGTCATAAGGATCCTGTGCGCAGTAGAAGGAAGTACTAGACGCCCTCCCAAACCCACCTGCTATAGACATTTAATAAACACAAGACCAGACCTTGAAAAAAAGACACCAGGTTTAAAAAAAGACACGAACTGCAACATGATTCACATAAATACTTTGGAACATGTTTTAAGCAAGAGAATGAATACAACCATTGAACACAATTCCTAAATGAAACACTAAGTAACCACAAGAATGGAAAGAATAATAAAGTTATCGTTTTTGAGGTCCTACTCTGTGCCAGGCTATTTACATAATTATCTCATTTAAGCTTCATGACAAATCAGTGGCGCAGACATTACTACTTCCATTTTAAACCAGCTCAGAGAGGTTATGTTACTTGTTTAAGGTAAACACATCAAGTAAATCACACAGTCAGAACTTGAACGCACTGCATGCTGGCTCCAAACCCCTTTCCTGTCCCATTATCAAATGGTGTGTTTCTGGAATTCAGCCAACTGGATTTTTTAACCCCCCCCCTTAAAATGTGTCATATTCTCAAGGATCTTTAAAGAAGACATTTAAAATAATGTTTGTTATGTGTTTCAATATGTCACAATTCCTTAAGCCAAGAATCTTAATTTTACTTCCCCCAAATATCTTCATGACATAAATTAAGCCCATTTACTCTTTCTAAGTCATCAAAGCAACACTTCTTATAGAAGCGGTCACATAGCTAGACGAGATAGTTTGTCTTTATGTAGAAACTAAAAAGAAACTGCAAGATAATCTACATGAAAAAGAACTGCTTTACAATCAGATTACTTTTGTTACTGATGTTAGTGCTGCACTATCATTTCTGTTATTAATAAAGGTACATTTGGGTGTTATGATAGATTTGACCAGCTGTGCTAAACACTTGTTACCATATTCTTTCCACATAAAACTTGTCAAATTTGTGGGTTTAGAGTATACAAATAATTAAAAGAAGATATATAGACAGTGTATTTTTATACATTTTAAATATAGACAAAAAGCAGTACCTAAATCATAATGAATTATAGACAATCCTTGCAGAGTAAAGCCTGTTCAAATTCCACTAGTCCAAAATACATAATAATTTAGACACAATATATTATTCATTCTGAGTTTTAAAACCCAAAGTAAACCTCTAGATGTTTTGCCATACATACTTCATTGTACCTGTTGGAGACCATATATGCATACCCATATGCATATGCATATGGTCTACATACATATAACCATAAATATTTTGAGATTGGAAGGGACCTAAGGACACACGCTCTACAATTCTGTCACTGAGGGAGACCTCTTATAAGATGGTGGCCGCGTGTAAGTTCTCTGGAGTCGGGACAGCTCTGCCCAGACTACCTGTGGGTCTTTGGGCAAGTTATTTTGAACCTTCATTTCCTTCTCTATAATATGGGGACTAAGAGAACTACCTCACAGGTTATATGGATTAAATGAGCTATAAAGGGCTCACTATACTTCCTTACATAAAAAACACTAAGAAACCCTGAGGCCAGATGGGCCAAGTACACTTCTAAGGAAATACTGTCATTAAATGTCAGAACATCCTGGAGCACTTTTCAGTCAGCCTTGTGTGTTTGAAAACAATATTAAAAATCCATTAAAATATAGTCCACAATTGGAAACATCCAATAGTTTTTCCTGGCTCTGTAGCCTCATCCAATTACTTCTGAATCAAAACTACTTCTACAAATACTTTAATTAAATTATAGATGGTATGACATACACTTATGCCAAAGTGGCTCATGTAGGCTTTTCATTCATTAGTCACTGATTCAAAAACATCTACAAAACCCTTATTATTGACATTTGAGGCAAATATTTGATGCTATACTCATTTCTATGGTTCCATTCTCTGGAACTTTCATTTCTTAGATTTTTTTAAGTCTCTACTACCTCCAATGTATCTACGTCCATAACCACCCACAAGTACTTCTTATACTGGGCCTGGCCCACCCAACCCTTCTCTGAGAACTTCCTCCACAGTTTGCCTGTCTCTCTCTTCAAGAGTGAGAGCAATCACAGCCTCTCACTTCCCATTTACTCTTTTACCCCCACTGTCAACTCCAGAGACCTCAACCATAACTGATAGCCAATAAATAGTGTTTTCTCCCATGTGAAAGAAAATGCACGACTCTGATGACACTGGTACAAACTAAAGCAATAACCAAGTGCTTATTTGCCTTACTATGAACCTGACCTACCTCCATGCTCAAGGTCAATAGTCTTTCTCTCTCCTTCTAATCTGAAGGAAAAATTAAATTAGTGGAACATAATATTGCATGTCATAAGAAATAAACACAATTAGTCGGATAACATAATGGATTATGATGTGTAAGGCAGTATCACGGTCATTTAGATAGGCAAATGAGAAGTGCTGCCCTAACTACTGCCAGCTCTTTGTCTGTGGGTTCACATGTATCCCAAGTCTGTGAGATTTAAATTGGTCACTACTCTTCCTAAAAAGTCAGTTTTCTTTTCCAAATATGAAATAGTCACAATCGTTTAAATCCAACCTGGCTTTCTCTCATTAGCAACAGTCTTCTCTGCCCACCTCAGAGAATGGAAGAGTATGTGTGTATACACACACACACACACACACACACACACACACACACACACACACACACACAAACCCTCATTAAGGAATAAACTTCACGCCAATACCATAGCACAAAGCCAATTGTGTCATATTTACTCACATAATCAGTCCTGTCTGCACATATTTTTATAATGAAATAAGACTGGAAACTGAACACAGAAACTGCAGCTCTATCTGACCACCTGATGGACTCAGGGACTTTGATGAGGGCTAAGGGAGCAAGTGGCTGGCAGTGCTTGGATAGAAGGTCCCCATCTGAGGTGTCTGACACTTGCTGAGCTGTGATTTCTCCTAGGACATATGAAAGTTGAAATTTGCAGATAAGGCCACAGGATAGTACAGTAATTCTGCAAAAAGCTGCCCCCTCCCTCATCAATGCCATACAACCCCCAATCTCACCCCACCCTCACTCACTCCCCCATCCCCAACCCCATTCCCTCCCAAAGAGAGAAGGGGGACATTTGGTCGGAGTCCTAGGAACCTACAGGAACTACTGTGAGATTTCCAAAAAATCCAAAAGTATCTACAAGACTATCCAGTTACTTGGCATTCTCTCCTGATGCAGAAGGACCCACCCCTTGAAGAGCTGACAAGAACTGTAAAACTGTAAGATGTGATTAGCCTATTTATTACAAATTTTGTTTATTTAGGTTTTCATGTTTATTTCTGACTATAAACCCACTAGGATATAATTAACCACCTCCTCACTCATCAGAAATATTAGAAAGATGCACAAAAATAAAATAAATGCTGCATCTAAATGTACCTTCCCAGCATTATGGAACTGTGATGTTATTATAAAAAGCCACCCTGAAACAGAAAAAAAAAAAAAAATGAAGTATTTTGAAAGAACTCCTTTTCAAAGGAATTTTTATCCCTTTAGTTCTTCCTACTCAAAGGTAGTGTGTGGACCAGCAGTATTGCCTGGGAGCTGGTTAAAAATGCAGAATCATAGCCCCACCCTGGACCTATTAGATCAGAACCGATATTCTGCTGAGATCCTAAGTTACCTGGAAGCACATTAAAGTCTGGCCTGGGTGGTGGTTACTATAGAGATTATACTGACCCACACCCTCAAAACAGTTTTCTAAGCCCTGAGCCTCTGCTTCCTCATAGTTTATTTTAGGGAAAACAAATATATTTTGAAATTTAAAAATAAAAACAGATTATATCCCAGAACTAGTTATGACTCACGAAAGTGAAGGCTTTTTCTATCTAACCTGCCAGGTAACCAATTAACATTCCAATAAACATTGACAGAAAATTTGTTCTGTCACTTGTAACTCAGGTAAACAGTATAGGTATGACAGGAAAAATTTAACTACGACTAACAGAATCATAATACAACACTAGAGGAGTTTTAAAAACTAATTTCCTGTTCATAAAAAATAAAAAATAAAATTATTTTCAGCATCAAATTAAGTACATGACTAAACTGAGAGGCTACGTTAACATGGTCTCCAAATTACAGTCATTGTTGTTGCCGCAGCCAACGATGAACCTCCTGGGAAGAAATTTCATGAAGAGTTTAAGTACCCTCTGCCTTTCTCCTCATGTGAGTAGAGAAATTGCGAAGGTAAAAAAGACAAGTAAATACAATTAAAGACTTTTGCACTCGATTCCGCAACCCTACGATTAGAATGATCATAGAATTTTGAAGGTGGAAGGACTCTCAGGTAACTAACTGCTGCTGCTCCACTGACCCAGGAACTTACTACAAAGTACCTGGCAGGGGGTTTAGAGCCTCCCAGAGAGGGGTAATTGCTGTCATACCCACTGATCTTCCTCATGCCCTTGAGCAATCCAGAATAATTCTATCCCCACTCCCAACTCCTTCAAATACCAGAGGACCCCTCACATGTTCCCAGGTGTTAGCTTCCATAGACTCCATTTAGTTTCTCGAATGGTGTAGTATCCTCTTACCCTGGTGTAACTGAGTATTTTGTTTCTATTGAAACTAAATTAAGATTAGCCTGACACAATTTAATGAGACTCACAGTGCCAAATGAAGTCATTTGATGTAATGGGTGGTAATTCAATACATTCTCCATGAAACATCAAAGATTATGTAACAGTTAATATATCTACATATGTTAGTAGTGCAACCATAAGTAAGGGCATATTTGTCTGCTAGACTATGATGTACAAATAAGAAAAACTACCAGCCTCTAACTCAAAAATGTCCCTGGGACCCTCTCCAGAGACAGAACTCTGCACCAGATGGATGACTTGACCCAGTGTGGCCTTTCTGTACCTTCCTTGTTTATGATAAAGAGGCGTTTTTAAGAAAGCAAAGGGCATAAAAGAACTACATTTGGCATTCACAAAGCAATTGACACTTTTATTACTTAACATCACAACCTTATGAGGTAGGCCAGTATAAGTTCTGTCACTTTGTAAGTGATTAAACCAAGACTGAGAATAGGAAATGAGAAAAATCGTGTGCTGCCCAGGGCCAAACAGAAAGCAAGGTTGGAGCCAGTTGAATTCAGAAGCCTCAATTAAATTCCCAGACAAAGGGAACAGGCAACACTGAATATAAGTTTTATGGATTTCACTTTGAAATAAAACAAGGCAACATTATATTACCATTAAATGATATTTAAAATTGTCTTTTATGACCTTAATTTTACCACCAAGGCTTTATTCCCAAAATAAAGAAAATTTAAACAGGCAAATTTATCCCAGTTACAAATTCTGTTTACACACACACACACACACACACACACACACACACACACACACAATCCTGAGTTCCATTTGAGAGATTTTTTTTTTCCCTAACTTGACCTGTGACTGTAATCAATATTATGCCAAAGGGCCTCGATCAAGCTGCTAAACCTAAAGTGTCATTGATTAGACCTACTGTTGTTCAGAGGGGTATTTTCCCAAAATAAATTCTTAGCATTTTATAACTCTACTACATTTTCACAAAAGAATCTCTAACACAGGAAGAAATCACTTCCGCACACACAAATCTTATCTTCAGAGTCATCCAAAGGCATTTGGTTAAAACCCATCTGTACGTCCAGCACACATTCTCCCTGCTATCCTGAGCTTGAGTTCCTGGCACTCTCCATTAACCAGTCTTCTCAACTGGCTTGCCCCAAAACATACACCCATTGAACTGAGTGGACTTGGTACTCAGCTCCCCGCCACCCGCACTTCCCTGCCTCCCCCACACTGGCCACCAGCCCCTTCAAGTCCGCAGCCCACAGGCCCTCACCCTTCAAGCCACTCTTCAGAGAAAGAAGATATTTACCCCCCGGGACTGCCGAGGCCCTTTCCCACGCTCTGGGGCTCTTGGCCAATGAAAGCACCATAGCCAACTACACAGCCACTTCTAGCCTAGGAGTGGGCATTGCCAACTACACCACTCTAGACCTATCCGCCATAGAACCAAGGCTGAGGCTCAGCACACCTGAGTAAAGGTGGTGGTCCCACCCTCACGTATCACACCTTCTACCTTTTGTGTCTGGGTGAACTGCTCTGATCCTGAAAGGCCACTGAAAGGCATGGGGGTAGATCTTAAAATGTTTGCTTGCTGGGGCTGGAGGAAAGAGTCTTGGCACCTGAGGGTCAAGAACAGGGTCTGGGGCAGTCTTCTGACACTATGAAGGGCCAGGGAAGCCTTGTCAAAGAAGACCTGCTAGAAGTCTGGTCTGGGCATGTCCACTGGAGGTCTATTTGAAGAGAACCTAGTGTGTCTGCACACACTGCTGGGCACCATCGATGTAGACTAGCCATCAGCATTCCACCTCACCCCCTCCCCCTGGGGGAATGCACCACTCCCCAGCCCCAAAGGTAAGAACTTTATCTTCACCAAACAAGCCCCACACTTCATTCCCTCATTTCTATTAGTCTTCCCACTGGTGGACTTTCCTTCCTTGTATTTCCTCATGAAATTTCACTTGTCCAGGATCCACTTCAAATGCCTCTTCACCATGAAAGTCTTACTTTACCAAAAGGATGTGCCCTCTTCCCTTCAAACAGGCAGCGTCAGTTCTGTATTGCAAACATTTATGTATATGGCTTATCCTCCTACAAGTTCCCAGCAAAATCTCTTTTCTTGGCATCCCCTACAGTGGTTTTTTTTTTTTCTTTTTGAAACTGTAGGTGTCAACTCATGAGTGGAAATTAAAAAAAAAAATAGAAATTGTCAAAGTGCATCACACACAGTACTGATAAGTGTATAACTTCATGACACTTTTGTTTCAGTTATGTGCATATGTGTGCAGGAATATAGTGGATTGCAATGTTAAATGTATTTGTTATTTGGCCTGAAAGGGAAGTCCCCAACCTTTTTGGCACCAAGGACCAGTGCTCCTATGAGAATATGCCTGATAATCTGAGTTGGAGCTGAGGCAGTTATGCTAGTACTTGGGGAGCGGCTGCAAATACACATGAAGCTTCGCTAGCTAGCTCGCCCACTACTCACCTCCAGCTGTGCAGCCTGGTTCCTAACAGGCCTAACAACTGGTACCAGATCATGGCTCAGGAATTGGGGACCCCTGGCCTAAAACATTTGCAAGCCACTACTCTACAGTACTAATCCAACAGTAATGCCTAGTACTCTATGAATGCTCATTGAACAAATTGATGGATATGAAATTATCCATTTATTGCAACTTAAAAGGCTTGAATTTGAAAGAACATAGAATATAATGCCAATGTGAACATAAGTAAATGGACTCTCACCTATGTGAAGCTGTGGGGGGAGGGGGTTGGTGGAGAGGGATCTGAATATTTACTACTGTATTTCAAAAGACTTCCTTCCCTGTAACTAAAATGTGTTTACATTTAAGAAGAATAAAATCCAATTTTGACTAATTAGATTAAAATTAATTTTGGAAAACTTTTCTCATTCACTGAAAGTAATTCATGATTACAGAGTTCTGCATCTTTAAAATACTTGGTATAGGTAACTTCCCCATGGTTCATGAAAGGATCTTTCAGATGCACCATGAGAGTCTTTGTTCAAGTTCTTCCTTTGCCCAAGATGACTCTATGTCCTCTAAATACCCCCACCCCGTCTGTAGAAATTTTATTTATCTTCCAAGGCTTAGTTAAAAGGCTGCCTTTTCCTTGGAAGCCCTTTTTTTTAAAACTCAATTTTCCGTCTTTGTCCCCTCCATCACCCACCCCAGTTCCAAGTATGGTCTTTCTTCCAAATCAAAAATGTTAAAGACTTCCTTGATGACCCTTCTCATTACCCTACTAGGTAATAACATGCACAACCCATGGTTTATTCATCTTTGTATCCCCTATAGCAACCCGCACAAGGTCTCATACTTCAGAGATGATCAATAAATATTCGTTAAGTGAATAAAAGCAATGGTTACCCTATTAAAAGGCCCTGAGGGAGGGCTCTCATGCACAGCAGCTGATCAAACCTAGTGGAGAACAGGAAGGGCAGCAGAAGGGATAGCAGAAAGGATGGAGGGGAAGGGTGAGAAGAGGCTCTACTCTTCTGGACATCTGGCCCAGGAAGCTCACTGAGTCTCCATGTCTTCAGAGATTCAGCTCACCAGAACAAAGCTGTGGAGCTGGATGCAGAATGAGTGTCTTCACCTTGCTCTCAATTCTCCACCCTTGCTTCAAACCAGAAATGGGAAATGGAATTAAGGGTGGAAGTTAGTCCTACCCTTCTCAACGTTGAGGTATGGCTGAAAAAGAAAAGCTGAAACAGCTATTTGGAGGCCAAAATACCTCTCTTTAAAAGTAAGTATTGGTATTTCTAAATTGGGGTGGGGAGGTGGTGTAAGAAGGCAGAGGCAATGGTTTTTGAATTATCAACTGATTGTCTCTATCAATTATATTCAACAGTGTGGAGCTTTTCTCTTCATATTGTCTATACAGTCATCTGGGGATGTCTCAAGTTCAAAGCCACAGTCACAACTAATTGGTTTTATCAGAAAACAATGTCCACCAACTAGAAAAAAAAATTGTTAGGAATTAAAATACAATTCTCTTTTCCATTAACCTGTACTTTCCTCCACTCTCTCCAAAGAAAAGGATTTTTTCTGAGACGAATTAAAAGAAAAAGGTTTTAGTGGTCTTTAAATTTTAATATATATATTCATATAAGATAGGCATAATTTCCTAAATCATGGTATTTTGTTTTCAAATTTTTAGTTTTAGATCAATATCATTTAGGGCTCTGGTTGTTTTGTTTGTTTGTTTGTTTTGATATTTTAACAGAACTTTATCTTCCAGTTCATCAAAGTTTAGTTTTGTAATTAATTTCACACTGTTGAATATAATTGACAGAGACAATCAGTTGATAATTTAAGAACCATAACCTCTGTCTTCTTACACCCCCCCCACTCCAATTCAGAAACACCAATACTGACTTTTCAAGAGAGGTATTTTGGCCTCCAAATAGCTGTTTCAGCTTTTCTTTTCAGCCATACCTCAACGTTGAGAAGGGTAGGACTAACTTCCACCCCTAATTCCATTTCCCATTTCTGATTTGAAGCTAGAGTAGAGAAGTTGGAGCAAGGCGAAGACACTCATAAACTGGGAGCATCTACAGTACTGTAAAAATAAACTAGATTTGGAATTTTAAAAACTGAGCTTTGAAATTAATGCATACTTCAAATATAGCTCCTCCACTTCTAGATGTTTGACCTTGGGCAGGTTACCTGCTCTTCCCCAACCTCGATTTCCCAATCTGTAAAATGGAAATAACAATAGTACTTCCTTCCCATGGCTGTTGTGAGGGTTAAATTAGCTAAAATATGTAATGTACTTAGAATAATTAAAACATGTCATGTGTGTTTAAAAAAGTGTCTGATAAATGGTAAGCATTCAGTAAATGTTAGTTAAAAATTCTGCTTTCGTTTTACAGTCTCAGTAAAGCCACTTTACAGTTCAAAGCCTCCATTTCCTTGTCTATGAAATGGGACTACTACTGCTTACCACCTCTAGGACTGTTATACGATTCAAATAAGAAAACAATGGACATGAAAACCTCTGACACTCAAAAAGCACACAAATGTTAGTTATTCTGGATCACTCATAAGCTTATAGAGTAAACCATAAACTAAAAGAAAATTGTAAGGTTAAAAGTAAACCATAAAATTGAGTTAGAAAACACTAACTGAAAATTCATCCATGACTGAGAAAATGTCTATATTAAAATGTATACTCAAATAGTTTGGTCTGTCTTTATCAGAAATACATAAGCTTTTGTAAAATGTAATTTCTGTATCTGCAAAGTAGAATAGCTCCTTCAGTCAAGCCAAATTATCCTACTATATTATAAGCAAGAAAGCCTGCACATTTTTATAAGCCAAAGATAAATTGATGGTTTGATTAAAATCTGGTTGCATGCACATAACCTTTTTAAAAATGCTTTTTTTTTTCACTTTTAAAAATGTAAGTATACTGTAGTATCAAATGTAAATTTCAATTCAATTGGAAGGACATTTGTTGTGGAACTGTGCTCCAGGTAACTCACCTGGAAACTAAGGAAGCAAAGAAAAAAAAACTGCTCAGGCCCTGTGCTGGAAAAGCCCACAGATTATGGCCAATAACTTCAAAATATTATTTGTGAAAACCATAAGGAGGCTTCAATTTGAGTCAGCAAGCAGACAAGCAGCATAAAAATATGCAAAAACAGTAAATTCTTCTCTTTGACTGAAAAACTGCCTTTGAAAAGCAAAAGTCATTTTAAAAGCACAGTTTCTACCTGGAAATCTATTGAATTTGTGCCAGAAACCAAGATTCCTAAACATAAACCTGTAAAATAATAGGTATCTGTAAATGAAAGGCTGAAATAACCCCAGGAGCAACAACAGTAATTAGCAACTTTTATAGACTAATAACATGTTTCATATTCTTTCTACACTGGCTCTTTGAAGTTCCCACTGTAATATATAAAAGTTTTATTACATTAGGTCCCATCTTTGTATATTTTATAGGTGCAGGCATTATGCAAAGCAAGCCATACTTACTCATCATCAGACCTTTTATAAGAAACTGTTTGATAATACACTAGCTTTGTGTCCGGTTTAGTTTGATAAACCTTCCTTTAGAATGGTAAAAGTCACTAGAAGCTTATATCAATGAAAATATACACACATCCACATATCATCCCCACGACTATAAATCATAAAGCAGTTTAGCTTTAAAACTGTACATTGCATATTCATGTGCACACCACTTGCGGTTGTAGACACATGTGAACTCTACTGAATTAAAGCAAAAAAAAAAAAAAAGCCTTCTCTACAATAAGCGATTACCAGAGGCAGAACAGAGTGCAGTTAATATGCTTGTTTCAGCAGATGTTCATTCCCGTAAATATTAAACATAACACAAGTTCCTCCAGGAATATGCAGGCAGTAATTTTACTACCTGAAAGGGTTGGTTGGAAACATTTAGGCGATGGGGGGGAGGAGGGGCGGGGGGGGGGTAGATAAGAAGGATGTTGAAGCAGCCAATGGAATTTTAAAAACACCCACAACTGGAATTAAACTGCTTCTAGCGGCGATTTACCTACAGCAGCTTTTCAATGTGAGAACCCCCAGCACAGAACCCGGGGGGGCTCGCCAGGCTTCGAGCTGTGAGCTGGGCATAAAGGGATGCACACTGGGCGCGGGGGCAGGGGGAGAAGGAGGGCAACTGTGGGGAGGTGTACGGAAAGGGACCAATGCATTCGTGAACCTCAAGTCAATAAGTCTCCCCCAGCCAAGGCCTCTGGAATGCCCGCACCAAGAAACACCCGCCCCCTGCCCTGGTGCTCACTTTCCGTCTCGGGTGGGTGTGGGTGGGAGGGACAGGAAAGATCAGCCGCCAAGACCCGGCGCCGACAGACAGCGGCTGGAGCATCCTCTAAGGGCACTTCGCTGCAGCCCCAACTCCAGGGGGTCGCTGTCATGAACCAGAGGCTCTCGGAGAAGAGGAGGGGGCGCAGAGGAGAAAGGGAGGAGAGAGGGTCGAGGGGTGGATCCCGGGCACTAATGACACGTACAAGAAATCCGTTCTTTTTTCTCACCAAGGCTGCGCTCTGCTCCCCAGACCACCGGCCCCTGGGCTGGGGCGGGCAGCACGGGGGGAGGGAACAGGAAAGGGGTCAAGAAGATGGGAAGGCGGCAGTACATCCACCCGGGGTGAGGCAGCAAGAAGCCGACGCGGCAGGCGCCCCGACCCACCCCACCCCCACGGCGCAACCCCCCGCCCAGGTGAGGCGCTGGCCGCCACAGCCGCCCCTAGTCGCTCCCGCCCGCCCCGGCGGCCGGCGCGGGGACTCACCACAGCGACTCGAGGTCCCATTCCTGGAGCAGGGCTAAGTCGAAGCTGTCCATGGTGGGATGTGTCGGTGTCAGCGCCGCTGCCGCTGCCGCTGCCGCCGCCGCCGCCACCGCCGCCGCCGCCGCCGCCGAGGGTCGGGCCGCCCGCGCGCTGCAACGAAAAGGAGCGCTCAAGGTGCTTCCTGGCCGCGCCGCCGCCTGCCACCCCCAACCCCGCCGGGCTCCCGGCAACCCCCGCCCCCGACGCTGGGCCAGCCGGGCGGCAGCGGCCGCACTCACCCGCTCGCCGGCTCGCGCGCAGGCACACTCGGGAGACCGGCGAGCTCGCAGCGCCGCCGCCGCGCCTGCTCCTCCTCCTCCCCGCCCCGCGGCGGCCCGGCCCGCTGCCCCCGCCGCCGCGCTCCGCGCCGCCCGCCGCCTCTTTCTCCTCGGGGAGGCGCGTGTGCGCGGGCGAGGCCGAGGCGCGCGCACCCTGAGCCCCGCGCTGCGCGCCCCTGCGCTCCCCGCACCGCCCTTCGGGGTCCCGCGGCGCCGGCAGGCCGCGCCGCCCGGTTCCTTGCACTCCAGCCGCCCGCGGAACCTCAGCGGCCCGGGGGCGCCCGGGGCGGCCCTGCGAGCGGGGCGGAGGGCCAGGCGGCGGCGCCAGGCGGGGATGCTGAGCGGGCCGCCAGCCCCGGCCCGCCCGCCCCTCGCGGTCTGCAAGCTCCTCTTTGGGGCCCAGGATCCACTTGACCCTGCCGGGCGATCCCGCGGCAGGGAGGCTGCAGACCTGGATTAGGTGCTGGGAAATTCCGGGCCGCCCCAGGCCCGTGAGAGTTAACTGTGCCGCCTCCAGCAGCGCCGTAAACAAACCGTTTAAAATATCTGGAGTCAGTAAGTTAAAGGAAATAAAGGGGAAGTGGAGAGGACAGCTCTTCTGGCAGGACCTGCAGCGTGGCCTGCAGTAGGGGTCCCACCACCCTCCAGCCGGCCAGTCCCCGTAAACCAAGCTCCCCACTTTTTATCTCTTACAGGGAAGGGGGCAGGCCTCTGGGTGTAGACTGCAAACTTCCCGCCCCATCTCCAGTCTGGAGAGTGGCGTATCGCCAGCTAGAGTGTCATTGTGGCTGTAAAAAATCAAGTCCTTATTATTCTTCCTTGATTGTAAAGAATGTTTTCCCCTCCATTGCTTTTATAGACATTGCTGAGAAGCCTACATCTGGATCCGTTTCCCTAAATCCGGGACCCCCTCCTCTCTCCTCGACCCTCCTTGTCCTCTTGGCCACAGTTTCCCGCAGCCTCACTCGGGAATCGAGGTTTCCTGGAGATATAGGTGCTGAGCAGTGTAATTAGGCCCCACCACTGGTACAGAACTGCCCACTCCCTGCCACGGGGAGGCCTTCTGGTACTCTCCCTTTGTTCTTTTTCAAGAAGAACTACGGACTGAGGCCACCAGAAACCCAGAGCCCTGAGCAGAAGGCACAGGATCCCTCCAGGGTCAAGCCTGGGAGTCACCCGCCTCACCTCCTTGATCTGTGAATGAGGATTAAGGAACTTCGTTCTGAGGACGTATAGAAGAAAGACCAGAGAGAATTGCCTCCTACATGGGACTGGATTACTAAACACTCATTGGCTCTTCCTTCCCCCAGCTCTGAAGCAGTTCTTCCTTTATTCACATCCGTAACTAACGTGCTAAAAATAAATGTAAAACTTTTAGGTAAAGTGAGCGTCCGCATAGTTTGAGAAAACAGAGTTGGTCTTTTAAAAACTGACAACTCACATCAGCTTCCCTCGTTAACTGAAGGTAGACCAAGGCTACAGAGAACAAAGAGCCTCTGAATAAAGGAGAAAGTACAGGTGTCGAAGGGCTGTCTTCCCAAATTCCAGTCCACAGTGTATTTGAGGTGAAGAAAAAAATCTGTCTTCCTAACATCTCCTTAGCACATGCCTTGCTGGAAATGTTTGCTCTGGCAAAAGCGAGATGCCCCAGCCATCCAGAAAACATTCACAGGAACAAAGGATGGGGGTGGAGGGTGGACAGGAGGGAACAGCCCCTCTCTGGAAGAACTGCAAGTTCCATGGTCTGAGCAAGAAACGCATCCTGTCCCTGTGCTTGGGGCTGCCGCAGAGAAGCTTCCAGAAAGCAGACCTCCCACCCCTTGCAGAGACTTGGCTCTCCTTCCCTTCCAACCACATCTGTTTATACAAAGGAAGGCTTGCTGAAGAACAAACAGAACGGTGTTTGCTAGGAATTCCATCCCCGGCTTGAAGCTCACGATACTGATTTGCCCTCACCGTGGAGGCTGAAAATAAATAGATGATCCCAGAAAGGGAAGAGAAAGTACTGGAGGGTATGGAGCTGGTGGAGCCACTGATGCATAAAAGGCTTCTCCTCGAAAGCCACGTAGTAGTGGGGAGATTTATGTGTGAACTTAAACACGGTGCCTCGTGTTAACATTTGAGTGTACTTGAAACTAAAGCAACTTCACTGTGGATATTTATATATTTTTTTTATCAGAAATAATTCCTATTTTCTTTTGAGGGCCTCTAGCATAGCAAAGTTGCGTAAATACTCATTTCCAGTGTATGTTTTTGTGTAGAGTATCCAGTTGGAGAATAGGGCCTTTGGAAGAAACCCATATAATAGTTGTAGACACCATTTTTACTAAGTTGTCATGGAAATAAATCTGAATAGTATTTACAAGTAAAATGTAAAACAGTTAATGGGAGCCTGTACAGGGAGATCTTATGATTGTTGTTATTATCTGGTTTAAGATGGTCCTATTATTCTCCAGCCCTTAGGTACCTTTACGAAAACAAGTGCTTAATCTAGTTGTCAAATTTAAATCCTTAATACATAGGGAAAAAATGGGGGGGGGGGGTTAAGGGGGAGGGGTGTAGAATTCCTGGCATTAGAATGCCAGAACTAAAGGAAAATTTTTGTCAAGGAATAAGAGACTACCTAAAATAAAAATGTAACTTAAGAACGGGTGTTTCCTATGAAACTGATGTAGCGTCTGTGTACATTAACGACCTTGAGACTTAAGGGACTTTTCTACTGAGATATATCTGGCAATTCTAAACACTGAATGAAACCACCCAGCTCCAGAGAGCCATGGTGGAGGCAGCTCGGTGAGGGAAACTGCTAGCTTCCTAGGTCACTTCTGTTTGTTTAAGGAAAATTTAGGACCAGAAGGGACTAAGGATTAAATCCTACTAGTCTGGCACATAAGTGCACTTGGCTAGGGCTCCACTCACATCCCCCAAAGCTAGAATTGGAAGCCCCCTGAGCAGACCCAGGAGCAAATCTGTGGTGTCCCATTAAGATCTCCCTTTGGCCTGGAAAGGAGAGAAGAGCAACCCTGCATGGCTTTACTTATCCATGCCTCATTCTGGGGACATGGCGGCAACTCAGAGGTCGCCTTTGTGACCAGATGGAAATTTTCCTTTTGTAATCCCAACATTCCTCAAGAAAAAAGATGCTCAGCCAAATGCCAGCTGTGCAGGTGGTCTCACTGGAAGGTGATGGGAGCCCAGTGTGGTTTGTCACTACGCCTTCTTTTCCACTCCAGCCAGGCTGCAGACTCACTGCACAGTCCGCTTCTCCATTCAGAGGCTTCTTGGGTGTTTGTAACTGTATTTACGGATTTTAGGATGAGCCCTCTAGGCTTTCTGCTTGCAAATTACATGCTAATATGTCGACCCCCAGGACAGCTTGGGGTTTAAGCCACCTAGGAACTCCAGTGTCTTCAGGCCTCTGCCTCCCCAAAGAATTCCTTAGAGGGGTTCTAGCCTGGGATTGGGGTGCCTGTTTCTATTTTTTTCATCATTCACCAGGTCCCGAGCAGATGGTGTGGCTGTGCTGGCTGTCATCACTCTTCCTATGTTTCCATGGAAACCTGGGGCATAGGGACCCTCTCTGCCTTGGGCTCTCTGACAGTATCCTCCGGCAGAGAACTTCAGCGATCTGGTCCCCCCCACACACACACCGTCTGCCCACATACTGGAGAATTTTGAGAATGTTCTGCAACCCTAGAAGCCAGGGTCATTTCAGAGATTACCCAAGCATGTATTCCCCACAAACTGTTCTGAAGGTGGTGGGAACAAGAGGGGAAAGGAATGGGGGGCCAGTACCCTTGTCACATGGCTGAGGCCAGTCTGCAATGGTGGCATATTTGGACTATTTGTCCCTCAGCCAGCTTCCATAAAGGCTGATTATTGCCCAGATGTCAAAAGAGGTGTTTCTAAGGTGGCATCTGCTTGTCAGGCACCTGACAGTGAGCATGAGGGTGTTACTGGCAATTCACATTTTACTAACATTCTACTTTCTCCACATGTGCATATATATATATATATACACACACACACACACACACACACACACACACACACACACACACACATATATATTTTTATACAAAACCAGGTTTTCCCTAAGGAATGCACCTTCCTCAAAGTTTCTAATATCCCTCCTGCCTTCATAATTCACTTATATAGCCACTAAGACATTAATTAGATTCAGAAGTCCATGGAAACTACAGAGTTGGGCAGGGTCAGAGGCCAGGCAGGGCAGAGAAAAGAGCAAGGAAAATGACCCTTGGGAGAGAGTAAGGAAGTGGAGGGAAATTTTTCATGCTATTCAAGTAGCAGACAAGGCAAAGATAATTTCAAAATGTGGTCAACTGCCATAACATTGTTGAGAGAATTAAAGCATTGTCCAATTAAAGAGTTCTTTAAAAAAAAGTTGATCTGGTATAAGAATTCCATGCATATATATCTTTGCTGGTAGTTGTTCCTTATACAGCTGGTACAAAAGACTAGTGTGTGAGGCTCACTTTTTTTTTTTTTAAGTACAAGAAACAAAGCAGGCACATGTACTGAAGGCTGCAAAGCTAGCTGCAAAGACTCAGGCTATTCATAAAAGTGGATCAGAAAAGAATTTCCTATCGCAGATCATGTATTTCATGCTATGCTGACTTACTTGAGAGATAATCCCATTATCTGTGATATGAAATCCCTCAATGTTAGTAAGAAGAACCAAGCACCCTGACTTAAAACTTAATATCCCCATTGGCTCTTTGTTGTGCTCCTTCAAGATGTGCACTGGCCATCATGCAAGATTCAAGGATTGAACCTCTTGTAAACAGGAGATAACTAGTCAGAATGATAACAAACATTTCTATGTTATGATGTACTGGGTACTATTCTACCAACTCCATTTATCCTTCCTGAAACCGCATGAGGTGTGCTACCATTGTTTTTATTTAACAGGTGAGTAAACTAAGGAACAGATAAGTGTTACCAAATAAAGTATGGCAGATTGGGGACTGGATCTAGCAGCCACAATACCACACCGCCTCCCATAACTTCTGCTTTGAATATCATGGGGTCATTCCCATGCTTGCAGACACTTAAATAATGATGTACTACAGACCTAATCAGAAGGTGAGACAGAGCTCTCTACCTCTCTCTGAGCCATCTTCTCTCCTCAGCTCTGCCATCCCACACCTGCAGTGATGCTCTAAGTCTCTCAAGTCTTGGTGTCTTCCTTTGCAACATGAGAAGGTTGGGCTAGACATTCTGTCCCTGTTAGTTCTAAAATGTTGGGGTTCTGTTCGGTTACTCCTCCTCAGTGCCGCCAGACAGCAGTCTCTGGAGTAAGGCAGGAGAGGCATCAATCTTGTCCTGTTTAAAGACAGGTCCTTCCCCTCAGCTTAAACAAATCTTGAGGCATTAGTCTGTTCCAGCAAGGAATGCTGCCTTGTCTGTTCAGTGTTAACAGCCAGCAAGACCAAGTGTCCAGGAGAAGGCCATTTAGCATAGGTCTAGGGTAAAAGGTGGGGGAAAAGTCACAGCACAAGGGTCAGTCTTTTCTCTGTTACACCAGAGAGTATTCAAGCATGGCGCCGATGACTCCCAGGAAACCCTTGAAGGACACCAAAGTTGCAAGTGTGCCAACTATGGCTCATGGCCTGAAGATAGAGACATTTCATAATGGTATCTGAGGAGTTAAACATCAACGGGCAAGGGCAGCAGTATAAGATCCTCAGGACGCTTTCCAGGCAGAAGTACCTGCTACAGCTCAGAATCTGCAGTGGAGGCCCTCCAGTCAGGACAAGGAAGAAAGAGGGCATCCGCCTCACCAGGAGCTCGAGACAAACACGTGCTGGTGGTTGGTGCTGGCTGCCTACCCAATATCCACCCACCCTCTTCACTAACCAAACCTGTCTGCATTGGGGAAGTGATCAGCCCAGCTGAAATAACTACATTTTCCAGTCTCTATTATGTAGCTTTAGTTCGTCAAGGACTGACCATGTAACACAGTTTCATTCAATGAGACTATAAGCTTTAGCAGCTGGAATTTTTTCCTGGAAAGTTTTTATTCCCCAGACTAGGCACCATCCCTTTCTCTAGGTCACTTCCTTCTTCATTCTGTCCAGAATGCACCCAAAGGTCTGAGGAGGAGCAGCCATCTTGGACCTTGAAGGCAAAAACCACAGACCAAAGTTGGCAGATCTGAAGTTAAAAGGAGGGTACATCCCTGATGGTTTCTTCACACAGTTGTACCATCTTTGAACCACTTACCTAGCTCTGGACTTCCGGGGACAGAATAAGAGTCTGTTTGGCTCAGCCGCTGTAGTCGTGTTTTGATTTCTACTGGTAGAGAAGTCGTGGTCTCTTCAGTGTGTGCCCTGCGCACGCCACATGCAGCCAGTTCTACCAGACATCCTGGCCCATGTACCCTGCAGGGCCAGCACTGCAAGAGGATTGACTGTGATTTAGAAAAGCCTATGGTTGCTTTCTTAAATATAATCTTGTCTTCTGGGTTTGCTCCAAATGCAAGAAAATCAATTAATATGAAACTCATGTTTGACTGTTTGAAGACTGATTAATGTGGCTCCAGCATTTTTTAATATTCCATATTAATAATTGTTTCTCTATTTTCACGTTATTTACTAACCTGATTAAATTACTGTTACGTCCTCACAGGGATACTAAAAGGTCTCATTTCTGGAAAAGAGTATAGGAATAATAACAGCCAGCCTTTCTTGTGTCCTTGCCACATGCACGAAAATATGTGTTTCAGACCCTGCCATTGTTTCCACTAATAAACTAATTACCACTGTATGAAGCTGATTTACTTCAGAAGGAGTTTAGAAAAACAACTAATTAAGTACAATATTTTGAAATATAAACTGCATTATAGGGTTAAAACCCTATAATAAAATCACAGAAGCTTGAAAGTCAAGGGAAACCACAGAGGCTCTCTAGCTGATCTCAACGTATCTGATGCAGGAATCCCGTCAGCCCTGGTAAGTTCAGCCTACAGATGGGCATTTCTGGTGATAGGTAGCACACTGCCTCATGAAGCTTCCTAGTCTGTTCTTAAGGCGCTCAGCTCTGACTCAAACAACATTCTCCCTTAGATTTATGGATCCCAAATGGATCTCCTATAATTTCCTCAAGTATCACTAGCTTACAGCAAGCACTCCTTAGTGCTCAGATTCACTGAATTTCTTCTCTCGGTCCTCCAAGAATGAGACTTTTAGCCTCAAGTACTTTGCTCAGCGCCTTTGGCAGAGGGGGTTCCTTCTACATTTGGGAATTCTGTACAGAGAAGAGAAGCACATGGGCAGGGAGATGAGAAAGAGCCCGACTTCCTCAGACTGTTTCTTGGGAGAAGGGACTTCACAAAGGAGTTGGGGCTGGCCACAAGAAGGAACATGCCCACCACAGAGAGGGAGCAGGAAATGCCCAGAAAGAAAGATATCTCCCTGCTGGTTCTCAAGGAAGAAGTTGCACAGTGGGAGGTGAAAATGAGAGGTGGACAAGACCAAGGACAGAGAGGTAACAGGATTACAGCTCCAAGTCTCAGATCAGGCCCACCCTTACAGAAAGACAGCAGCTTTTTCACAGGATAGTTTCCAGTGTTTTTCCAAAGCTCCAACACTCCTGTGATGCTTGTTATAATTCTCTGCACTTGGCAAGACAGTTACATTTTTATGAATTTAGCATTACTTTCTGCCATTCTCTAGACAACAATGTGAGGTTTATTACAGTATAAAAGAAAATTCATCTTCTTGGGATTGAGCGTCAGCTCAGATTCCCATGCTGTCACCATCATCCTGCTCTGAAGAATGAGACCTCAAGTTGGGGATGAAGTCATTGAGGGTACTTTCCCAAGTCTTAGTGTCAGGCCTCAAGAAGGGAATAGCGATGATCACAGGTCATTTCAGATTTTTTTTTTTTTTTTTTTTTTGCTGAACAAACATTATTGAGCACCTTGTACATGCCAATCAGTGAGTTAAAAAATAAGGGCAGAGAAAAAATAGTTTAAAAGCCTACAGTCTAGAAGACAATGCACACATACCTCTGTTCACTTGCTCATTCTTGAGTTTAACAAATATTTATTGAGCCAGTTGTGCTCTGAACTCTGCTAGGCATTTAGATCACCCTGAGTGAAGGGCACCAGTTACGTTATGCTATAGCAAGGCAAGTGCAGGCACTCAGGAAGATCTTTCTAGAAAGAATGACTGATTTGTATTCCAAGTCAAGAACTGATTTATCCAGATTAAGGTGGGTGGGGGAAAATGGGAGAGAAGACCAAACTCCATGTGCTACACTGCTACCTGCTAGGGCAGCTTTGTGGCTGCAAAGCCCTAGGAGCAAGAGTGAGGGGGTGATGACTCTGCCTGAGGTTCTTTTAGATGACATAAGACAGAAGGTGACATCGGCTTGAGTCTAAAAGAATGAAAGCCAAAGGGAGAGTGGGTTGCAGTGATGCAGGAGCATTCTAGGCAGAAGGAAAAGTGCAGAGGTGAGAAGCATGTCATGTTCCAGTGACAGAGAAAGTTCTAAATGGTCAAAGCGGTGCCTTGGGGGGGGGGGGGAGTCAGAGAGGTCAACCGGTCGTGTTCAGAGCGGGAACAGGAGATTGGGGCCAGTTGGTGGAGAACCCCACTTGCTGTTGTGAAAGCCCCTAACATGAGCAGGAAATGAACATCAGAGATATGGGAGAGCAGCAAGTGAACACCCAGCTGCCAAACCCAGGGGCACAGTTGAGAGTTGAAAAGAGGAAACAGTTTCTGAGAAACCAGAGAAAGTATTTCACAGAGCATTCAGGCTTGTCTTTTTTTTTTTTGGTTGTAAAATCAAGCAAGACTCTAACCCCCCTCCCTCAACACAGGGGTGGCCACCATCATTTGCAGGGCCCTGAGCACAATGCAAACATGTAGCCCCTTGTGCATAAATTATCAAGAATTTCAAAATGATGACAGCAGAACATTAAACCAAGCACAGGACCCTTCCAAGTACGGGGCCTTGTGTGACTGCGTAGGTCACATGCCCATGAAGCTTGGACTGCTGAGGTGTTTTGTGCTAAGGGGCATCTTTTCACTAACAGGGTGAGTGTTAGTGAAACACAAACTTCTTGAAGCCTCATGTCACCAGACTGGTTGAACAGCATGTCTAGATGACAAGCTGCACTCTCCACAGTCTATACCATGCAAGTCCCCGGCACCTGAGTTCCTTCCAAGTGAAAAGGTCTGTTTTCCCTGATCATACTGAAAATATATACAGAAGATGACAATTTAAGTCATGCACAGCAGTATGTGGCAGGGGAAAACTTTAAATTACCATCAGTAGTACTTTCAATCTTTCTCTCCCCTTTTTCTAAGAGTGAGTCCTCAATAAGACTTGTGTTTGCTAAGCAAGGTGAAGACACAGACGTCAGTTATGGAAATTGAGGGAAGGGCAAAATTGTTCTGCAAAATAAAATAAAATAAATAAAAGGAATACAGGGGGAAATGAAGAACTTGGCCAGAGTGGGGAAGGGAGGGATAGGAAGGGGCAGGAGTTTAAGGGAGTAGAATTTGGGGGAAAGACAAGAATATCTAAATGGAATTTCAGAAAGTTTTGCAATATGATGTAATTACATTCTCCATCCTTCTAATGAGCCTTAAATTTAAAAAATGCATTGTTCATCAAAGTTTAGGGAGACAGAGATTGTGTATCTGTGGGTGTGAGATACACAGGGGAGGTAGCTTTCAAACCTAGCTACAGATTAGAATTACCTGGGAAAAAAATTCCAATGGCCTGCTCCACCCCGAGATGCTGATTTAATTGGCATGGAGTGAATCTGAGGAGTCCTGACTCAGGGGGAAAACATCACACAAATGGCTGGGAATAAGGTGTCTCTTCTGGGCCTGGTCTGAGTCTGAGTCCTTTTCTTTGATGGCCCCGTCCTTTCCATTGGTCTATTTGTCTATTCTTGGGTTAGTTCCACATTTTTAATTTCTGTAGCTTTATAACAAATACTGATGGCTGGTAGACCCAGTTACTCCCACCTTGTTCTTCTTTAAGATAATCTTCTATTCCTAGCTCTTGTTTTTCATTATCATTTTAGAATCAACTTGTCAAGTTTCACACACACACACACACACACACACACGCACACACGCACACACACACTCACACACAAACATGCATACATGCACAGAAAAGACCTGCTAACAGTTTGAGAGGAATTGCTTAACCATATCGATCAATCTGGGGAGAACTAATGTGTCAACAACACTGAGACTTCCTGATAACCAAACATGCGATGTCCCTCTGTTTATGTAGATCCCTGTTCACTTCTATCAATAAAGAAGACCATTCTTTCACATTCTTCTGAATGGAGATCTTCCATATCATTTGTTAGACTTTTTTTCTCTCGGTATTTGATTAAACTAGCCTACTCACTCCAATAAGTTGTATATAGTTTTATGTGTTATCTCCTATGTACACAACAATTCAATCTCATCATCATGTGAATAATGGCTGTCTGACTCCACCCTCAAAAACCTTACACTTTTATTGCCTTCATTTATCAGCTAAAACTTTAAATTCAATTTTGAGTAGAAGCAGTGGGCATCTTTGTCTCATTCCTAATATCAAAACTAGGGATCCTGATAGGGTATAAGATAAGAATCCAGTTTTTCCAACAAAGAGGATATCTTTTCCCTATTACGTATTCTAGGCTCCTTTATAAAAAAATTGACCACATATGCATAAATCTATTTCCGGATTCTCTATTTTATTGATCTATGTGTCTGTTTTTATGCCAATATCATTCTGTTTTGATGACTACAGCTTTGTAATATAGTTTTAAATCGGGAAGTGTGATACCTCCAGCTTTGTTCTTCTTTGTCAAGATTGCTTTGGCTGTTTGGTGTCATTTGTGGTTCCATACAAATTTTAGGATAGTTTCCTCTATTTCTGTAAAACATGTCATTGGATTTTTATAGGTATTGCACTGAATCTGTAGATCACTTTGGGTAATACGGACATTAATCCTTCCAATCTGTGAGAACAGAATATTTATTTGTAACTTTCCATTTATTTTTTTATTTGTACCCTCTTCAATTTCTTTTATCAATGTTGTATAATTTTTGGGGTATAGGTTTTTCACCTCAGTTAAATTTGTCCTTAAGTATCTTATTCTTTTTTATTTATTGAAAGATTATTGAATATAACAAAATAGCTACTTGAGAAAAACACAAAAACACTATGATAAACTATATACAGGTGTTCCTAAGAGTTCACCTAAGCATACACAGATAACTAATTACCTATTCTTGACTAATTTGTAATCTCTCAACATTAGCATCATTTATTTTTATATTTCAGTCATTTAACAAATATTTATTATTATTATTATTATTATTATGCTAAATTATTATTATTATTTTTGGAGGCTATTGTAAATGGGATTGTTTTTGTAATTTCTCTTTCTGGTAGCTTGTTGTTAGTGTACAGAAATACACTGGGTTTTATATATTGATTTCATATCTTACAACTTTTCTGAACTTGTTATTAGTTCTGACAGTTTTCTGGTAGAGTCTTTAGGGTTTTCTATACATGATACCATCATGTACAAATAGCAACAGTTTTACTTCCTCCTTTCCAATGGGGATGTCTTTTATTTCTTTTTATCCCCTAATTGTTCTGCAAGGAGTTCTAGTACTATGTTGAATAATAGTTGCAAAAGTGAGCATTCTTGTCTTGTTCCTGATCTTAGAGGAAAAGCTTTCAGCTTTTCACCATTGAGTATGATGCTAGCTGTGGGCTTGTCATATATGGCCTTTATTATGTTGCGATGTGTTTTTACTATTACAAATTTGTTACAAGTTTTTATTTGAAAGGATACTAAATTTTGTCAAATGATCGAGATTATATGACTTTTGTCTTTCATTCTGTTAATGTGGTGTATCATATAGATTGATTTACAGCTGTTGAACCATCCTTGTATCCCTGGAATAAATCCCACTAGATTACAGTATGTAATTATTTTAATATACTAGTAAGTTGGTTTGCTAATATTTTGTTGAACACTTTCACATCCATGTTCATCAGGAATATTGGCCTGTAATTTTCTTTCCTTATAATGTTCTGGTCTGGCTTTGCTAATCAGGGTAATGTTGGCTTTATAAAATGAGTTTGGAAGTGTGACTTTCTCTTTAGGTTTTTGGAATAGTTTGAGAAAAGTATGTATTACTTCTTCTTTAAATATTTCTTAGACTTCTTCAGTAAAACTATCTGGTTGTGGACTTTTGTTTGTTGGGGGATGTTTGATTACTCAATTACTAACTCAATCTCCTTACTAGTAATTTGTCCACTTAGATTTTCTATTTCTTTATGATTCAATTTTATTAGGTTATATATTTTTCTGAATTTATCCATTTCTTTTATCTAATTTATTGGTGTATAATTAGACATAATGGTCTCTTATGAACCTTTGTATTTGTATAGTACCCACTGTAGTACTTCTTCCGACTATAATTATGAGTTCTCTTTTTTTTCTTGGTAAGCCTAACTAAAGGTTTGTCTAGTTTTATCTTTTTAAAAATTTTTACTTTTATTGATCTTCTTATTGTCTTCTCTGCTTCTATTTCATTTATTTCTGCTCTGATACTTGTTTCCTTCCACTAATTTTGGCTCAGTTTGTTCTTTTTCTAGTTCCTTGATATGTAAAGTTCAGTGTATTTTTTTGTTTTTTGTTTTCTCAATGTAGGCATCTATCAGCATTCTGCATCCCATAAGTTTTGGTATGTTTTTGTTTTCAGTTTAATGTCACAAGACATTTTTTGTCTCACATAAGTATAGCTACCCCCTGATTTTTCTTTTTCTTTTTTTGTTTTCATTTCCATGGAATATATTTCCCATCACTTTATTTTCAGTCTATGTGTGTCCTTAAAGCTGAAGTAAGTCTCTTGTAGACAGCATACCATGGGGTCTTGCTTTTAACTCCAGCCATTCTGTGGTTTTTGATTGGAGGATTTAATCCATTTATACTTAAAATAATTATCGATAAATTTGGACTTACTGTTACCATTTTATTATTTTTATTGTTTTGTAATTCCTTTGTACCTTTATTTCTCTATTGCTCTCAATATTTGCGTTTTGATAATTTTCTGTACTGGTATGCTCTAATTACTTTCTCCTTACCTTTTGTGTATCTACTACAAGTTTTTGTTTTGTGATCACCATGAGGCTTACATAAAACATATTTATGGTAGTCTATTTTAAGCTGATAACAGCTTAACTTCAAATGCATACAAAAGCTCTACATTTTTACACTCCTCTCCCCATATTTTGTTTTACTATCACAATGTACACCTTTTTATATTGTCTATTAACAAATTATTGTTGCTTTGAGTATTTTTAATCATTTTGAATTTTAATATTCATAGTAGAGTTATAAGTGATTTACCCACAATCATTACATTATTCTTAATTTAACTATATATTACCTTTTACCAGTGGTTTTTACACTTTCATATGTTTTCCTGTTACTAATTTTAGTATCTTTTTGTTTTAGCTTGAAGAACTCCCTTGAACATTTCTTGTAAAGCCAGTGTAGTGGCGATAAATTCTTTCAGCTTCTGTTTGTCTGGAAAACTTTTTCTCTCTCCTTCAATTCTGAAGGACAACTTTGCTGGGTAGAGTATCCTTGGTTGGCAGTGTTTTCCTTTTAGTGCTTTGAATATCCACTCCATTTAGTGTTATGGGGGTTCCTTTGGATGTAACAAGTTGCTTTACTCTTGCTGCTTTTAAGATTATTTCTTTATCTTTAATATTTTTACAATTGTAATGTGCCTCGGTGCTAAGTTTTTTTGAATTCATCTGTGGTACTGTTTGGGCTCTTTAAATCTGGATCTCTGTTTCTTTCCCCCCCAAGTTAGGAAAGTTTTCAGCTATTATTTCTTGGACTAATCTTTCTGCCTCTTTTTTTCTCTTTCTCTCTCTTCTCCTTCTGGGACCCCTATAGTGTGTCTACTGGTCCTCTTCATGGTTTCCCATAAGTTCCTTAAGCTGTCTTCACTGTTTTTCGTTATTTCTTTTAGTTCCTCTGACTGGATAAACTGCAATTCCCCGTCTTCATGCTTGCTGGTATTTTCCTTCATTTGATCCAGTTTGATACTGAATCCTTCTATTGAATTTTTCAGTTGCTGTTGTATTCTTCAGCTTTATGATTTGTTTGGTACTTTTAAATATATTTTATCTCTTTTAAAAATTCTCACTTTTTCATGATTGCTCCCAATGAGCATCTTTATGATATTATTTTGAACTCTGCATCAGGTAAATTACTTACTTCCATTTCATTAAGATCAGTTTCTCAGATTTATTTTGTTCTTTTGTTTGAAACATTTCCCTCTGTTTCTTCATTTTCCTTGGCTCTTTGTGTGGTTTCTATACATCAGATAAAACAGCTTCCTCTCCCAGTTTTCACAGAGTTGACTTGTGTAGGAAATGAATTTCGTCGATCAGCCCAGCCTGAGCACCTGACTGCCTCTCAAACTTCTGTGACTGTCCAAGCTGCCTTCTTTGTTATTAGTGACTTCCAGTAGCTGAGGGTGTGCCAACACCTATTGGTGTCCCAAAGTGGGGGATCATATTCAACACTTAGATGCAGGCTGATTGAAAGCCAGACCCTCACATAGCAGCTGGAAAAGAATATAGAGTTAAGCCCCTTCCATGGAGAAACTGTGAGGGACTGTTTTTGCTCCCTCTCCATTGAGCTTGGGTATAGAGTCACAGTGGGGCACCTGAGGGATTCCTAAGTGGAAGCCCCACTGGCTGTCAGAGTGAGGAAATCTGGGGATTCATCCCTTGGGTAGCATTGCAAACACTGGGTGCAGACCTGTATGCAAGCTTCTTCCAAGGAAATATTGGCAGCTTGGAGTAGCATGGAGGAAAAGGGCAGATATGGTGTCTGCTGGTTTTCCCAGGCCCCAGGGTGGATTGTGGCCAGCCTCTAGACATCAGCTAAATTAAAAGCCTGATCTTCAGGCATCAGCTTTTAAAGTATGACAGAGCCCCCATCCCCAGCAATTTAAATTTATTTAAAGATATTATATTTTGTCTTCTGGCTTCTACATGTCTATTAAAAAGTCAGCTGTTGATTATATTGTTTCTAAGAGGGTAAAGCCTTTTTTTCTCCTCTGATTTCTTTTAAGATTTTTGGTTTGTTTTTAGCTTTCAGCAATTTTTCTGTGATGTGGCCTAGATGTAGATTCTGTCTTTATACTACTTGAGCTCTATAGGGCTTCTTATCTATGTTTAATAGTTTTCATCAGTTTTGATAAGTTTTAGCCATTATCTTTCCAGTTTTGATTTTTGACTCATTCTTTCACTTCCTTCCGAGACTCTAGTTTTATGCCTGTTAAATTTCTCACTGTATCCTCTTTTACTCTCTTTTGAAATTTCAATATTTCTTTCTGAGTATTTTCTTCTATCTTCAAGTTAACTAATTCTTTCTTGAACTATATGTAATTTGCTGTTCAACCCATTTGCTAAATTCTTGATATGGGGTATCTGTTTTTTTATTCTAGAATTTCCATTTGAGATATTTTTGTGTTTCACTTTTTGATAAAATTCTCAATCTTATCCTTCTTCAGTTTGGACACTATTAGCATAGTTATTTTAAGTTTGTGTCTAACAACTCCTTTATCTAGAGCCCCTATAAGTATATTTCTACTCTTTTTTTTCCCTACTGACAACATGTCATTCATACCGTTACCTCCCTATATCCAGTTATTTTTTTATTTTATGATGAACACTCTATTTGCAAAATAATTAGCAGAAATAATTTGAGACCTAGGGTAATGTTACATTTTTCCAGAGAAGTAAGGTTCTTAGGAGCATTAGCAATTCAGGATTATGTTTATATTTTGCAAATTCTGGGGATTTTAAACTAGGGACTTCAGTATAGTTTGGGCATGTCTACTTTCAAGTATTTCATTTAGGGTACAGTATTCAGGATTCTGATCCAAATTATGGGGGACTCACTATGCTGTTTTCCCTCTGTGGACCCTGACTTCCTCATCCACACCTGAGCCCCAGAAGGATGTCAACAGCTTGAATTAGCCTCTTGACCACTGCTTCCAAAACTGGGATAGGCCTCTGGGGGAAAGTGATCCTAAACACTGAATAAACTTCCTTTAACCTCGGCTTTCCTCTGGAGCTTGCTCTGAAATTCTTCACTTGACTTTTAGATCTGTAATGACTTTATAGTCCAATTATTCAAAAAATTCTTTAAAGAAATGGAATAGATACAGATGTGCTATGAAAAATGGAAAAGTTTTATTTGGATTTGGGTAATTTTCTCTTCCAGGGACTTTCACAGGATGGCTATAAACTATCCTGTGTATCGGTTAAGAGCATGGGACTTGGAGCCGGCAAATCTGGTTCAAATTCTTGTCTTGCTTCTAATAGTGTGATTTTTGGCAACTTAGTTAAACTTTCTGATTCCCACTTCTCTCACTAGTAAAATGAGATGATTATAGCTTCTTTGCTGACAAGTAAATGGACTAATATTGCAAAGATATAATAGAGTGTTGGCATATAGTGTAAGCACCCAACTATTCTCATTCAATATGAATCATTTAAATATTTACTAATGCCTGCCAAAGATAACTACTTTAGATTTAAAATGACTGTAGTTGTGGGATTTTTTTTCTGGTGTATTTCAGGCAGGAACTCTTAGGTCATGACTTTGGGGTCCTGGCAATAGTTGCTTGTAATTTTCCATACCCAAAGCTTAGTGATGCTCACACTGTAGAACTCGAGTACCTAGTGGAATACTTCCTTGCATTCTGGGATGAGCTACACACTCCAATTAAGGAAGATTCTGGCTTTGCCTATATGTGGCCTTAAAACAAACGCCCATGCAGACATGTGTGAGACTCCTATTTACATGTCTAAGTTTCTACAATTGTTTCAATTGTTTTAATGTATTTATTAACCCCCTCTTCACCCACAGGTGAGGCCAAAGGTGCACTAGGAAAAAATGCCCGTGACTACCCTCAGGGGCCACACTGTTACAACCAGTCCTGCTTTAAATCACCTGGTCCTGCTTTACATGTCTTGATTACCCACTCTTCAAGAGACCATTCCTGCCAATGCCGCCTCTTGGGCACTTGAAAGCAGGTTCATTTAAATATCAATAACTAGGAGTCTTCATTGACCTCATGCTGTTTAATTCCTAACCTAGTCTTGACCCTAGAGTCAAAACCTGGTAAAAAGTCAATAAAAGTAGACAACAATATTATGTTATTCTTGGTAGCCTTTGAGAAAACAGTGAGAAGATTTAACAATAGTTAATTATGGCTTAGTAGTTGCTAACAAGTATTGAGTGTTTACAATGTGGCAAGCAATGTGCACACATGCTCTTATTTGATTCACATAACCAAATGAGGCAGGTGCTGTCATTACCCTCGTTTTACATGGGAGGACTGTGGTTTATAGGGGCAAAGTACTTTACCTGAGGCCACAAATCAGCTATAGGATTCATGTCAGCCATTCTGGGAGTATGGGCTCTCTATGTCAAATATTAGGTTGAGAAACTCAGACTCTCAGTTTAAAAAGGAGGCTGATGTGAAGTTTTGAAGGAATGTCTGGCAAATTAATAGGTCTGTAGTTGTTCTACAGAACTGCTCCATTAGAATGGGGTAGATTGTGCTTTTAAAACTACCCTGATGAGAACAGAGCCTGAGGATCTAATTAAAACAAATAGGCTAGCAAACATCAAAAACAACTCATCAGAACTGGGTGAGAAGAATGTGGAAGCAAAGGGATGTCATTTGGTCGTGTAGGTGATGATGTTTAATAAAAATTCCATAAGAGAAGATATTAGCAGGTCTTGAGAAGAAGCTACCTAAAGAAGCTTATGACTGACAAAATGAAAGGTGACACTCTTGCAAACCTGTGCACAAGTAACCTTCCAGGTCCAACTGGTATGTGTGTTTCCACGGGGTCTCTGATGAGACACATTTAGTGTGTATCCATGTTATAGAATTTATAAGGCTTCCCACAGAAACCACTGTACTAGAGGATCTATGAAGGTGAAATGAATTTGTAACAAGAATAAAATTTGGTAAGTTACTTAGTGGTCCAATTTTCTTGCCTACTTAGACAAAGTCTTGCTTTCTCCCTGTGAAAACTTATCCAACCACAAGCTGAAAGGTGAGGCCCATATTTACATAAATATTTCTAGTTACCCTCACTTATCTGAGAGGAAGAAATAAATTTCCCCTTAACTCTTTGAGATAATTAAAAGGTAGTTTCAGAAGATTATCATGAGATTGAGGAGTCTTTCACTTAACCTCAGCCTTTTAACTTTGTGTGACAAGCTTAAGTATGGATAGAAATAGATTCAGGGACTGCTAATTTCAAAGCTTATGAGTGATGGCGAAATGATCTAAACTACCAGTTCCAAAGATGGTGGTGATGAATGAGTGGCTACAATCTATAGCAGTGGCTTCCTACAGTGATGATATATATGTAAAGTTCCCATATATTTGCTCTGTATACTGCCAGTCAGCAACTCTGGATAATGCCTGGCATACCAAGTACTCAATGAATTCTTCTTGGGTGAATAAATTTATTTAGTAAGTGGCTGAGCTTGTCCAGGCTTTGAGTTGCTTTTTAAGGGATAAATTGGAGAAGGGATTTGTTCAAATTAGAGAGGAAAGCACACGCAAAGGGGTAAGGATGACTATAAAGTTCTCACTTGGGCAGAGGCACGGGCAGTAGTGCCATAAACTAAACAAGATAGTGGATGGAGGAGGAAGTATCAGTCAAATTAATAGCACACACATGATATTTTGCCACAAATTGGGAAAATTCATGTTCAAGAGACTGGTGCATCTCGATAAGTGTCACTGTCTCAAATTGCCCTTCTCCATATATACACAACTGGAATCCCCCTGTAACCTTTTTTATTTGTACATTTTGTGACTGTCCAAGAACTTATGCCTTGGTATATTTTTGATTTTGTTTACCACAGTAGGGCATTGCTTACTAAAGGCTGAGATGGTCATTAGAAAACTCTCCAAAAGCAGGAACTTTATTTCAAATGTTTTATCATCTTCATATAATTGGAAGGCCATCATTTTTCTTTTTCTTCTCTCACTAATGCCTAATGTGTTTGTGTGTCAACATTATGTAGATGAGAAAAGCAAGGCATTAAAATATAGCATCATTCAAGGATGTGGGAGCTGGTTGTAAATTAAGATTACTCAACCCAAAGTGGTAAAAACTGAATATGACCCTGGAATGAAAAACTACTTGGCTGGGAGGCACGGCTCAAGTGGGAGTAACTGAGATCATGTCTCTGGAGAACAGAGAAAAGCAAAATGACTTTTTAATAAAGTAAGTCAATGTCTCTCAAACTGTGAGCTTTCTAAGTTGAGTGTTACCAAAAATATACATTTCCCAAATAATGACTCTGTTTGAGATTCACAATGCATACTACCAATGAAAGGCTCTGAGAAGAACAGCAGCAAAAGAAAACTACTTTCGTTTAACCTAGATTTGATCAAACTTACTGATCTTGGAATGCATTTTTCATGGGACATCTATTCCCATTTCCCAAGTCAGTGTGGAAAATGTTGAATTCAGAAACCAATGTTTACTTTCTTAGTGTCCGGTATATACTAAGTGGTTAATAAACACTTATGTTTTAAGTTTTAGAAGGAATTTTCTGATAAAATAATTTGTTATCAACAATAAAATTTTTCCTTAAAGTACGTATTTTAAAGAATTGAAGCAGCCATGACTTTCGGAAGCATGACAAAACCTTAGAATTAGGAAGAATGTGGCTTTCTTAACATTTATTAAAAATAATTTTAAAAATTTCTAGCATCTCATGGCCCGTCCAATCCCAGAATAAATTATTCCCTTGAGTGCCATATCACATAGTTCCTCTGAAACTAATAATTCGGCTCAGATGCCTTTTGAGTGTGAGTGAGATTTAATTATCTCATTTTCTTTAATAGCAGAGAGTAGATTAATTGCTTTTAAAAAATGTCTCATTACATGGGGGAGAGGTGCAGAGTCCCAGGTATACTGCTCACGATATGACCATTAGGGTAGAAGCTTGAACTATATATTTTGTATATTTACCAAAAGATACAGCTAATTTTTCATATGACACTATTTTTCAATTTGAAGTTTATTTAGTTTTTTTTTTTTTTAATAAGAATAAATGTATTCATCGGGCAAACTGTGGCTCAAATGTTGGCTCTATCACTTACTAGCTATTTAACATTAAAAGTAAGTCTTTGAGCTTCAGTTTCCTCTTTATAAAATGGCATTAATCAAGTTGAAATTCTAGAATAAAGCCTTGCTTATTTTAGTATTTAGAACCCTTCAGGGTGATTGTCAGTCGCCATCATCCTACCATAAAGCAAAGCCTCCTGGCAGACAAACTCCACTCCATCCCACTCACAGTGCTAAAAGACTAAGATTTAGCCAAAAAATAGACCTATTAATAATAATCACATGAAATGCATAGTCACTTAATCTTTCTTCTTTAAATAGAAATTCATAATTCAGGATCACCAGGCATACAAGGAGAACTGCTGCATGAAAAAGAAAGACCAAAAGAAACAAACACAGATCTAAGGCGAAAATAAAAGTGACAATTAGGGAATGGAAGACAACATTAAAAATACTCTAATATGTTAAGGGAATCTTAGAGAAAATACTATATTCTTAAAATTAGAACAAAATGCTGAGAGAAAAAAACAATTAAAGAATAAAAGAGTGCTTGCAGATTAAGAAAAATAAGACTGGTTGGAAAACATTTTAATTAAAGAAGGAATGGAAAATAAACTCAAAGATTTTCTTGACTCAGAATGTAAGGTGAAAAGGACAAAGAAATGGAAAACTATGAGAGAGAAGTTCAGTCTAAAAGGTTTCACATGCAGGGTTGGAGATGAAAATTTTATCAAAAAAAAAAAAATGATGAAAAAATGTCCAAAGCTGAAGGACAAAATCCTTCAGAATTACAAGAGCATCTTGAGTGCCCAGAATAATCAGTGAGAAGAGAGCCACTCCCATACACATCATTGGTGCATCACAGCACCAAGGACACGAAGAAACCTCCAACAGCCTTTAGCCCCAGCCAGATATCAATCAAGTATGAGGGCAGAATAATACTTTCAGACAGGATGATCTCAAAATATTTATCTCCCATACACTCTTTCCTTTAAAGATATCTGAAGATATACCCCAGTTTAAAAAAAAAAAAGAGTAGAATAACAGTTTGTGGGGTATAGAGAATTATGATTCCGATACAAACTCCTGATGGCAGTGGAAAAAATGGACAAGATGACAATCGTGCTGCAAGGTTAGAGGGCAGCCAGGGCAGACTGGAGATCGGGGATGGGGGTCTCCAGGAGAACAGGGACTTAACAAAGAAGACAGGCATGGGGGAAAATTAATCACAAAGGTGAACAATGTAAGACAACAAAAGCATCCATTGGAAACCCTGCGGACTGGTGGTAGGGTGGAGGAATGTACAACGGAGCCGAATATATAATAAAATTGTAATTCATATATGAAGCATACTAAAGTGTAGTAATCTTTGAGGATAAAAACAAAGAAATTCCACTGAATCTGGAAGTTGGCAACATCCTTTCTTGATTGGGTCAGGGGTTATGATAGTAGACTTATTAAAAAGAACATGCTCCTAACACGAGGCTTATTTAGTCTATGGATGAATCATGGAGACTTGATTGCAACCTTGGGACCAAACGTAAAGTACATGTTTATCTGATAAAGTGACCTGGAAGGTGGAGAAAAGGGCAAGGACACCAATAACTTTATCTTTTAAAGTGACAAATTAGAGAGAGAATATTATCAAGTTAATGGAGCAAGAAATGCAGATTTAGTATAATATGTTAAGTTGCAAATATAAATCCAGGAAGAACAAAGATGACAGTACAGACATCAGATACTAAGAGTGTCCAGGATTCTGGGAGAGGAGGTGGCAGTACTAAATTCCCAACTTTCCTACTGAAAAGTCTGTGAATAATATCTTTTATTAATAAATTTCAAAAATAGAGTTATAATCATGTTGTCTACACAGAGGCAAGAGCAGAAGAACTGAAACAGAAACAACCTCCTAGAATGGGGGCCTCGTCTATCTCATTTGTTGGACACTGTATCCCTGGCATACCTGCTTGATAAATGGTGACCAAAAAGAAGCTGACTCTGGGAAATGGTACCATAAGTGGAGAGAGAAAGGGTCAGTGGCTGTCTTTTCCCAACACTGAATGGTTTCCAGATAAAGGTATTATTTTGATGAAAAAAAATTATAATTGTGAAAGTACGTGGAAGAACGGAGCATGCTATGCATAGTGGTGGTTTCCTTGGGGAACTAACAAGTGAGAAGAAACCTGAAGGAGGAATCAGCCAGGTGAGGGAAGTGTTCCAGGCTGAGGGAACATGTGTAATGGTTCCAGGCAAAAAAAGAGATTCAGGCAGGTGGGATGTGGGAGGGAAGCTCATTTCAGCCTGGGGACAAAGGCAGAGACCACACTCAGGGTACTCATGAATTTCTCAAGAAATGCAACATGAGGCCTACAACTTGTCTGTATTTCATTACTGCAGGGAGGCAGAAAAGCACGATGGAGGTGATTTAGGCATTGATTGGTGACAAAGCTCATTCTAGTCAAGAAGCCAGAGGAATGTTTGCTAGGCTCTCAGGAGCACAGACGGGGCCAGATGCCAAGGATAATTGAGAAGATAACGGGTGCTTGGAAGACATAAATAGGTGTGGATGAATACAGATCCAGACTCTCACAGACCACAGGAGCCACACAGCTCTGGGAAGCAGAATAAACTCTTGCAATCCACTGGGTCCTTGTTAGTGCACCAAAACAGCAATTTACTTGGTGACGAAAGTTTGTGTCGCTTTTGAAGGTGTTGACTTCCTCCCAGGATGTGGCTTGTACACCAGGGGAATCCGGCTCACTAATCTTTAACACTGTCATAATTATTTTTCCTTCAATAATACTATTTTCTCCCTGAGAAACCCAAAATATTACATAAAGAATGTGGAAATAGAAGTGTGTGATATTTTTTAATAAAATGGAGTCAGTGGCCCCAGGGAATTTTTGTAGCAAAAGCCTCTCAAATCAATTATATTTCATTTCTAGTTCCAATAATTGAATATTTTATTTCTATATTTATTTAAGTTCTTTCAAAATGAAAAGGTAGAGTTGTGTTGACATACTGAGAAAAGAGGGTATTATTAATTAAAGTTGTTTAAAGTCTGAGATGAAAACAGTGCGGATGCATATAAATTTGCTTCAATGAGCTGTCAGGCTCCTTTGTGACGTTACAAGAAAGAATATTGCTGGCAATCTAGGGTGGTGGCCCAGTAGTGCACTGTCTCCTCATCTTTAGGAGGTAAGTCTTCAATCACAGTTCATCTACTTAGAGAAAAGTAAATAGTGCACCCAAGTGTTTAGTGCCCATGACTCAGCTCTTTAGAAAATCGAGGACTACTGACTTGCATTTGTTATGTTTTAATCAGAAAGTTCAGCTCTGCTCCCTCTGGACCTTCAGCTGGGCACTCCTTGTCCTTTACTTCCATTGTCTCATCTGATTCTAATGTCACCGCTGTGACATGAGTGGGAGGTGGGGGTGGTTATTCCCCTTTAATAGGTAAGAAATACCAGGTTCAGAAAGGTTGAGGACAAGTGCCCAGGGTCATGGGGCTGCTGGTGGTAGACTCAGATTGGCCTGGGAGGCTTCTGATTCCTGATGGGCACTTCTTGCTGACTCCCTGACCCCAGGCCCTACTTTACCTGACCTCTGAGCTCCCACCATTCAGCGTGCCAGATGCCTGAGCCTGTGAGGCCTGAGAAGAGCACCCTGGGGAGATGCATGCTCCCAACCTGGTGCTGGTGAGTTGCCCAGAGACCTGTGGAAGGCTGAGGATGGCACACATGTCATGCAGGAGTTGGCACCAGGTGGAAAACAATTAACTAGAGAGCAGGTGGACCTTTGACCCTCTCTTGCTTGTTCCCTTTCTCAGCTAGGGAATTGGAATACTACAGGCATAGCCAATACTACCCTGTGTGTGTGCGTATGTACATGAGTGTGCGCATGTATGTGTCTCTCTCCCTCCCCTCACCCCCCGATCCCTTTCCCCTTCACCCACTGTCATAGGGAAAGCTCTTGAGCAACTCCTAATGTTTTCCTGTGGTTAGTTTGGAGACCAGAGTGACCCACTCAGAGAAGGTTAATTTCAGAGTTCAAGCAATGAGTTTTCCAGAGCCTGTCTCTTCCAGCCCATGCCACTGGAGATTGATAAATGTTGTTTATTGTTCTTTGGCCCATAGGACACTCTGAATACAGAGAATTATGATCTGTTTGCCTAAGTTTATCTCATATTCTTATATTTATTCATCGTGACACCAAAAGGCAAAACAGGGAACAAGGGTTGGAGTTACAAAGAGGATGATTTGGGTTTGAAATGAAGGACTTTCAAGTAATTAGAACTCTTTGAAAAAGGAATGGTCATATCAAGGGGCCGTGTTGTTTCTGTTGCCAGAGATGGTTAAACAGAACCAATGAATACTTGCCAGACAAGAGGGGTAAAGTTAAAAGAGATGACCACTAAGGTTCTAATGCCAAGATTTTTAATTTGTTTTTCCTTCCTACAGACACGTCTCTGGAGTACAAAGAGAAGGAGATGAGTCAGGGGTCAGGGCAATGGTCAGGCACCTCCAGTCCATCTGTCACCTTTGCTGACCCAAGCTGCTCGTCCGCTAAGTTCATCCAGACATGTTTAAGCTGTGGCACCGAGGACAGCAGCTGGGCAGAATATGGGTCCACAGCTAATGAGTCAGAGTTGCCCTGATGTTAGCTGCATTGTCACCGTCGACAAACTTAACAGCAGCAACCACTTAGCTAACTCAAGGGGTCTATTTTGATGAGATTCTGAAACAAAAACCCTAATGATTCCCTCACCCCATACCAGACTCATAGGAAAATATGGCAGGGGTATCAGCGCATCATTTGAATATGTACCCACTTGCCAATTACTCTGGATTGATGCCTCCCATGTAAAAAGCAGCTGAATATAAACCCTAAATTGACACTTTATTGACACTTTATTCAAGACAAAAAAGATTGACTATTTAGGCAAAAGTGTCAGCCTAGTAGTTTTCCTCGCAAATGTGCTATAACACACACACATACACACACACACACGAATCCACGTTAAGAGCAAGTAATGGTCAGGCTGTTGCAATAGGTGATTTGCTCTTCAGGAAACCAACAGGGCCTGTCCTGCATGCAAGCTCTTTCAGACTGCTCAGAGCTATTTAGAAAATTACTATTATGGGTCACAAAATGCTCCATCAATCTGGGGAAGTAACCCTCTTCCCAAAATGTCTAATTTACTCATTATTCAAGTAATTGGCACATTAAAGTTGATGCAGGTCTAGCATCTAAATAATAAAAAAACAGCTACTTTTCACCAAGAACTCCGTATGTCCCAGGCATTCTGTACACATCACATATAACCTCATCAAGTTCTCATAGCAACCTGGATATATTATCACCTCTTTTAATTTAAGGGTACACTGAGACTCCCAAAGAAGAGCAAGTTGCCCACAGTCATGCAGCTCTACTACCTGGTGCACAGGAAGTGCTAGTATGTTATACTAGGAAGCACAGCTAGGATCTGAGTGAAGGACTACCCTGCATTGAAGTCTTTACACTTGGCCTCTACATGGTTCTGCCTCAGACAATGTGTGCTGTCCATTAGAAAGAGGTGTATCATGACCAAGTGTCACTGGTAGGAGTCTTACCTTAAAGGAGGTATAATGCATACATAACACTTTCAGTCACTCACTATTAGTTAAGAGCATGTAGTATGTAAAACAGAATGATTATAATAACAACCTCCAAACTTAAGTAGGGGGCACAAAGAAGTTTCCAGAAGTTTCCAGCTCATTTATACATTCAGGGTTAATGGAATCTATGGTTGATTCTCAGTTTGCAGATGTCATTCTTCCTAAAAATGATGTGCCCAAACTGCTCTGTAGACAAGGTACCATGCCAGCTTTCCGTTCCCACCTCCCTTTCCCCACAGATCTCTGCCACACCAGACACTCCAGCCACTCAGGCCTGTTCTGTGTATATGCATGACAGCCTGTGGGCACAGGACTTGGTGAGATTTTGGTGCCTTTGTGAGAATTAGAGAAAAGGTGTCCTTTCCTGCTGGTGAATGGAGTGTGGTCTAGATGTTAGTTCATTCTCATGCACTCAGCAATGTTCCCTGTGCAGGCCACGGCCTGCACAAATCTTACCACAGTGCTAGTATGTTCACTGCCCTGGGCAGATGCCCTATACACCAAAGGGGCAGTTTCAAATCTCAGTTGAGGTGCCAGGAGGACATTTGCCAGCTGAGAAGGTTAATCGCTCATGGTTTATTTCTAAACAAAGACTGTCAAGTATCTCTTAAACTGCAGACAGATAACTGCAGGCCGGCCAACAGTAAAGGCTGAGTAACAGACTCATAAAATCAATGGCCAGAAATTCCACAGCAACATTTTCGACCCAGAGTTTTCCTGACCCCAGACTGTAAACGTGTTATTTGAAAACAAAAAGATGGATTTAGCGTTCCAGTTTCCCAAAGTCCCTGTTCTCCTAAGAACAGGGTGGCCTGCTGCTCCTGGAAACCCAGACCCCACGGCCACACTTATTCCTTCACCAGCTGAGGAGGTGCTGGTGCCATGCAGCACAGGGTGCTTCCTCAGCCCTGAAACGACTCCGATGAAAGTCATCCTTAGGTGGTTATTATTACTGATACATGATAAATGCAGTTTTCCTGGAAGAGGTTGCCTCTTAAAACAGGTTTCTCAAGAATTCAAGGGCTCCTGCAGCACCTTCTCATCATGGTTTTTATAGGTCAGTGGAGGGAAGCAGAGTGCTGCCTCTGAAGTAGGGGAACATGTGCACCGCAGGGAATGAGTGAAGGAATGAATGACTGATGAAATACTGGAGAAACATTTAAAAGTTCCTCTCTGTATCATGCATGGCCTTAGGAGACAATATTAAAAGCCAATGGTTATTAAGCACCCACTATATGCCAGACACTGTTCTAAGAAAGGGATGCATATTTGTTTATCAAACCCACACGGCAACTTGCTGACAGAACTGAGTTGCTTGCTCACCACCACACAGCTGGTGGGATTTTTATTCCCAAATGCTTATGAGGCATTGGTATTTTTTTTCTGAATTTATTTGACAGAAGTCTTTATAAATTAAGAATAGTATGTGCTCATTACACACTAAAGTATTTTTCCAAGTTTCCTGTTGTCTTTTTTTGGTTTTGTGTGTGTGTGTGTGTGGTATTTTGAGAGTCAAATCTACCTTTATTTTCACTTATACTTCATTTATTTAGTACCAGGCTTACAAAAACCTTTTTCATCTCAAGATTTTTTAATCTTCACCTGAATTCTCTCTAGTAAATTTCAAGCTTTATAATAATATATTAAAATCTTTCTAGGACTTGTTTTGGTTTAATGTATTAGGTATACCTCTAATTTTACTCTCCTCCCTAGCATCCTCCCTCCCCCAGTTAGAAAGTCTGCCAATATTATTTATTGAAAAGTTACTTGTCCAATCTTCATTTATTTAAAGAATATTTCTTCAGAGCCTATGATGAGCACACATCTTTCTAGGTCCTGCAGCTATGGCAGGGAGCTTACATTCTCATGGGAAGAGTCAGATTATGGCAACTAAATATGTAATATATTAGGTGATGCTAAATGCAGTAGAGACCTGAAGGAAATGAGAGATGGCCTATGCACCCCAGGAAGAGCCTTCCAGGCAGAAGGCACAGTCAGCACTGGGCCATTAGGTGGGTTTAGGTTTGGTGTATTCAGGAAATGGTGAGGAGGCCTCTCTAGCTATAGCAACACCATGAATGAGAGGAGAGGGCACCAGGAGAAATTGGAGAGGAGGCTGGAATCAAATCATGTAGGACCTGATAGGCTGTGGTAAAGACTTTGGACTTAGGCACTGAGTAAGTGTGGTAGATAGCATTTCCCAAAGATGGCTGTAGCAATATCCCATGTGCTCTCTGCAATCTGACATTGCCATGCCCCCATCAGAAAAGTTTATCTCTTGACGTCACTGAATTTGGGCAGGCCTGGTGACTGCTTTGGACAATAAATTAAGGCTATGCCAGTTTGAGAAGTAGCCCTCACCTAGTCTGGCAATTTCTTCTTCCTGCCTCCCAGAAGACAGCATAATGGAAAAGGTGCAAATACCTCGAGAATGCCATTCTGTGAGAAGCTCAGGCCACACAGGGATCCCCTCAGGATAAGCTGCCACATGAAGAGAGAAGCCGATCAGCCAAAGGCACCAGGTCTGAGTGAAGAGGCTACCTTAGCAGGGGGTCCTTCCTCCAGCTCAGCTGACACCAAATGGCCCAGAGTCTACAGTACCTTGGGCAAAATGGAAGGGTTATTTTAAGCCACCACCTTTTGGGGTGATTTGTTATGCAGCAATAGGTAAGTGGAACAGTGAGGTACAGCCACTGGAAGGTACTGAGCAATCATGATTCGACTTAAGTTTCACAAGAATTCCTCTGAGTCTGTACTGAGAACAGAATACAGAAGGGAGAGTATGGAAAGGAAACCAATTTGCAGGGCAAGTAAGAGATAGGGAGGTAGAGGCAAAAGTGGTGGGAAGAGATCCAATTCTAGATCTGTTTCAGAGATCACATGGATGGGATCTGCTGATGGATCAGATGTGAGGCAAGAAAGAGGGGAGTAAAGCATGGCTTCAGCGGCCTGGCCTGCCAGGGTACTAACAGAAGGAAGGGCACCTTTACCGACATGTGAGAAAGCAGCAGGAGGAGCAGGGCTGGAGCAAGGGAAACCAGGATTTCTGCTTTGGACATGTTAAGGTTACGATGCTGAACACACATTCAAGCAGAGACGCTGAGTGCTACTGGACAGCTGGATGTTTGGTCAGAAAAGAGGTCTGGAAGATAAAGGTTGAGCATTGCTGATACTTCAGGGGTCATGCTGGACCATGTATGGACAGAGAAGTTGGAAGATTGAGCCCTGGGCACTCCACCATGTACAAATGTGAAAGAATTGGAGAAGAAACCTGAAAAGGAGACTGAGAAGGGGTGGCCCATGAGCTAGGAAGAGAAGAGAACCTCTCTGGGAGAGGGAAGTGTTCCAGTAAGTAACGCGTGAATAACTGTGTCAGATCTGCTGAAGAACTGAGTCAGACGAAGACTGACCATTCTCCATATTACTGTCCTCTCTTCTGGTATTACTGGTTCGGAAGGTGATTTTATCACACGCTAAATTTGCATGCGTGTGAGAGGGTATGTGTGTGTACTTGCTCTTCCTCCCCACTCATCTATCCATCCGGAGCTCTATGACCACTGAAACTTTCATACTTGACAAGGCAAGAACCAGGCCTGCATCTCACCTTTTTTCTTTTTCCCAAAAATCCACTGAAATTTGCCAGAATTTTAGATTGGAATTTAATCAAGTCCCCTTTCTCCCCAAATGCACTGGAAAGTTTATTTTACTTAGATACATGTATAATTTTTTGCATACAAATTACTTTGATGGGAGTTAATACTGAGTCTGCTTATCTATTCTCCACATGGTGTATGTTTCCATTTATATGTTTTACATCCCTAAGTAGATGTTTTTAATATATAGGTCTCATGTGTTTTCTCTTAAGGTCTTTTCTAGGTATTTAAATTGCAGTGGCTTTTGTGAATTATATCCTTTTTCTCATTGTATTTTCTTACTGGGTATTTCTGCTATAAAAAATGATCTATTTTTGTATAAAAAATTTTCTTATTATTTTTAATGATTTTATGGGTGATGCAATCAGATTTCAACATCTTTGTTATTTTCATGGGCATGAGACCTCACAGCTACAGGGTCAAATAGCCAGTGTATAAGGCTGTCTGAATTTCTGCTGATAAAATCTTTCCTCATTTGGAGAATGAGATTTAATACGTCAGCATTTCAAAGTGTTCCCCAAAAAACTCCATGATTTCCAGGTGCTCTGGGAATGATTGTAGCCATACATCTCAAACTGTCCCAGTTATTCTCAATTTCAAATATTTTTCCCTTTGTTAACCCATGACTCAGACCATATGTCCTTTGATCTTTGCTTCAAAAAATATTGTCATGGTATTTAGAAAGAGGGACAGCCCAGGCAAAGTTTCAACATATGGGATGTTTTTCCTCTGAGACCCTAACTTTCCTCTCAGCATCCTTCCTGGTTATGTGTGCCTGGAGCACTCACGCACACACGTGCGTACATGTTCACACACACACACATACACTTTCTCACTGACTTACACACAGTGGTGTCCTGGGAGAAAGGGATTTCAACCCAAACAATACCACATGTGCTGCTGCTCTGCAGCCAGAGCTCAGTATCACCCCAAGGCTGACTGGTATGAAAGGTTCTAGAGTTAGGCAGTCTGAGTGTGAACCCCCTGTCTAACTGTATGTACTTGGCTAGGTCACTGAGCCTCTGAGAGCTTCCATTCTCCATATGTAAAAGGAGTATGTAATATCTACACTGCAGGGCTGTTGAGGGGACTCAGAAAATGGCTGTAAAATGCTGGATCAAGTAGGAGCTGGGTAAACAGTACCTATTTCTTAGATGTAGAAGTGAGTTCCGTATTGCTGCTTGGGTCCTTAAAAAACCCTTGGTCTCACGCTCTGCTCCCAGTAGTAGAATATAAGTGATCAGAATGAGATTGCAGGAAGCAATGGGGTCTCAGTCTCCTAATTCTCCCTGGTGTACACCTGTCTACACAGACAAACCACCCATTTATAACTGACTGGCCTTCACTTGGCGACTGCCCTGCAGTAACCATGTGGAAGACCTTTGTCCTTTTTCCTGCCATATCCCAACCATCCACCCTGTCTTATTACTATTCCAGTCTTCTTTTGGGGGTACCTCCCTCTGCGCAGCTTTGGGAGGTAGAGCCTGAAGTCAAATGGATGGATTGGATTGTTCCCGAGGGCAGACATGTGACTACATATGTAGCTCATCACTCTCTCCTCCTGGAATTCTGTCTATTACATAAGTGATGCCCCAATGTGGGGACAATTTAGGTCATGTCTGTTATAGTGGTGGCCTGATTATATGGCCCAGACTGTGCCTACGGTACCATTACAGTGGTTTTTAATGGTGTTCTAGCTGGTCCTGGGTGCCTGGCCTTCAGATCCCCTTGCTTGCTGCTCTACTTCAAGCCCATGTAGCACCCAAAGTGTTCCACAAGATTGCCGTTTTGTCCAGCACAGCTCCGGTTGGATTCTCTCTCTCAGTTTGGATTTTCTCTCTCAGGAGCACTGAGCAGCCAGATTCTGAGAGGAAAATAAGAGGCTCATCTTACCCAACAAGAATTCTCTCTCATGGTGGTCAACTTTAGGAGAAAGGTGAAATCTTGGGAGAAAGGTGAAATCTTAAAACACATGACTAGATGGGACATGACAACTGAGTTCACATAAAAGAGGATTTGGAACAGAATGCCTTTCAGTTTGCAAATTTATCGTCATAGGGGTCTAGAGGATGGACAGGTGAAGGAGGGGCAACAGATATGGACCTGTACAGCCATGGACTCACACACACCCACTGTGTGCTTTTAAGAGAACCTGAAACAATTTTTTTTTTCAGGATGAAGAAAAGTAAATGCTTTCTTTACACTTCCTCTCTTTGTTATCCACTGTCTCAGCATTGCCCCTTGTTCCTGAGAAAGCTGCCACAAAGCATTTTACCAGATATCTGATTGCCATTTTACTTAACATGTTCCTGGTCTACTGGCTGTTGGTAGTGTCAGCAGGACCTAATTGGTAACATATTGTCGACTGAATCAAGTGCCATAAGATAGAGATTTAAACCATGGTACTTTTCCGTAAAGAGAAATCTGTCAACAGGCTATAGCAGAGGAAAAGTAATAAATCAAATTGTCATGTTTATTAGTTATTATTGCAGGAGTTTACTTGTCTTGTATTCATTATAACCCCATTTTTAGCACCGATAAAAACTATAAAGAGGAATATTTGTGCAAGGTGTTTTTTAATAGGTTTATATTTGTACATGAATACCTTGCTTGTATTTTAATCATGAGAAAAATGGTGCTGCTTCATTTTAAAAGGAGCATGTATTTGGGCTGTTTTCTGGATGAGGGATAATGTTTCTAGCTTCTTGCAAAAATATGTTTTAAAATGCTTGGAATTCATTCAATAATAATCACAGAAGAGTAAATAAAAACAAAAAAAGAGATACCACCATTTGCTTATCAAGTTTGCAAAATTAAGAGACCTGATAAGATGATTGCATTAAAGGATTTGTAGGATGATCACTGCAATTTGATTTGGAATATAAAAAAAATGGAAATAAATTAGTTATCCGTATATGGAACTGGTGAAACAAATTATGGAGTATTAGTATCAGAGAGTACAAAGCAGCCATTTAAAAGAATAAGTGAAATCTTGCTTAATGATTAATATCATTAGGAACCAACATCATTTGTACTTTCCCTTTTCTTTTAACTTGCATTTACTGAAAGTCACTTTCACCGCTTTTTACCACATGAGTAAGAAATAAATAACAGTACTTTACACATGTAGCCTTGCTGGAATCTCATAAAACCCTGTGAACTATGTGGGATGGGTTACTACACCCAGTCCACAGATAAAGAAACTGAAGTGTGGGAGATAAAGTGATTTACTGGAGGAGCCCTACAGCTATTGGCTTCAGGAGGCAGGATGCAAGCCGAGGGGTTCTTCCCCTGAACCACAGTGTAGAATGAAGGATCTAGAACTCAGAGACCAGCATCCAGCTCCTCACCACACCTTTAACTCTCAGTGTGACTCTGAACTTGTTCCTTAATTTCCTGACTTTCAGTTTCCTCGTTGATCATGTTTCACTACCACCCCACGCATACTGTAGAGGCAATGCACAGGGCCAGGAGCAGTCTGGAGACAATCAGATACCAACTCTACCACGTCCCAGCTCTGCACTCTCAGGCCAGCAATCAATCTTTCCTCTAAAAAATACACACTGACAAATAATCTGATGCAATGATATGACAGAAGGTATGTAATATGCAAGCACACACTTTACAGGTAAGAGGCACTAAACACATGTCATTTCCTATCATCTGGATGCCACAGTTACGTGTATCTACTTTCTTCTAAGTTGTTGTGCACAGGGACATTGAGATGTGTAGGAGCTCATGGAGCCCACTGAGCTCCAGCGTTTGCTCCTCTCCCAAGCAGAACTCCACGGAGGCGCCCTAGCTCTCTTCCCAGCCTTCCACTCACCACCCATCTGCAAGGCAAGACTGCACGTGTTGGTGTCATCGCTCCGACCTCTGGTGTGTTTCCTCCTACACACACTTACACATCCCCACCTCCCACTTTCAGTCTTTCCCACCCTCCTACCATTTCACTTCAAGTTGGGCAGCTCAACTACACAAAATGTGACGATAGCAATAATAGTACAATAACAACAACAGTCACTACCCTTACTGGGCCCTTTCAATGTACCAAGCTCTTCTAAGCACTTTACATGTATAAGCTCATCTAACCTCATTTAAGAGGCCAAGACAATTACTGTACCCATTTCACAAATACAGACAGGTGGAGGGACTTGCCAAAGCCATGGCGGGTGTTAGCTGGGACTTGAACCCAGAAGTCTGGCAAAGAAGAAATATACATTTTTTCCTATTTAAAAAATCCAAAATAAAAATGTGCATGACACAACTAAACACTGAGTTCAGCTAGTGACCACAGCAAGGGCACAGCAGTTGACATACACAAAACCAAAACTTAGAACAGTGAGTGTGTTACTTTCACCATAGTAATCTCACTTCAGCGAGAAAGGAAACCTCGACAGCGCGATGTAAGGGAAGTTTCCCTTCCTCAGTTTTGCACCAAAAGCAAATGCTTTTGATAAAAGCAGACACTATAATTTTTTAAAAATTGATTATTTAGTGTGTATACCCAAGACTCAAGAAATGAGTTTACTGCCTTTCTGTGTGATCATGGGTGCTAGTCAACGGCTGGCCTTCAGCTGTTCCTCCTGCAAGCTCAGGTGTCAATGGGACCCCTTTGAACAAAAGGGGTTATGAAATGCATATCTAGCATCATCTCTCCTTTATATATTTAAGACTTGAACAGCAAGGAAATAAATTCTTTGTCACATCATTGGTTCTCTGGTCTCACAAACATGGTTAATACTGCTATTATATATTACAGAATACATGTGCTTATGTATATTTGCATGTGCACATATGCACACACACATGCATACATGCATAAAGAATTCAGAGATATTGCTGTTAACCCCCAATGGGGCCATGCACTGGGGCCAGTCTGTGGCCATGCCATGGGATTTTTTCGAGATGTAGATAAATGAGGTTCAGACACACCTTTCCTAAGGACCATATGCCTAGCTACCATACTAAATGTGTGAGAGTACATTCATACCTGGCTTGCGGATTCATTATATACTACACCATGTGAATTCTGGGACTTTTTTGATCACATTCCAAGTCTGCCTCCCCAGTCCACCCAGCCATTCATCCAAGGCTGGATTACCTCCATGAAGCAGACTGGAGTGCTCCCTGCTGCCCATCTCTGAGGAGGACGGACTGGGTTCTCCCAAGTGTCCCCCTGAAGGGGACACAGTAAGGGCTACTTCTTTTCCACCCAAGGCAGCTCTCTGGCTTGATCTTACCTCTTAGTTCACACACTCCTTTTCTTTCTCTCTCAAACACGTTGGTCAGCTTCTTTTTCCAGAGGCTAAGTGTGGCGCTCCCTTCTCACTGGCAGCTTTCTGAATGGCACTTTCTGCATAAACAGGAAGAGTATGGTGTGGTCACGGCTCAAGTGTGCAGGTGCTGATAGAGGATGTGAAAGTGTGGAGGCGAGTGACTAAACCAGCCAATGGCATTTCCCCACCCAACACCCGACCAGCAGGACAAGGTCTACCAGAAGGCTGGCAGTGGGATCCCAGGACCCTGCTCCAGGGGCCATCTGACATAGATCAGAATAATGTGGTTGTGGAGGCCAAGGGACAAGTTTCCCATCACTCTGCTTCTCCTTGACTCTGCAGACTCCTTGAAAGAACCCCTTAGAGATGTTATCATCAGGTAAGCTGACTTAAATGGCTTACTTAATTTGTCCCAAACTCTGCTGGTTCCTTAAACTGTCCAGACATCCAAAGGACCAGAACCAAAGTTTCACTCTCCTCTGTATGGTAATGTCTTCTAGAACTTTCTAGGCCAATGATGTACCAGGCGAAGAGAAAGGACACTAGATGAGAAATCATATGAATCCAGGCTGCTCTACAGGAAGGGTTTCTACTTCCCCATCTCCATTCACTACTCAGCCCCCAGCAGCACAGCTCCTCACCCCACACCCTTCCCTTCCACTCCATCCCCTCTGGAATTACTTTTACTAATGTCACCGGAGAGCTTACCAATGGACACTTTTTTAGTCCCTGTTTTATTTGTCCCCATAGCATTTGACAATATGACCACTTCTTTCCTTCTGGAATGCCCCCAACAGTCCCCCATGACTCCACATTCTCCTGGGTTTGGTCACATGATCCCTCTTGATGTCTTCATTTCTGTCCTTATCCAGGGCTCCACTCTTAGTCTAGTGGTTCATGTTCCCCACAGTGGCCTCTTCCACTCTTTATGTGCTGCCTCCCAAGCCCACGTCTATATATTCACATGTCTCTGCTGCACTCCCAGGATATCCCCCAGGCACTCAGGTGCAAAGAACCAGATGAAGCCCTGCTCTGTAACTCCCCTGCTGCACCACTCTCAGTGTAGCATGTGACAACCTTCCTGCCTTGTTCCTAACTTGCTCATGGTCTCTCACTCCTGGTTTGCCTCTTTCTGGCCTCTTGCTTTGCCCTTAGCTGATACAGCTTCTGCAGGTTTCACCCTCAGTTATCCTTATCTAAACAGGGCCATCCATCCATATCTAGATGTCACATCTAGACATATCCAGAAGCTGCCCCACCCAATCCTATGCCAACCACAGGGAAATTATTCCAGTATTGGCCATGTTCAGTCCACAGCAAGGAGGAAACCTTTCTTTCTCTTATAGAAAACTGAGAGTCTTCCTCCTTCTTTCCTGCCTCGCATACTCCTCAGCCTTCAATCACAGAGCCCTGTCAATTCTTGCTCTTAAACCACACCTCAGTCCTTCCTCTTCTCCCTTGCCACAGCCAGGCCTTGGCCCAGGCCTCATCAGCACTGCCCAGTCCACAGAGGCGCACATGCAGCCAGGACCTGCAAGAGAATGCGCTGAGGTTTGAGAAGGATACTGGAATATCTCCTCATGCTTTCTTGTATGTTTTTATTGACGTAAGAATCACATAACATAAAATTAACCACCAACCATTTAGAAATGTATATGATCCAGTAGCACTGAGCATATCCACAATATTTTGCAACCACCGCCTCTACCTATTCCCCAAACTCATATTTATTTTTATGTTGTGTTTTTAGCGTTTACTTTTTGTGTGCATTTCAATGTACATATTGTATGAATACAGCTTTGTTGCTTGTTTGTGAATGATCATACATCTATTGGGACTATGTTGTCAGGACTTCTTTACCGAGGAGGGTGGATGACCAGAAATGGGGATGCATGTGGTCTCTAAACTCATCTCCCAGGTGACAGCCTCTGGAACATTTTCCAAATGCCTCCAAATTTTCTTGGGAAGAGATTGAAAAAATGGTACCACTGCCTGCCCCTCACACCAATCTCCCAGCCTCAAACCCATCAATGGCTCCCCATTGCTTATAAGAAAATCCCAGAGTTCTGTCACTAAGTAGACAAGGTGCTTTACGCAGGAACCTCTTGTCACACTCACTACCTTCTGCCCTCTTCAGCACCCAACAACACACACTACTGGTGAGTCCCTCAACACCCAGGCTACTTCAGCTACTATTTTTGCCCATGCTATTTCCTTTTTGGAGAATGCCTTACTTCCATTGGCTATCTGGCAAATCCCCATGGATGCTGAAAACCCTTTGTCATCACTCCTCTCGGAGGCAGAATTCCCATGTGCCAGCTACCATGGAAGCCACTGCCTCCATGCTGGGTGGTACTGTGGGTGATCTGGTGGTTAAGAGGCTCTGACATCAGAAAAGCCTGGGTTTGAATTCTGCCTCTACCACTTACTAGCTGCAGTCCCTTGGGTACATCACTTAACTTCGGCTTCCTCATCTACACAATACCTACTTCACGGAGTGATCGTAAAAATTAAACAGCAGCATGCATGTACAGGATAGAAAAAGCAGTAAGTGGTAGGGAATATAATTATAGCTATTTTGTTTGTTTGCCTTACTATTCTGCAAACTCTTCATTAAATTCATACCCAAGGAAAGCTACTCCCAATAGAGCAGAATGCCTTCATTTAAAAGAAAAGTTTTATGTTCCACTAGAGTAAAATTATAGAGTTTTTGTTCTTTTCCAAATAAACTAACAAAACAAACAAAATCAAAGTCATAGATACAGACAACAGAATGGTGGTTACCTTAGGGGAAGAGGGTGAGGGAGGATGAATAGGTAAAGGGGATCAAATATATGAAGATGAAAGGAAACGAGACTTTGACTGGAGAGCATGCAATAGAGCACACAGGTATCGAATGATAACACTGTACGCCTGAAAATTAGGTGATATTTTTAACCCATGTTACCCTAATACAGTTAATTTTTTAAAAGGTTAATTCTTTAGTATACATTTGTAACAGAAGGTCACTGTTTATTTTTATGTGTAAATCTATATGCCATTTATGTTTGTTCCTGGCATGACCATCACACATGACGTTTTCATTGGGTTTCTCAGTCTTACTGAGAAACACAAACATATACATGTACACAAAGTAATTTGACCTCCTATTTCATTAGCGCAGAAATCGAACCAAGGGAAGGAGTGAGAAGGGGCTAAGCTAATTAGTTGAACAACTTCTCTGTTAGAAACAGACTTCTAGTTCAAAAATAAATAAATAACAGAAGGAAACCTGCAGAAGTACGCAGTCTCACACTTTTGGTTTAGGAAGTTCTGGTAAGCAGGCAACATGTTAAGGAAGAAGAGGGTGGTAGAGCAGCTCCTCGCCCATGAGAAAAATCACTGCTGGAGCCACCCTGTAATTCATTACTGGAACATGAAGCAGGGATGGCTGCAGTGACATAATAAGAAACAAACAGGGTAGACAGGGACATAATTACAGAGACACTCAATCCACTGGTAGCATTTACCAGGGAATAAGTTGCACGTGAGAGAATTTACATACAAATGAGATGCTGAAAGAACAGGACAGTTATAAGACCTCATGCAACTTGTCAGCGGGGAAAAAAAATTCTTAAATAGATACCATGTAGGGTTAACTGCATTCTATAACCAAAATAAATTTTAAATGGTGTCCTGAGCTTTAAAACAGGTATGTGGCTTTCGTTTTGGAACGTTAGCTGATATTTTGTGTGTACCTGTCTCATTATTTTTATTGTTTGACCTTATGTATTTGAAGTATTATTTTAGGAACTGATATTTTAAAAGAAATACTAAATTATTAGTTCTCCTACAGGTTAAAGGTAATCATTTTAAAAAAAAACTTGATTACCTTAAAATTTTTGCTTTCTATATTTTGATGCTGTTTTTAGGCACAAAAAATATTCATGCCTGCTTTAATTTTGTTATTGATTATTCCTTATACCTTATAAGACAATTCCATTTCTCATTAAAATTATAATGCACTTTACATTGAATTTGACTTTGTATAAATGGTAATATCATACCCCTGCCTCCCTCACATTTAGCATTTTTCTGAGTATTTATTCTTTTAATATTAATATTTCTTTGCCATTTTCATGTCTATATTAGGAAACTAGTACCTCAGCTGTACTTTGTTTCACCTGATATTTGCCCTTTAAAAAGGATTTTCCCCCTTTTACTCTTATTGTTTTAATTGATTTACTAGACTTTTATTCCATTATTTTTAAGGCTCTCCTTTTTTATATTTCTTGCTACTCATCTTGTTTTGATTCTTCTACATGAATTATGTATTAGTTTCTTTGAAAGGTAGAGATCCTGTTTTATTTCCACTTGTCTTTTACTCTTTAAGTCTAGTCAATTTTAAATTGGTGAAAACATAAGCAATATTTACTGTTTTAATTTTAGCAAGACCAGTATAATGTTTAACAGAGCAACATAGTAAATAGAATGACTAACGGCACAATAATTTTAATAACTCTGGTAGAAGATGACTTTAACTGGGTGTTTTACCAGGTGCCAGAAACCTGGGCTAAAAGCGTCAAAGATGACACAGCCTGGGTTCCCACGGCCGAGGGCCTGCCACTGCCAAGAGAATGGATCTGAAATCCAAACCCCAGGCTGTGTGATTGCAGAGCCCAACCTCAAATCCACCAGAAGGGATGCTCTCAGAAATATTGTAAGGAACGGGTGCCCTGTTTCCCACCTCCAATGGCCTTCTGCAGCTCTAAGGATGTTCAGAGGTCCTCTCAGCCAAAGATAAATGGTTTTGGGGAAAAGCCACTTAGAGTGGATCCACTTAAAGTAGGGACCAAAATTTAACACTCAACAGAGAAATAAGTATGATTGTGACTTAATCATTAAAAATAAAATAGAAGTTACAAAAGTAAATTTACCGTACATTGATTAAATGTAGGTTATAATTGTAATGATGTGCTAATTCTTAAGACAAACAAACTGAGTTCTATCTGGGTGGCTTTTGGTACACCATTCCTGACAAAAGAGTAGGGTTGCACATGAAGGCAGCCTTTACTTCACACAGTTTTATGGCACAAAGAAAGTATCTCTTTTATTATTTTTTTTAAAAGACAAAGAATTCATATATTTGCCTAATGTCTATCTTAATCCTTTGACATTAAAATCACTCTTTCAAAATGGCCAAGTGTTGATTTTCTCTTTAATTTTTAACTGGAGAAACCCTGATAACCACTCTTGATAATAATTTTACATGTAATTCAAATGGTTCTCCAACACCACTCTTATTTGCTTCATGAAATGCCACCATCTTTTGCAAAATATATCATTTCATTTCACAATTGATTTGCATTTATTGCATTGTCTCGTCCTGCTTATGTGCAACAAATGAGGAGGGGCACACTCTACCAGTCTTGGCCCCTGCAAGGAAGCAGATGGTAGACTCACTCAGACTGTGTAACTGAGGAGACTTTAATAATAATAATAAATTAAAAACTTTAAAACTGTTGTTGGGCAGGGATAGGGGAAACCAGTAAAGGATGCTGAAGGATATCTGGTTTAGCAACAGCAGGAAACCATCATTAGCCACCTCTACTCCCATTCCCCTACCTGTGATCCCAAGAGCATAGCCACAGCCAGAGAGGAGGGCAGACTCAAAGAATATGTGACTTAGAGGAGCATAAGCCAATTGCAATAACAACTGGGAGAGTACCTATCCTAATGTCACTCTTTTATTGTCCTCTGGTCTCTTGCCAGTGACTCCCACTGGCCAAACCTAAATGGAATCCAGAGAAAAAAGGAGCCCACTGATTACATTTATCAAGTCTAGCCTCTCAGGACACAGGGTTGAAAGGGAGAAATTGGATCTAGAGGGATCAATAAAAACATCTATTATACTGACCAAAAACATGTTGATTTTGTTGACTCAGTAGATTCTGATATTGAGTGGAGAAGAATGTTGGAATGAAAACAAACTTTACAGGTACTCAGTTCATTTTGGATCTTCTAGTTTTAAAACTCATCTATGCTACCTGACGTCTTAACTGGAGTGATCTGGATGATGAATACTGAGTTAAAATGATCTACTGGAGTTTCACTTCTAAAGGAATGCAGAAGAAAGTTTCCCTTCTACTTTGGAGAAGAAATGAAATAAAAGGTAAAATGCACGTGTGCACTGAGAACATATTTGTGTATATGTTATACACACAGAAAAAATATCACCTCTCTAGCATGAGTGAATTTACTGAGTCATGCTATATAGCAATATATACAGGAAAATATTGGCAATAATGGACATTTCGACTGCTAGAAAATGCTTTCTAGCATTTTGAAGCCAACAGGCCATATTAAAGCTTTCAAGCCTTAACCACCAGTTTCATAATCTTACCTGGTTTACAAGGTTTAATGAGCAAAATGTAAGTTTCAGAAAGGAATTAAATTTGAAATCATTCCATTTTGTATCATACTTTCAGTGACTTAAGAAAAATTAAGAAAAACAAAGTTACTCCTGGCACTTTTTTGAAGTCTTTCAGAAGATCTGAAATAAACATCATGTAGAATCACCATTAAAATCTACTTGCTTCTATACATTCAGAATAATTTCCCTGTTTCCGGACATTCTGGTGGTTAATACATTATAAATAAAGGCAAAAGGAGCAGAATACATCTTCTTGATAAAAACTTTAGTCCAGGCTACACTTGCAAAACATGGCGTGTTTTTAGCCTGTGAGCCATTCACTTATTTTTTAAATGTAGCTTATCACTACTTATCCAACTAGGAAACAGACAACTCACTAGTGTTAAGAGTCTTCTTAATTCAACCTTCCTTCAACAAACATCCTGCAAGGCTGTGGCCCATGGCCCAGAGCCCTCCACTTCTCTGAGCCTTGTTATCAACTCTGGTTGCTGTCTGGGAGCCAAGTCTGGGTGGTGCACTAGTGCAAGCCATGTCTTAGTTGGATTCTTCCAGAAGTAGACTCTGAGACAAGAATTCCGGTACAAACTGTTTGGGAGGTGCAGAAAACATCAGTAGGGGGGTTAGAGAGAGAGAGAGACAGGGAAGGGAAAGCAGCCTAAAGAGGGTATTATCAAGCCACTGTGGCCAGCTGGAACTTAACCTATAGGAAAATGACCTGGGAACCATTGTAAAACACACAACCTAGGTGTTTTGGGGCCAAAGTATTTTGATAACGGTCCCTATCTGCATTGGTTGAAGGCTACTTGCTGGAGGCGCTAGTTCATCGGCACTTCAAGTCTGCCAGAGAGGAAGGCAAAGGGGGACTTGGAGGCCACGGGAAACCCTTAGGCAAAGAAGTGCAAGTAGTAGCAACTGGAAGTCAGGCCAAGGCAGAGGGGCAGGACACCAATAGTATCTGCTACACAACGGCTCTCTCCCCCGTGACTCTGTTTCTGTTGCCATCAGCTCAGGAGTGGTTTTCCTGTCCTGTTGTGGGGAGACCACCACTTTCTCTACCCTGTTTCTCTCAACAATTTTGCTGAGGCCTCTTATTCCCAAAGTTGTCCTAAAGGCCTAGGCTTTTGGAACACCAAAGCCAGAGACTGAAGAGCCTCTTTGCTTTGTATTCTATCATGCTCTCACATGTGACAATGCACATGGTGCAAACTATCTGTATCAGTGGATAAAAGCAAAAGGTGGAAATGCTGGGCAGTTAAATGTCTCGTAACTTCATCCTTGCAAACAATCAACCACTGCTATCCCAGTGCCACTGTTAGTTATTTTATTACTGTAAGCACAGCAGAAAATATGACCATGACAACATTCACGAACACTAGCATGAGGAAGAGTGAACAATCACTGTCATGTGAAAACAATATGCAATCTTTGTATTTTAACTGTGTGCTCACAATTCAAACTTGTTTTATTAAAATCCTATCGAGTATTTCTCTGTGGGCTATGATGAAATGATGTGTTCTAGGCTATGCTAAAACTGAAAACAAGTAGGATACAAAATAAATTTGTTTCAGGGCATTTGAGAGATGCTGGGACAAGTGCTGGGATGTGATATTCTAAAGAAAAGGGAAATTCACTAAAGAGAACGAAACTATTTTCCTTCCACTCTTCCCCTCAGGACCTTTGTCAGTTCCTAGCACAGACAAAGATTGAACTGGGCAGAATAAAGCTACCAAGAATCATATAAGCCACAAGATCATCTCACAGGGATGAAGAGGCAAACCAGCAGTCTGGAGTGGTCAAGGCAGCCAAGACCCGAAAGGCCAAGTACTCAAAGGGAAAAATTCAGAAAAGTGAGCGTAAAATCCACAACGGTTTTTCCCTTGAGGCATTTGTTGAGTCTTAATTTGTGCAACACAAAGGCTTGTAAATCTCTGAAAAAGAAACATCTGGGGAGACAAAAATTCATTTCCAGAACCCTCTAAGCTCTAGTAAAGACCCAAGCTCTTAGTGAGAGTCTGGAGTATATACTAAATGTAGGTTTGATCAGAGACAGACCAAGTCTATAACATGACTTCAAACCAAGGATTAAGGTAAACTACCTTTATTTGAGCTGTCTAAGGATAGCATTAATCCTCTCTGAAGGAAGAAAGAAATTATCCTCAGAATCTTCAGTTTTTCATACACAATGTTTGACATTTAATTTAAAATATCAAATACATATGAAGCAGAGTCAAGAGAAAAAAGGCAATAGACACCAAAGTGATCAAGATATTTCAGTTATATATATTCATTCACATATCTGATTAATATATTTGTGCAAGTAGGTGATAAGATGAAGAATTTCAACATTAAGCTTTAATATGTTAATGGGAAATTCTAAAAATTAAAAATATATAAAAAATTAATAATTGGTTTAAAAAAGAACTCAATAAGTAGGTTTAGCAGCCAATTGAAAACAGCTAGAGAGAGAATATGTATATTCAAAGATTGGTCAGTAGAAAAATACACACAATGAAACAAGGAGAAAAAAATACAAAAAAAGTATTAAGAACATAAGAATTATAATGAAAAGGTTTAAAATATGTGTACCTGAAATTTCAGAAAGAGAAGATAGAGAGATTGGGGCAGAAGCAATATTTAAGGAGATGATGTCTGACAGTTTTCTAAAATTTACAAAAGACATCGTGCCACAAATTCAGGATCCTAAAGCAGTATAAATAAAAGAAATAAAACCCCATAAACCTAAATACGTCATGGTGAAAATGAAGAAACTATGACAAAGAGAAAATACTAAAGCAGCCAAAAAGAAAATACACAGCACTTGCAAATGGACAATGAACTTCAGAAGCCCAAAAACAATGGCAAGATATCTTTAGGTACTGAAAGATATCTTTAGCAATTTCCAAACTAGTAATTTCCAAATTTATACTCAGAAGATATATTCTTTAAAAATTAAGGAAAAATAAAGATGCTGTTGTACAAACACAGAGAATTTATCACCAGGGGTTCCTACATAAGAAACACTAAATTAGGTTTTTCATGCAGAAGGAAAACAATCCCAAATTGAAATACAGAAAGGAATAAAGGAGAAAGATACATACAATTAAATAATATTACACTAAAAACAATAATAGTTCCTATGATTTAAAATGTATGTACAATTAAAGTTTTGTGACAACCATATCCCAAAAAAGCAGGGAATGAAAAAAAAGAGTTAAAAGTTCTAGCACAAGATGTGGTAAAAGAACTAATTTACATTGAACTTTAGTAAATAAAAAGCAGATAGTAGACTCTAGGGTAGTTATATAAAGAATAGTACAGGAATACATAACTAACAACAAGATGAAAAGATTGAAATTGTTGAATAAAAAAATATTTTTAACTATCTAAAAGAGGTTTAAAAAAAGTCTACAAAACATATAGAACAGAATCTATCTAAGGAAATTAGTCATAGACTAGATTTCAAAAAATAAATCTAAGTATATGCAGTTAACAAGAGACATATTTTAATATAAGGATAAAATGATAAAGGTTAAAAATCAAAGAAAATAAGGAAAAATATACCACACAAACACAAAGCAGAAGAAAGTTGGTATAGCTGTATTAATCTACCAACTACTTGTCAACCGGCAAAGCAGACTTTAAGGTAAGAAACATTTCACTAGAAATGAAGACAGACTTTCATAATAATAAAAGGGTCAAGCTCCAGGAAATATATAAAAATTATAAATTTGTATGCATTTAATCACATAGTTACAAAATATATAAAATAAAACTTAACAGAACTAAAAGTAGAAATAAGTTCATAATCCACTGACATTTAAATATGCATTTTTCATTAACTGACAGAACAAGCTGATAAGAAAAAAATCCAGTAAGAACGTAAAAGACTTGAACAATATGATTAATGAATTTGACCTGATTGTTCTGTAGAACAATACACCACAAAATGACAGATTATCTATCCTTTTGAAATTCCCATTAAATATTTATCTAAATTGAACATAATCTGGTCCAGAAAGCAAATAGTGCAATTATTCAGAGCATGATATCTGTTGGTGAAATTAAGCCATAAATCAGTAACAAAAGATAACTGAAAATCCCCAACTATCTGAATTTTTTAAAATTTCTAAATAACTTATGGGTTAAAGAAGAAATCAGAATGGAAACTAGTAAATATTTTGAAGTGAATGATAAGAAGTCTGTTTTCCAGAAATGGTGGAGTAGCCTACATTGGATCAACCTTCTCATAGATAAAAACTGTAAACTCTGGGAAAATACTAACAGCAGCAGCAGCAGCAATAAAAACAAACGATTATTTGTTAATTGGCCATATCACAATCAAATTGCTTAAAATCAGTGAAAAGAAAAATATCATGAAAGCTTCCAGATCTAAAAAAAAAAAAAAAAAAAGACATTATGGACACAGGAAATGAGATAAAGCTGACTGCGGATTTCTTGCTGGAAACAATGCAAGTTGGAAGACACTAGAGCAAAATTTTTAAGTGCTGAAAAGAAAATGTCAGTGAGGAATTCTTTACTTAGCAAACATAAAGACATTTTCAGACATACAAAAGCTGTAAACTTTATCACAATCACATTTGCACTACAATGAATACTAGAGGAAATTCTTTAAGCAGAAGGAAAATTGTACAAGGTAGAAATCTTCGATCTACACAAAGGAATGAAGAGCACCAGCAAAGGCAACCAAGCAGAGAGGCTTTTTCTGATTATTGGAATTTCCATAAAAAAAATAGTAGCAGAATATTGTGGGATTTATGATGTGTAGAAGAAAAATGTATGACGGCAATAGTACGAAGGCCAGGAGGTAAGAAATGCAACAATTTGTTGAAAGGCTCTTAAACTACATGTAGAATGCAACATATCATTTAAAGGCAGATTATGATAATTAAAAATTGTATACTAGAAACCCTTAGGAAAGCAGTAAAATAACACAAAAAAGAGTTGTAATTAATAATTAATGAAAAAAGATAAAATTAAAGAGTAAACCACACTCTATCCAAAAGGCAGAGAGAGAAAAGGAACAAAACAATAATGGACAAATAGAAAACAAATAGTGAGCTGACAAAGTAAAATCTAGTTATATTGATAATCACATCTCAATTTAAAGGCACAGGTCAAATGACATAAAAATAATCAAGAACCAATCATAGTTGCCTCTGAGAAATCCAATTGAAATGTAAAGACATAAATAGGTTAAAAATAAAAGAACAGAAACAGATATGCATGTTATAACTAGTCAAAAGAAAGCTTGAATTGGTATGTTAATACCCAGTGAAGCAAATTTCAGAGCTAAAAAGTTACCAAGGGGAAAAAGGGTCATTTATAATGATAAAAAGATGAATTCATCAAGAGGACATACGATTTTAACATTTATGTCTGTAAAATAGAACTTTAAGTTATAGGAAGCAAAAACTAAAAAACTACAAGGAGAAATAGGCAAACACATACTTATGGCAGAAGACATTTCCATTATATTGACTGGGGTGATTGGTGATAGTTTCATGGGTGTGCACATATATTCAAACTTTTCAAATTAGTCACATTAAATACATGCAGTTTTTTGTCTGTCGATTACACCTCAATAAACCTGTTTTAAAATTTAAGTAAAAAGTTTTTCTACAAAGAAATCTTCAGGCTCAAATGTATTTACTGGTGAATACGTCTCAACATTAAGGAAGAAATAACATCAATCTTACACACACTTCTAGAGAACAGATGTAAAAGGAAATACTTCCCAACTCATTCTATAAGGCCAACACATCCTTGATACTCAAGATCAGACAAAATAAAACAATACAAAAACAGAAAAATTACCAGCCAATCTCTCTTATGATATAAAACCCTCAAAACAAATTTAGCGAATTGCACTCTGAAACTTATTAAAAGTGTAACATCTTACAAAGAAGTTGGGTTTATTCCAGTAATGATTTTAAAAACCTATTCAATATAATTTACCATCAGAAAGATGTGACAATTTGTATTATTTGAACAGATTTTTAAAGAGCATTTGACCAAATTCAACAACTGTTTATTTTTTTAAAGTGAGTGATCTAGAAAAGGGACCTTCCTTAATATGATAGAGTATTTACAAAAATTGTATAACCGATATACTTAATGGTGAAAATAGAAAGCTTTCTCCTTATGGTCAGAAATGAAATGAAAACACTTAATGTCACTGTTTCCATTCAGTATTATACAGTATAATAGGATCAACATAATAAGGCAAGGGAAAAAAGTTACAAGAATTGGAAAGGAAAAAAGAAAATGGTTATTATTCACAGCAACATGGTTGTGTATGTAGAAAAGCCAAACTGCAAACTTAGAATTTAGCAAGACCACTGAATACAGAGTCAACATATAACAATTATATTTCTATAATCAGAAACAATCACAAAATAAAATTTTAAGAATCTACCACTTGAAATAGCATCAACATCTTATAACTAGAAATAAAGTTAATAGTTATATAATTCCTCTGCATTGCAAATTATGAGCTAGCATACAGAGAAATTAAAGAAGAGCTAAATAAATGGAGGAACACATCATATTCATTTTTATGCCATAATAATCTCATTTTTTTCTCTTTGATTCAATGAATTTATATGGGAATGGAAGGGGCCACAAAGAGTCAAGACAATCTTGAAGAAGAAAGCTGAAGTTTTTACTCAACCACAGACAAATTCCTATGGAACACGTTGGTGAGTCCAGAACCAGATGTTCACATATGCCGTTACTAATCTGTGACAACAGTAACACTATAATATAGTGGAGAAATGACTGCTTTTTCTAAGAGCAGTGCTGGACCTTTCGGACAGCATAGGAGGCAAAATAAATCTTGACATCTACCTCACACCATACAAAGAAAGCTATTCCAGATGAATTACAGATCTACATGTCAAAGGTGAATGCTAATACTTCTAAAAGAAAATGCTGGAGAAGATCTTTATGACATAAAGGTAGGCAAAGATTTCTTACCTAAGATACAGAAAGCACTGACCCTAAAGGAAAACTAGTAAATTATACAATGTTAAAATTAAGACTTCCCATTCATCAGAGGATATCATTAGGGAATTAAGATACAAATTAACAATTCATATATAACAGAATTTGACACTCTTGCTAATCAATAAGGAAAATACATACAAACCATGGACAAGACATGTGGGCAGCCATGTCACAGAATGAATATGCAAATATTCAATCAAGAAATGAAAAAATTCATGTGTCGTGAGTTGCCAGGTGAATCTAAACCAAAACCACAAGGAGATAGCACAAACCATACACCAAAATGATTAAAATAAAAAAGACAGACAATACCAGTAGTGACAAGGAAAGGGAGCAACAAGAACCTCAGCCACTACTGGGGTGTGAGTCTGTACGCTATTCGGCAGTAAACATCTACTAATGGTAACCGTCTTCATACTTGACACTACAATAATTCCACCTCTGGGTGTGCCAAAAGAAATGCATGTGCATGGGCTTCAAGGTTCAAGGGCAGGAATGTTTATAGCAGCACTCCTTGTGACAGCTAAAAACTGAAAACAACCAAAATACCTTGGCAGTGAGATGAATCCATAAACTATGTTATATTTATACAGCAAAATACTACACAGTAGGAGTTAGCGAACTTTTTTTTGTCAAGTTTTAGAGAGTAAATATTTTAGGGCCACATACTGTCTCTGTTCTTCTTTATTATTTTTTGCAACCCTTTACAGATGGAAAAGCTATCCTTATCTGGTGACCACACGAGAGCAGGCTGTGGTGGCCTATGGGCTGCTGATCCCTGCTCCAGACCAACAGCACAAACGCATTACTGCCACATGCAACAACATGTATGAATTTCACAAACAAAATCTTGCATAAAAGAACACAAAAGAGTGCATACTTATAATTTTAGGCAAAACTGATGATGATAGAAGTCTTGACAGTGGTTACGTCCAGGGTGATCAGAGTGATGAAACAGGACATGAGGAAGGCTTCTGAGGGTTGGAATGTTGTTTCTTGATCTGAGTGATCATACATGATTCATTTGGTGTAAATTCATTGAGTTATACACTTATTATTGATATAATTTTCTGTGTATATATCATACTTTTAAAATATTACTTAAAAATACTAAAACAATCATAGAAATTCAGTTTTTTCTCCCCAACAATTTAATTACTATCCTCGCACTGCCATCTTATGCCTATTTCTTTTCAACTATCCAAAATAGTTAAAACTTCAGCCCACCTAAGTTTCTGCCACCATCTAAAAAGTTTACCAGTGGCCCAGAAAATTGTGTTTCTTAGTCATAGTCACTGTAATATTATTAAATAAAAATGCTCAAAATATTAACTTTCCTTGTCACGAGTGTGTGTGTGTGTGTGTGTGTGTGTGTGTGTGAGAGAGAGAGAGAGAGAGAGAGAGAGAGAGAGAGAGAGAGAGAGAGAGAAAGGGAGAGAAAGAGAGACAAAGAGAGCATTAACAGAGATGTCGCCCCAAGTACAGCAGCACAAGTTTTCCCATTAGGCCTGCAGTCGCTCTTCCTGATCATAACACTTACATTTCAATAGAGAGAATTAAGAGTGCAGTTTAACCAAAATCTAAGAGCTAGTTGAACATGTTTTTCTCATTTGTGATTCATTCTAAACGTTTGCTAAGATTTAGCAGCTTACTCCAGCAAGCCTTTTTAATCCACATTCCAGAATGAAGTTTTCATAAATGCTTCTCAAGGACATTTTTACTTCCAGGCTTCAAGAGAGCCAAGTTACTTCATTCTCCTGGGTGGCTTGGTAAACGCTGGGATCGACTGTGATCAACAGGACAGACAAGGAGGTGGCTCTTCAGAGCATGGAGTTCTCACACCTGGTCCAGCACACCACCAGGGTGGCACTGGAGGCCAAGCCCAGGAATCAGACATGAGCAGAAACACAATAGCAGTAAAGTTGTTTTCCGCTGCTGGGAAATGCTACTCTGTCTCAAGTCTGGGTTGAAAAGTAATATGAACTAACTTTCCTTTCAATTTATAGTTGAGCTGAATATGCAATAAGGTTAGGTTTCTTAGGAAAATGAGGCTTTAAGGGAAGAAAGGGAGTAACTGTAGGGTAAGTGGGAACATAGCATCAAGGGGCTTGTGACCCAAGGAAGGGCAGGAAAATGTTTCTGGAGGCAGAAAGGGAAGAAATAAGAACAACATGATGTCTGGGTTCCAAGGAAACTAAGACACAAGGACATTATATAACTTGCCAGTAGTGGAACAGTTGGGATTTTAGGTCTTCAGATTCCAAAAAAAAATTATCTTCCACAAATCACCATAGTTGATGAGGATCTTAAGTCTTTTCCAAAGCATACTCTGTTCTGGCTGCTATTCTATCTAATTCTACCTTTGAAGACTTGTTCCAGTATAATTTGAGACAAAGACCTAACCACCCTATGGTTTAAACCAATGGTTCTCAAAGTTTAGTGTGCACAAAAGGCAAATGGGTTCGGGAGACAATAGCAAAGCAGATGTCAATCCCTGAGTAGGATCAAGTTGGGGCGGGGTGGGGCAGCAAGTGGCAGCATGGATTGAAGTGTGGGTGGGGTCAAGCATTGGGAGGTAGATGACTGTTGTCTTCAGTTGCTATGGAAATGTATTAGTTTCTTAGGGCTGTCATAAAAAAGTCTCATAAACCAGACAGCCTAAAATAGCAGAAATTCATTTTCTCAGAGTTTTGGAAGCTGGAAGTCCAAAAGCAAGGTGTCGTTGGATGTGTTCTCCCTAAAGTCTCTAAGGAAAAATGCTCCTTTGCCTATTCTAACCTTTAGTGGTTTCCAGAAATCCCTGTCATGTCTTGGCTTACAGTGCACCCCTCCAATCTTTGTTTGCCTCTTCACATGGCCTTTGTTCCTATGTATGTATCTAAATTTCCCTCTTCTTATAAGGACACCAGTCACATTGGACTTAAGGCTCACCCCAGTCCAGTGTGACCGCCATCTTAACCTGATTACATTTATAAAGACTCTATTCCAAAATAAGTTTATGTTCAAAGGTTCCAGGTTGACATGAATTTGGGGAGGATGCTAGCAACCCTAGTGCAGGCAATAATAGTGATTAGAAATGGTGTGGGCTCAGATGACTCCCTGTAATAGTTCCAAAGAGTGTTTGTATGAAAAAGACAAAATTAGAAGAAAACCAAGAACACTCAAAAGTCAGAAATCTCTATAGATGATATACTACATATAGAAAACCCTAAATAGTCCACAAAAGAAACCTATTAGGATAAATAAATTCAGTAATGTTGCATGATACAAATTAATATTCATAAATCCATTGCATTCTATACACAAATAATGAACTATCAGAAAGAGAAATTAAGAAAACAATCTCATTTACAATTACATCAAAAAGAATAAAATACCTAATAGATTTAGCCAAGGTGGTAAAAAACCTGTACTCTGAAAACTATGAGACACTAACAAAAGAAACTAAAGACACAAATAAATCAGATATACCTTGCTCATGGACTGGAATAATTAATATCATTCAGATGACTATACTACAGATTCAATGCAATCTCTATCAAAATACTAATGGAATTTTTCACAGAACTAGAACAAATAAATCTAATATTTATATGGAACAACAAAAGACCCCAAAGAGCTGAAGGAATCTTGAGAAAGAAGAATAAAATTGGAGGCATCAGACTCCCTGATTTCAAACTACATTACAAAACTATAGTAATCAGAAATGCATGGTACTGGCACAAAAACAGACACATAGATCAATGGAACAGAATAGAGAGCCCAGAAATAAACCCACGCACATATGGTTATTTAATCTATGACATAGGAGGCAAGAATATACAATAAGGTAAAAACAGTATCTTCAATAAATGATGTTAGGAAATCTGGACAGATACACACACACACACAAGGAAAGAAACTACACCACTTTCTTACAGCAAATACAAAAACAAATTCAAAGTGAATTAAAGACTTAAATGTAAGGATTGAAACCATAAAACTCCTGAAAGACAGAAAGTAAACTCCCTGACATCGCTCTTAGCATTATTTTTTAGATACATCTTCTCAGGCAAAGGCAACAAGAGCAAAGATGAACAAATAGGACTACATTAAACTAAAACATTTTTGAACAGCAAAAGAAACCATCAAAGAGACCAAAAGGTGACCTACTGGGGAGAAGATATTTACAAATGATATAGCCTATAAGGGATTAATATCCAAACTATATAAAGAACTCATACCACTTAACATCAAAAAAAAAAAAAATCCAAAAATAGGCAGAGAACTTGAATAGACATTTTTTCAAAGAGGACATACAAATGGCCAACAGACACATGAAAAGATGCTCAATATCACTAATCATCAGGGAAATGCAAATCAAAACCACAATGACATAGCACCTCACCTGTCATAATGGCTATCAAAATAAATCAACAAACAAGTACCGAAGAGGATGTGGAGAAAAGGGAGCCCTCGTGCACTGTTGGTGGGAATGTAAATTGGTATAGACACTATGATAAATAGTATGAAGTTTCCTCAAAAAATTAAAAATAAAACTGTAATTCAACCCAGCAATCCCACTTCTGGGTTGATCAGAAGAAATCTAAAACACTAATTTGAAAAGATATATGTACCCCTATGTTCACTGCAGCATTATTTACAATAGCCAAGATATGGAAACAACCTAGGTGTTCATCAATAAATGAATAAAGAAAAAGTGGTACTTATATATAACAAAATATTACTCAGCCATAAAAAGAATGAAATCTTGCTACTTGCGACCACATGAATGAACATAGCGAGTATTACATAAAGTGAAATAAATCAGAGAAAGACAAATACCATGTAATTTAACTTATATGTGGAATCTAAAAAACGAAACAAATAAACAAAGCAGAAATAAACTCACAAATACAGAGAACAAACTGATGGCCGCTGGAGGAAAGGCGGTGGGAGAATGGACGTAAAGAGGATTAAGGATTACAAACTTCTGCATATAAAATAAGTCATGGTGATGTGAAGCACAGCATAGGAAAGAGTCGGTAATATTGCAATACCTGTGTATGGTAGCAGACAGGTACTAGACCACTGTGATAACTTCCTAAGGTATAAAAATGTTGAACCACTATGTCGTACACCTGAAACTAATATAATAGTGTACGTCACCTATAATTAAGAACAAATTTTTAAAAACCTTAGTCACTCCAGCTGCCTAGCCAAGATGCTGGCAAAGGGAGTGGGGACATGTACTGCATGGAGGAAGGAGAATGCTATGCTATCAACTTAGGCCTGTGGCCGGCTACAGAACAGGGACTGTGGCAGTTGTGTGTTTGTTAAGGAAATGCTGTTACCTGTTTTCTCCTCTGATATGAGTCCTAGTGGTGCTGATATTTTTGGTTTCAGAAGGGAATGTTACCAAATTAACCTCGATCCAGTCACTGAAAGGATTTTATGTGTCCTTTGGTTGAGGATACCAATTTCCCAAACAAAAGATAGTGAGGAAGCTGAGGGGCAAAAGGTATGAAGTCTTCTGGATATTTCTCATTGTCCCTCTAGGTCCACTCTCCATGCTTCTCCTCCCCATTCTGTGCTGAGGCCAGCTTGGATGGACTGCAGGGACAGACACACTTGTCTTCTGCCTTCTGGCTGACTTGGCCAACGGGTGGCACCAGCCAGGTATCCGAGGCAGGGAGAGAGTGAACTAGAGGTATGTATTTTCCTGCCAACTCCCCTGTGCTGGACCCCCTTGGCCTGGCTGCAGCCCTCCCTGAAGAAGGTTACTACTTCCCTCAGGCCATCCTCTGCACACACACACTCTCCCTGGGTTCCAGTCAGGCTTAGGCCCATAGGGGCTGTTTCCAGTGCCAGGTACTTCTTCTTCTGCTGATTTCCCTAAACTCTGCCAGCCTTTACAAATAGTTCTTTACTAAACTGTCTAACTACCCAGTTTGCATATGCCGTGTCCTGCTGACACACAGATGAAGAGTTTCCAGCCCCCTCTAAGGATGCTTAGACCTTTGATAAGAAGACAGGGCCGCAACCACAAATGCCATTGCCACCCTTTGTGTCTCCTTGCCTTCCAATCAGACAAGCGGCTGGAGAACCAGCAGCATCTACCCAACCTGTCTATCCCCCACCTCCTGCCTGGCCTGGCACTTCTCTCTGTGGTCTTCTCCTTCCTCAGCTTTCCTCCATGACTGCTGTGTTGCTCTAAGATCCAGCCTGCCTGTCACCATCTCTGTCCCTAGCTCCAAGGCTTCAAGTTTCCCAAATCTCCTTCTCTAAATGCAGGGGGTGGACTCAGTCTTCCTCTGCTTCCCCTTGGATGCCTTACTGGTCACTTAGAGCTAATCGTTTCTAAAATCAGAACCGCAGTGCCCAGTCCAACACGATGCTTGCCCACCAACCTACCTTCTGAGCCAGGCCAGCCTCTTTCTTCCACCCCCAGTTGAGATTTCTCGATCTCTGCCGAGCCCCAAGCAATGCACAGCTGAGCTGCCCCTCACGCAGACACATGTTAGCTCCGAGGTCAGGCAAATTCGCAGCAAATTCTATGTGCAGCGCCTTGCACATAGAAGTTCCTCTTTAAATGAAATGACATGTGAGGAAGCATTTTGTAAACTCTAAAGTCCTAGAGACAAACAATACAGTTATAATTTTTTGTTGAATAAATTAAATGACCAGCATGTACAGTGAGATTTTGACATATGATATAGTCTTTAACATGGTTGATATCTGTAAAGTGACAATGAAGCAAACTACGCACGATTTCCTTTCATAGGCATCTTTTTTTCCTTCTTCAAGGTGCATTAGGAAAAGATCCACCTTTAAATCCATGTGGAAATGGTGGGAATATTTTCCCGTGCTCTCTGGGAATGAGCTGGAGTCTACAGCTCACTAGCAGTGTGGTGAACAACACTGTGTGTCTGTGCATGTATGTGTGTTATACATACATCTTCACATGTGCGGTGTGTACATATATGTGTTTGTGTGTGCACATGTGTTTGTGTGGTACATACATGTGTGTATGTGGTGTGTGAGTGTTTGCATGTTTGTATATGTATAGGAGGGGCAGTTAGAGCCCTAGAGTTGAGAAGGAAGATAGCAGGCAAAAGAAGTTTGAGCTACAGGTTAAGGAGAGGGCTTTGGCAGAGGGGCTTTCTCTGAACAGAAGGAAACAGATGAGGCCAGAGGCTAGGGAATAGTTCCAGGCCAGTACAGAGTCAAGAAGAAAAATCACATTCTAGGGTCTCAAAGACACTGTCTAATGACACAGGGTTTACAACAGTTAAGTACTGACATAAAGGCTTTCTGTGCACCTAGGAATTATGTTTATTTAGCCCTTGCTATATAATTCAGGGCTTATGAAAAGATAATAATGATGATGATGATGACAATTAAGATATATGAAGCTCCTACTATGTGCCAGGTGTTGTTCTGAGCCTCTTGTGTGCCTTAGCTCATTTAATTCAGATAATGACCCTCTGAGATGTTTTCCTATGAACTCTACTTTACAGATAAGAAAATGAGGTACAGAGGGATTGAATGATACCTTGCCGAAGTTCATACAGCAAGTAAGTGCTGGAGCCAATATTCGAGTCCCCAGAGACTGACTCTGGAGTCACTGGGGTCTGACTACTCAGGAGATTCACAGGGGTTCCACTCACTACATTCACTTCTGTAGATAAAGCTAATGGAGTGAATCATCTGATAGATTTTTATTACCTGTGTCTGAAAAATTTAATCCCTAAACAGCTACTCTGATACTAAAAGTAGGGTAACCAGTCATCTTCCTTTGCCTAGGAGCTGACACTGGGAACATCCCAGGCAAACCAGCTGGCCATCCTAAAATAGACAGTGCTTAGAAGGAATAAACTGCCTGAGTGGACTTCCACCAAGGTACTTTGTTTTGGCAGCAAAAACATCACCAGAGTAGTTTCTGCATTTTGTCTTTGGCATCAATTCATAACTATCATTTAGGTATAATGGCCTCATTCGTTTTTCATTAAGCAATGGCTTTCTTCCCAGGCATCCTGGGATGGTTTTGCCTTGTTGCTGAGTGGAGGAGAGTGGGCGAGGGATCCCCAGGCTCTAACCCATTGCAGGTGCAGGAATGTCGGCACTGTTGGGTGGAGGGAGAGCTCCCCATGGAGGAGAAAGGCCTCAGGCCATGGCAGAAATCTTCCAGGAGGACCAGCCTCTCTGACCTTGTAAGAACTCTCCCTGTGGCTCTTACTGTCAGGCCTGAGAGAGGACAGAGAAGTAAAGGACCAGAAAATGCCCACATGCACCACCTGCATCCGATAGACAAGCACACTGGGCTCACCTTTCCACATTGCAAATCACTCCAAAATTCAGTACCAGGTGCACACCCAGCACCTTTGATTTCTTTCTAGTAACTGGTCCACTGTCAGTGTCTCTCTCACCTCTCCATGGTATGGCCTCAGAGGGACTTTCCCATTGTGCCTTTAGCTTTCTTTGTCACTTGGCTTCCTGCCATCACCTGGAATCTTTTCATTGAATGACCAAGGAGATGCACAAAGAGAGGGAGATGCCTCTCTCTGGTGATATCTCACTGCCTCAGCCCAGTACACTGTCCCACTTTATTTAAGTTTGATGTCCTGGCTGGGAGTAAAGCCCCACTGGCTGGCTTGTTCCATTTTAGCAGACCAAGCAAGCAACAGTCAAAGTGAGGCGACAAGCGCTGGAGGGTGTTCATTTCCTAAGCCTCAAAATGTGCCCACTAGTGATCTGCAGTATTTGGGCTGAGGCATGTAGATTTGTGGAAATAAACCTTAATGGCTGCTGATTTCAAGTGGGGTCAAACAAGTCATTTGGGCAGAAAGGGGGCATGCAGGTGGCACAAACTGTATGTACAGTCTATAACAGGGATGCTTCTGAACCCAATTCTTGCTTAAAAGTGAATGATAAACAAATGAGAAATAACCTAGGATTTGGAATCGTTTGTGTACAATTCTATTTGTATAAAGAGAACCTATGTATCAGAACCGGAAACTCTGGTCTTGTAGCTAACTTAATTGTCCCGTGTAGTGATCACAAAAATGGAACTCCGCATAATTTCCTGACATTTCCATGTCTGTTCTGCATGAGAAGTTGGTCCTCAAATTCAAATAGCCCTTCAGAAAAAAAAAAAAATGATATATATGCAACTAAGTATTATTTTCTTTCTGTCTCTGGAGATAAAATAGCACTACTTCAACAGAGACCCAATGAAACCATTTAAAACTCTAATCTTAATCCAGCAGAAAACTGTAATAATACAATTCTTCCTGAGGGTAAACTAAAGCTTGCTTTAAGGTCCCTGCTTATAATTATTTTACTATTAGAAGCAGAAGCGTATTTCTAAAACCTGGTGTTTAGTGTTCTGATTGATCTATTTGCTTCACTCACGACCATTAGCTGCTTCCCAGTTACAAAGATGAGCCTGGAAGGAAATTAAGGACTTTTGAAGAATGCATAAAAGCCCATCCCTTCTGCAAGTGGTGTTTGTATTATGCTTGTCATCTTTTGGCTGGGAGAGACTCTAGGAAATGAGGAGATGATTACACAAGAATATTGTAGGGAAAAATAAAGATGTGCCCATTGATTCTATGTCCTATCCCAGAAATTGGGTGACATAGTTCCAAAGATGCTCAATGATGTTCATTTATTTGCTCTGGAAAGAGACAGAGAAGACAGCTCAGCCCTGAGGAACCAGCACTATTGTGCTGGGCTCTGGCACAGCACTAAGAACAATCGCTTAAGAGCTTACACTTAATGATTAAAATTATGTTGAAAAAGAATCCTGGCATTGCCTTGCCTGGCAGACTCTCCAATCCAAAACAGAGGGGAGAGTTTCCTTTCTGTTAAGTTTGACTTAGTGGACCAAGAGAAATCACGCCAAAGGTTCAGATTTAGGGAATATTTGAAGGATATCACCTAAAGACATATTAACCTGTAGGCTTATTTACTCCTGCTTCCTCTTCTTTCATGAATACTTCACAGCTCTGCTCTAAGGCAGCAAGATGGTGGGACAGGTCTGGGTGATGTGGAGGCCAAGGTCTCAGTCTTCCCTCCCTAACTCTGGGCAAGAGCTCAAACAAGCCCCGCCTCCCACAGCAGCCTCCCAACTTCTCTCTGGAGCGCCTCACCACCCCAGACCTGGCTCACTTCCCACTGCAGCCTCTTCCATGCACTCTAATTTCCACAACAGCCCCATTCTGCCCTACTGTGTGCCTTGCCGGTGGAAAACTCTGCCCTTGCCACATTTATATTATAACACTTCTCTCACCCATAAACCCAGAATGTTGACTTATTAGCACAGTCCAAACTCAGCACCATTTTCAACCCCAATACTAGGCAGCACTGTTGCCAACCTATTTACTGTGCCATGGCCAGGCACAATATCAGTCACTGATTACCATTCTCTGATGTTCCAAACCAGCACAGCCCTCCCAATGGCCACTAGCTACTGATGGAGGTTAGCAAGATAACTCAGCGGGTATTTGTGAACCCTGATACATTCCAGGGACCTCTTCTAGGCCTTGGGGACACTGCAGGAAACACAACAAAGACCATGCCCTCATAGAAAATTGATACATAATTTAACATCTGATAGGGAAAATAATGTAATGAAGGAAAAATTAAAGCAGGATAAGGAGACGGAATTTCTGGGGAGAGTAGATAGCAGAAATAAGTGAGGAAGAGAACCCTGCAATCGAGAGGATTCTTCTAGGAACGAGCCAGCGCAAAGGCTCCAACGGGGAGCCTGCCGGGGACCTGTTCGCAGTCCCTGCTCCCAGTCCACTGCCCCACCTCTCCTTACACTATTGGCCAAGGCCAATCCTTTCAGTTACTGCTCACTTGTGCCACTGCTGTTGCTTCCCTGTGATGCTTCTGGGCCTGTGGTTATAGTCTGGCTCTGAGCAAGTCCTGTTGAGGTGGCTGACATTCTACCCAGAAGTTGCAGGAATTCAGGGGCTTGTATGTACATCAATGAAAACCACCCAGCATTTTGTTTTGTCTCAGTGTTGAGCCTTCTAACTAATATAAGGAAATCAACTCGTCACAGAGAAGGCTGATTGACCTGAACATTTTCTGCTGAACCATTCAGGGAGGTTTTGTCCCTTCGTTAGGGTTCTTAACAAGCCTTCCTCTACTATGTCTAGTCCATTCCTCTGATTAACTTTCCTCCTGCCAACTTTCCGCCCTCCCTCTTCGTCTCCCCTCCCTCATCCTGCCTGCCCCCGGGATGAAGAAGTGACCCAGCTTTGGGGCACAGTTCTTCCCAGCACAGGTCTTGGTGGATGTGGCTTCTGCTCCCTAGTGTTCACACTGCCTGTTGACCGTACAGTGGGTCCTTTGAGTTCATCCTCCTCTCCCTCCTGAAAGCACCCAAGCAACACGTACCAGGAGGACCACCGCACCAGGAGCACCGTACACACCACGGGGGATTCCACCCACCCACCTAGTCTCCTTCCTGCTTTGCCTCCCCTTTTTGGGCTTGGCTTGTGAGCTTCTGTGAAGATTGGTCTCAGGTGAGTGTTAAGTCAGCACCTGCACCAATACACCAAGCTGTGGCATGCCTTGGCTTCTTCACAGTGCTGCATATTTTATTTCCATGATACTGGATATATTCAGTTTTCTGCATATTTTCTGGTGATATTGGATGATGGAGATCCTTGTGTGGGGGGGTGGGGTAGGACATGGAGGTAGATTAGTACATCAAATATTCATCTCAGTTCTCATAACAAACTTCATCGAATCACCAGATTCCAAAGCCATAGACTCCTCCTGGCTGGAATGCCTCTCAAACCCCCTCCCCTTTTTTTTGCCTGTGCCTCAGGGCCCATGTCAGTGATCTCTGCTTTCATCTTTCTCCATCTAAAAAGTTGTTATTGTATTCATAGTTTGCTTTTCATTTTCTTCAGGGTAGGTTAATTACTGAAATAAAATAAAATTAGTAGCTTAGCAATGACCATGTAATTCTTGCTCTCTTCACAGTCCACATGGGTTAGGCAATGCCTCTCCAGGTGACCACCCAGGAAGGAAGCACCTTCCATCATGGTATACCATCTTCAACCCATGGCCTCCGAGAGCTCCATGGACAGGCAAAGAGAGTGGGGTGGGGGCCGGACCTGATTGGGGCACACCTCATTTATGGCTGCAAGTAGTTTCTGACCACTGTTGCTGGGCCACAGTCAGTCACCTGGCCCTATGTATCTGCTTGGACACTGAGAAATGTAGTTGAACTCTCTGCCCAAGAGGAAGGGGACTTTCTGTTATGTTCTTTGATGCCTCGCTTCGCTTATATTTTGTCTATTTCCATGGATGCAGAAAAGTAATAATGGACCTCGGAGGGTTAATCCAAATACCTCATTTTACAGATGATACTCAGTGAAGCGAAATGACTTGCCTGGTTTAGGCTGGAATCCTGTTTTCAGATTCCTGCTCTGGAGTTTACAATTTTACCTAAAGGCATTTTGCATTATTTTTACCTGACCAAGAATCTACATGTTCATCGAGGTCAAGAATTACATCTGTAATCCCAGCTCCTCGAATACTGTTGGGCCTGGAGTAAATCCTAACAGTCGATCAGAGGTGAAGTTGCTGGGTACAGCTTTACATCTTCAAAGAAGAACCTCTTAAATGGGCCTCTTTTACATGGAAGGAAGTGAAGGTAGGCATCTGGCCATACATCACGAATCTAGGGTACCAATGACCGAAAGATGTACCATTATCTTAGCAAACAATAAAAAAAAAAATGCTGTCAACTGTCAAAATGCTTTGTTATCACTTAAAAATATTTTAGACTTATTAAGAGGTTGAATTAGGCAGGTTTTTATTGTGGTAAATATACATAACATAAAAGTTAACATTTTAAACATTCTTAAGTGTATAGTTTAATGGCATCAAGTACATTCACCTTGTTATGCAACCATCCGCATTGTTCACTCCCAGAGCATCCTCAACTTCCCAGTGTGAAACACTACCTGCTAAACAGTGGCTCCCCATTTGTCCCTTTCCAGAGCCTGTGGTACCCACTATTCAACTTTCTATCTCTGAATTTGACTCATGTAAATGGATTCGCACAATATTTGTCCTTTTGTGACTGGCTGGCTTATTTTACTTAGCATAATGTCTTCAAGGTTCACCTATACTGTAGCCAGTGTCAGAATTTCATTACTTTTTAGGGGTGAATAATAGTCCATTGTATGGAGATAGCACGTTTTGTTTATCCATTCATGTGTCGAAGGACAGTGTGGTTGCTTCCACTTTCTGGCTACTGTGAATAATGCTACTATGAACAGGGGTGTGCAAATATCTGTTCAAGTCCCTGCTTTCAAACCTTTTGGGTATATACCCAAAAGTGGAATTTCTGGATCATGTGATAATTCTATGTTTAATTTTTTTTGAGGAACTGTCATACTATTTTCCACAGTGGCTTTGCCATCTCACATTCCTACCAATAGTGCATAAGGATTGTAATTTCTCCACATCTTCATCACACTTGTTTTCTGGTTTGTTTTTCTAACAGCTATTCTAGTTAGGCATAGATTTTAATCACATATCATTCTTGTGGAGCCAAAAAAAAGGAAAATATAAGTGAAATCAATAGTTTCAGGCATTCCTAAAACTTCTTCACATTCAGTCTGTGTTTCCACCTAATGTCATGATGTAGGACCATCAACCTCGTTGATATGGCACTTTTTAAATGGACCTAAAAACAACTGCTCGCGTTTCTTTTCTGTAGAGTCAGCCTACTTGTGACCTGCTTGAAGGATGTGTCTAAATAGGCTGGTTTACCACCTTCCCCACCATGTCCTGACAGACACTTGGGAGTACAGTGCTCCACTGTGATCTCAGGATTTTCCTTCAGGCTGCTGATGCCCACTCTGCAAGTTTTGATGCTGGTGCTTTCAAGGTCATTGCCTGTCCAGGCAATGGCAACTATAACCACTGATTACAAGGTGTATCTTAATTCCAGAAAGGTTAAAATAAAATTTAAAAAAATAATTTGTGTCACCAAAAAGATGACATGTATTGATAAAATGTGATAGGTAAGTATGTTTTGTACCTGGGTCACTTGATATGTAGACTCTGCTGTAGTACAGCCTCCCCGTTTTGAAATTAGCATTTAATGACTAAGGTGAACAAGGAGTACACAGCCCACCCATCAAATGAGACTAGAGCCCTTCTGTCCTAGACCTGCAGGGGCAGGAAGAACAGTGCTGTTCCCACAGCTGGAGGAGGTGTCCTGAGTCCACACCAGGGCGTGAGGGTGGGGATGCACAATCCTTTTAGGATAACAGCCAATCCTGTTTCTTTTGGAGAGAAGGAGGGGTGGTTCTGGTCCTTCATGAAAAAATCGGGCCTATGCGGAAATAACACTTGAGGGTCTCTTCCAGCCATGAGATGGCAGAATGGACGTTGCTTGTGCACAAGATTGTTCATGCCCTCTGACGTGTGATACAGTTCTTCACTGGTCTGCCAATGCTTCTGGAGAAAGTTAACCTTTTAACTCTTCCCTAAACTCTATTCTGGGTTTAGGATCATAAAGAAATGTGCAGTCTGGGACTTGTGAGACTGAATTCCTCCTGAGAAGTTAGAAGGGAATGAATGAGACAGCAGAAACAATCATGGAAACAAAGAGAAAGTTCCCAGGAGAGGGAAATTTAGAAAATTCATTAGATTCATAATGAATTTACCTTTATCACTCACTCAAATTTGTATAATTGGAAAAAACACATAGTGCATAAAAACAATTTTTCAGTAAACCATAATTATAAAGCCACTTAAGTCAATAACTAGAACATAGTTAGCACCCTCGAGACCCACCCCTGTGTGCCTCTCCTCATCAGCTCCCACCCTTTCTTGCTTTGTACCCCATAGCCTGAAGCTCTTGGCTCCAGACAACACTGGCTTCATGGAAACCAGACCTGTGCCATCTCACAGAGCCCCATTCTCAAAGGGATCCCTGGCTTGAGATTTAATGCTTGGCTCTCATCATCTTTAAATTCCTAACAATTCTTTGGACTTGTGTTTTATAATTGTAGTCCAATGGCACATGCGCATGAGCAGAGGAGCTATATGTAAAACCTTTATATGTTAGTACCTTTAATGACACTTTCCCTTTCTTTTTGGACAAAGGGCTCTACGTATTAATTTTGCATTGTGCTCTGTAAATGATACAACTGGTTCTGGCTGCAGGAATACTGCATATCTTAAAAGAAAAAAAAAAAGAAAAGAAAAGTTAACTGGCAATTCTTGGAAATAACCTAGAAGTATTTTGTGTGTGACACAGCTGGAGGCTGACCTGCAGTCTTTCTCAGAGTTAGGGAAGGAAGATAATCACTTAGCAGTTGACCTCATTCACTAAACAAACACTGAATGCCGATCTTATAAAAAAACATTGTAAGAAACGAGAATGAAACGGGATTCCTCCCCTCAAGGAACCTAGAGTTTCCTGGGCAAAATGAAACATAAGCTGTTTCTCCCTGGCACCAATCATTTATCTTCAATTGCAGCCAGAGTGATCCTGCTAAAACTTAGATCTTCATGTGATACTTCTTTCCAGAAAAGCCTCCAGTGGCTTCCTGACACCCTCAGAATAAAGTTCCAATTCACTAACTTGGAGATTCACTTCATACACTTCCAGCAGTAATCAGCAGATGACACTGCTCACAATGGGCCAGCAATGAGAAAACTGACCGCCACACACGACCAGAAGTCCTGGGAAGACGAGCTTTGGACCCAGTTCATTTGTCGGCCCAACGACCTCACCATGAACATTGGGTATCTCCATTTGGCTGCTCTGTCTTTCCAGCATATTGATTTGTCTTCTGGGGTTGGTTTTACTTTTGGTCCCCAGATGACAGCTAGGATTTATCCACAGGGAAAATAAAAAGGGGAAGGGTGTGTTTGTTTCTATGTGACTCTTTTAATGAGCAAGAAAACCTTTGTAGAAAGCACTGTTTTCCCCATCTTATTGTCAGGTATTTCATTCTTGCCAACACTAAACCAACCCCCAGGGAGCGAAGAAGGTAACTGTGATTGGCTTAGACCCAGGTCTGGGAGGGGCTTTCTCTCCTCTGAATCACTTGCTGCCTAATAGCTAAACCACATGGAGATCCCAGCAGCAAAGGAGGCGAAGAGGTAAGGCAATCAGCAGAGCCCACCACACCTGGCCTGTAAGACCCTTGATTACATGGCCTTGTCTGTCTATCTAGCCTCTGTTGCCATGTCTCTCTCACATTCTATCCTTCCATTACACTAAATTTCTCAACCTGCCAGACTCTGTTTTGGATATCTGTTTATGCTATCCTTTTTATCTGGAACTCTCTTTCCGATGAAGCACCTACCTCTGCACCCAACGTGCACACATGCACACAGACATACAGACAGACACACACACACACACACACACACACACACACACACACACATATGCAGACTTCACCAGGTTAACTCTTGCTCATTCTTTTGACCAGTAGTTTAGGCCAGGAATGGGAAGCTGACAGTATCTAGTCTATTGACATATTTTGTTTCCCTAAGTGTTTTTATATTTTTGGACTGGTTCTGGACATTTAAAAATAAAAATCCATCTTTTTGAACTCTCTTGAAAATTGAGAACAGACACTAGCCCCCATGGCCACAGGACTACCTTTGCTCAAGATGAAGACAGCAGCCATTTTAGACAGAGCATGTTCTGTCTAGTTTGTTCAGCTCTCACCTGAATGGATTAACCCATTTATACTGCCTCTCTGGCCTGTAGGCATCTGAGGCTGCCAACCCTGGCTTAAGATGACCCCTGACTGCCCATTCCCAATTTGGATTGGCTTTTTCTTGAATGTTGACAAAGCACCCTTCCCTCCTCTATTCAAAGCACTTATCACACACTGTTGTAACCACTCATTTTCTTGTCTGCTCCCTCAACACTCCCTTAGATTATAAATTCCTCAAGGGTCATGAGTGTCTGGCTTGTTCATGACTCTGCCTCATTGCCTTGCTTGTAACAGGTGCTTAATGAATGTGCAGAGGAAAGTGAGAAGTTAAGTGTATGTAGTCTGTCTCAGAAGAGCATTTAGACCCAATTTGTTTAACCTACAATTACATGTTCTTTCAAGAAGTATCAATTAACTGCCCATTATAGGCCTGACAGTGTACTAGGTGTTGAGGGTGAAAGGTAAACAAGTTAATCTTGGACCTCAGTGAGCCCGCTGTGTAATGGGGAGACGAACAGAAATATAATGACTACAGGAAGGTATATATAAATGGTACCTGAGAAAAATGTGGAGGGGCAATGGAGGGTAGGTGATTCTCTTGGGTGGTAAAGAGAATCTATGCCTGGGTCCCAGCAGGAAACAGAATTCATGAAGACTGGTTCAAGCAAAGAGTTTGGTGAAGGGGCCAGATACAGAGCTTTGGGCCAGTTAAGGATACAATGGGGGCTGCTGTTACAACACTAGGAAGTCTTACCTCTCCTGGGACTAAGGAGCAAGCAAAGGAAACAATGCTCTTGGGACAAATGACAGCAGAGTTGTGGGACCTGGTTAGACACCTGGCACCAATATATGGAATAATGAAGAAATGTACTAATTTTTGTCTTCCTGCTCGCCAATCTCCTGCCAGTCCTTCCCAGTGGCTTAGTCCAACCAGAAATCCACCAAGGTGCCTAAACATAGGGTGCCAAGGTGATGCATCCTACAGAAGTCAGCCTCCTGGAGCACAGAACAGTGGAAAGGAAGGGAGAAAAGGGACCTGGGTGGGCAGCAAGCAGGAAAGAGCTAGCTTGGAGTCTCCAAAAAGGGATTCCTATAAACCAAAATTAATTTTAGACTGTAATGAAGAATAAAAATCATATATTTGGGCAAAAGGAATTGCAACCTAGGAGACTACATATTCAAGTAGCAACCCAAATTGCACTCCAGTGAAAATAAAGAAAGATGGAAGTTCCAGCGTGTACTTCTACGGCAAGTACAAAAGTCCAAACCTTATCTGGGTGCAAATACATATAAGACTAATTTCTTTAATGACCTCTTGACTCCATTTAGGGCCCCTTGATATTAATGACTCCATTTTAGTACACATCATACTGGAGCTGACTCTGAAGCCAGGAGGAAAAATGTTTTCACCTAGTGTAAAGTTTTTTGTTGGTTTGTTAGGTTTGGTTTATTTGTTGGTTATTTTTTGTATATACAGATCTCTCTGCCTTGCTTGTAGTTATCATGCAAATGTGTTTGCTGAGTTAGCTACCCGTTCCATTCACTAAGGCAGAAGATCTCCAACCATCGGCTTTGAGAATAAAAATCTAAACAAAAGTACTCAATATTTGGGGGTTTTGTTTTGTTTCTTCAATTACCAGGCACATCAGCTGGAATATAGGCATCAGCAGTGGCGCATGTAGCATGTGTTGTTTTCAGTACTACCTGAAGGTTGGACACTACTTCTGTAATTAATGTCGATTTTCCTGTAGCTCTGAATTAAAAGAAAACTTGCCTAAAAGTCCTCATCTCAAAATTTAATTCCTTCAAAAGTGACATTTGGATTGGTTTGGCCCTTTATTTGCTCATATAAAAGGAGGAACATTTGTGAAGGATTTGGTTCCTCCATCATTATAGGAAGAACAGCTGGCAGTCAATTTATGCCCTTAAGGGAATGAAAATGGTGGTGGATGGGGAGGGATTCAGGTGCTCATTATTCAGACTGTGCAAGTTTCGAATGTAAAATCTGGAACAGATTCCTTACTGTGATTCCATTAGAAAACTCTCAAAGCCTACTCTACTCTATATGGACCAAAACAGCTGGCTGAAAAATGAGACTGATACAACAGTTGTGCATTTTGTTGCCTCCCCAATAAAAAAATTCCTGGCTGGACCAACAGACACATCTGGTGACCACATCCAAGGGACTTGGGGTGGTGCTGTTTACACATACAGTGCAGAGAGAAGACAAAGAAGACATTTAAAGATTTGAAGGTAGCAAGGTCCTTTTGAAAAGGTTTTAATGGAAGGTTATACTAAAGTGTTTGACCTGGCAAACTGATTAATTTCTGATTCTCTATTGGTTTATATTGTCAATTCTGGGCAATCTTATGGAGGATTTTCTCTGGAGGTTGCAATCTTTAAGTTTATGGGGATTCAAAAAAAAAATAGTTATTCATGTCCATTCCAGGTACATTTCAAAAAGATATTATTGGCATCACTCCAACAGGGCATCTGTATTCCCAAGGACTTGGAAAATCCATCAGAAGGAGAGTAGGGGACCTGTGCCCTAGGGCAGGGCTTTTGACGCTGGCCAAGTGACTGAGCCCCTCTGTGGCTTGATTTCTGAATGTCACCTAGGATAAGTTTCTTTGACTCCTTGCCCCATTGAGGGCCAAGGGGACAGAATAAGAACACATTCTGGTGCTTTAAGGAGCACAGAGCATCATACAAAGCCACAGTATCATTTGTCTGTTTTTTGGCTGTCTGCCAGGCACATCTGAATTGGGCAGCATCCCGTCTAACCACGTGAAGGGTGCTCTGAGAGGCTGTACAAAATGGAAAGTTTTTATAGGAAGAAGGGTGGGGCAATGGGGCTATTGACAAAAGAAAGACAGGATTATTTTTAGACTAGGATATTTGGGGTGGGGAGAGAATGGCAAGGGTTTTTATCATGTAGATTTTCTCTTCTCTCCGTGGGGGACCCCCACCTGACCAATGACCTCATTGGTGTTGACCAGAACATGCCAGACTGATTAAGATTGCTTCTTGGAGGGGTCAAAATGGCAATTAGGTCAAGTATTATATCCAGCTTTGGTATTATGAGCTTTTAACAGGGGTTATGCCATTTGGGCCTGTGGCTTTCTCTTTAACACCACTAAAGATGGCAAAAGGTGAACATGGGGGAGACCTTTTTTCTTCCATTCCAGTTTTGTTGCCCTAATACGAGAATGAATGTGTGGGGCTCTTAGACTCCAGCAGCAACATGACAGTTGTGGTCAAGGGATGCGGTTCCTCACAACACCAGCAAAGCCTTCTAGAGCCAGAGTTCCCAACCCCCAGGTCACAGACCAGTACTAGTCTATAGCCTGTTAGGAACTGGGCTGCACAGCGGGAGGTGAGCAGTGGGTAATGAGCAATTAAAGCTTCATCTGGATTTGCAGCTGCTCCCCAGAACTAGTGTCACCATCTCAGCTCCACCTTAGATCATCAGGCATTAGATTCTCATAAGAGCCCTGGTCCCTGGTGCCAAAAGGATGGGGACCACTGCTTTAGATTCTCACCAGGGCTCAGTGGTTGTTTACATGTATGTCCTTTGGGATCTTCTACTTCTGAAGTCAGGGGCACTACTCTTCCCTGGTCACTTTTCTAAGCCCCAGTACCTCTGTCCCTTGTGGGCCCAGTGATACAGTGTGGCCCTTGTACAACTTTAGGTTTTGCTGTGGCTTTGACCTCCCTTGCTAATAAAGTCTACTTAGTCATGCCTCTGATCACCAGTGCTGGGCTAGCCTCTTCCACTCTCTGTAATCCTGGCTGTGTCTCTTGGGTAAGGTGACTATCCCTCTGTGAGTAATTTTAAAAATTTAAATCCTGAAATAGAGGGACTTAGAATCTGGCAATGACTGAAGTACACACCTCTTCTTTTTCTTCATCTCTCATGTGAATATAGTCACCTCCCTTCCCCACGACTTGGGCCTTCATTTAAATTCCCTAAAGGCCAAGTTCAAAATGATTCCCTCCCATCTATGATGCTTCAACATCAAAACTGGAGTTCCCAGGCCCTCTGTGGGCCCTCTGTCTCCTTCCCTTTCCTTGCTGTTTCACACATGTTGGAGGGTCCCACTTCTAGGGTTGCCATGACCACCCAGGGCTCTGGAAACCTCTCTTTGCACTTGGGGAGCCCAATACATAGTGTTGGACAAATATGCTGTCCTTTAAACTTACCCTGTAGATTTAACTTCAGACCAAGACAAATATAGAGTTTTGAGCTCAAATGTATTAAAAGGATTTATGCATGACTAAAAATAGAGAAAAATTCATTACATTCTTTTCTTGTAAGAAGCTAGATTTACTTTGCCAAATGTGTCTCAGAAAGTGCATCTTTTTTTTTTTTTTTCCTGTCAATAGTTATATTTGCTGCCATTCCCAGCAGGGCAGATTGTCCATTAAATAATCACACACTATAAGGGAATCCTCGATAAAATACAATTTTAGTGCAGGAAGACATAGGTACACCTTGTTTTAAAGAATAGAGATGTTCTTCGAAGTGACTTTTCAGTAAAGCAACTAAGAAATACCAGAAATGCACCAGAAGGGAAATGTGGCTCAGCCTCCAGATAAGAGGGAGTTGGGCTGGGAGGCCACAAGAGGAGCAGCCTGGGAGAGGCACACAGCATGGCCACAGCATGGCCACAGCCTAGTGGTGGAAGGAAGCCTGCTCCTGTCTGTAGCTCCAGGACACTGGGGACTGTGCCTGCCAAAGGGGGCCACTGCCAACAAGGCTGGGAGCTCTGGGCTCCTCTCCCCTCTCTAGTCCCTGCCTGCTTTGCACTGTGATCAGCCCAAGGCAGAAATAGCAAGAGATGGAACTAAGCCTTGGAGATGATCCTAGAACCAATAGAAAAACAGCCTTTGCTTCCTGGACAATTTACAGCAGCTGTCTGAAGCACAGTTGCTTCTGTGATGCAAGGTACAGTGAGTACAGCTCAGAGGAGAGCATTTTATGTACCAGACATGTTTTGTGCTGAGCTGGAGAAGCTGCCTCTTAGGCACACAAATTGCTTTTGTAACCCAGATGTCAGCTGAGGCCTCGCCAATCTTGGAGTGGGAGTAACCTCGGCTTCTCTGACTCCAGCGGCCTCCTGCAGCCTCCTGAACAACCCCAGAGGTACTCGCAGTCTGGACTCTACCTGCCTAGTCTCCTGTGTCCTCTGCCCTGATGTGGGGCCAGGTGTCAACCCCCTGGAGTCCCCTACTGGAATCCACTTATGCAAAAGCTACCCGAGTTGCCAGGAGGACCTGACAGGAGGTGGCAGTTGGGGCAGGATTGGGGGTTATGTTATATAGGTCACAGCTCACAACTTTAAAACCTCGCCTCACAAGGTCTCCTTTGGGGGTAACTAACGTCTTGGAACAAGATAATGGTTGCCCAACATTGGAATGCACTAAATGGCACTTTAAAGTGTCATCTTATGTGAATTTCACCTAAATAAAAAACAAAAACTGAGCCCCCCACACACACTCCAGCCTTTCCCTTGGACAGAGCCCAACCTCCCACCCCCATCCCAGGCCAGCTCTCCCCTGTGAGAGTCCACACCTGCCCCCACAAAGACCACAAAAGCATCAGCTTTAAGGGGCCTGGCCATGAACCCATCCACCCTCTGTAAAAGTCATTCGGAGGAAGAGAATGACATTTCTCTTTGTTCCATTGACTTAGGTGAGGAGTGGCGAGGAGGAGGTGGCATGCAGAGGAAGGACCATTGTTTCACAAGCCAGTGGCATTTGACCCACACATAACCAGGCCCCATGGGTAAGACAGACAGCTCTGCCACCCCTACAAAGTTCCCCCAGCCCTCGTAGAGCACGCCAGGCAGTCCACAGCCTAGTGGTCGGGTGCAGGGGCCCTGGAGTTAGGCTGCACTTGTCAGTGGGCTGCCTTTGCCACTTTCTTGCTCTATGACCTTGAGCGAGTCCTTCAGCCTTTGTGCATTTTAGTCCCTTCTTCACCTGTAAATGGGTCCCTAACAGTATGTGCTGCCCACTGCTCATCTGGTCACAAGAAGGGCCAGCATGCCCTGAGTGCCAGTGATAGTTAACCTGGCTCCTACTGCCTCGGAACAGGGTCAGCAGAATCGCTCAGCTGTGTGGAGTTTCCCTTGGAATTCCTGTAGCATTCCATATATACTCACCTTTATTCTCAGCGTTCCCAGAGAACATGCCCAGTATGGACTCAGAAACTGGAGCCACAGGGATGGCAAAGGTGCCAGGAGACTAGGTGTCTTGACGTCTCTGTGCCTAGACATAAGCGTGTTGCAACTCGACTGGAACTTGCTTAATTGCTTATATTGTATTAATTACAGTTTACAAAACACTTTCACAATAATTCTCTCACTTGTTTTTACACACACCACAGGAAGCAGATTTCTCCCCCGTTGTTACAAATGAGGAAGCTGAGATTCACAAAGGTTTGGTGACTTGCCCGATGTCACACAGCAAAGAGTGGAGCCAAGAGTTAAAACCAGACCTTCTGACTCGTGTGTGACCTCCAGGCCTTCCTCCACTGAGCACTGACACATACTCAGCTCTGGGCTGGGGGCTGCTGGGAACCATGAAAGGAAGATTCCCACTCTTCTGCCCCGGGGGACTTATGGTCTATGGGAAGCAGGTGACAACTGCAGTTCCTGGCCTAGTTGACCACCAATATATATTCCTTGGATCTCCAAGACTTTCTGTAATCAATTATTTAATTTTCTTCAAGAGCATACAATACCAATGAGCTGTACCCTCTCGTGGGCATGTATATGACTGCAGTGAGAAAAAGAGTAGGGCTGACTCTCTTCATGGAGAGGGAGGTGGCCCAGTGGAGAGGACTCTCAGTCCTAGGAAGACTCAGGGGACCAAGCTCTGCAGCTGGGTGGCCTGGGCACGGGGCCCAGGCTCTCTAACCCTCAGCTCACTTTTCTCACCCAATAAATGGAGATCATCAGAGTGCCTACCTCACAGGCTTAATGATTAAATAAGAAAATCTGTGTAAAAACTATAGCATGGTATCCAAAATTATTATTATTGTCCACTTAAGCAAGCTCTGATCCACACTGACCATCTCCTGTAATAAGCAAATTCGACATTAGTCAGTCCTCCATGTTTTGTGCAATGATTGTGTTCTAAGGGAGTAAATACAATTAGCTATTTAAAACTGGATGTCTTTTGTTCTTACATGTGCATCTATACACAGACTAGAAACCTACAGAACACTAAAAACACCATCAAGATGAATGGCAGACATCATAAGTATACTTTGAGAGGGTTTTCAAGCTTAGAAAAGAAATTTGGGGGAGAAAAACTCAATCATAAAGACTTTTAAATCTACTATTTCATTTAAATGTTGGATTAGGGAATAAACCTTCATTATAGTTTTTAACAAGTATTTGTCCTCTGTTTCACATACACTTATAGGAAGTTTTGTAAAAGCTACGAAAATACTGTAAGATAGATCAAGAAGGTGGAATGATACATCCCTTTTAGGGAAGATTTTGAGGAATAGACCAAGAATGATCATCTTCCACTCTCATACTTTTACTCATTGTTCACATAGGTTCTCAACAAAAATTTAAAAAGTGTTCAAAAGAGAGTGCTCCTGAAATACAGAAGGTAAACTACTTTTACGTGCAATGGATCAGTCACCATCTTTAATAAAAGTGATTAATGAGTAAGCGTGAACAAAAGAGGGAAGTGAGTAATCAGGTGGAATTCATGTTATTTTAAAGCTGAAATAAAAGTCTATGAGATGGAAAAAAAAAGCCTTCAGGGGCTCGGCTAAGTTCTCAGATAACCAGGAGGCTGAGTACAGTGGCTGCTCTCAGGAGTCTGCACCCAGTAGCACAGACAGAGCCTATTAAAAATTAACAAAATAGATGACTACTTTAAGCATTGTGAATTGGCAAATGGCAAATACCTAGCTAAACAGATGACTGGGTTTGACTCTTAATGGCCTATTGTAAAGGAAATGGAATATGACAGGCTTTCAGACACAGAAGTGGCTACAACAGAGACCTGGGTTATGGGACACGTCTAACTGTGAGTATCACCAATCACCAATCCCCAATCCCCAGGGAGTGAACAGAAAAAGCCAAGTAATTTCTCATCAATTCTTGAGCATTTTCTAGCAAATTAAAGGTACTGGGAGTGAAAATGGGTGGGAGGATTCGTGCATTGGAGTGGGTATCAGGAAATTGGGAGAGGGGAGTGGAGCCAACTATTTTAGGCATCATTCAATAGCTTAGTGATTTGGGGGGGGTTGAACATTGCATTAATCATGTTTTTGATTTTCTGTGTTTTCAGATGCTTTGATACCTTAGGGCCTGGATAAGCCTGGAGAGATTGCTGTCCCCTGGCCAATCTTGAGGACTGTGGGCTTGCATTTCATATGCAAACTAACCTGTTCAGGTTCTCATGGCTCCCCCGCTCCCCATCAAGGGCTTCACACTCATTCCTCTGCTCTCACCCCACAGGGCCAGGCACTAAACTACCTGGGGCAGCCCCTCACACCAGGACCCTCTGAAATTATTCAAACTGCCAACACTAAGCTTGTTTACTCTATTTTTCCTGCCCTGCCCATTCCTTCTCAAGGGAACCACAATAAAGGCACTGGCCCACCCACATGTTCTCTCACTCTGCCTCCTGACTGATTTTGGTGGCCCTGTGTTGTGTGGCCCTGTGTGATGTAGCATGCCCCTTCATTGGGGAAACTGCAACAAACTAGCTTTTCAGTGTGGCTCCTAATTGGCTAGCCTTACCATACCTGAATAATAATAAAACCTACATTTTAAAGCAGCCATGTCAAATGTCCTGGACGTCAAAGAAGCCTCACCAAGATGTCATGTACCCAGAAAAGGCAAGGCTAAGAAAGTTAGGGCATCATAATTCAGGGCCTCATGCACCTGGGCTTCATTCCATGGGCACCCCCTACAAACTCCTGACAGAGGTGGAGTGACCACAGCCACACTTGAACGAGATGGATCCAGCCTTGAACCGTAGGGTACATTGTGACTGTAGGGTGCATTGTGATCATAGAGTGCATTGTGAAGGCAGCTGTGCAAGCAGGGAGGCTGGAGCCGCTGCTAGGCCAGAGGGCTGGGCCCAGGACCATTGTGGAGGGGACAAAAAGGACACTGCAGATCAGAATGGGAAAGATCTGCCAATTGGTGAGATGGTGAGCTGAGGAAAAAGAATAGAACTAACACGGAGCTTCCAAATGCCGGGCTCTCAGAGGGTAGAGGGGCAGCAAAGAGTGATGGGAAGACGAGGAGGTCTTGAAGTTGGGGAACCAACTATTTTTTCACTCTCTCTTTTTAAATTGGGGTGCTAGAGATCTCCTCGTGTGCCTCCATCAACAAACACGTATTTATTTGCTGAACGCCTCCCCGCCCCTGTCCTAGGTGATGAGGAGAAAGCAGTGAACAAATCAACAAAACTGGCCACCTGTGCCAAGCTTACCTTCTAGTGGGGAAGCCATTCCAAGTACACAGCCTTCCCTTTAAAGAGTGCTGTAACCTTGGAGCTGCAGGTCAGACTCACCACCAACCCTTCCTCAGAGGCTACCGTTGGATCCAACCTTGAACTCAGGCTCATGTCTGCCTGCCTCATCGTCCCCACTCACGCTGCTGTGAAGACAACGTCAGGGGTTACAACCAACATCAGAATCCGTATTTATTTTCCTCCCAACTTGTCAAGTAAATGTCAGCAAACAGGTGAAGGAGTCACCTGGCTACCAGACATGTGTGAGTGAGTCACCTGGCACAAGGACAGCAGTTGCCAGTTCCTGGTCTGGAGACTGAGAAGCCCCCTCTTCTGGCCTGAGGGCCTCCATCATCCACATGTGCACACCGTTGCTTTTATTTTCCATATGCCTGCAAAAGAATCGTTTCATTTCCAATTCTTTTTCTGACAGAAAGCCTGGGAGTCACAGATCAACAGCAAAAACCACAAATTAGGAACAAAGAGAAATGGGCCAAATGGGCAAAACCATGCAAAGTGCACTGAGGATGAGAATTTGGTTCCTGGTGAGGATGCTCTCCAGCTTGCAGATGGCTGCCTTCTCACTGTGTTTTCACATGGCCGAGAGGGAGACATCACTTCTCTCACATCTCTCCTTAACAATGCCAATTTTATCATCCTTTAGTATAACTTCTTTCTGACAATTTTATCATCACTTACAATAACTTCCATTAGGGTAATAAGGCATTAAGTAGATGTTGATTGCAAATAATCTGGTTGCTTTCTCCAATTATATGGAGACTAACTTCTTCCTGTTTAAAATGTAATTTTAAAACATCACCACTTTCTAAAAACAAGACATATCAAAGGAAGGAGACACATGGATTGTAGAGACAGAAAATGAGATTTCCGTATATTTGGCAAGTGCCTGATTAAAAGACGAGAATAAATGAATGTAAGTGGCTCCTTGTAGTTGCTTTGCTCTTACCTTTTCTCCCTCGGGCTCAAAGCATGTTTATTAGAGATAGGCCACTTTATACGCTGCTTCTCAAATGCTATCTCACACTGTGGGGATCTCTCCTGAACACACAGTCTTTATAGAGATTAAGTATAAATTGTCAAGCTCTGAATTTTATGAGTCTTCTGTAGCTGAGAAGTGCTGGTTTAAGTAAAGGGTAGACAGGCTGTGGATACACTATATGGTTATTTAGGGCAGCTGTAAAGCTTTGTAAGGCTGTCCATTATAACTTGCCGTTCAGGTAGCTATCATAACTCAATGAAACTAGCAATGCTTCTACCACTAGCAAACTGCTACTTGAATATCGACACAAATGAACTCTATTCAAATTATTTGTTGCCAATTTGATAAAACATTCTTTGGCTATATTTAAATTTGTAAGATCATTATGATCTCAGCATCCAAACCAAAGCTGGATTGTCAGAGACTCCCTTTTGGGTTCTTCTGGAATTGGAAATGATTTTTCTCTCATCCATGGACATTTTCTAACCTATTTTTCAGCAATATCTTCTAATCTTTTGGACTTAGAGGGAATAAAAAATAACTCAGAGCTCAGTTTAAAAAATGACAATGACAGTTTGTTTTCAACTATTTAAAAACTATTTTATTTTCTCTCTCTTTAGAAAATTCTGAGCATTAGGTGAACATGTATTATGTGTTACACTTTATAGATTAGGCAGCTATTTGCCCCATTTTACAGATAAGAAACTGAGGCTCAGAGAGACCACATGACTTACTCAAGATCACACGAGTTTCCATATTAAGATTAGAAGGACTCGGGTAACCTGATCAACAGCCTTTCAATTGTGAGACATGAAATGCCCACGGTGGGAAATGCACACCACCCCATTCACTGCTAACTTTTTAAAAACATATACTTTCATCACAGTCTCCTTGAGAATGACTCTAAGTTAAGCACATGACTTTTAGTGTTAGATCTGGCCAATGTGGGCCATGATACGGTATCTAGTTCTACACAGTTACCATGAGGTCAATGTGAAGACATGTCTGAGACAACCAAATGCGCTGCCCAACACTTGGTGAGTGGGACACACTTGATGTGGCCACAGGGACACCAGCTTCGCCATCCCTCCGCCCCATACTCACCAAGGGCATTGAGGGCCCTCTGCTCACTGACTCTGTACCAAGAAGCATCTCTCAAGGTGCCCCTCCCTCCTGCCTAAAAGCCATTAAAGGGGACATAAGCTCTGTCCCCCAGCTCTTCACTTCTAAAAAGCAAGTAAAAAATTTAGCATAATTCAAATGCTAAAAGTACACTAAGGTTTGAGCTTGTATCTTCTGACTGCAAACTGCTACCTGGAGGGTTTAATAATTCCCACTAACAGGCTGCTATTACACTTGGGAGAAAAGGTCGAGAAAGTTTAGGAAGAAACTCTGATTCTAAGAAGGTCAAGTGACTCCTCAGTCCAAGAAGTTTTTTGTTTTGTTTTGTTTTTTATTGCAGCCTCTCCCACCTGTATATACATCCTGCAATTAGAATCAGAGACTTTAAGTCCTTGCGTAGTTCTAGAACCAAAGGAAGCACAGTTTGTTTATATCTTGCTGGCAAAAAAGCTCCCCCCCTGAATTTTAAGGTGTTTTCTCCTTAAAATTCACTGCATTCTCCCCCTTTATGCCATAAGCTGAATTTCTTAAACTATAGAAAGGAATTACTTGGCTTCCCTACATAAAATCATCAAGGTGTTTTTTTCTTGACAATGTTGTCTATAGGCTATGGTCGTGCCCCATCACCCACCTCCCTTGTCCTTTGCAGGGGTTCAAGTGAACAGACACAGGCCCTGTGGTCCCAACACCAACGATCTTTATATTAACAAGAACATAGGTCTAATTATTTCAAATTCTGATAAAATTAGGCCCAAATGTTCAATTTTCCATGTGTTCCTTTTAATTAAAAATGAAATGAAAGAGGAAAAAAAAACACCAAAATTATACAAATAAAGGCAGATGGAATGCAGTATTGGAAGCCCTTGCCTATAATAACATTCCCTTTAATAAAATTCATTGGTTAATTTGGTTGATAAAAGAGGTGCTAAAATTAAATAAGAATTAACATACACTTGGGTAAATATTTGTGGTTTCCTTCATATGCTGCCATGATAAAGGTAATTTAGCTCAAAAGCACTCATCATCTTTCTTCATAACTGATAAAGCATTACTAATTGTGTGTGTTAATATGGTACAATATGGAATTGAATAGAGATTTTATCTTAATAACATCTCCATTAAATTAAAGACAGTGTTGTATGACAGAAAAGATAAGTCTGTTTATTCCAACTAGAATGTCTCCCCAACTGTGGGGAGACAGTGCAGTAACTGACATTTTCTATACTGTTTACATTTACAGTCACTGTTGTAAACAACACTTTGGGGGAAGGGATAATCTAGATAATGTTTCACTGAGAAAAGTGATACTTTAATTATGTGGAGAAGAGACTGACCTTTTCTTTTCTGTGTCTGATAGGATATTTCTATAACTAAGATGCTGGGTGGAAAATGATGGCTCACCACTGAAATGAAATAAGCATCCTTCACGGCTCTCACCCCCCACCCCGCTGAGCCTCTGTTGACATGCCATGAGTGGTCACAGACTGTCAGGAAGAGAACTCTGCAGCTTGTAGGAGCGAATAATAAGGATTTAACTGCAAGAATGCTGACACATTGGTCCAGTTCTTTCCTCCAGACCTGGAGTGGTCTGTCACTTGTGCGGTTGGAGAATGTAGGCCTGCATTTCCATTCTACAGTGACGCTTACAGCTGTGTCTCTGCCAGGCTGGCAGGATAGGATTCCCTGGAGAGGAGGGGGGCAGTTCTAACCAACTGAACAACCCAGGCCTGAAGCCCAGCTCCCAGGTGGACCTGAGCAGCTTTGCCCTGATAAACACATCATTGCCATAGCACTAGCTGCCTTGCAGGACCAAGAGATATTTTGAACATCAGTTGTCTTGTCTATTAATTTGTTTGTTTTTTAAAAACACATTCCACAAACTGCCTCACTCAGAGGCTCTGGATTTGCTAGAATGTGAGACCCTGCACGTTGCTTTGTGGACGTGCTCCCATATCATCTTCATGCCTCTAGGGGCAAACAGCCCAGCCCCCATATGTGTGCAGAGCCTCAGAAGACACAGCTCTTTACAGCTGACTTTGTGCACACACGCCAATCACACAGATGAGGCTGGGACGAGGCAGCATGACTGTGAATAGCCAGAGTTGATACTGAGTTTTGGCGCAGAATGAAAGCAGTTTGGGAATAACTACAAACCTACCCCCAAAAAGTACTGTTTAAAAAATAAAATCAGCCAGCAGAAGCGATGCCAACCTTATTTTTATAGCGATCCTGGAAAAAAAGAAAATCATTCTTTAACATAAAGTGGGAAATGTAATAAATAATACACTGCGCTAACAGCTTAGTATCATAAGGAGACAGATGGAAAACTCTCTTGAGATGGCTGCTTCCAAAATTAGAGAAAGGTCTTCTGGATGTGTTCAGGTAGATAGTTCAAGCCTGAATTTTAGTAAGGTGGTAATACCTTTTGGTATAAATGCAAGATTTTCATGTCTCCCTTTAAAAAATACGAAGATATTGGCATTCATCTATCTCCCCCAGGACTCTGAACTCCAGGCTCTCCCAGCATGCTGGCATCTGCTAAGCAAGGGAAGATGCCACTGGGCCATTTCCTATACACATGAGACTATGCGGTCATCTGTCCAGGAAAAGAAAGAAAACAAGCATCCATGCACTAAAAGTTATCAGAATATTGAACCATTGAGAATACAGGAATGATTTCCATAAGAAAAAGACGACCAGCCACTGGTTCATAGGAGCACCAAGGCCAACGAGCCTTTCTCGGAGCCCCCGAGAGGTAGTGTCTCGGCCCCACAGTGGCAGCCAAGTCAGCATAGTGCAGATCAAGGAGCAAGGGTGATGCGGGCAGTGTCCACCAGCCCTCTCTGCTCCACCTGAGAATGGGGCAGACCCCTTAGTTCATCTCTATTCCACATCCAGGAGAGAGGCCCATTCACAGATCACCTCAGGGAACTTACTCTACAGCATCCTGGCCCACCCAGTCAGTCCTCTGGAAGCCCTCTTTCCCCAGCTGCTATCTTCACTGAAGTCATTTGACTGTACCTCTTTCTGAAAGGCAGGTGTGTGCCTGTGGCATTCTGTCCACTGGCCAGGAAGCTCCACGTTGGGCTCCAGCCCCCTCTGCCTCAGTTTCGATAACAGGGATTCTTCCCTAGACGTTCGATTCTCAGCTGTTTCAAATGACCTCCACTGGCATCATCATCTTGCTTTCACATTAAAATGGCTCTGAGAAGGCTCCAAGAGGAAAATGTGTATAAATATATTATCGAAAATCCTCTGATTGGGGTTTGGTGACCATCCAGAGTAAGTCTGGCAGAGGAGGCCTCTTCCTGGTTAACCTGAGCCAGTAGGTGGTCTGAACCGTTGTCACAATTACAGGTCATCTCATTAAGTAGCCACATCCCTGCCAAACCCTACTGACTCTTCACAGAAGTCACGCATTTAAAAACAGTGGATGTGTGCTGTCTCCTATTTGGAATACAGTTAATGAGGCGCTTTGATTTCGCCACAGTCCCTTCGATGTTCTTTTCAGCCCATGCCCCTTAAACACAAGTGAATAGCACCATGGACTATAGCAAGGAAAATTCAAGTTCAAAACATCAGAAAATAGGACAGCAGAATAAGATTAACTTATCTCTTAGTTGCAGAAAAGGTAAGAAGTGACGAAATCAAAGACACATCACTCAAAGCCTGCATCTTCAAAACCAACAAGGGAGTGAGAGACTACAGTAAGATGGGGCTATCTTATGTGACACAGTTGTGCAATGATGGACATGTCATCATGTATCTTCAGTCACTGTTACTGTATGGCATTATTTAGAAGAAGCTCATAGGTCCTGCCCTCTCTCAGGGGAGGGGGTCACACAAGGCAAGAACACCACAAAGCGGGGATCACAGGGTCCACCTTAAGTGTCTGCCTGCCATAGCATATGGTCACCAAATTCAGGACATATAATACTAATATCGTCCTCCTCAGTGTATCAGCACCTGATTTCAGTTTGTCCTGTTATTGGTGACAGGAATTCTGATCATTTGGTGAAGGTAGCATCTACCAGGTTTCTCATCTGTAAATTTACCAATTTTCCTTTTGCAAGTATTGTCAGCCTGCTCATCAAATTTTCATCTAATAATTTTAGCAAAATGGATGACTCATTGCCCAAATCAATTACCATGATAGTTGTAAAATGGTGAATTTTAAAACTCCATCATTCTTTCTACATTTGTTAGCTGGCATTCCGCTATAAGAAGGACCTTTCTCTCTCCTATATGTGTGTGAGTATGTATTTATACAGGCACGGACTCATGGGTTCCTATTATTTTAATGATTTGAAACCTATTACTGTCTTTATTCATTTTGATGCTCAAATTTTCCCAGATTTGATCAAAAGAAACATATTCAAACTGGCTCCTGAGTCCTCTTAACATGTCCCCATCATTCTGTGAGTGCTTCTTTCCTTTCTGGCATAACACGGTGATCCAGGACCATCTTGTGCTTTCTCTGTCTTAGCCCTGGAATCAGTCATTTTCCCAAGGAGCCCTGGTTCCCTGTATTGGAGAATGGCATTTTGAACCCGAGATGAGTGTTCATGAGAGGGTTTCAAACAGAGAGATGGGTAATGGAACTTGGAGAGGCCACTGCAGTGGGTAGGACAATGGGCACAACTGTGCTCTAGGTTCTTTAGCAGCTGAGGGCCTGGCAGTAGTCAGTGTTTCTCCTGACTGCCCGGAAGTGTTTAGAACCATGCTAAACTCTAATAGCTTCTCTACAAACACCTGTTCTATTGATTCATTCATCGACTGACTATATTTACTGTTCAATAATAAAGCCAAAGTTAGTTTGTTACATGCATCTTCACGAACTTTTTGCAATGAATAAAATAAAGTGCATGAACTTGGCGATCATCTAGGCCACCCCGTTTGGTTAATGAGGCCTCCTGGACCTCAGCGAGGGGAAGGCCATCTCCAGGTCACACACTTGGCCAGAAGCAGAGCCAGGCCTGGACTCCAGCCCTTGGCCTCAAAGCCTTGCACATCATACACGTCTCATCAGGACCATGTATGATGCAGTGCCAAAAAGAATCCTTTCCCTCTTAACAGAAAAGTTTTGCCAAAGCCTTGCCATGACCTCCCTAGTGTGAAGTGGCTTGGGGGCCCTGTATTCTGCCCCAGCCCACAATGGCACACATTCCCAGGCCCACAGTTCACCAGTTTCACTACAGCCACTGGAGCCACGTTGTCGCCTGATGGTGGCTCTAGGTCAGTGGAGTCACACTGTACTCTGGCCTCAGTGAGTTCTGAGCATGTGCACTACTGGCTCCAAGTCCCTCTGTAAACCTTCCTTGACCACTGAAGACTCTCCACCGGGCACAAGGTTCCAGGGGCTGTGGTGATTCTAGGAGTGGCACGGTCCCCATTGCTACCTTGAGGTCCTCAGTGTCTATTCATAGTAAGAGTAAGCAGTCTTACTCCTTACTCATTAAAAAAAATTATAATAAATACAATTTTCCAGAAAGCTAGGTGTGAGTGTAGCTGCAGGTTACTGAGACCTTACCTTGGAGGGGTCTCTTGCCTGCTACCTCCATAACCATCACAACCACCATGCGGAGATGCTGGAATTACCTTCCACTTTTCAGTGGAAAACCTGAGGGCAAAAGAGGTAAGCAGACTCATCTAAAGTGTGGAAGTGCGAGCCCCACACACTCTGAAGCAGGAATCTGACCTTCAGGGATACAACACAGTCAAGGCCAAAAGGGTGAGGTGAGAGGCCGGGCCTCACTCCCCTGCTCCTGGCGCTGAGTGAGCCTGTGTTCCTAGCCCTCTGTGTTCCCAGGGCCCAGGACCTTCCCGCCCCCCACCCCCTACCTCGTCCTGCCCTGGGCTTCCCTCTCCCCTTATTACCAGATCATGCGGACTTTCAGGTGGAGCCTGGGGCTCCCCTATCACCAGCAGTAGCATCTTGACTGGCTTCTTGCCACCCTAAAAGGACTTAGTTCCAGTTCTCAGTTTTTAAATCCCGGAAAATCTTCTGGTAGGGCTAGCCCGTAAATGTCCCAAGCTTGGCTGGAGGTAGCAGTCAGCCACAGCAGAGGTTTCCCTTTGCATGCTCTGGAGCTGTGCCTGGGGCTGCTTTCAAAGTGGAGACATGAGCTTTGTGCTGTGGCAGATGTTTTCTGGCACGTTTCCTGGGAAATATTTCTGGGACAGCACCTGCAGTAGAAACGGAAACCACGACCCAGGACTGGGCTGTGGAGGCGCACCTGAAATGCTGCAAACCAGTGGCGGTTTCCACTGTGGGATCAACAGTCAAGTAAGAGCATCTTAATGACTCAAAATGAGGCAGACACCAGGGTTTCCAACAGCGATGGGGAAGTCAGGGGGTGAGTTTGGGCGGAGGGCAGACCTGGATGTCTGTGCCAGTCCTGCCCATTACCAGCAGTGAGACCTCGGGCACGTGACTAACTAACCTGAAAAGTGCCTGAATGTATGCTGTCCCTCCCAGGGGCTGGTCTGTCCTAAATTAAGGAAGCCGAAGGTTGTCAGAATTGGAACTTTCTATCATTTGTTTGAGAAGGTTCCCTCAAACGGCATAAACTCTGAAGGCTTGAATCCATTTCTGCCCATTTCCATGGGCTATTTTCCTGTTTGTAGGAACAGTCCTTTTCTCTCCAGAGAATAAGAACCAGTGGCAACATGAACAGCATTCGGGAGCATGGAGCCCCAGGTGCAGCCCCAGTTTTCTTTGGAATGGAAATCTCACTGTCACCTGGCCTCTGGGCCTTTGTTCCAGCGCCTCCCCTTCTGGATCTCTTGAAATCATGTAGGTGAAAATGCTTGGGAAGTCAAGTCTTGTTCAAATGTTGCTTCAGTCTGTTATGCCTGGTGCAAACCTTGTTCCTTAGCATGGCGGGCCCCGGCCACTGCACTCTGGGATCCAATGAGAGAGTTGGAGAAGAACGAATGCCTGGGCTCCACCCCAAGCCCATTAAATGGAGTGGGGCTCAGGCATCGGCACTGGATTGAGGTCCCTCTGTGCTCCTGTGCAGCCAAGGTTGGGAACCACAACCTCAGAAAGCCATCCTGGGCGCTTTAGACCTTGTGCTTCTGGAATATCAATCTTGGAATATTTATCTTTGCCATTCACTTGGTGCTTAGCATTAGCTTCCAGTGGTGTGTCATTTTGTTTCTCCCTCCCAAGGTAGCTGGTGAGTACCCTTGCAACCCCCTTATCTTCTCCCTGTCTCACCCCCCAACTCTGGATATTTAAACACACCTAAAATTGTAAATAAGAGAGTGTAGCTCACTGCCTGCTGTGCACCTAGACTCAGCTAATCCCACTGGAAGACAGGAGATGGGCAACCACTTGCTCAGCCCTAAGAAAATTGTCAGGGGGGACTTACTAGCCCATTTTACAGGTCATGGAGGTGAGGCTCATGGAAGTGTGGCGGCTTGCCTGAGGTCGCCCTGTGCTGTGTGCTTTTCTCTGAGCGTGCCACCCTTACTACAGTCTCCATGAAGCAGTATCTCATCCAAGACAAAGTGTTTGGGTACAAGGCTGGAGGCCAGCTCAGGTGTGAATAGGGGAACTGTAAAACTGAGACCTGAATTTTTCACTGCACAACTTCCTGAAACGATTCATACTCATTTTGTATGGCCAGACTTACAGCTGAATGACTAGCTCAGCTATAAAATTTGGGTGCTTTCCTGAGTTCCTGCTGAAAAAAATTAATAATAAGGTGACCTATAAATGTTTAGTGGTTGATTAGAGGCTTTTCCATTTTTGGATGGGAATCAACATCTTTTGATAATTTGAGTTGAAAGTTGCAAATGATCTCTGACCATCATGCTTTTCAGTATAACCTATGTAAATTACCTCTTTAGGAAAATACATTTGGACTAAAATGCCTGGCAGGAAATATGAACAGCAAAACCATTCAAACCTGGAGATCATTTCACTCTAATAATGTGAGGACAGCACGCTGGGCCAAGAGGCGGCGGGCAGTGGGAGCTGACATTGTTTTAAATGAAGGCTGCATTTGAGGAGGATTCCTCTCTAGACTTGTCCCTGTCCTCTTTCTTTAGGCCCAGGAAATCATCAGCCAAATCCCCACTGTCCTCGGATGACTCGGAAAGAACTGCCTTGTTATATCTGTCGCTATAGCCGAGAGCACAAGGTCCACCTCCTACAGCAGCTGTCCTTCCTCAGTGGTTGGAAGAATGATGCCGGAGCTTGTTATACATGGGCTCCTGCGGACCTGGTTCAGGGGGTCGGGGCTGGGCCAAGGCCAACCTTGGGAACCTGCTGTATGAGCAAGCTCCCCAAAAGGCTCGGGGCTGAGCCCTGCTTCATGGAGTGCAGCCTTCTATCACAGACTCAGGATGCAGCGAAAGCTGTCCTGTTGGTGGTTGAGCTTGATGCAAAATCAGGTCTGCATGACCTGCTGCTCACCAGCATTAGAAGTGTTTCCATTGAAGGCCTGGTCCTGGGTCCCAGATCCCAGGTCCCAACTGTGAAGGGGAAACCGGATGCAGAGAACCAAGCATTCCTTTTGGAACTGTCATTAGAAAAACCCCTCCCGGCAGCTAGAAGGCCCAATGACCCACTTGGCTGCAGCCTCTTCACTGTGATGGGACTTACGGCCTCAGCACAAAGTCTCGGGCTTGCTCCTTCTGACACCCTTACAATGCAGACCTGTCTGAGCAAAAGAGGTTCTCCAGCAAATCCCCAGGTACTGGATCAGCCGGCCCAAGTCTTCCTCACTCTACTGCTGAAGATGTGGCTCGGGGAAATGATGCCACGCGGCCTGGGTTACCTTATACTCCTTGGAAGTCTGACTCTTTCAAGGTGTATGTTTTAAAAACATCCAGATGGTCCAATAAAAATACAGTGTCATGCACATCTTTGTTTCCCACAAAGGCTTTTCTCTGATTGACTGTTTTAATAGGAGCGGGCAGGAAACCGTAAGGTCATAAAAAAAAAAACTAATTAGCAGGCATGTAGGTGACATTGTTCAACTCCATCTTCTGTCCTCATTGCCGGAGTCCTAACCAGAATGGGGGACCCCAGCTTTCACCTTGGGCTCCAATGCACAGAGGTGCAGAGGTTCTAAATCGCACTGCTAAGTGAGCACACTGCTCAGTCAGCACCCACAAACTCAGTGCCCACCCCTAGGTTCAGTGGGGACCTGCTCCTGGCCCCAAGAGGATAAGAATGTAAGCCAGAGGATTAGGATGGAGGTCACTAAGCCCTCCTGATATGAGGATGCAGTTTGTGTGTGCTCAGAAAGACTTGGGAGGGGCCCTACCTTGGGGGACCCTGTGCTGTCCCGGTAGCATCTCCTTCTCAGGAAGGAGAACCTGAGAACCATATGTCTCTGCTCAGTCTTTCTTCCCATCCTACCTCACTGCGCTCACCTTTGCATCAGATGCAGCCACTTGCTCAGCCATCAAACCCCTGTGTAACAGAAACACACACAGTTCTGACTCTTGAGGCTTCAGTATCAACCAAGCCCTCAGGGAGGTGATGACCTACATAGTGTTTAATATGGAAATAGAAGAATGTTTATCTTTTAAAAAATCCCTGACCCACTTTCAGGCCACCAACACAGGTACTCCTGGGTGAGACAGATTCCTGTCGACACTGAACAGCACAAATGCTAATATCATTAGCCTTTCTCCTAGGATTTACAGTAATTCAATCAACCTCCCCACCCCCGCTAGCAAGGGCCAGTTGTGTAACAAACCTTAATTCACTTATCAGACATGGCTACTGCACCAAGGGCCTGAATTAAAACAACAAGTGCTCAAACACAGGCTCACAGCACAGCAATTTTAACATCTTCTACCGGATGTGGCCTTTTGGGGAGAAAAATGAACTGAAGCATCCAAATGATGAATTTATAAAAGGAGTCCTTGTCATTCTTCTTCCTTTCATTTTCTAGTTGATCTAAGAAACTCCTTTAGCATAATCTTTTAAAGAAGATCTTGGAAAAAGCAGCTGGAATAGGCTCCTTCCACATTCGTGTAGCTGGCAGAGCACATGATTTGGGGTTCAGAGACCTGGACTTAAGTCCTGAATCCATAGTTAACAGTTGATGGCACAGTGGCCTTGGATGCTCACTATCTTTACGTTCCAATTTCTCCTCCTGGAAAGGAATCACATTCATGCTTACTTCACTGAGTTATTTGTAAAGACAAAATAAGATCGTGCACATGCTCTAGGAACTATAAAACTTTATCCACGGATAAGGGAGCTTCTTTATTTTTGACTCATGAGTAGAGGTCAAAGTCAACACTGAGAATAGGGGGAAAAAAGCTCATTTTAATCATGCTTTGCTTCCCAGTTTATCTTTTAGTCCTCAGAGGTACTCAATCTCTTTCCATTTTTATCACCGTGTCTGGCATGAAATGGATTATAAATTCAATCATACCGAAGTGTAAATGTCTCTCGCAGGGACATTTTCTTGGTTACAGAAGCTAAAACTTTAATCTGAACTGTAAAGTCTTAGAGTAGTGGACTGAGGAACTAATCTGGGGGCAGGGAGGCATACTGCAACCCCAAAATTCCACTAATAGACAGCTGCCTGGTTGTGGCTATTTAAGGAAACACCTATTGGTGGTGGGGGTATAACCTGAAAAGAGCAGCTTTCTGCAGAAACCCAGGGTAACTTTCATCAATCTTTGAACCCATCTCACCACATACCTGCTGCGGTCACTGAGATATGGTCTTGAATGCTGACACCTGAACTCTGAGAAAACAGAGGCTCTTCTTTTTGATACTATTATGAATGGAATTGTTTCTGAATTTCATTTTCAGATTGTTCATTGCAAAAGTATAGAAATAGTAACTGATTTTCATATATTAATCTTTTATCCTGAAGCCTTATGAACTCGCTTATAGAGCTAATGGTTTTTTAGTGGACTCCTCAGAGTCTTCTGTGTACCACAAGGTCATGTCACCTGTGTACAGACATGTTTTACCTCTTCCTTTCCAATCTGATGCTTTTTATCTCCTTCTCTTGCCTGACTGCCCTGGCTAGAACCTCCAGGACTATGTTGAGTAGAAGTGGTGAGATTGGGCATCCTTCCATTGATCAATTTTGGGGTGATGAATCAACTTTGCATTCCTAGGATAAGGCTCACTTGGTTGTGGTTATAATCCTTTTTATTTGTTGCTGGATTTGATGCCCTAATATTTTGTTGAGGATTTTTGCATCTGTATTCATAAGAGAGACATTGGTTTATAGCATTCTTTTCTTGTCTTTCTTGAAATACTTCATTCCCCTGGTTTCCAGGACACCACCCTCCCTCTTCTCCCCTTTTACCTCATCGTGGCTTCTCGGACTCCTTTGCTGGTTCCTCTTTGTCAATCCAACCTGAAGCACCCAGAGCTTGGCTCTTGGATCTCCACCCCACTCCTCTCTCCTCTGCACCCATGCCCAAGGAGATACCATTACTTCTTGTTGCTCATGACCCCTGAGTGTGCACCTCCAGCCCAGGCCTCTTCCAGCACTGGCAGATTCACAGCCAACTGCCAACCTGACATCTGCCCCCAGATCAACTATTGTCTCAGACTTACTACATCCAAATAAAACTCTGGAACAAATATGCAGTTTTCCGCTTCTAAATGAATTATACTTCAAGCCAAGAAAGTCTATGAGCCATCCTTGCTTTCTCTCTTTCCCTCACATGCCACAACCAACCCATCACCCAATTCTTCAGACTACATCTAAGATCCAACCATTTTTTCACCACCTGTACCGGAACAGTATCAGGAATATTGCAATGGCCCTTTTGGTCTCTCCCCATTTCCCCTCGTACTCCTCTATAAGTCTATTATCTGTATAGCAACCAGAGTGGGCCTTTAGAAATACATATAAGCCACATTATTTGTATCATTCCATTTCTCAGCCTCAAGTCCAGTGATGGCTTTCCATCTCACAGTAAAATTTGGTTGCTGGCAACCTCCCTGACCTCATTTCCCCCCATCTCTTCCTAACTTGTTGCATACCAGCCATGCTGGCCTCCTTGTCCTTTCTTTCTCTAATACATGCCTCAAGGACTTTGCATCTGCTATACCCTCTGCCAGAAATACTTTTTACCGGATATTTGCCTGGCTTGCTCCCCTACATCTTCCGGGCCTTTCATTAGTCAGACCTTCTCTGAAAACTCTCTATAAAATAGTATAAACTCCACCTACCCACCCCCTCACTTCTCCTTATTCTTCCTAGCGCCTCAGTCCCGCTGACATATCTATCATATACTTATCTGTTTAGAGTCTGTCTCCCCTACCTACAGGGGAATGCAAGCTCCTTGAAAACAAATCCCTTCATTGGACTGGTTCACTGCTACATGAATAGTGACCGACATGTAGCCACCCTTTTAACATCTTCTGTATGAGTAAAAGAGTTCATCTATAATAGTAGAATTCATAAAAAAAAAACTTGTGTACAATGCAGACAAATGATTACGTAAATTATAATTTCACTTCTCAGGAATTTTACATAGTCAATAAAACTGACAGATTCACTCATAGGTATTACTCAAAAAAATTTTCAAAAAGGACTTCAAATTGTTAACAGACACACAGGGGAAAAGTATTACCCACCTATCAACCAAGGAAAAGCAATTTAAAAGAACTACGGGATACCATTTTCCCGTTACTAAACTGGCACATGTTTCTCTTTAAACGTACACCACCAGATCTGGAAAGGCTTTCCGGAGGTGAACTCTCCTCTAGGGAATGTAAATTTATACACCTTTGGGGGAAATTTTTGGACAAAAATGCATCATATTACATCAAGATGTTCATTCTTTTTCATCCAGTAATTCTGCTGGGAATATCACATAAGAACATAACAAATACCATGGAGATATGTATATACATATAAAAGCAGATAATCTACATGTCTCATGGTTGAGAAAATGATGATGTATCTACTCCACTGAACATGATGAAGCCACTAAAATTATGTTTATTAAGGGATTTATTGATGTGGAGAAATGTTTATAACATAGTATGACACGAAATTTTTAGAAATCAGCCCTGGGGAAAACACCAGGTTATCCACAAAAGGAGTGAAAGCCGTCCAGAGTTCCTTCAGGAACTGTGACTTCTACACATAATTACTAACTTGATATTTTCTATTTCTGTCTCCAAAGGTTTAAGTTTCTCTTCAGATAATGCTTTGGCTGAGCTCTTTTTAGCAACAAATAAACAACAAAGATTTCATTTTACACTCCCTCCTGTTTCCTTCCATCAATACCACACAGAATTATTAAAGTTTATCATGTCAGAAATTTTAGGTTTGGTTTTCAACTGTCAAAGATTATTAGCATTTTAATAAGTAATAATATTTCACATCTATTAATGAATGTTAATATATAAACAATTTTCTTTTTACCACAATGCATCCATTTTTTTTTTACATTAAAGCAAACAAACCAAAAACAACAAAGAGTATTATCCACGATCAGAGCCTCGCCTAGAAGAAATTCTTTCTTCTTAGGTTTGACGCCGAGGGCTTTATGTGCTGGAATCAGCGGTATATGGAAAAGACATAAAAAAGAGGGGTTCCATCGAGTGTTCTTATTACCCATTACTCAGCTTCCAAGAGGAGGTGAAAGGACAGCAGAGGAGAGGTGTCAGTTAGCCACATGGAGTCCCCAAACCATAAATACTGAAACCTGAGGCTTTGTTCTCCATTGCGCACATGTGTGCCTGCACACGCAGAGCCTTACTTCGGTTCAACCAAAGAAGTGAATGGCTCATTGACTTTTTTTTTAAAGCAACTTAAAAATTTTGAAATGGTCGTAGAGTCATTTTCAGAATAAAACAAAGAGATGCCTTCGTGAAGTTTCCCCAGTGATAACATTTTGCCGTGCTGTAGTACAGTATCCCAGCCAGGATACTGACATTGATACAATCCACTGATCTTATTCGGATTGCCTCAGTTTTACTTGTACTGGGTGTGTGTGTGTGGGTGTGTTGAGTTCTACACAATTTTAACACATGTGTAGGTTTCTACTTTTACCACCACAGTCAAGACACAGAACAGCTCCCCCACCTCAAGCAGCCCTCTGTTGACCTTTTACAGATACACCCACTTCTGCCTTCTGACCCACCTGTCCCTAACCTCTAGCAACTACTAATCTATTTTCCATTTCTTTATTTTTTCATTTTAAAAAAATTATATAAATGGAGTTATACATTGTGTAAACTTTCAGGACTGGTTTTGTCTCCATTCAATATAATTTCCTCCAGGTCCATCCAAAGAATTCATCCACATAGTTCCCTGTATTAATATTTAGTTTTATTCTATGGTATGGTTGCACCAGTTTCTTTAACCATTTACCTACTGAAGGACATCTGAGTTGTTTCAAGTTCTCAGTTATTACCAATAAAGCTTCGGTAAACATCTATGTAAAGTTTTTTCAATGAACTTAGATTTTCATTTCTCTGGGATAAATGCCCAACAGTGTAATTGCTGAGTTGTATGGTCATTGCATTTTAGTTTTATAAGAAACTGCTTAACTATTTTTCTAGAATGGCTGGACCGTTTTACATTCCCACCAACAATATATTAATGATCCAGTTACTCCACGTCTTTGCCAGCATTTGATGTTGTCACTGTTTTTTCTTTTAGTCATTCCGATAGGTTTGTAGTAGTTTTAATTTGCATCCTCCTGAAGGTCAATGATGTTGAATATCTTTTCACTTGTTTATTTGCCATCTATCTACCTTTTGGTGAAATGTCTGTTCACGTCTTTTATCCATACTCTGATTGTTTTGTTTTGTTTTTTACTGTTGAGGTTTTATTTTTAATGCACATTATTTTTCAGAGCAGTTTTAGGTTCACAGCAAAACTGAGCAGGAAGTACATAGTTTCCATTTACCCCTTGTGCCCACACATGCACAGCCTCCTCCACATTCAATGCCTCACATCTTATGGTACATTTGCTACAATCCATGAAGCTACACTGACACATCATCATCCAAAGTCCATAGTTTACATTAGAGTTCACTCTTGGTGTTGTACTTTCTATCAGTTTGGGCAAATCTATAATGATATACATCTACCATTATAACATCGTACAGAGTATTTTCACTGCCATAAAAATCCTCCGTGCTCCTCCTATTATTCTCCACTCCCCCTTGATCCCTGGCAACCACCGATCTTTTTACTCTCTCTATAGCTTTACCTTTTCCAGAATGTTATATAGTGGGAATCATACAGCATACAGTCTTTTCAGACCGGCTTCTTAAACTTAGGCATAAGCAGTTAAGGGTCCTCCATGTCTTTCCATGACTTGATAGCTCATTTCTTCTTAGCACTGAATAATATTTCATGGTCTGGTTATACCACAGTTTATTTATTGATTCACTTAGTGAGAAACAAACATCTTGATTGCTTCCAAGTATAGGCAATTCTAAAGAAAACTGCTCTAAACATCTGCGTACAAGGTTTCGTGTGGACATAAATTCCCAGTTCATTTGAGTAAATACCCATGATTTCTTGTTTTTCCTCCTGTTTCCATTATCTGATAAGTTTGTCCTCCTCTTCTTGCCTTCAGAGCTCTTTTTCAGGTGTCTCCTTCGTGAAAGAAAAAATTTTGAGACCTAGGGCCAGGCAAAGGGTTCTTAGACTTGACTCCAAAAGCACAATACAATTGAGAATTCAGACCTCATCGAAACTAAAACTTTTTCCCTATGACAGACGCTGTGAAGAGAATGAAAAGACAAGCTACAGACTGGGAGGAATTATTTCCAAGCCACATATCTGATGGAGCAACAGTATTTCAAAACTCAGTAGTACCAAGGTTGTTAGAAGACAAGCCACAGACTGGAAAGAAATATTTGCAGAAGTTACATCTGATATAGGACTGTTATCCAACAAATACATATAACTCTTAAAACTCAACAATAAGAAAATAAACAACCCAAATTAAAAAATGGACCAAAACCTGAACAGACACCTCACTAAGGAACGTATCCAGATGTCATAAAAGCATATTAAAAGATGCTCCACCTCATACATCATTAGGAAATTGAAAATTAAAACAACATGTTTCTCAACCCCCAATTTTACAATAGAAAATGGCCCAGGTAGACTCATTCCTCCCCTGGGAGGAACAGGAGTCCCAGCCAAAAATGCTGGGTGGGATGGATCAGGAGCCCTGCTGACAAAAACTGGCAAGGAGAAGTCTTCTCCTCTCCTATTGGCTTGAGACCCTTCTCCTCCACTGACAGACACCAGGAAGCTGAACAGTACAGTACTTGCAAGGGGGATCTTGGCATAAGGAGTCCAGAGTCCAGGAAGCCTCTTTGTCTCCTGACACAGGTTGAGACTCCTCTCTCCCACCCAGAAACACCAAGTGGCAGGATGGCATCAGCAAGGGGGAAACTGCCACAATAAGCACCTGCTCCCGAAGGCAGTGGGGATTCTGCCCAGGAATCTCTCTTTACTTCCAGGTCCTGGAAGTTTTCCTCCATCACCTAGCAGCACCAGCCACAGGAAATTCCCTCTGTCCCTTGAGATTAAACCAAGCAGACCCACAATAGCACCATGAAGGCTGTGAAAATTAAACTGTTGTTATAACTACAGGCCACAGGAGTTGCCCGAGCACCAAACCTAAAAAGACAGTCTGATAACGTAATAGCTAAAATGCCCAGGATACAAGAAAAATCACCGATCATACCACAACCCAGGAAAACTACAGCTGGAGTGCAAGAAGACAATCAACTGAGGTCAACTCTGAGATGAACCAGTTGTCGGAATTATTGGACAAAGATTTTAAAGCAGTCATTACAAAAATACTTCAGCTGTCAATTATAAATTCTGTTGACACAAATGAAAAAAATTTCAGCAAAGGAATGGAAGTTATAAAAAAGAACCAAATGGGAAATTATAAAACTGAAAAATTCAATGAGAGTAAAGATATGAGAGGATAGAATCATAAACTTAAGTAAATGTCAAAAGATTTTACCCAATCTGAACAACAGAGAAAATTAACTGGGGGAAGTGGGGAGAGAAAGGAGAGCTTCAAGGACCTGCATGACAGTAACAAAAGGTCCAATGTTTCTTACATCGGAGTCCCAGAGAAAGAAAGAGGCTGTGACTGAAAGAGAATTCAAAGAAAACATGGCTGAAAGCTTTCCAAATTGGGCAAAGGACATCAACCTACAAATTCAAGAAGCTAAGTGAATTTCGAATAAGATATATCTAAAAAAAAATTCATGCGAAGACATACCATAATTAAACTTCTGAAAAATAAAAAATAAAAAGAAAGAAAATCTTGAAAGCAGCCAGAGGGAAATGACACATAGCCTGTAGGAGAACACCAATGTGTGTGACAGCGGGACTCTTGTCACCTGACACCACAGATACTAGAAGGAAGTAGCACATTTTTCAAGTGCTGAAAGAAAAGATCTGCCAACCGCAAATTCTACCTCTGGCAAAACTATCCTTCAGAAAGAAAGGAGAAATAAACATACTGTCAGATGACAGAACACAAAAGAATTTGCAGTTAGCAGACCTATGTACCCCTAAAGAATGGCTAAAACAAGTTCTTCAAACAGAAAGGTAAGAATAAAAAAAAAGAGCATCAGTAAGGAAGAAAAAACAATAGAAAGAGAACATATACAGGCACATGAGTTTTATAAATTATATACGACTATGGAAACAAAAATTATAACACTATCTGATACTCAAATCAATGTGGGGGAGATAAAGGGACCCCAGTAGAAGCAACTTGAAGATAATAGTAGATTGTGATAAGTCACATATGTATATATAATACCCAGAGAAACTATTAAAAAGGCTATTCAAAGCAACATATTTAAAAACGCTATAAACAAATCAAGACAGAATCCTAAAATTTGGGCAAATTGTCTACAGGAAGACAAGGAAAAAGAAACAGAGAAATGAGGAACAGAAAAGAAACAAGAAACAAATAATAAAATGGCAGACTCAGTTCTAACACAATAATTAAGAGGCAGAGATTGCTTTAGTGAATAAAATTAAGTCTCAACTTATATGCTGTTTATAAGAAACTCACTTTAAATTCAATGACAAAAGTAGATTAAAAGCAAAAGTATTGAAAAAGATAGAACGTGGAAGCATTTATAATGCAAAAACAGGAGCAGCTAGAGTAATAGCTGACAAAGTCAATTTCGGAACAGAGAAGCCCCTAGGTGCAAAGAGGAACCTTACGGAGAGGTACAAGGATAAATCTACCAGGAAATGACACTGGTCCCAAACATGCACACACCAAGTAACAGCACCTAAAACCCCATCAAGCAAAACTAATAAAGCTGCAAGGAAAAACAGATAAATCTGCAGTTATAGTTGAAAACTTCAACACCCTCTACTCAGCAACTGAGAGAATTTCTAGGGGAAAAAATCAGCAAAATCTAAACAATGCAGTCAGTGAACAAGATCTAATTGACACCTCGAGAATACCCCACCCCACAACAGCAGCGTACAGTTTTTTTTTTCCCAAGTGTTCATGAAATATTAATAAACCCAACCATACCCTGGGCCATAATACAAATACCAAAAAATTTAAAGGCATTGAAATCATACAGATTATGTTCAATGACCATAATGGACTCAAATGAGAATTCAATAAGATAAAGAAAACAGAAAAATCTCTAAACACATGAAAATTAAACAACATAATTCTACATAATCCATTGGTCAAAAAGAAAGTTTTGGAAGAAATTTAAAAATATACATAGAATGGCATGAAAATGCTCACCAACTTTTAAAGATTTAAAAGGCTTATAATGGAGAGAACTTAAACGAGCTTTAACATTTTTTAAGTTGCTCACCAGGGTCTTCCTTCCCAGGCTGAATTACTCTTGTGTATCTGACCGATCCATTTCCTTACTTACCCCTCAATCATCTTTTGAGCCTATTGCAGCACAGTCTCTCTTCTCCCGTTACAACTCTTGACAAGTTTTTATTTATATTCTAGTCCATAGTATGCTTCAGCAGGTATGAAAATTTAAGGAATTTTCTGCTTTCAGAGAAGTTGTCATAGAACAAATATGTTCAAAAGTGTTAATAAAATCCTGATTTTAGAAAAGGCCCCTAAAGAGAGGTGGGAAGGTTCTAATGGAGTATAAAGTCTGGCAATTAATTCCTGCAAGAATGTCTAGGAAACTCTAATGAGCTTTACATGTTTCCTTTTTTTATAGGTGGGGCTGAATGAGTTATGTTATTCACACATTTCAAGTGTAACTCTTAGCTAATTGAGCTTTAATTAAGTTTAGGCCACGAACTATGGAAGCAACATGGTACTCAAAAACTAATCTTCAGAAATTAAAGAAATCCGAAGCGCTACAAATATGAGCATTAAAAAAAAAATCACACATAGTTGCCAGATTCATGAGTATACACAGTCTTGCCTTCCTTCAGGCAAGGACCCTGGCGAAGGTGATGACATGTTAATTTCAGGAATATGTGTCTGAGAGGAGAAACATAGAACATGTTTTATGTTTGTATGTTTATGAGAAGTTTCACTCAGGGGCAGAGGTCCAGGCTGGCTTTGGGTGTGGTCTTATGGCCACCTGGACAAGTCGGGTTTTTTGCCAGTTCTGGAACTGGCTCATTTTCAGTTCTCATTAGATGAGGGTAAATTGGAGCCAGCAGGAACGAGGACAGATCAGGCTGTCTGGGGAATCTGTACAGAGAGGATCCAAAGCACAGTGAAGCCCATCAGATCCAGTGGCATCAGAGTTCATCCACTCTACAATTTCTTTCTCCTCACCACCAGCACTGCCACGGGAGAGGTTTACTGGAGTGGGTTGGGCAACAAATGAGGATAAAATCTGGTTTCTGCCCTCAAGAATTTGACAATCTTATCGGGGATGTAAGACCTACAGCCAACAAAGGAAATGATCAGCCAGTGCATGCCCTATGTTGACACGAGAAACAAGTGAACAGGTCAAAGGTGGGGTTGGGCTGGGTGGAGGAGGCAGCAGGCTGGCAAGTCTATAAGGCTCTGTGGCCACACCTTTGTCCCTGTAACTTTGATCTGAAGTGGAACTTCACTCTCTGAATGCTTATCAAGACAGCTGACTGACTTGCTGGAGAAAAGGCATCTTCTCATGGACCAGAATCATCCATATGTGTTCTTATCCCCTTTGCCATCATTCCTGTTGCAAGTGCTCTGAGATGAGATCTGAAGATGGTTTAGTGGCTTAGCTGGGCTAATGGAAGCACATGGTGACACCCCTTGTCTAAAAGTCATTTCATCTCAGCTCTGAACTGTAGGGTGTGGACTTTGCATCTGACTTGCCTTCCTGGTCAGGTTTTGCTGAGGCTTCTACTAGGAATTCACACATATGTTGGGGAATGACAAAGAGTCGAGAAGCAGAGACTGGCCAGGAAGAAGAAACCAGCCCATGACTGGGAAGCCACTGCCCCAGCTTTCCTGAGATCATTGAAACATACAAATTAAACTGCAGTGACACAGTGCTTCAGTTATCAGATTCACAGGGCCAAAAACAGGCCAGTGAAGAGCCGCATCAGTGAGAGTGCAGGAAATAAATGGGCACTTGGGGATGTTTTTGGTGTGAGTGACAATCAGAATGCCTTTTTGGCCTGCAACTTAGAAACATTTACTAAAACGCTTCAAGTTCTTACCTTTTTGACACAGTATTTCTACTTTTAGGATTCAAGCCTCCAAAACCCTTCTATAAGTGCTCAAAGGCTCACAAATGTTCCTTGTGGCTTTGTTTAAAAACTTAAAAGTATTAAAAATATAGAAGCAACCCAAATGAACTTTGAAGAAGATTAAATAAATGTTGGGGCTTCCACACACTAGAGTACTACACATGTCCTAAGAATGAGTGAGGCCTCTTTGTACTGAGGTAGAAGGTGAAAAGTGCCAGAGAAGCACTGATGCTATGAGGCCATATCTTAAATGAATCAATAGCAACAATAATGGAGTTAATATCAGTGTAAAAAAGAATACAAAGACTTATGCACCAATTTTTGGCAGTGTGTCTCTAGAAGTGAGATTATGTACATGCCTGTGAAGTTTGGAATTTTACAAAACTTTGCGTCATTTAATCAGAAAAAAGTTAAGGCCCATTTTAGCATAATTCTCAAACATGTTTCCACTCAATGAATGTTTGTAAAGATGTGGACATATGAAGCAACAATTCACAGAAGCTTTAGGACACAGATTTCCTGTGTGAATAAACAAGTGGACATTAAGGCCTACGTTTATTCAGGCTCCCACATCAAGAGCTGCTATTGGTTGTGGATCTTTGAACAAGTAATTCTAAATCCCTTGAAGTCTTGGTTTTCTTATCTGTAACTTGCAGTTGGGCAAGGTGTCCTTTTTAAGGTCTAGTTGGCATGAGTTCAGCATACAGGTAAGTGGAGCTAGAGAAGTGATTCTCCTAGCAACGGCAGGCACAAGCTGCCCACGTGTGCTGAGACCAGTGCAGTGAGAGCTGGGAGACTTCCTCTGAGTTAGCTCAATGCAGACTTCTCCAGAATAACCTCAGTGGTCTTTTCCACTCCAGGATTTTCTCCCATTCATCCCAAGCCTTCTGCTTCCCCAACTATACTTCACAGACTGATAAAAATTGAGAGAGTGGTATTAAGAAGAAGAAAACATGAAAACGAATGGGGAAGGGTGCTGAGTCACTTAGCAGGGAGGACAGTTAAAGATGAGTTACTGGAAGTGCAAAGCACACTACTGAACATTTGAAAAACCAACCAAGGCCCGTGAAGGTGATGACGGACGCGTAGCTCCAGAGCCTGCGTTCCAGGCTGCCCTGAGGGCCTGCTCCACAACGTGGCCATTGATCCAGCCCAGGTGTGCACGACCTCGGCCGCTCTCATTTCCCCTTCCTGCCCACGGCCTCCCTGCTGCTCAGGAAGCTGTGCAGTCCTGGCTGTGTGTGAGAACTCAAAGGCAGGCCAGGAGCCTGAGGAGCGCAGGCTCCAAGCCCTTTCTCACAGTAAGAGCAGCTTTTGTGGCAAAAACACGTTTGTGGTTATCGAGTGAACTTGGGACAGTCTCGCAGGGCACATGCCTTTACTACCAGCCAGGGCTGGACTCAGGAAGACAGATGCAGTGGCCAACAATATTAGAGCCAGTGTAATGCATTGTGTGGGCCCTCTGTGCCAGCCTGATCCTTATAACCATGCGGGACAGGCATTATGGTGGGCCTTGAACCATGAGGTCAGAGTCCATCAGAAAGGTCAGCCTATTTGTCCAATCACCCAGCCAGAAACTCACTGGTTCAGGATTCAAACCCAGTCCTGTTGCTCTTATACTGTGGCCTTTGGTTCTTTCCAGGGGTATCTCCATCCCTTCCTGTGCCCACAGTACTGTAGCACAAGTGTGAGCATCAAGTTGGAAAGTTGTTCCTGCTGAAAACAGGCTTTCCTCATCCATCTCTGTTTGCAATGCCATCTGAATACATTAGAAGGTTAATCTTAATAGGTATTCAAAAATCAATTCGGAACTTCAGGGATAATTGCAAAGTAATCACTCCTACAATGTCTCATCACCTGCCAGTTCCTAAAAGAGCATCTGTGGTCATTCAGGTCACAGCCCTGTGGCCCCATGGGTGGGACCATCTGTGCTCCAAGCTCTGACTCTACTGTTACCCACTCAGAAGGCCGAGCATGCCAGCCAGCCCCTGCCTCCTGCCTCTGAGCTCTTACTTGCTGCATGTGGTGCTAGCTCTCCTGCATCTGTTGGTCCCACCAATCCAACGTCCCTTCTGAGAGACGGTCAGGTGACAGGATGGATGCGCAGTTTTATAAAACTCACATTGAGCAGAATGTGGCAGTGAAGATTGTGGCATATAGATTGAGAGCCACTGTGCCAAAGCATTGATTGACAGTGGTGTACTGCTACCTTTTGTGGTCATGACTGCCATCTGGGTGAGATCTCTGAAGACCAAGCCGTCTTCAAGAAGCCAAGGGACAAGTTTCCAAGGGTGTTCGGACACCCATGGAAAAGGCTTAGGAAAGGGAAGAGAAAGGACAAAGAGAAGGAGCATGGTGGGGCGGGGCCTTCTCAGGCTCCTAAACTGTGTAGCACAAGCAGAGCCCTCAGTCCCCCCACATTTTATATGTTACAGTGCTGACCACCAGCACCTCAGCACATGACCTTATTTGGAAATAGGTCACTGCCGGTGTAACTGGTTACAATGAGGTCAAAGTAGATTGAGTGAACCCTAATCCAAGACAGCTGGTGTCCTCACAAAAAGAAGTTGTGACACAGACACAGATACAAGGAGAGCGCCATGTGAACATGCAGACAACCATCCACGGGCCAAGGACAGAGGCCTGGGGCAGACTTGCCCTCAGGAGCTCAGGAAGACCAGCCCTGTGGGACCGTGATCTTGGACTTCCACCTCCAGAGCTGAGAGACAGTCCATTTCTGTTGTTTAAGCCCCTAGTCTGTGGCACTTTGTTATGGCAACCCCTGCAAACAAATACAACAGTTCATTTTCAAAGTTTTACAAAGAGAAACCCAGACCATTTGCAACAATTCTCAGGCGTGAAGTTATACATGAAAATAGGGCAAAGCCAGAGTTATGTGCTTTCAACCCAAAATGGGACCATAGGCTTTCTGTGGCATTTCCCTCGCTTCTCAGGAAACCTTCCAAAAACCATCTATATATTGAGGGCAGCCATGCTATGTCACCTGCAGAACACATTTGTGTTCTGACAGATTTTAAAGAAGAACAAAAACCCAAGAGCTACTTCCCTGAGCATAAAGTCCCCAAAATTAGATGATGATTAGGTTAAATGCATATTGATTATATTTAACCATGTTTTAGTCCTCTATATAATTGCCAACTGGAAATCTATGCATCTGACAAAATGATGTAATGTCTTCATGAACCATTCTTACAACTTTATATCTTACTGAAAAAAAAATCCATAGATTATGGGCTCTAAAACAAATGGAGTAAAACCAAGATGTTTTCTGTTTAAGGAATCTATTTTGAATCAGGTCCATGAGCACATACACAATTTTGTGGCAATTTTGCAAAATGGCTTTACCTTGCTGACTTTATAAAACTGTAATTTTACCTACAGATATTTTGATTTTTCTGTAATTTGATATGGATTTTGCTGAGTAAAAGGATAAATATGAATTCCTTTTTATATATTTTCCCCCATCACTGGTACATGTCACCCAACACCCAACAGGCAGTCAGGACACAAGCTCACCAAAGGTGGAGCTAGTGTTTAATTTGCTTCCTGCAGCACGAGCAAGGCATAGTGTCACACACATGGATATTGCATATTTCACTCATTCATTCAACAAACACACTGCCCTTCCTACAGTGTTTAGAATAGTGAGGAATATTGCAGGATGAAACAACAACCTTACAAGGAAAGATGCCTGGAACTATTTTTGCTATCTATGCAGACAGACATGTGTGTATTAACCAACTCCTTTAAGATTATTTGGAACAAACCCTAGAGGCCAGTTTCCTACTTGTTCTTCAAAGGCTCTAGAAGGTCTGGGTTGGTGGTGACACTACACAACCAGGTCTTGCTTGCTCTTTTCTAAGGATTTAGCCCCAGGATAGAGAGGAGAGCTGTAATACAGCAAGTCTTTTCTAGTTTTCTGCTTCTAACTCAAATAATAACATTTGCCCTGACATAATGACTGTACCAATTAGGCTTACTTAGGCAAAGAAAAAATTCTGATGGAATAAACTTAGTTTGGGGAATGGGAACCTCTCCACAAGTTCTTGCAGTAATTATCTGCGTCCTCCCAGGGGCCAGTGACAGGCAGGGTACAGGCTGGAAGTCTACAGGGAGTCCCAAGCTTCACTGAGCTGGGGCCTCCTGTCTCCAAACTCCCCACTGGCCATCTCTCCTCACCCCTGGGCTGCCCTCCCAGCATGACCTTCTAGGTGGAGGGTAAACAGGGAGGGCTGGAGAGCAGGGCCTGGGCAGCTGGAAGGGCCCAAACAATCTTCTGTGTGAGCTTCCAGAACTTTCCTTGAATAGAAGCCCCTGAGGGCCGGGACTCAATCAGTCCTGCTGTGTGCATGGCAAATACGTACTGAATAATGTCAAGGACATTAAAATAAAATCATTCTTAGAACAACCTGTGTCCTTTCTCTGGCTGTTGCAGACACAGGGAGGCCCCCTCCAATATAGAATACTTGGAGTGGAAGTAACAATTTCTTGGGGTACTGAATTAAAAGTCATTTGTCTTTAGGCATTTTCTGGGGTGGCTTTTTAAAATGAACAAAATAAAATAGAGGTTCCATATACAGTAATGTCGAATTATTGTTTAAAAATACAAATGTTCCTCCACTGCGGCCACAGAAACAAATGTTTATTCTGTTTTGTTTTTCAGATGAAACTGTCAGCCATGTTGAAAAAACTTTTTAACCCTGCTGCTAGGAGGACAGGCTGTGGAGGCAAGCCTTGCATCTGTGTGACATTTGGCGAAGCCGCAGTCCCTCCCCAGGGATGCTATTAGTGTCCTGGGTTCTTGTAAAGACAAGGAGACACAAAGCTGATTACTCTTTAGATCAGCAGCCAGTCCACACTGCCTGGAACTGACATCTCCAGTTAATTGAAAGGACATTCGCTAAGGACTGAGCACCTTATGTCCCACCGAGGAAGAAGTAATTCTTGGCCATCTTATAAAAATGTCCCCAGTGCACAATGTAACTTATTATTTTGTGTTATTTAGCACCCCCTTCCCTCCCCAACACACTTAGCCGTCAAATACCTAGTCCATTTGGACCTAGCCCTAGGCAGGTTCAATCAGGTCTGTTTCGTGGTTGATTCACTCATTTCCTGAGTTTTGGCCTCTCTGCATGTGACACTGTCCACCTGTCAATAATAGCCTGTATCAAACAACAGCAAAGCCATTGGCTCCATAGTTTAAATAAATGAACTAACTGACCTCATAAAATAGCTAACATTTATTGACTTCTCTCTGTGCCAGGGACTGTGCTTAACTTTCATTATTTCATAAGAAGCCTATGAGGTTATTATCCTCATTGTACAGGTAAGATAATGAACACAGAGAGGTTAATAACCTACCCTAGGTCACATAGCCAGTGAGTGAGGTAGCTGAGACTCATCTCTGGTTTGTTCCCGACTCCAAGCCCAGCCTCTGCGTTGACAAAGCTCCTGAAAATGCAGGTGGCAGGGCAATTCTTCCCCCTGTCCTCCTCCACCTCCCTCCTAAGGGTTAGCACAATCTATCAAGTTGTGTAAAGCGGTTTCTCAACCACACGCAAATTCGATTTTCCTAAAGTATCAACCCAACTCTATCTAAAAACCCAACTTAAAGTTAACTTGCAGGGAGCTGAAGGAGCTGTGGCGAAGTAGGAGTGCAAGGCCTCTCTCGGGAATGTCTGCGGCAAGACTAAACCCCGCCATATAAATCCTGTCCAGGAAAAGAAAAGCTGGGCTATGCAGGGGTAGAGTTACTACAGCTGCAGCTGCTCACAGACTCCGCTCCGGGAGAGGGGAACAGGGGGCAGCCAGCCCAATGGGGTTCCTGGCCCACGGGGCCTGTTTGAAGTGAACCTTCTCGGGTTTCGAGGAGGGGAGGCTGGCTGGGGAGTTGGGAACGTGGAGACTGAAGGCTGAATTCGCACTGTGTGGTTCCTTAGATAAGCGAGAGCGGCAGACTGGATAATGAGCCAGGCTCCTCTCCACCTCTGATAAGATTGAGGCCTCTGTCTCTGAATGTGTCATTAATACTGCTGTCCTCTGCCTGCCCAAGTGGGGAAGGAGAGTGCTGTTCTCTCCCTGCAGGGTGTCCGCAAGGTCATAAACCCAAGGAGGCACAGTCTCTCCAGAGCTAAGGACACATGGGTCCATCTCAGCCCCAGCCCCACAGTGAGGCTGTGGAGGTGTCTCCCTTTCTCACAGCATACCCACATTTAATAAAACACAAATACCGTGTTGGTGAGATCAAGTGTTATGTTTGAAATATGCAACAGGCATCAAAATCTACCATGGCCTCCTCTGTGTGTTTTATGTAAACCTTAACCTGTGAGAACATTTGGAGGTAGAACCAAGACCCCACAGAACACCCGAAACTTTTCCTCCGTGGCCATGAGATATGCACAGAACATCCTGAAAAAAAAAAACAAAAAAAAAAAAACGGTTAACATGGGGTTCCCACATCTGGCCTGTCACCCAAATAAGTATGCTTCCTTTCACACGAGTGATTACTGTGCTCTCCCCTATGCCACCCCAAGCTGGCCATAGGCCATGCAGCAGCCCAGCTCACCGTGTCCACACGTCTGCCACAGCCAGCTCCCGCCAGCTTCCTTCATCCTTCAGAGCCAGGAGAGTCAGTGCTTGCTAGGTGCCTCCTTCACCTTCCCCTCCTGCCATGACCTTGCTGTCCCTAAGAACACCGTGGAGAATGTTCCAGAGCTCATTGACCCAACCACGCTCAGCTCCAGCATACATGCCCACCTGCATCCTCTCCGACCTCTTCCCCTTCCTATTTCCCATGCAACACATTACGTTTCTCCAGGAAAATCTCTACTCACATTCTAACCCTCCTTCCTTTCCATCTAGGAACCAAATGTTCACCAAAATTGGGGTGAATGACATAAAAAGTGGTGTCACTGATTCAAGTACAACCAGGAAAGAGATACGCCTGCATTGCCATGGGGAGCTCTGGCAATGTCCATCTCCAAACTTCTAGAAAGTACCCAGAGGTGTCTTCCACCTGACTAGCTTCTAACTACCACATCCCATTTCTCCACGGAGAGCTGCCTTCCTCAAGCATTAGCCTTCAAAATGAGCCTCCAGAAGACTCTTACCCACTGTGATGTTTTCTGTTGTATTCACAGCAACAGCCTTGATGGTGTCATCTCCCTCTTCCTACCACCCCCCCCCCCACCACACCATGCAACCCATCCAGGTTGGGGTTTAAGTTGTTTAGGAGCCAGTCCACAGGGTGAGCTACACTCCATTTACCCCTTGCTCTCTTTCTATGCAGAACTGTGGTCTGAATGCCAGCCACCTCCCCTCTGTAAAAGTGTAAAAGTACATTTCAGTAACATCTTCCTTATTCACATCTCCCCCTTTTCTTCGGCCGTGACTACTTTGGAAAATATATTGTTATGGGTTAATAATATCAATTCCTCAGTAAGCTAGTCCCAAGGACAGGACAGAGAGTGATATCTTCAGGTGCCAGCTGCCTAGGAGAAAATAGCTTCCAAGGCTCCCAAGAAGAGAAACAAAAACAATGTTGCCGCCGCAGTACAGATAACCAAACTGTCCAATTAGACACTAACAGCCAACCTCTGCTTCGTAATCTGCTTGCTTGTGCAATCAAAGCCCACCAAGGCATGGTTTGAGGCTAGATAAGCTGACCCCTATGGAGGCTCGGGGCTGATTCTCTAGTGGGGAGAGTCAGTTGCCGGCTGGCTAATAAAGGCTCATAATTAATCTTAATTGGCTCCATGGGTCTTGGATTTGATCGCGCCACAACATCCTCCACTGCTGGGCCCATGCCTGCGAGGGGGATGCTTTTGTGTCTCATTTCTTAGTCCAGGCACTGCTGTGGGAACCAGGTCTCTGCAAGCTGCAACCAGCTTCACACAGGTGTGAACTGCCTGTGCCTTGCACACCTGTTTCAGGTCTTCTCTTCAATGCTGAGACACAGGATAGGTAGGAACTGTCACACACATGTCACCTGGAAGTGCAGTTAATGCCCTGTGAGGCATGGAGAGGGACTGCCAGTGCTCAGGGGGACAGTTCTGAGTCATACGTCTGAAGATTCTTCAGAGTTCCGAGGACTGTACTGTACCCTCCACTGTACCCTGATATCACACCTCTTCCCTGTTCACTCTCCTGTCCCTCACCTCACTCTCACTCCCTGTGACCTCAGCGCTGTAAACCAGTTACATCAGCCCCCGTCACAGGATATACTTTTGGAGGAACTGGGAAGAGATAAGCTGTTTCTAAAGGTTCTACTACACATGTGGATGTTCCAGAGAATCCAACAGGAATGCAGCTTCTTAGAAGGATACTCTGTAAGCCTGACTGTTGGCTCATTTTGCAACTCTGGCCACCTGAACTAGAAATACATATGTGACAAACCCCAGAAGAGCTTCAGTTAACATGAGTTTTCATCAAGACCATTAAATAGCTGGTCCTTGCTCTAAAATGAGGACAAAAGACAGTTTATTATGCAGTTAACTCAAGCATAACTACCTAAAACCATCTCTAGGTAACATGAAAAGATTCTGATAGTAATTTCAAGTTCTTCGTACCATTGATTATGAGAGCATCTTGAACCACTGTATTTGCTCTGAGCTGGTCCAGATTTGTTGGGCTCTGCCTTTTCTCTTCCCTGAGATGTCATTTCTAGGATCAGGTTCAAAGCTGAGCCACAGAGGTTTCATGAACAGGGCTATGGGGAAGGTATGGTTCCCTCCAGGACTCTCTGGAAAGTGCCATCCTGTCTGGAGTGCCTGCGTGGCACCCTGTGCAGCCTGTCCAGCCCTGGGCTGATTATCTCTGATTCTTGCTGCAAACCCAGCTGACCTGTTGCCAAGACTAGAGGAGACATTCGTACTCTGCTTCCTGGCTGGTGCTCGAGCTGAAAGGGGGTCCCAGGGCCTCAGAACACCCTCCCTTGGGCTGTGGATCCACTGCCTCGCATACCTGATGAGTGTCAGATCAGGTGCAGGCAGCCATCTTGGTACTGTGCCATGATGTGTGCTCAGGACTCTGGGAGCAAGATGCATGAAACCTGTTGAAAAGAACATGAGCTGGCAACAGGAGGGGATGAGCAAGGGAGCAGGCCATCTTCTCCCAGCTCTGGTGTGACAAAATGTGACGGAGTGGGGAAAAGAATACAAATGCAGGACAGGCCTCACTCTGTTACAAATACTCTATTTCCATTGCCCAGAAGGAGTGTAAGATGTGAACTCCTCCACTTCAAGAAGAGAAGAGCACAAAGCTGCATCTGGGCACCCACCTGGGAGTGCGGTGTGGAGCAGGGTGCTCTCCTACCCTTCTCTTCTATCACTTCTGTCACTTCACTTCCAGAAGATGTGACATTTCAGAATTGCCTCAGGATGGCACGGCCCCCTGCTCTGTGGGAGACACTGATCACTGACTGAAGACTTGGGGTGAGGGTCACAGTTGCTTCCAGTGCAGACGCAGTTGGTGACTACAGAGTGCCACCTGGAGGCAGAGGTGATTCAGTGCTTGGAGGGTCTTAGGCCGCAAGATCCTGCCCACTTTCCCTACCTTCATTCATTTGCTCCAGAGAGGACACAGAGGCCCAACCTCAAGTCCCAAGCTGGGGACAGGCTCAGGCACAGCCAGGGTCCTTAACTCACAAGGACTTGAACACAATCTGGACACAAGGAGAGGCTGGTGAACCCCAGTTCCGTCAGCTTCCTCTGGATTTTTGTTTTTTGTTCTTATCTTACCAATGTATTCCAACCCTATGGATTCTTAGAACTCAATGAGGAAATGCTTATTTCGATGAACTAAGTCAACAGAAAATAAGTGGAAAACCCACACTTCTTAACCCAAATGCTATTGCTTCCCTTAATTCTTCTTTTAAAGAATCTATAGTTGATGCTTGAACAACACAGGTTTGAACTGCACGGGTCCACTTACAAGCAAATTTTTAAAAACAAATGCCTCCACTGTTTTTGATCTGTGGTTGGGAGTTCGTGGATACAGACAGCCGACTGTGCGTGGATCTGTGCCATTTTATACAGGGACTTGCACATCTGCGGATCTGGGTATCCATGGGGGTCTTGGAACCAGTCCCCACACAGGTACCAAGGGACAACTGAAGTTTCAGGAGTCAAAAGTTACATGTGGGTTTTCAACTGAACAGAGGGTCAATACCTGACCCCCACATTGTTCAAGGGTCAGCATACTTTGTACCCAGTCAGGAGTGGGTCTTGTTAGCTGTCAGAGTAACTATGGCTGCTTAAAAAACAGTTTTGAAAATGTAAAGCACTGCTCTGGTTCTCAGAGAGAGTTCCCAGACTCCTTTTCAATCAGGTGGGCCCTCTCCCCAGAAGTCAAATGCACTCGTACCCAAGCGGATTTAGCCACAATCCCAAGGGGAACAGGAAACTCAGAGTAGACCAGTCAGAAACTGAATCTCATGGGGACTTTGGGGAGTTGGTCAGCAGATGGCAAGACCACATCCAGCAGCTGGTAGGGCAGGGGGTGTCTGGATAGGACTCCAGTCTCTGAGAGTCCCTACTCTTAGAGGAACTGGAGTCCTGGGTACGGGACTGAGACAGAGAAGGGATCTCAGGACAGAAGATGAACAGCCATTCTGTATCATGGAGGTGTGAAGCAGAGCTTGGGAAGGAGGCAGAACCAGGCCATCACAACCACATGTCAGGAGGAACAACTTTTCTATTCAAATCCCTCTTGCTCAGTTCTGGCTGCACATTTGTAGCACCTATTACAGCTGTTTGCCACATACCATTGCTCTCCACCCCATAAGGATGTGGTAGGGTTGCATCCCCTGCTCCCTCGTAATTGGATAGGGTCATGTGACTAGTCTGGCCAATGAATTGTGAGAGCAAGTGGCACATACATGTCCCTTCTGTCAGAGCCTATAATTATTTGTGCAAGACCCTGTAAGTCTGCTCTCCCTCTGGCCCCACGTCCAGCATGGCAACATTGGAGATGGTGGGTCCCCGAGTCATTTATGAAGAACAGCATCCCTCTGCCTACCTGCAAAAGCTGTGATGCTGGAGGGGCATAAAAATCTGTGTTGTTTTAAGCACCTGAGACTTGTCTGTTGCTGTAGCACAAACTGGCCTGAAGCTTCTCACTTTGGATGCACATCGAAATCACCCAGGGACTTTAGATGGTCCCGATGCCTGGCTCTACTCCAGACACTCCCACTTCACTGGTGCGGGTGTGCTGGGAGTCAGGATTTTCCAGAATGAACTTGTTTTAGAATACTTTCAGATTTACAAGAAAGCTGAGGAGGTAAAACAGAGAGCTCCCACGTGCTCTTTGCCAAGTTTCCCCTATTGCTAACATCTTACATTCCCATGGTCCCTTTGTCACAACTAACAAACCAATATTGGCACATGGTTATTAGTTAAGGTTCACTCTTTATTCAGAGATCCTTGGTTTTTACCTAATGCCCTTTGCTGTCCCAGGATTCCATCTAGGATGTGACATATTTAGTCATCCTGTTTCCATAGGGTCTTCTAGTTTCTCAGACTTTCCTTGTGTCTGATGACCTTGACAGTCTTGAGGGGTGCTGTTTAGGTGTTTTGTATACTGTTCTTCAACCTGAGTTTGTCGGATGTTTTTCTCATGGTTAGACTGGGCTACTGGGTTTTTGAGAGGAAGATCCCAGAGGTGGCCACCAGTCAAGGCTCCATGACTTACTGCTGTAGATTGATCTTGATTGCCTGCTGAGGTTGGGTTTGTCAGCTTTCTCCACTGGAAAGTGATTTTTCCCCCCTTTCCATTCTTTATTTTTTGGAATTCATTGTGCACGGCCCACACTGAGGGGGTGGGAGTTACAGCCCACCTCCTTGAGAAGGACTATCTACATAACATATTTGGAATTCTTCTGTACAACAGATTTGCCTACTGTCCCCACTTGTTTATTTGTTCAATCATTTATAACAGGATGAACTCATGGACATCTACTTTATACATTGTCTGTGGTCCAATATTCCATTGCTCAAATCATTCCAGCTTTGGGCCACTAGGAGCCCTTTCAGTTGGTGCCTGTGTCCCTTTGGCATGCCCCAGTCGGTGTGTCCTTTGAGCTCTTTCTTATTCTCTGGCAGTAAAAATGCTCCAGGCTCACCTTGTATCTTTCCTGCCCCAGCCCTAGAATCAATCATTTCTTCAATGAACCCTGGTTCCTTTTATTGGAGGATGGTATTAGAAACAAAAGTGCTTAGTTGGACCTCAGGATTTGTAATTTAAGGTGCAGCTAAGTTTGGGAGCCACTAGCTAGACCACAGTGGTTCTTAACCCTGACTGCAAACAAGAAGCACCTCAGATGTCAACTGCAGCACAGTGGGTGGTTCCTCTTGGGTCCAAAGAGTCCACATTATATACTCCTCTACCACGTATCACAAAGTATTTACCAGAAAAGATAAGTGTTCAAGAGAAAGTATTTTCTTTGCAGTAATTTACAAATACTGTTCATGCCAACATTTATTGGAGTTTAAGTGTTTTAGCAGAACATATGCCCTGTGCTGCTAGCATTCTGTCTCTCCCTGGTGCTCAGTCCTTCTCTCAACACCCAGAGAATAAGGAAGGTGGAGAAGTTACTCTCTCAAAGTACCAAGGTCAGCAAAGTACCAAGGCTTCTGAGCCTAAGACATGGGGGCAACCACCTTCACTCAGGACCAGGAAGAGAACTCTAATTTGGTTTTGTGTGTGTGTGTGCATGTGCTCACACACGTGTGCACATGACTGTGTGTGACTATGTAAATTGTGAATGTGTGAGCATGAGAGGTATGAGTTTGGGGTGGGAAGAGGTGACATCCAGCCCCCTGTAGGGCATTAGATCCCCACGGAACATGCCTCTCAATTGTCTTCATTCCTCACACCATCTTGGACTCCCCAGCCAGCTCCTCAGCTTTAAACTCTCATGAGGAAAACAGAGTCCTGGGGACCAGAGGCCTCGAGCCTGGCACAGTGCTGAACCTCATCTCTCACCTCCTCCTGAGTACCTAGGTGCATCATAAAACAGTCAAACATTGTCCTTTTCTGCCATCAATAGCTGCTGCCCCATAAGCTCCCAGATTACTGTTAGCTTGTCGCCATAATTAGCAATTTTCTGCTATCATACCAATGCTAGCTAATTATTCCCTCAGAGACAAAGCAAACACACAGGATGCCGCTGGTAAGTGAATAATTTTGCTCCAGAGAGGAGCCCAAGTGCTTGTTGTGTTAGTCACACTGTAGTGTGGCCCCAGGAAGGGCTCGATGACCTGGAGTGGGGCCATGGGCTAGAACTCACAGGCAGGCCTGGGTCATCACCGTGGGGTCCCCAGGGCTGGCTCCTCCTCTGCCTCACAAATGCTGGATGCCTTGGGAATCTGCTCTCCTCCAGACCAAGCTCTTGGCAGCCCCTGCCTGGGGCCCTGGTGTGAAGAAGGGAAATTTGCCATTACTACCCTCTCTGTAAGCTGCCCATGCCATTACTGTTAGCTTGGCACCTCACTGTTTCCCAACAAAACTAATCTGTCCTCCCCCCACATCCTAAGGGCCCTGCTGTGTCTACCTCTCCCTCAAGGACACACAGGGTTTAACGACAAGGGCCCTTGTCCTCCTGGGCATGGCAGGGCCTCCTGGACGGGCAGTAGATGCTGAGGTGGGACAAGGAGAATGGATCTGGTCCCAGGTGGCCACTTCTCCTTCCAGGACACCTCTATTCCCTGGTGAGCATGAGAAGAGGGAACTGAAAGTTCTGGGGACACATCATTACGTGAGACACACCACAAACCCTCTCAAAGGCTCCTGTGGTGAAAAGGAGAAAAACAACCCACAAGACTATTTTTGCCTGTGTAGTTCTAGTGATTGGGTTTTCTTGCCTGAGTTACTCAAATAACAACCTTATGGTGGCTTCCTTTTGTAAGTGAGAAAGTCCCTACTCACTGGAAAGTTTAGATGTGAAGTCTTTGGCTAGTGCCTTCTTGATTTCCAAAATGCAGAGAGAGCTGCAGGGGTGCTGTCACCACATGCCCAGGCAGGCGATGTGCCTCACCTTCCCCTTGCTGACCCCAGCATGGGGCTTCAGGAGATTCTCCTGTCAGCCATGTCCTGTTTGTCTGGACCTTCACCAGTGAGCCGGCCACCAGAAACCCTTGTGAGCATCCAATCTGTGTTGCAAGGACCACACTGGGCTGTGGTTTGATATGCTCTGTAGGGCCAGGCAGCTGGCTACTCGGTGTCTGCATGACTGCATGACCCATTTTGTTGTCCTAGCTAAATGGTTAATAAGATCCCAGTGTGTCCTGATTTGGATAATAGCTATGGTCACCCTACTTGGCAAAGAAGACTTGAGGGCCAACACATCCCTGGCCTCTGAAACCTGGCCTATCTGCAGAGGGGTCGGCTTATTTTCCAAAGCTCTGGAAAAGCCAGTGTGAGGTGAGGGAAGCTGGGACTGCAGGGGCAAGCAGGTTGCCTGTCCCCACACAGAGACCTAAAAGCTTTTGCTTCACACCCACATCTGCTAAGGTCTGGCCCAACCTTTCTAATACCACCAGCATTCTGAGGCCTTTCTGCATTTTTACAACCAGAGGTTTTTTTCTGTCTGAACCCTCACATCCACCCTGAGCTTCTTCCACTTCCCTTATCATGCCCCTTCTGAAATGCTGGAGAGGCATTTCATATGTATTCGCCACAGCTCCAATCCCAGCTCTGACATGGAGCAGCACGGTGACCTGGGGCAAGTCATGTCATCCCATGAAGCCTCAGATTCCTCACCTGTAAAATGAGACTGATAATGGTGCCTGCCTCAGAGCCCTTAAGAGGATTAAATGAGTGAATACATGCAATACACCTCGGGGAGACCCAACACATATGAGTCTTAGCTATTACTTTAAGCATTACGTCTCATCTTCCTTTGTAGATTGTAAGCCTCTTTCCTTTAGCAGGCAAAATTCAAAGTTGTTGGCTGAGTGATGACTACATACCAGGTGCTTTCATAACAACCACTGTCTCACCAGTCTTCAAGCCATGTCTGAGAGCTGGGGGTCACTGGCCCCATCCACAGTGGAGAAGAAGAGGCTAAGAAAGATTAGCTAATTGCTCTGGGCCACATGGCTTAGTCATTAAAAGAGCAAGAATGATTTCAAACACAGGCCCTTCCTCCAGCTTGTCACCCGCGTGCACACACACACCCATCTCCCTCTACAGAAACCTCACAGTGACAAATAAACCTTTGTCCTGAAACATATCGCAGTGTAGAAATAGATATTTACAACAAATGGCATTTAAAATCAGTTGTGCTTGTCAACAAAAAGTAAATGGGTTCGAGGCAGAAGGATAGCCGTTTGGGTTGTATGTGTACAACCCAAGAAGTGTAAAGAACTGTGGCCAAAATCAGTCGGCTGCTCCTCCCTATATTCTGTCCTGATTATGTGCTGTTGGGCCTGCACACGGGCTTGGCTTCTGGATTGAAGGGAAGACATTTAAACAAAGTCTCCTCTTTGCACAAAGTGTGAGTGAGTATTGTTTCCAGGTATAGGGATTTTTTTCTAGGACAGGAACCATCACTAGTCTCTCTTGGGCTCCAATACTCCCCCTCTGGGGGCTCAGGGGTCTCCTCTGTACTGTGGGGCCCTGCAAGACCTGCAGGACCCCGAGAGCTCTTTGCAGGGGTTCCTGAGTCACGTCCCTTATACGCTTCAGATTATACCTGCTCAGTGATGGTCCCCAGAAGACATGTCCACATCCTAACACCAAGGACCTGTGAAAGTGACCTTATTTGGAAAAAAGATCTTTGAAGAGAAAATTAATTTAAGGATCTTGGAATGAGGTCATCCTAGATTACCCAAGTGGGCCCTAAATCCAATGACAAGCGTCTTAGAAGAGACACAGAGGCCCTCGGCAGTGATGGGAATGCTGACAGCCATCTGAAGCTGGAAGTGGCAAAGAGGGAGCCTCCAGAAGGAGCCCAGCCCTGCGACACCCTGATTTGAAACTTCTAGCTTCCAGAACTATGAGAGAAAAAATTCTTGTTTTAAGCCACTCGTTTTGTGTTAATTCGCTATGGTAGCTGTTTGAGAAACAAAAACAAATACGTGAACACAACTCGGTGAGGCACGTGTTCACTTTCCAAGCACACGTTGGCTTCCTCTAAAGGTTTCCAAAGCAAGACAAGCCCCAGTCTGTTAGAGCACTGGGAAGAGGTGCCTGAGGAACTGGCTGAACAAATCCCTCTGGCTACTGGGAGTGTTTGTACCTTTACTGAATGTTCCCTTTGGTGGGTCATTCTGTTGGTAAGACATTCACTCCCATTGAAAGATTCTCAAACATGCCATGAACATTCCATGTCAGGGGCCAACAGGCACTCTGGATCTAAATCTAGTTCATCCCAGGAGATCATCATACAGTTATTTGCCTTAGGAAATAGTCTTATAACAACCACCTCCACGCTCCGGGAGTGCGTACTGACTCTGAGGCTGGTCCAAGCCCACCTACCCACGGGCCCTTCCAAGCAACCTGATCCTTCTCTGGCAGCCTGGTTAATTCATCCTACCACACCCCCAGAGCATCTTTCTACATTCCCACACCCCCACAGCCTCCCTCATGTCCCTGCCACCAGCACCCCAATGCAGAATAACCAGGTGTGAGCTTCCTCAATTCCCCATCAGCCACCTCTAACCAGGCGTGAGCTTCCTCAATTCCCCATCAGCCACCTCTACCTAGTGAACTGTCATCCCTGCTCCCCTTCTTGCCAGAGAAACGTCCCCTTCTCCCACCTGAACCTAGCCTTCCTCCCAGGTTCTGGGGCCCAGCTCTGCCTTTCTTGTCAGGACCTTTGCTTGACCTCAGACAGTACTATACTCTCTCCCTCTTAGTAGCTCCTCCTCTGGGGTTTAAACATGACCAACAGACACTCTCGCATGGAGAAATGGCCCATGCCAAGGGCATGACAGGCCACCCACAGAAGAAGAAAACATAAAGACCAAGAGCATTTGAACTGACCCTCAGCCTCATCAGAAGCAGGAGAATGTAAACTGAAACTCACATCTGATCACCTGACATTAAAGAGGACTTGTGATACCCATGGCTGGTAAATAATGTTAATTATAGCTTTTTTTAGTACAGGAAATAGGAAGAACCTAAATGTACCTCAGATGAGGACAAGTATATACACTCAGGCATAGTCATGCAACGTGAACCATCTGTGAAGTAGAGCAAGGCTGCGCTTAGCAAGAGGGCATATACCGGACAATGTGGAGGGCCGGCCCTGATTTGTCAACCAATGCATGCTTGGTGAAGGTTACTTTCTTTCATCTTACTGAGAAACGGCACAAAGGATGTAGCCAAGTTCAAGGACAAAGTGGGTGACAGGTTCCTTTTTACCTGTTCTGTTCTTCAAAGGAGCCCCTACGATCCACAGGCTCAGCAGCTGTCAGCGTGAGGGGTCTGCCAGGCTAGGGGAGGCCAGATCCTAGTGCTCACTGCCTTGTGTGTGTGTGTGTGTGTGTGTGTGTGTGTGTGTGTGTGTGTGTGTACACACAGGCTTTGGAGGAAGGATACCCCAGCGCTTAAAGGCCACTCTATTACTCGTCACTTTTCATTTCTTAGAAATAAATATGTACCAAATATGGAAACCTGTCAGGATCTGACTGAGTTGACAATAGGGCCAATGGTGTGGAATATTTATCAGTGCTTTTCTGCATTATGTAACATTTCATTTCAAAAATCGGTCCCTGAGCCCCGTCAACTTTCTATTTGCCATCCCAAGCAGAAGTTAGTAACATAAAAACTTGCAAAATTAGGAACTTTTGTATACTGACCACATTCGTGCTTCCTGTAACCCCCTCTCTCATTCCAGATGTTATCAAAATGGTTTTGGAAACAGGAGAGTCTTGTGCGTATGCTTTCGCATCAGAAGAAGGGACAGCTAGGGAGCCCACACCCCACTCCACAGCCAGGCTTGGAAAAGGAGGCTCCCAGGGGAAGGGGGACTGAATGCCCAAGACCTGCAATGACAGAATAGCCTGCACCCACCACAGCTGGGGCCGGGCAGGAGCTACAGCTGTCTCAGAGAGCAGAGCAGAAGGACCCTGAAGTGATGCCTGTGGATAGAGCTAGCTGCTGCCCAACCTCATGCTTCTAGGTTCACTGGCAGGTACACATTAACTTCAAATCAAGATAGATATTAGATTTCCCATATAATTATAATAAGTTTCAAAAAAATCAAAGCTCCAAGAAGTGAAGCCCCTCACCCAAGCTCGCCAGCCTGCATGGGACTCTGGCCCATCTACACAGCATAGCCATTCCTCATCCCACCCCATGTGGCCGGGCACCAGCAGCAGCAGGTGGCCCGTGATGGCACAGGCTTTGGCCTTGGTTTATTGTGTTGTGTATTTGACCTTTTTAGAGAGAGGATCGATAGTTTTCATCAGCTGTGAGCCAAAAAAGATTATGTAGGAATTCCAAAAGTCTGTTAACAATGAAATTAATACTAACTAATTTTCGAGAAACCTGTCTTCTGGGGCAAAGGCTACAATAAGACTCTTCCCTCCCGACAGTTGGGAGGAACTCAGTCTGTCCCTGGCTTTGTCTCTTCTCAACTTTGCTCTTTACCATCCCCTCCACAGGCAGCTCTCCTTTCTGAAATCCAAACCTGAGACCAGCCCCAGCTGTTGTCCCTTCATTCCTGAGTGTGTAGTGACCCCTTGTGGCCATTTCTTGGTGTAGCCATTTGCTGATTCTATCTCTTCATCATTTAAAAAAAAAAAATCAGCAGATTGATTTCTCTGTTAGAAGTTTTGCTTTCGTGCTACTGAGGAGAGGCGGCAGAAGCAGCACCGACTGGGAAGAGGTACACTGAACTTGCCAGGACAAACATCCTTCTGGTGCACTGACCACAGAACATTTGGCTCAGGAAGTAGGCTGGGAGTGTCCCCTTAAAGCAGTATTTGGGGGACAGCAACACAGGCATCAGGACAGCTAAGCTCAAGGTCTACTTCTGCATTCTCTGACCCTCCCACCTTCCCCATTCCCCTTCCCCTCAACAAGGCTGTTTAATCTTAGAGAAAAGATATAGGCAGAGTGAGACCAACAAATCTGCTTCGGTGTAACCTCGAGACTCAGGAGGTGGAAGTGGGGGCCTACTTTGTGAGAGTTGGGAAGGTCCATGGGGTTATCTAAGCCACCCCTTCATCGTAGAGATGAAAGTGAGGGCCAAAAGTTGGGGAAGTCCCTCTTCAGCAAGGAATCACATACAACCACTATTAATATATGTCGTCACAGTGGCCTAAACAAGGTAGGGATTGTTTTCTCTCACATTACCCTAAGTCCCTCAGCGGTAGTGGACCAGGGCTGCTGAGGTGGCCCCACAGTGTCATCTCAGACCTCAACTCCTCTGCCTTCTACTTCATCAATCCTGAAGCACAACTTCTATCCACAAGTTTACGTCACAATCACAACGTGGCTCCTGAGCCCAACCAATTAATTATGAATTCCAGGCAGAAAAAGAAAAGATGGAGCAAAGTCAAAAGCCGATTTGCCAAAGTTGTAGGCTACCTTTTAAGTAACTTATCCTATTTTTCAATAATTTCCCTTATCTTTTATTGGCCATGCCTACCTGTAAAGGGAGCTTGGAACTGTAGCTCTGTAAGCTGGGCATATTCTTAAGAAAAAAGGGAGAGAATGAAGATATCAACAACTAGAAGCCACATCTGTGACTAGCAGTGATAATAACAGCTACTTTGTCTTCAGTGCCTACTCTGTTTACCTGCACTGTCTCATTTATCTTCATAATAACCCTGCCAGCTAGTCTGTTATTCCCATTTCATAGGTGAGGGAAATAAAGCTTAGTGAGCTCGTTACCTGCACTACAGCTAGAGAGTGATGGAAACAAAATCTGAACCTAGATTGACTCCAAATTCCATGATCTTACCATTACAGCATCAATCAACAGGGGAGAACCACAGGACTCACTCAGGGATTTTGCATCATGGACAACTTTCAAAGCTGCTCCCCTGGAAGAGTTATCTTTGATTCTGACTTGCAAATAGAAACAACACTAAAACATTCTCTTGGAGAAGAAGGGTACTACTGCTGCTAACTGCTGGGAAGGGCAGGGCGTTAAACAGAACAACCTGAGTCTAAATAAGCAAGTTTGCCAAGTATGTTTCACTCAGATCCTTCATCCTTCTGCCCTGCGGCTGACTTTGTGAGTGTGATTGAAACCTTCCACATGACTCTGGAAGGTTTAACATCCCATCAGTCTGTCCTACTTTACTATTTAGACACTTGAGTCCAGAATCTTTAAAAATCATGTAAATGTATAAAACACATAAATCCTTTTGCTTTGTAAAAAAGTTCTTGGATTAATAAAAAGAACTCATTCCAGGGTTCTTTTAACTGGAGGTCTCCAGAATTAAGTATAAAATCACTTTAAGTATTAACTAGTTTGCTGAATAGCCCGAGGCCAGAGAAACTTAAAACTAGGTTGTGTGACATACTGCCAACTAAAGATCAACCGGGAGTCACTACATGTCACAATGTAGATCAGTGTGGATGGAGTTACATTTGTATCCAGAGTTATCCAGCTCACCTCTCCCCTCAGAAGTCCAGCTCCATCTGGACTTTCTGATAATGAGTAGAAATGTCCAGTGGAGCACTTTGCTGCACAATCAATTGCCTGTGCAATGGTGATTGTGATTTGTTCTCTTGAAGCCATTTGTCACAGGATCTCGGCTAAGGCTTTATCATATTGATAAAAATAACAAAAAGCTTTGTTGTAATGAAAACTTTATTATTTTGGAAAACCACCCATTGGGCATGGGCTGAGTGCCTGATGGGAACACCAACAGCCCCTCACACCCTGCACCTGTCCCTTGCAGTACTGCAGAGTGTCCCGCGGGTGGAACAAAACATCTCCTGTCCTTAGACTGTCAGGACACTCCAGGCACTCCTTTCCCCCTTCCTTTCCTAGTTTCCTCCTTTCTACCCCTCTCTCCCTCCCTTCCCTCTGTTCCTCCCTCTCTTCTTTTATTCATTGATTTGTTAAATATCTCTGAAAGTCTAAAGCTGAGCTCTATGCAAGATCTACATAATATTACATACATAATAAACACATAATAAATGTAAGAAATACTCTTGTGCTGTGGGGAATTATGGTTGGGGTAAATATTTGTTCAATATCTTTGTGAATACCAGTGAAAGGGTACAACAGCTCTGTCAGGACTGAAAGAGCAAAAATCATCTTGGACTGAAAAGACAAAAAAGCAGCCCTGCTGTTCACCAGGCCTGGAGGACATGCAGAAAAAACCAGCTGCCAAGTCCACAGGCACCACCTCTCTGCCAAGGTCAGGCTGCAGCTGGAAAATGCCATCATGTCCACCTTTAAGCGACCACTGCTTTATTACCCCTGATGCCCCAGTCCCACTTCTGTTTTTGACTAGGAACATCAAATGCAGAGCTACCTTGCTTCATGATGGCATCCAACCCAGAGCTGATCTGAACCCACTACTAATCCCGCCCCTGAAGCCACAGCCAGGACACCACTGCCCGCTTCCCCAAGACCCTCCTCAGATCCAGCAGTAGGAGCCTGGACTTTACAAAAGAGGCTTTGGTCCTCCCTCTTGGGATCAGCATTCCCCAGATCTGCCAGTGTACTCCCAAGCAACCAACCAATGAGACTGTCAGACCACAGGGTGCCATGGCCCCTCCCCACTCTGAAAGCTCTCCCCTCTCAGGCCAAGGACCCTCAGGTGCGTCTACTATAATTACAAACTTGGGACCAGGGAAAGGAGCACAGGGGTGTCAGAGAGGCAGTGGACCCACAGGGAGCTAGGTCTAAGTAGGATGCATTTGTCACTTGGTCCTCATACCCCACAAAATGCCAGGGTGACATTCCGTGTGCCTGGGTAACAACACAGACTTGGACCCTGTGTCCAAGAGATCTGGCAATGTGAAACGTTCCTCTCTGCCCAGAGCACCATTAGCTGAATGAATGGCTGAAGATACCTCTGGATAAAAGGCCAGGGAAAATGGCAGTGTCACAGTCCCCTTCTTGCTGGGAGCTGGTTTCCATTCCTTGGGTTCTGGGTCTGAAACTGACTGGGATATGGAAACTGAGCAAAGGAATGTGAATTTTTGTTGGGAGGGGTGGCTCCCCTTTGCCTCTTGATCACTGCTCCCTGATCCCTTTTGGTGGTACAGACTTAGCAGCCCCTTGCTGGCTGTCCATCTATTTTGCCCAAGGACACCTTGTTTGATAACATTCTTGTAACTACCTATGGGTCTGATGCACTCCTCCCCGCAACCCTCCCTCAGGCACTGCCACACTTCACAGTAGCTGTCCACCTAGCTTCTGGCACTTAAGTGCATTCACGTGGCCTTCCCCGCTTTAGAATTCTATAAGCCCAACTGCGATCAGCAGGCTGGGCTCTGTAATGGCCTTTCCTATAAGCAGCTCCCAGTTGGGTTTTAGGGCTACTGGTAATCCTTTCACCAGAGCCCCCTTCCCATCTCCTGGGGTCCTTACCAGCATGTTAAATATATCCCTAATCCTAGGAAATCTCCTAATTTCCAAATTGATCAGCTCTCTTATTCAACTCTATTCCAGTCCCTTTGACGAAGCACCTCAGAATCCCATCGTAGGCACAGATAGCCTCCTGCCGCGAGCACACATGGGCTGGGTCTTGTGGTTCCTTTGGGAGAGAGCTTCCCCTTCCCCGCAATGATCAGGTTCAGAGTTGGGGCGGGGTATTATGATTTAACCCCAGTCACAGGCTCAGAGACCAGGAGGGTAGGGGGAGCCTGAGGGGCTCACGGTGTTGGCCCCTGCAGGAAAGAGCCTATGTCACCACTAAGCTACCCCTGTAGGTTCAGAGGCTCAGGAGAATTCAAGTATTTAAAACTTTCAAGGGCTTATGGTTAGTGATCAATTGTCCATAGCATCTTACCTTTTTCTGAAGCATCCATCAGCCTTAGCAGTAGTCACCCAATTCCACTGTCCTTCTTCACAACTATTACTCCACGTTCATCAAAGGCCCGATACATGAACTAGTGCATTTCCCTACTGGTGACCATCACAATTCATCACCGGTAAGAGTTTTAAAATTAGATGGCTGCTTCACACCAGGGGCTCTCTGGCCAGTAATGGAGTTCTTGCTACAGAAGGTGGCATGTGACCCAGCCCCAGAACCCCACTTCACCACTTGATTTCTTGGCCCACACGTGGTATGAAGCATTGCAAGCTGGGTCCAGGGACACAGACTCTGGGGCAAGAGTTTAGCTTGTGGGATATTCATCAAGGGGTGCCCTTGGGAATAAAACCTGTGGGACTCATACCTAGGCAAGAAAGACAAGGATACAAAAGGAAACGTCCAACTGCATGTACTGTGGGCACAATCGCAGCCTCTGTTGAGCTCATACTCTATCACTTTGATCAGTCACTGAATGTGAGTTTCTCTAGGAAGGCATGTAACTTTGGGTGAGGTGGTCCTCTGAAGGAGCTGACAATCAAAAGCTCTCCCAGCAAGTGAGGCCACTAGCCTTGCACTGAAGGGGGCCTGGGCCACATATATCACTGGTGCCCACTATGGACAGATATGGCATGTAAGTAAAAAATAAACATTTGCTGTTAAAAGACAATGAGATTGGGTAGGGGGTTGCACCATGTAATCTACCCTGACTGATACATCTGACTTCCTGCTCAAAGTAAGAAAAAGATCTCGTGTCTTAAGAGCATAAAAAGAAAGCTGCTCTGCAACCACATGCCTTTTCTTTCTTAAACTTGATTCAATAGCCATTCCCAGCACACACAGGTGGGTGAGGCAGACAATTTTTTTCATACCTTCACATCCTTACTTAGTTTCACCAAATTCACTGGCTCAGGCCCCAGTCTGCTGACACAGTCACCGGGTCTGGAGGGAGGCCCAGGGAGGGCACTGAGATGGACCACAGGGCCGAGAGTGGGCAGATTTCTGGGTAAAAAGCCAAGAGTTAAAATTTAATTTAATTTAAAAATTCAGTCCCCCAGCCAGTCTAAGCATATTTTGAGTGCTCAATGGACACCTGTGGCTAAGGTCTACTGTATCAATTAGCACAGGTAAACAACATTTCCATCATCACAGAATGTTTTATTACATGGTGCTGAAGGGTTTAAGATTAGTCACTACATGAGATATCTTGGAAAATTTCTGAGTCTTACAGCTCTTATATAAAAGCATCTCAATTTAGGTTTTTCCAAATTTTACAACAATCCAAATAATTTAAGTGACATTGCCAACAACTTGTAAAAACTGAAAGAATTTAAGTACCATTCTTTCTTGAGGGATTAATTCAAAATTGTCATAGTAGAGATCATCATAGTATATACAATCAAAAAAAGAAGGAAAAGTATTAAAAAGGTCTTAAGAATAACACTTTTCAGTATTTTATGATGAGTGTGGTACCCCAGCTTTAAAATTTTTCAATTTACCCCTTTTAAAATTCTAAATAAACACACATATTCATACCTAACTATTTGTAATTTTATATTTTTTTCCTTAAGAAGTACTACTCCCCCCAACCCCCCCCCCCCAAAAAAAAACTGTATAAGCTTCAGTTATAAAATCTTTTCTTCCTTGGATAAAACTGATCTTAAAAAGTAATTTTTGTTTTTAAGGCAAAGTCTCCTCCCTTACTTTTCAACTAATGAATTAAGCTGGAACAGCCCTGCATCTGTATTGGGCTGAAGAGTGTTTCCCTCAAATTCACATCCACCTAGAACCTGTGAACATGACCTTCATTGGAAATAGGGTCTTTGAAGATACAATCAAGTTAAGATGAGATCATGCTGGATTAGGGTGGGCCCTAAATTCAGTGATGGATGACCTTATGTAAGAAGGGGAGATTCAGATACACAGATACACACAGGGAGGAAGGCCAGATGACAACAAAGACAGAGATGAAGTTATGCTGTCACATGTCAAGGACTACGGCTAGAAGAGACAAGATAGAACTCTTTCTAAGGCCTTTGAAGGAAGTGTGGCCCTGCCGACACCTTGATTGTGGACTTCTAAACTCCAGAACTGTGAGAGAATAAATTCCTGCTTTTTTAAGTCACTAAGTCTGTGGGAACTGGTTGGAGCAGCCATAGAAAACTAATATAATATCCTATACATTGATTTGATCTAATTTTCGGTCATTCTACTCTATTACTTGGATGAAATTACTTATTAAAGAACATTTACAACATCGTATGTTTTATTTACTCCAAATATCACACATTAGATATACAATTCCAATGAATGAAAATGAATAGTACAAGAATACACAAAGTAAATATTGCAATATTTCAGTCTGGCCTCACTTAAGCAACAAGAAATACCAAATATGGTTATTACATCTTTAACCCTGACATGAACTTAGGAAATAAAAGGAAGGCAAGAGGAAGAATCTACATTATATGAATGTGATAACACATTGCCTATTTCTAAATAGGTAAAAGCATGATTTTTAAGTTTATCTACATCAACTTACTTGTTCAAACCTGCTCTTCAATAGAAAAAATACACATCAAATTTTTAACTGATAAAATCATTTCACAACTAAAGATCAAGATGTTAATGACACATCTCCTACTAGCATGGAACAGCAATATACAAATAGAGCTTTCCAACCTATCAACTTTTTTTTTTCTAGAGTTCAGTGGAAAACTGTGTGTATTGGGGGTGGAATGAAGTAAACAGGATGAGAGGTAAGATAAGCCAGTCACAGATCATACCGTTAGCAGTGCAAAACTTGACCACACCATTCAAGTTAAAAGAGTAGTTATATAACGAAGTTCCTAATGCAATGTTGTCAAATTACCCCTAAAAGTGAAAGGCTAGAGAAAATCCAGGTGGCAAACTCCATTTGTCCTAAGGGCCACATATGCCATCTCAGCCTAATGATCTGGGCAAACCTCCTTGGTGTGTTGTTATGACTGGGTCTGACCTTTCCTCCTGGACGTCACATGCCCAGGGCACCCCCGCTCTGCAGGGCTGTCCCTCTGCTGCAAGACTGTTGCAGTGCTTCTGCACACACAGGGCTGTGCCCACAGGCCCGGGTCGCCCCTCTGCAGAGAAACCTACTCATTTGGAGAGTACAGACCTCTTAGAGAGTCTGTTGTCAAAATGCTAGAACAAGCTTGTTTAATTGTGGGTTGGTATCTTTTTTCACATTTTGTGACATTTTTACTGACTGGGGAGAGACTGTCCCTCCTGGTCAATTCTTACAGATAGCAGGAAGGATGCCTTTCACATGAAAAGTAACCAGTCCAGAATTCTGAGCCATACTCTCTGCCTAGCACTGACACTGCAGGGCCAACACTCCTGGGCCCTGATCCCCCAGGACTGACACCAGATAACTAAGGACCCCCTGAGAGCCCAGAGTTCACCAACATTACATTACTCAACCTCACCAGTTCTAAGCTGCTTCCGCTGCTCTGCTTTCCTCGCAGAAACACAATGAAGGGGCTCCACGTGCCACCTCTCATCCTGCTTCTGCTTCCTGACTGGCTCTGGGGCTTCCCCATATGGTCCACCTATTGTGCCATGCCTCTCATTTCCAGGGGACCATCAGTAACAACAAACTTTTCTTTCAACAGCATTAACCTCTCTGTATTGTCACTCAGTCATCTTTATAAATTAAGGCACTGGCATAAATCTGAACTAATGTCTCAAGCTTAACTGAGTGCTATAGTGACACTTTAATTTCTTCTTTAGTTTATACTACTGCAATATTCTAATACTTGATATTCTAATGTTCACCTAAGAGCAGATTCACTACTAAAAGCTACTTCATAAGATTCAGTGGATTTTGGTAAAGTTTTTTTTAGCAGTTGAAAGGTAAAAGTTAAGGGGATAAGTTAGGGTGAGGAGCTGTAAAAGTGAAAAGACCTTTGGGAGTGAATGGTTCAGAACTAAATGTCCAGCCCTGGTAGAGAGTCACGATGCCCAGCAACAGCCAGGGCTGTTTCCTCCGTGTGTGTGGCTGGCACAGCTCACCTCACTCATTTGGACCTAGAACCTGAATGGGCCTTTCAGTAGGGCCAGTGCTAAGGAGGAAGGGCTTCTTGCTGTCACTGCTACCTGAGTTAAAATGGGAGGCAGGAACAGCCCCACCCTGTCCTACTGGTGAACTGGGAGAAAACTAAAATCTCCTGCTTTGGACAACAAAAAAAATATGACCCGCATTTATTTTTCTCCTAAGGCACTATCTTTTCTGTATCTTTCACATTCCTTTTTTTAATTATTTGATAGATAACATCTAGATTTTAAAAAGTGGTATTTAACTAAAGTAATTTAAGTGGTAGGAGACAACACAAAAGGAGAAAGGAAGAAGAAACAGATGAGTACTTTTAAAAAAGCAGCTTTAAAAATCATGCCTTCTAAGTCAGACAATGGGATATCGTGTATAACAACTGCCAATTTGAGATACAACTTATTAAACAGTTTTTGTGGGGTTTTTTGGTCTGGGTGAAGGGAAGGGGTGGTTAGAAAAGAGAGGACATCTTTTGTGGTCATAAAAATGGGATAATACTCAAAATTTTGGTATGTAAATTGGTAAAAATGATTGTGATTACATGTAAAAAATTTGCATTTTTAAATTGTTTTCATTAGGAACTTAAAAAAATATTCTAACTTTCTGAAAACAGGGACAGAGGAGTATGATACCCTAAAAATCTCATGGGCTTCCAGAATACTGCCTGCCAGGGTATTAGCTGCATTTCAAAGACACAAGCAGAGATGGAATTACGGGTCAAGACATTTAGGGGTGTGAAGGGAAATGCCAAGCAGAGTGTACTACAGTTCAAGTGTGTACTTGAGGAAAGGTTACCCTCCCCCGCCCCCCGCACCCCCATTACGCTAATAGATCCTGTTTTTATTCTGATGTGAGAGCTTTAGTGCTGGAACATTTTCAGTAAAATTAAACTGAAATACTCTGACTCTGAAGGAGAGATTACACTATTTTCTGAGAAATCCTTAGAAATGACCTCTCCACGATAGAAAAGTGGTGTGGTTGGTAGGGCAGGGAGAAGAGAGGGCGTCCTGCTTTAATTAGCTTTGCCGCAAACTGGTGTTTGGGTCTCTTTCTTAAGTTTGTACAAGGAAGCTTCCTTCATAATATGACTTGGGTTATTATTTCCTTGGTTTGACTTCCCGATAAATAATGTAACCTAAGTGCTCAGGAAGTACCCACCTACTCCCGCTTTGCACTACGTAAAGGTGGAAACCTGGACAGAGTGTGAGGTGATCAGTCATTCGCTTTGTTTTTAAAAAACAAAAACGACAGAGGTTTTTGTTGCTCCAGTCTGCATCATTACAGCTGAACAAGCTTTTATATAAGAACACTCAGAATGAGAAGATGACTCAGAAAGAAGCAAACAGAATCAGGAAGGGATAACAGTGGTTCTGGTTAAACAATGTGAGTTATGACATTTGAAGAGTGGGGCTGAGAAAGCTATAGCTCCCGGTTGTTATGGAAAAAGCCCTAATACTCTGAGTGTAGAAACTTCAGGGAGGCTCCTGGAGAAATTATGACAGCGTGGTTATTTAGGCGCCCCAAATAAAAACAGCAACGGTAACTACCCAGATATGGTTTTCAGGTAGAAAAAGACTGCCCAAAAGAGGAAGAGACTGGTCAACATATAGCCATTTTCATGAACCATGTCTAATACAGGTCTCTGGCATGCTAGACAAAGTGTTGTTTTCTTCTTTTAAATGATCAGGTTAGTCTGTAATGCCTAAGAAAGCTGAGTACTACTGTTAATACAATACATGAATAAAATCTTCTAGAAATCACTTGGCCAAATGGCCTTTAAATCATGTTCAAGATGAGATCTAAAATTCACAATTATGTGAGGCACTGGAAATATCTGATTGGAAAATACTATCAAATTTTCTAGGTCACACAAGTATAGTATTTTTCAACCTTCATGATGAAACTCAATTATAGCTATTGAAAACTACAATTTTTAAAATCACGATTATAATGTCTTTCTAATGCATGATGAATTGATCAAGTACCATTTAGTATTGTGACATATCTTTTAAAACTCAAAAACCTTATGCCTTGAATAAATAAAGAGAAACCCACAGTTGTGGGTTGCTCCCTGTCACCTTTCACTTAAGAACACCCACCTCATGGTCCAAGAAGCTGACTAAACGTACCAGCTCATTAGGTCAATGAGAATAGTTCCATATGTCAGGTTCAAATGGTTATTCCAATCAATGTTACCAACATGCATTAGAGGTTGGAAGTTATATATATTGTTCTTTAATGGATAGCACCTACTCTGATCATTATAAACCATTAGCCGCCCCCTTCCTCCAAAAGCAATTTTTAGGTTGATGTTGGAGAAAAACTTGCTGAGTATTTACATCCCATACCAGCTTCCAACTCCTTGAAAATCCTCCTGATATATTTTCCTGGAATCTATAGATTCCCATTTCATAGCAGCTTTTTAATATCTGTATATACTAGTGAACGGATGGATGGTGAATGCAAATTTACTGATGGGCCTAATTTCTAATCCAAATCCTAGTAGAAAAAAAATAACTATTTCCTAAATGCTCAGTACCATTGACTCCATGAGACAAGGAAGGGTGTGCTTTCAAGGGCTGATTTGTACTAGTTGGGTTGTACATTTCATATCTCAATGCACATACTTTTAACTTATGTTGGTTCGCTCTTTATTGTGTATAAATATATATCCTCAAATCAACTATACTGGCCTCAGATATTTCTATATCCCAGGTGTACATTCTTGTATGTTGACACCTGATTACAACATGTAATTTACAACATCTTGAACTACTGCAGGACACAAAACACAGTTCTCTCCGGTGGCTACTGCTTCTTGGGTAAGGCTTAATTTTGGCTCCTGCACTGGACAATTGGTTTGATTCCTCAGTTTCATAGACAACTTCACAATGACACACGAAGCCTAAATGAATTTTTAGTTAGCCTGTGCTCTAAGAAATATACTTCCAGATAAAAATGTGGCTTCCCTTTTCTTGTTTGGCCTCTGCAGCATGCTGTTCCCATCAGGTGTAGCAAGGTGCTGTGCTGGGGAGGGAGTCCTTCTTTCTTGCAAAACCTAAACCACATTAAACTACCTGTGGTGTCCATGCTGTCAGGGAACTGCAAGCCAGAAGTATCTGCTTCGAAGAGATTTTCTTAGGTTGTTTTGCAACCACAGGTTCCATTCAAATGTCAGGCTAACCTTATACAGAGTCAGATTCCACCAGGCACAGACTTTTAACTTTTGAGTAGGAGTCAATGTTTGCTAAGTGTTCCATTTCATAACCTATTAACAAGCTTTTTACAAAGTGCCATGAATGGGATGCTGCTCGTAGATGCCTGGCACTCCTCATGGAAGTACAAGGGCTTCCAGAAACTTTTACTGGAAAGAGAATCAATTGTTTCTCTCTCTGCTATTAACCAGCTTTTGCCGACTATTCATCTTACGTGTGATGATGACTAATATTCGTCTAATGGTGAGTAGATGCTCCTTAAGCGAGGTCATGCCAAGTATAGCCAGCTGAGCCTTGCATTCCAATGGCAACACTGCCAGGATCCACCAGGACCAAGCAGGACCACTAGGATTGCTCTACCAAAAAAAAAAAAAAAAAAAAAAAGGAAAGGAAAACATGAAATTATGGCCTAAAATACAAGCCTGTTCCCCCAATATTATCTTTTGTTTCATCAACAGACATATGAGCAAGAATTAAATGTCACCTCCTAATTTAGGTCTACTTCACAATGCATTCAGCCCTCAAAATACATAGTTTTTATTCTTATGTTACACATTTAAATGCAGGAGAACTCACTAAAGAACTTGTAAAGAAAAATATCACCAAATGGAGAAATTCTAATTAGTTGATTCTGTTCTTCAAGGAGAGAGAAGTCACCAGTCAGAAGAGACCATAATTTTTACTTCCTCTTTCCAATGTTTTGTGGTATTGTTTCTTAAGTTTTAAAAACTCTATATAAAACATAATATGACAAAGGTTAAAATTTGTGTATAAGTGTTATAACTAATCTTATAATATAATCAATGTAACAAAGATGCATATATATGAAACATCTATATGTACGATGTATTATTAATTACAGTTGACACTTGAAGAACACAGATTTGAACTGCCTGGGTCCACTTATATGTGGATCTTTTTCAATAAATACCTATACTGTTTTCAATCCTCGGTGGGAGTCTGTGGATATAGCGGACTGACTGTGTGCCTTGGTCTACATTTCATACACGAGACTAGAACAGATTCTGGTATCATGATGAGTGGTGGGGTATCTTGGAGCCAATTGACAGATGATACTAAGGGACAACTTAAGTTCTAGGGGAGTCAAAAGTTATATGTGGATTTCTGACTGCACAGAGGGCTGATGCCCTTAACTCCTGTGTTGTTCAGAGTCATGTGTGTATATGTGTGTGTGTGTGTGTATGAGAGCTTTATTAACTATATATAAGGATTACTATGCAACCTGACAGCCTTTATTTCATATAAGCAAATGGACACTTCTGGATTGAGCTCTAAGCAAAAGTTGATCATAAAGTCATTCTCAAATTCCTGGTGCTAGAACCAAGATACTCAGGCCTCCTTGCTCCCAGTGTCTTGGATTCCCCTCTGTTCCCACCCCAAAGGTCCAGAACCCCAATTGGGAACAAAGGAGAGTGGACTCTGGAGCCCCCACAGCTTAGGGGAAGGTAGATTCTACTGAAAGGCTAGGGGTGACACTGAGGTGAAAGTGCACAGAGGTAGTAACCAAGTCACTGTGAGAAGGCACCAACCTCCCTTCCGAGGGAAGAGGCACACGTGTTGGAAAAAATCACCTTCTGTATGACTCACGACTCCCTCGTCATCTTACAGTGGGAAAAATTGAGCAGCGTGCTTAATGGAAAGGGACTGCGCATAAAAGCGCCTCCCACATACCACCTGAAACCCTCTCTGCTGAGGAGAAACCATCTCCCTGTGCACCTCCCCCCAACTCCCACAGCCTGTGAGCACGGTGGTCTACGTGGCTGGAAGGACCACTCAGATACAAAGAGCCTGGGGATGGAGACTGTGCTGGACCATCACAGTGGGTTTGGTATCTTCACACAGGTTCTCAAAGCAGAGGCATTTTCTAGGCTGTGGGCAGAGGGAGACATGACTGGGGAAGCAGGGTCATATAGAGTAGCATTGCTGGCTTTGAAGATGGAGGAAGGGGCAGAGGCAAGGAATGCCAGGCGGCCTTTAGGAGCTGGAGAATGGCCTCCCCTTGGGGACCTCCAGAAAGGAATGCAGACCCACCATCCTTGATCACATAGCCTGCTGAGACCTGTGTCAGACTTCTGACCCCCAGAGCTGGAATATAAGTTTCTGTTGTTTTAAGCCACTACCTTTGAGTAGTTGGTTATCGCAGAAATAGGAAGTTAATATATCTCCCAATTAGAGATTAAAAAGAGCTTCATGCCTTCATCCGAGTTAACCTGACCACTATGTTTCCTGAATGTGAGCTGCAGGCTAAGATACAGAGGGCAAGGAAGGACTTAGAGGCAGTTTTTGGTTGAAAGCACTGTCCTAAGTTTGAAAAAGACAGAATTCAGGTGAAGGTAAAATATAAACACCCTCAAGAGACAGGAAAAAATGGCACAGTGCATGGGGAAAAAAAAGGCATTTTATCTTCCCCTAAGCCTGCTGAGAGCCGGTCCTGCTCACCACCTTCCCCAAGACAGGTATGTGTATGCACAGTAGAGAAATGAACTTGCGGGCACCATCCTGAACCGTCCTTGCCTGCTGCCACCCACATGCGCAGGAGAAGAGTTGTCTGCACTTAGAAATGCTTCCAATGTGAACCAAGAATTCGAAAGAGGAGTACTATCATTCCAAGGATTTCTTCCTCCTAAATATTTTTATTGTTTTTGCTGTGGTATAATTTACATATAAAAAATGCACAGATCTTAATTGTTTAGCTCAAAAAGGTTTATCAACTGTACACTACAGTGTAACCGCCACCCTAAACAAGGTATAGAACACTTCCATCACCTAAAAGGATTCCCATCAGCCTCAACCCCACTGCACCCCTTTCTCTGACCTCTATCACCAGAGTTTTGCCTGTTCCTGGAAGTACATAAATGGAGGTTCATAGCATGTATTTTTTGTCTCACTTGTCTCATCTGCCATAACGTCTCTGAGATTATTCCTTGCTGTTCTGTGGGTCAGGAGTTCATTGCCTTCTTGTTGACAAGTAGTATCCCACTGTACAAACACACTACAATCTGTTTATCCACCACCTGTTGGTGAGCATCTGGGCTATTCCTAGTTTCTGGCAATTAATGACTAAGGCAGCTAAGAATGCCCTTGTACAAGTCTTTCTAATGATCCCTTCAAAACATTTTGTTAATCCGTAAAATTATGTGGCTTGATATTTCTATTAGACACATAAATAGTTCCTAAGGGGTAAGAGAGACAAGCCTCTTATATTTAGCATTAGAAGGTGTTTTTAAGCACTATTGTTTTATATTGTGTCTCTTTCTGAACTAACACCAGTATCTAGAACAGGGAGCGACTATTGCTCACAAGTCAACTACTATTCATCACGTGTTTTTGTCAATAATTTTATTGGAAACTAGTCATGCCAACTCATTTGCATATTGTCTGGGGCTGCTTCTTGCTGTAACAGCAAAGTTTAGTCATTGTGACTAAGGCTGCATGGCCTGTAAAATCTAAAGTGTTTACTGTGTGGACCTTTACAGAAAAAGTCTGCCAACCCCTGGACTAGAACATCAAAACAATGAACACAAGCCCATTTTGGAATGTGCAGCAATAAGGTGATTTTTTTCGAGAGAGGAAAAACTACCAGCTCCAACTCAGGTAAAAAGCCACTGATCATAGAGCTTACGTGCTGAATTAAGGAGGAGATAAGTAATACTGTCATTAAAAATCTGACCAAGTTTTTCCACAACGCAGAGGGAACTAAGGTGACTGATCTCTTTAACATACCCCAGTAAAACAAACCTCACCTTTTCATCTTCAAGATACTCGATGTCTGCTGTGTTATAGCCGTCTTGGTGACGGTGGCCTAAGACTCGAAACCAACTAAGGCCAATTGCGTCCACTACTGAGCTGCCATCAGGAAATGTCCTGATGCCCTTAATCTCCAGCATGCAGCCATACTCTGAGATCCTGAAAGGATAGTCAGGAGAAATTATCATAGTTTTTAAAGTGCACGAGGTCTTCATTTTTCCCTAGGTAGGGAGTCTGGGTCTTACTGTAATAAATAAACAAAACAAATAGTGTTGCCACATCGGACCAGCATGGCTCTTCTCTAAGAGGTACTTGCAGGCAATTCCTTCTGTTAAATGTGACACACACTGGCATGCAGTTGCTGCAGAGGAAGGGCTGGAGCTGAGAGAGCGACATGCCTCAGCTGTCCAAACTGGCCAGTGTTTTCAGGTGGACCCGAGACATGGAGAGAGATGGAATCTCAAATCGCCATCCCCTGGGCTAGGGGCACCGCCCAGGCTCCACACAGCCTGCTGGCTTCCCGGGCCACTCATAGACTCAGCTTCTCCTCCCCTACTTCCACGACACTGGCCAACTCTGCCCTCCCCACCAAGTCCTAGGCAGAGTCTTCCACGTCCACTGCCTTCATCTCTTTGTCTCCATTCCATGCCTCTGTACCCCAGCAGAAATCACAAATGACTTCAGTATGACCCTGACCCTGCTGACCTGCTACTGATCCAACATCCTCTGCGGCTCTTTCACCCTCCCTGACCCATCCTTCTGCACATGTCCCTTATACACTGGGGCTACCCAGGATGGCATCCTTGGCTACTCATGGAGCCTCCCTTCAAAGCCCTCTCAGGTACCTTACCCACTCTCATAGTTTTAACTGTCTTCTGTATTCTGATGATACTGTGCCTACTGCGTGTCAGACTCTACCCAAGGCAGTTTATAACGTGTGCTCATTCAAGCCTCACAAAGACATAAAAATAAGTCAGTTTATCTAAGGCCCCAGTAAAATTTAGAGCCAAGATCTGATCCCAAGGCTATGTGATTCTGAAGTGAGTGAACAATTCACTACACACCTTTAATTATGAGTGATGGTTCCCAAGTGACATGCCTGTATGGCCAACTGCCTACTAAATACCTCCACTGGGATCTCTGATAAAACTATCTCTTCCTGATGACCTAAGGAGACTGTCCTAGCTACAGCTATTAACAGAGACCTCCAAATGTCAGCTCCTCCGAAGTCTGCATCAGTTGCAACTGTCTCTCCATGAGTATCTCATCTTGCCTGTGAACAAGAACCTGTGAGTGAGTGCAAACTCCCCTTGCACATGCAGTTCCCAGGGGTCTAGGCTCTCATGCTTGTCCACATAAGGCCATTGGAAATTTGTTTTATAAATTAGCTGAATTTTTCCTACATACTTTAATGTCTCCTTCTCCTGGGCTCAGCCACAGGTGAGCCAGGACTCCTGTCTACTTTCTCCCTGGGGGCCCATCTTTCTGAGCAGCCTCTGCTCTCTGAAAGGCTCAAGAAATTTATTTTTGTAGTTTATCTGGAGTAATGCTCTTTGCAGTGTTCTGTACCCTTATGGAAGTGGGACTTCTGAAACTTGATTTTTCACTTTGCTTTTGCTGATTTTGATGAATCAAATTTTAATATATTCATATTTATTAAACTCTTCCTCTATGCTATATACTCTCAGCATCTTATGTTAAAAAAAAAAACCTCTATTCTAATTATAAAGACAATCCCCAATATTTTCTCTTAAATTTATATAAATAAATAAATACACACACACACACACACACACACACACACACACGTGTGTGTGTGTGTGTGTGTATTCACATTTCACGTCGGGAGTATAAAATGTGTCCTTTTGTGAGTATAGTGTAAGGCAGAGATTTCTTTCCTGAGCATTTTTTATTAAGTAGTTTCCCTTTTCTCAAAAATAATGTATAACTTTGGAGTCCATGTTAGTGGATGTTTCTTTTTTACCCCAGCTTTATTGAAATATAATAGACAATTAGTTGCTCATATTTACATTGTACAATTCAATTAGTTTTTCCAATTATAGTTGGCATACAATAATATATTAGTTTCAGTTGTACAGCATAATGATTAGAGATCTATATAACTCACGAAGTGGTCACTCCACTAAACCTAGTATCCTTCTTCCCCTTTACATATTTATTACAATGTCATTAACTATTTTATTTGTTACACGTTATATCTCCATGTCTATTTTGTAACTATCCATTTGTATTTCTTAATCCCTTTGCCCCTTTTCACCGTCCCCCTAACTCCCCTCCCATCTAGTATCCCTCAAAATAATCTCTGTATCTATGAGTTTATTTCCATTTTTGTTGCTGTTATTTTGTTCTTTAGATTACACGTGTATGTGAAATCATGCGATACTTGTCTTTATCTGAATTATTTCATTCAGTGAAATACCCTCTAGGTTCATCAAGGCAATATCTTTTTCCATCTCCTTCCTTTTAGTCTGTGTGTGTCTTTGATACATGCTTTTTCTTCTTAAAGAAGTTCCTCCAACATTTCCTGTAATACTGGCTTGGGGTTGACAAATTCCTTTAGCTTACTTTTGTCTGGGAAGCTTTTTATCTGTTTTTTGACTCTAAATGATAGCTTTGCTGGATAAAGTATGCTTGATTATAGATCCTAGGTTTTAGGCACGTTGAACATTTTGTGCCAAGCCCTTCCATCCTGCTTAATTTCTTTTGAGAAATCAGCTTCCAGTCTTATGGGTGCTCCCTTGCTCTGCTTTTCTCTTGCTGCTTTTAAGATTCTCTTGTATTTAACCTTTGGAATTTTATTATGTTATGTCTTGGTGTGGGCCTCTTCGGGTTCTTCTTTTTTGGAACTCTGAGCTTCCTGGGGTTTTATGTCTATTTCCTTCTCCAGGTTAGGGAAGTTTTCCATCATGATTTCTTCAAATAGCTTTTCAGCTTCTTGTTTTCCTTCAGGTACCCCTATGACATGGATATTTTTACATTTAATTATGTCCCATAGGCTCCTTAAATTATTATTATCGTCTTGGCTTCTTTTATCTTGCTCTTCTGATTGATTGTCCTTGGCTTCCCCATCCTCTGTATCCACTCTGCTTATTTCAATATACTCTTCATCTCAGATGTTTCTTCATTTCTGACTGGTTCCCTTTTATAATTTTCATTTCCATTTTTATGTTTTTTATCTCTTTGTTAAAGTTCTCACTAAATCCATCTACATTCCCCTAAGTTCACTGAGTGTCTTTATAACCAGTGTTTTGACCTCTGCATCTGTTAGATTGCTTGACTCCATTATTCCTAGATCTCTGTTCTGTTCTCTCATATAGTTTCTTCTTTGTCTTCCCATTTTGGCTGCCTTTCTGTGTCTGTTTCTATGTACTAAGCAAAGCTCCTAAGGCTCCTGGTCTTATTAAGATGGCTTTGTGTAGTAGGTGTCCAGTGGCACAGTCCTGAGAGGGCTTCAGCTGCAGGCCAAGTTTAGCCCCACTCTGTGCTCCTCTGGGATTTAGCAAGCAATCCATAGATGCTGTGCTTATAGGTGCCTCAGGAGGCCACACCAGAGACCACAGTCAGCTGCCAGCAGTGTGAGTCTTGGTGCTGGCTTAGCAAGGGGCACCTGACTCACCGAGAACACACCTACATGTGGCTTGGGCAGGATCGTGAGTTGGGGAAGGTGGAGTTTCAGGGAATCCTCTGGGCAGAGTGACCTCTGTTATCCAGTTTGATGGCATCTTGGTTATGGTGGCGCTACATCTGCACACTGGTGCAGGCAGGGGTCAATAGAGAAACAATGGATACCACCGGCACTTCTATCCAGGAGAAAGCCTCACCTCCTGTCCTTGCTCCAACAACTCAGCATCCTCCTGTAATTCCCTGGTGCCCCCTGTGCAGCCTAACCAGCACTGGTGCTCAGAGTGAGCAGGTCCATCACCACAAAGTCCACTCACAGACAGGGCCCTTTCAAGAGGCGACCGCAGCTGCCACCTCAGTCCCACTCAGCCACTGGGGACCAGGCAGCCTGGTGTCTTCATGCCCTCCTACCTCCTCCCATTGCAGGGTGATTTCTTATTTCTCTCCCTAGTTGTATGGCTTGTTCATCTAGATCCCAGGCAACTTTCCTTGCTGTTCGCTCTGTGTTTCTGTCACAACTTTGATTTGGTTGCAAGAAGGATGAACAGAGCCTCTATCATCTACGTCATTTTTTCCCACCTGTTTCTTATCTCTATACTGTATAAGTGGTATTCTTATAGTGACTTGTAAGTCTGACAATCTTGCTCAGCTGGGCAAAACTATCAGGGTCTTGGTCTTTGGCTTCTCCATACTGATTCTAAAATCAGTTTAAGCAAATCCATGGAAAAACACTCCTGGGATGTTGACTGGAACAACATTAGATTTATTCACTAATTTGGAAAAACTAGCATCTCTCTGACATTGAGTCTACGTACCCATGACATGATATTTCCCTGTATTTATTTAGATCTTCTTGAGTGTCTTTCAACAAAGTTGTAAAAGTTTTTTCATAAAAGTCCTATGCATACCTTAGAGATGTATTCCTAGGTATTTGTGGTGGGAACTAGTGAGTGTCCCTTTCCTCCTGGGCACATGGTGGACTACATTTCTCAGCCTCCTTTGCTGTTGGTGAGTGGCAGCCACATGCCCCTTTTCTCCAGAGCCCTTTAAGAGCACATGTGCCTCCTCTACCAGTTAGAACTTGGACGCAGTGACCATGCTATGACCATGCGATGCTGACAAAGCCCTAGGGGGTCAGGAAGCCAGGAGATGGGAAGGCTCCCCAGTCCCCACAGCTGCCCAGGGAGGGGAGCTGCCTGATGAATCAGAGCTCTTCCCAAGTCAAATGATGTAAACGATGGGAGGTAAACTGAAGTAGAGAAAGGTTTCATGGAGGATGTGGCCTTTTATTAGACCATAAAAGTTAGACCAGACTTGTTTGTATAATGATGAGTTATTAGAGAACTGCAGGCAGAGGGAAGCAGAAAGGTATGAAGACATGAACTGTATTTAGAGAAGTGGACCAGAAGGTATGACACATAAAAGGAAGGAGCAGATGAGGCTGAAAAGGTGGCTGAAATCACATCGTGGATGGCCTGGAATTTATCCTTTGTGATGCAGTAAGAGGCATTGGAGATTTTCAGCATCCTAAATTGTTCTTCAAGAAAAATGACAAATTATATATTTAATTAGGACCCTTTGAAGGCTGATAATTCTTACCCTGCGTGCTCAGCAGATAAACACATGCTGAACCGCTTGGTGCCAGTTTCCATGCATCTTCTTATCATAAGCCGGTAGCGGGGCTCAAAGATGTAGAGTGGACAGGGGACAGTGGGGAAGGCCATGGCACACACAAAGATGGGGACATCTCTGGTCAGACTGTAGGGTGAGGGAACATGTGAACTCAGTTGTAGGAGTTGCCAGGAATGAAAGGGAATACTAAGCACTACAAAATAGCAAAAGCTAACCATTTTCGATTCTCTCATTTACAGAAACAACCCTCAGGCCTGCCTCAGTCTTAGGTGGTAAAGAAAGCCAAGGACCACAGCATGAGACAGTCCTCAGCTCACCCGGGCTTCCTGCCAAGCCCATCTTAATTTGACAAGAGAAAACATGCTGAATTATATTACTTTACTTAAAAAAGTTATAGCTTATGACCACCATAAAAAAAATTTGATGAAAACAAAAACTACAGAGTAGTCAAAGGTAATGAGTTCTAAATTTAAAAAGTGGAATTATAAGATCTCAGCAGTTAAAAGTTAGTACAACATAAAACTTAAAACACTTTAAAAACTAAAAAACAACTGCTGAGCCTATTTTGAGTGGTAATCCTGTTTTCGCTTCAGTTTCTGTATACCGATATACTGTGCGTTTTCTAAAATATTCAATATCGCTTATTTAGATATATAAAGCAAATAAATAATTTTGTTAAAACACACTTCTGAATTATTTCTTATAACTTCTTTTAATTAAATTTCCATAAACTCTTTCCAATTATTATTATTATTATTTTTTATTTAAGGCTAATTCTCTGCCAAGGGAAGAAAAAAAACTGAGATAGAGCTATGAGGTTAATGAGGATTTTCTTCTTTAATCTGAACTCAAGATCAAGTACATACAGCCTGAGGTCTTACTTTGACAGTTCTGTCATTTCTTCATCATAAATCCTCTTTCTATCAGATAGTTCATCTGACAAATATTGAAATATTAATTCTTCAGCCAGAACAGTTATATTAAAATTTCTGCTTGCCAACAACTGCAACAAAAGAAAATGTTAAAAAAAATACCACATGGTAATTAACTCTAAAGGACAAAGCACTCTCTTTCCAAGAGGAAAAGTCAACTAGAAGGTAGGGTGAAGTCTGAGAAGACAAAAAAGGATGGGAGTTGAGAGCACGGAAGTCAGCCTGTGGATGGATAGGGCAAGGCAGCTCTCCGCTGTGAGAAAAGGCAGAAGCAAAGAAGAGACCATTCTAATCCTGATGGCTTTTACACTTCGGGTCAAATGTCATAATACTGGGGAGGGGAGAAGAAGTGAGTGGGATGTGTTGGGAGAGAAGAGAAATATGAAATAACCTCGTTGGTGAGTGAAACTACAGAAGAATAGTAAGAATGACTACTAATGTGTTGAGTCTAAGATTTAAGATTGTGAATTTAAACTGAAACTTATCTTCCCAATTTTGTTGTTTTTCTCTAGCTTTGCTACATTATTTATATGGACACATGGAAAAGCCAGAGCTCACTTTATTGGAACTGAGAAAGAGGGTGAGGGACCAAGAAATTAAAGCCAGATGAGAAGGGAAAGTAGGTGGAAACTGAATGAAAAAGTACCAGGATCAGTGGGTTGAAATGTCACAGGTATCTGAAAAACTATCACCCTGCATGTGTGCCTTTTTAGCTCTAGCATGCAGGTTATGTCAAACAAGTTACATTTACATGTATTGCTAGAACTGACTGAACTAGGAGATCAACCTCTAAAAACAACTGTTTGAGAACCTTGGTCAGAAAAAATACTCAAAAAGGATTCACCATCATGACACACAATGCAGAGTACAATGGTAGATATTCATGAGAACCCTGAATAACCAGAAAGACTCGGGATGTATGTAACTTAACAAAGCAAGTATGTACCTAAAATGTTTTAGAAACATTTCAACAACTTATTTTAACAAGTTTTAGCAATAAATTAAAAAGTCAAATTATTTAAATATTCATGTAAGTATAATCTCTTTTGCCATGTCAGAGTTAAAAATAAATTCTACTTTGTTTTTTTAAAAAAACACCTTAGCCTACTTAAAATGCATTGTGTGTTTAATCTCTAGGAGATAATTAAGGCAAATATTATTAGCATCATTTTTATGGAATAAAAAAATCCCTCCTACCCGCCACCCCATCCATGAAGTTAAACAACTTGCTTCATGGAAAGCTAGTGGAACCAGCACGGCCAGAACCTACTAGAGTTGATACAAACTCACTATTTGAAAAATTGATCAGAAAGCCTTTGGCTTTTAAACATTGTTTATTAGTTTACTATACCTAATGTATGAATTTAATAGTTTATATTCGGGTTAGACATAATTAAATAGCTTCCTGTAGAATGTGAGTTTTACTGGATTTGAGTTCAGACCAAAAAAAAAAAAAAAAAAAAAAGACTTAAAATTGCCAGTGCACCACACGGGACTTCCTAGTACTCAGAAATTATCAAGTCTTTAATCCTTTGCAAAACTGAATACTGTAACATGACCCCACCTTGAGATGAGATAAAGGACAGGGTCCTCAGAGCAATTAAGTGGCCATGACATCATCACAGGCCTTGATAATGAGCACACAGTGATGAGTCAGAAATATCATCTCGACTGCTTACAGTTGACACATGGGAAGAGCCCCAATAGCACCAGCTATTTTTAATATATCTCAACTATAGTTCATACCTGAAATTTTCCTTGAGATTTAGTTGTTTCTGTACTTAACTTCCCCTCTGTATGTTTTGAGAACTCAGTGAGATGGGAAAAAGACCTGTCTTTGACGGGAGAAATCCAACTTTCTTTAATGGGTACCAGAAGCTAAAAGACTCTCTGGAAATGGACACTGAAGAGAGGATGAGAAGAGGGGCTGAACTGTCTATCATTTCATAAGAAATACTTACTTCTGAAAGTTTCTCTTTGCACAATGGGCAATGTGGGGCATGGTCGAGGCAGCGCTCAAGGTATTTTAAGCAAAATGTATGTCTACATGGCAATAGAGTCCAGAAGAGACTTTCAAATAAATAGTTTTGTGAATAACAATTCCCTTACAGTTCTACAAATCACTTATATCCATTTTCACTTATGTCTTTCTTATCAAGTATTTAGAAAATAAATCAATTATTGCTGAGGTATACATAATTCTTCTGACAATGAAAGCCCATTATGTTTAGGATATAAATTTAGAAAGCCTGAATTTTTCAGAGTTGCATAGATCCTGTGTCATCCTACCTTATGCAAAGGGCACATTCAAAGTCAGTTACATCTACCAAGAGGCTTGGACATCCTCCTATGTCAGAGTTCATGTTCCTTTGAGGTGAGGAATCTGTCTCTGAAAAAATTGAAAATGCTGTAATTAACGATTGCACATCTGGATCGCAGCATGCAATAAATATTTCCTCTTGATAAAATATGTCACCACAACCTAACAAGCCATGCCAGGCAGGAATAGTTCCAGTCCAATTAACAGTATGTAGCAATAATTATTTGTACAGTAAGCATGAGTAAAAATTAAAGTTATGCTAAATATTCTATGCTATTTTTGACTGTGAAGTCCTTACAGGATTGACCATTTAACTGTTTTATAATCTTGAAGCTGATATAGTCATTTCATTATTAATTTTAAACTATGTAAAAATTTTTAAGAATATATTGAATATTAGGTAACATTCAATCACTCTGGAGTCATACAGCCCATGACAAAACAGCTTACTGACCTTTCTTGGGGATTTTTCCAGGGGTGTCAGTCAGGTCATGAGCATCCTCTAAGTCATTTGGAAACTGTCTCTTTAAACTGGTGCTGGGTGCTATTGGAAGAATACTTTCTAACACTGCTTTATCTGCTTCTTGGTGCAGACCCAGTATAAAATATAAAATTGAACAACTGGTATTTCTAAACACATCAGATTTCTCAGAGGGGTTCTGGTTAGGTAGGAAAAAAGAATCCTGAATATTAAAGAAATCATAGCATAAGAGAAAAAATTCATGCAGTCGCCCTTAGAAAGCTTTGGAAAAAACAGGGTTTATACCATTCCTTCACAATTAGTTTCATCTATTAACTTCTAACATGAACTTTATATGCTTTTCATGGTAAGATATAGGATAATTTCTTCCTGAGACAGATCAATTAAACATTGGTCTTATAAACTCAAAACATCCCTCTGCTTTCTTTTCCCTGAGACAAAATAATTTCAAGTCTCTTGATGTTTTGGGTTGTTTGGAGATGTTCTAAAACTTTCTTTCAATCTTCAACTATTTTAATTACTTTGGCAACTTTCTTTAAAAGTTTCAACCCTCAGGTTGAAGAGATAGAACTGGTCTTGAGAAGTACTTCTAACATAATGCCACAGTCTGAATAACTTGCAAACATTCAGAAGTGAGGAAATACATAAAGCTGAAGCAAGATCACACTGACAAACACATGTACTTCATACCTTAGAAGTCTCCACCTCACCACCTTCCTCCAGAAGAGGCTGGGTGTTTATATGGCTGTGACACTGAGCCTTCAATCTGGTGTTCAACATTCTGCTTTGGATGGAAGGTGTTAAATTTTGATGGACATTTTCTGAAGCTGGAAAAAACACCTCACACATAACCTATAAAATTGGCAAGAAGAAAAAAAATATTTAAAATACTTTTGAAAAATACATGCCTTAACAACTCAGAAGAAGCTATGAAGGCAAACATGCCTAAAATATGGAAAAGAATAATTACCATATTCCAACTGCCAATAGTTTAGAATTCAAACGTTTCTAAAGCCACAATGTGTTAAGCATCTTATCTCACTGCTCACTTCCATCTTAGTCTTACCAATTACAAAATATGATCATCGGAATTCTTTTCTGTCTGGTCCTCACACACTGCTACAGCAAATCTCCCCTAAAAGTCTAATGGATAAGAGAGAAAAGTGGGGCATAGAGGTTGAGAGGGGTCCCGGACTAAATCTAAGCTGTGATCTCCAGGGTTGAGATATTCACAGAGGACTGCTCAGTTTACAAGAAACCAGATAAGCCACCTAGTAAAGAACTTTAAGGGAAGAGGTGATGGGCCATAACTCTGATTCAAGAACCATGGACCAACTTTGGGTGATGGTGGTAAGTGACTGTATCACTTGATGATCTCACTGAACCTCAGAGATCCAGTTGAATCCAAGGGCTTAAGAGAGGCAAAAAGGAGTGACTGAACCCTAACAAAGAATCCCCCCATTGCGCTTCACCTGACAGGTGAGTGCACCATGATCCACGACCTCTGCAGCAGTGAGGAATAGCAGTGTCCTCAGCACTGGCTCTGAGGAGCTTCAGCAGAGCTGCGGGAGGATGCCAGGGAGGGCATCACACTTCACGGGCATCACCGAACCAGTATGATTTTGGCACTGTCTGTGACAGAAGATCTCTTACCAACCACAGAATTTGGGAGGGAAGAACATCACGTATGAACAAAGTGCCAGACAGACAAGAACCCACAGGGCCCAAATACTGGCCCTGGGACCATTGTGAATCTGCTTAACATCTCTGAGCTCGGGTAGAATGCCTCATGGTACTGCTGGAAAGATCAGCTGAGAAGAGATAAGGTCTAAGATTCTTGTGAAATTTGCAGATGGGACAAAGCAGGCTGGGATAGTGAAATTAGTAGACTCTAATAAGACTGGGCTAATGATTTGTATGAAAGAGCAGACACTTCTGCATTGTGTTGGTAAAGCTTTGCTGAAAATTTCAATCAACTTATGAAGCTGAATTGATACATTCTGCATGTATCACAATGTATTTTATAGAGCTCATATACAAAGTATAATAGTTAAAATTACAAACACTAGGAAAAAACATTTTGCTTCCCCAGACACATATATCCACCTTGCCTCACCAAATGCATGTCATTATTTCAACAGAATGCTATCTCACGAAACATTCTGCTTTATTCATGGATGAACCTTATCATTACTAACTTGTGGGTTTTTAATCACATTACCATGAATATTCAGAATTCTATTTCTGTTTATTTTACATACAAGAATGACACAGCATGAACACAAAAGCTGTAAATAAGACTAAGAAAAACAGTCAATTATAGAAAACCACACCTTCTGCGCTTCTTTCTTCATTGAGTTACATTCAGGATTCAGAGCAAGGCAATAAAGAAACTCCTTCAATGCTTCCTTACTTCTTCCTAACCCAGAGAGAGCCTGAGCTTTCACATGATGTCCCTGGGTTCATCAAAAGATTAGATATACATTTAAAAAACACACAATTATATACTTGCATATGAATGGCCCTGAAACAAAACATTAGAACTATTAGTTTTATTTTCATATTAAGTAAAATTAACAAAAACTCCCCAAGGATGGCTCTAGCTCTGCCATCTCAGAAACAGAGCAAACTTGAATGTCTCATTAATAGAATCTACAATTGGAACACAGGAATCACCATACCTGGATACCTGGAATCTGAGCCCAAAGCAGGTCCCAGGGGCAGGCTAAGAAAGCACTGGCTGTCTATCAGCTTTAAATTCACTCAGTAATCACAGGTCACTACCAGGTTCTAATCTTTAAGGAGCACAGTCTCATGAGAAAAGACAGACAGGATGAGAAAAACCACGGCATAAAGCATAATATATGAAGTACCACAACAGAAATTAACAAAATGCAATGTGGAGCAGTATTTTCCAATAGCATTTCATTTTCGTTTTATAGATGCTATATTTTCTCAAATTACTGAAAATACCATGGTTGTTTTGTTTTCCTAGATAATGTGTTATATTTCCATTAGGGTCAGTTGTTATCTTTTTCTTCTGTGCTATTAGACTTTTTCTTGTTGATCCCTGGTTCCTTTTTCATAGTTAAGATGGATAAACTATTTCCAGCAGGTTTTCTGCTACTAACTCAGAATCTTTGTCCTCAAACTCCATTGCAAAATGGAAGACTTATGGGTCCTTTGTCTACACGGGTGAGACCTATTTGTGAGATTTCATTTTCAGATGTGTGGCAGGAGGGCTAGGCCTTAGCTGGTAGCCCCTTATACCGGGATACAGAGGGGCTTACTCAGTGGGAACCACCACATGCATTGGCAGCCATACTTTTCCCAGGCAGTTTGTACAAATTCTTTGGAGGGGGAGCCTGTGATTTTTTCCAATACAGCTCTACATAGCAGAGTGAACTGGCACTGCCAGGTAAATCTCATTTCTTACTCCTATCCCTAAAGCCTAAATCAAATCCTCTCTGGAGTGTGTATTATGATGGGAGTTCAGATCTCATTTGGAATGTAAAGTCCTCTGCTCTTTCCTCCACTCACACACATTCCAAAAATGTGCTGCTCTAACCCCATAAACATTCCCTATTCGCTTCAGTTGTGAACTTATGGTTTTTACTTTCTGTCTCATTTTTATTAAAGTATAATATATACATAATAAAATCCATCAATTGTAAATGTATACTGTGGAGAGTTTTGACAAATGTATATAGTTGTGTAACTACAACCACATCACAAAATAGCAGCCATCCCTAACTTTTGTGACACCAGGGACCGGTACACCTATGAGAATCTAATGCCTGATGATCTCAGGTGGAGCTGAGGCAGTGATGCTAGCTCTGTGGGAGCGGCTGCAAATACAGATGAAGCTTCACTTGCTCACCTCCTGCTCTGTGGCCTGTTTCTGAAAAGGCTATAGACCAGTACCAGTACCAGCTCACAGCCTGGGGGTTAAGGATGCCTGTGCTATAGTACTTTTCTATCACTCCGAAAAGGTCTCTCACAAGCTCTAAGGTCAATCTCCTCCTCTCTTTAAGTCTAGGGACCACTGATCTATTACTATAGTTTTGCCTTTTTGAGAATTTCATTTAAACAAAATCACACATGTATGTTTTGTGTGCCTTCCTTCACTTAATGTGATGCTTTTGAGATTCATCCATATTGTTGCATAGATCAACACTTCATTCTTTTCTATCACCAAGCAGCATTCCATTGCACAAAATATTACAATTTGTTTATTTACATTTTTTTAGAAAGAAATTTTATTAGTTTCAGAGCACTTCAGGCAAGTAAATGACATGATGAACAAGAAAATTTTAAGTTACCTGATATATGCTGACCTGTAACTTTGCTCAAATCAGCAGTTACAATGGGTCATGTGAATCACACAGTTAACCTGTTTACCTCATTGAAATGTCTCAGGATTGACAGGTTTGGGGAGTTAGAGAAAACATGGAGCCCACGACTAAAAATTTAACTTTTTCCAGATGTTAGCTAAATTCTGTTTTTTATCCAAATTTATTGAGGAATAACTGACAAATATAAATGTGTAAAAAGTATAGTCTCTGACATGATGATTTGATACACATATATGCTATGAAATGATTACCATAATTAAAATAAGTAACACATCTACAACCGCACATAGTTAACTCCCCTGTATGTGGTGAGAATGCTTAAGATCTACTCCTAGCAAATTTCAAGTACGTAACAACCGTACTATTAACTACAGCACCACGCTGTGTACGCTGTATGCTGTATACATGAGGTTCCCTGAACCTACTCTTCTTATAACATAGTTTGTTTCCTTTGACCTACACCTCTCCATTCCCCTCCCCCCACCAGGCCCTGGCAACCACCATTCCAGTTTCTGTTTCTATAAAATCCATTTTTAGATTCCAAATATAATATTAACATGCAGTATCCATCTTCTGTCCATCTTATTTCACTTGGAAAAAGGCCCTCAAGGATTATCTACACTGTTGCAAATTGCAGCAGTATTTTCTTCTTTTTTAAGAATGAATAATATTCCTGTGTGTGTGTGCCACACTTTCTTTATCCTTTCATCCATCCACAGACACTTAGGTTGTTTCCACATCTTGGCTATTGTGAACAATGCTGCAGTGAACATGGGAATACAGATATCAGTTCAAGATACTGATTTTATTTTCTTTAGATAAAGTGGGATTGCTGGATTATATGGTAGTTCTATTTTTAATTTTTGGAGGAACCTTTATATTGTTTTCCATAATGACTGTACCAATTTACATTCCCACCAACAGTGTACAAGGGTTTCCTTTCCTCTACATCTTTGCCAACATTTGTCATTTCTTGGCTATTTGTTATTAGCCATCCTAACAGGTACAAAGATATATCTCATTATGGTTTTGACTTGCATTTCCCAGATGATTAAGGATGTTGAGCACCTTTTCATGCCATCTATTGGCCATCTATTGGCCATCTAGAAAAATATCTATTTGAGTCTTTTGTCCATTTTTTAATCTCGTTACTTGATTTTTTGCTATTGAGTTGTATGAGTTCTTTATATATTTTGGATATCAGCCCATTATCAGATATATGGCTTGCAAATATTTTCTCCCATTTTCTCCCATCTTTCTATAATTTATCTTTTCAATTGATTTTGTCCTTTGCTGTGGAAAAATTTTTAGTCTGATGTAGTCTCACAGGTTTACTTTAGCTTTTGCTGCCTTTACTTTGGGCATCTTATCCAAAAAAACATTACCAAGACCAGTGTCAATGAGCCTTTTTCCTATGTTTTCTTCTAGGAGTTTTATAGTTTCAGGGCTTATAGTTATGTCTTTAAAGCATTTCAAGTAAATTTTTGTGAGTGGTGTAAGATAGGGGTGCAGTTTCATTCTTTTGCATGTGGATATCATTTTCACAATGCCATTTATTAAAGATACAGTTTTTCTCATTTTGTATTCTTGGCACTCTTGTCAAAAATTAGTTAACCGCATATGCAGAGGATGTACTTCTGGTCTCTCAATTCTGTTCCACTGGTCTATGTGGCTGTTTTTATGCCTGTTTTTATGCACACTGTTTTGATTACTATAGCCTTACACTATAGTTTGAAATCAGAAACTGTGATTCCTCCAGCTTTGTTCTTCTTTCTCAAGATTGCTTTGGCTATTAGGGATCTTGTGTGGTTCCATATGAATTTCAGGATAGTTTTTTCTAGTTCTGTGAAAAATGTAATTAGAATTTTGATACAGATGGCACTGAATCTGTAGACTGCTTTGGGTAGTACAGACTTTAAGAATATCAATGTTCCAATCCAGAAACATGGGGAAGGTTCCATTTGTGTCTTCGATTCTTTCATCATTATCTTAACATTTTCAGTGTACAAGTCTTTCATTTCTTTAGTTAAATTTATTTTGAACTATTTTATTGTTTTCGATGCTACTATAAATGGGATTGCTTTCTTAATTTATCTTTGGATAGCTTTTTTTTAGTATACAGAAATGAAAATGGTTTTTACATGTTGATTTTGTATCCTGCAACTTTAGTAAATTCATTGATTAGTTGTAACAGTTTTTTATGGAGTATTTGGTGTTTCTTGTATGTAATATCTACAGAGATAATTTTACTTCCTTTCTGATTGGATGTCTTTTATTTCTTTTTCTTGACTAACTGCTACGGCTAGAACTTCCAGTACAATGACGAATAGAAGTGGTGAGGCTGGACATCCTGTCTTGTTCCTGATCTTAGAGGAAAGGTTTTTAACTTTTCACCACTGACAGCGATGTTAGCTGTGGGCTTGTCATATATGACCTTTATTATGTTGAGGTACATTCCTTCTATAATTTGTTGAAAGTTTTTATCATGAAAGGATGTTAAATTTTGTCAAATGCTTTTTCTGCATCTATTGAGATGATCGTATGGTTTTTAGCCTTCATGCTGTTGATGTGGTGTATCACACTGATTGATTTGCAAATATGGAACTATCCTTACATTCCAGGGTAAATCTTACTTGATCATGGTGTATGATCCTTTTAATGTGTTCCTGAATTTAGTTTGCTAGTATTTTGCTGAAGATTTTTACATATGTTCATTGGGGATATTGGCCTGTAATTTTCTTGTAGTGTCTTTGTCTAGGTTTGATATCAAGGTAATTATGGTCTCATAAAATGAGTTTGGGAGCCTTCCTGACTCTGGTTTTTTTGGAATAGTTCGAGAAGAATAAGTATTTGTATCTCTTTGAATATTTGGTAAAATTTCCCTATAAAGCCATCTGGTCTGGATTTTTGTTTATTAGAAAAGGTTAGGTAAGTTTTAATTACTGATTCAATCTCCTTGCTCATTACTAGTATGCTAAAATTTTCTATTAATTTCATGATTCAGTCTTGGTAAGTTGTATGTTTTTAGAAATGTATTCATTTCTTCTAAGTTATCTAACTTGTTGGCACATAATTATTTATAGTCCTTTATGATCCTTTGCATTTCTGTGGCATCAGCTGTAATGCTTCCTTCATTTATAATTTCATTTATTTGAATCATTTCTCTTTTTCTCTTAGTTTAGCTAAAGATTTGTCAATTTAGTTTATCTTTCCAAGAACTCAACTCTTAGTTTCATTGATGTTTTCTGTTGCCTTTCTAGTCTCTATTTCATTCATTTCTGCTCTAATAATTATTATTTTCTTTCCTTATGCTAAAGTTGGGCTTAGTTTGGTCTTCTTTTTCCAGTTCCCTAAGGTTTAAGGTTAAATCGTTTGTCTGAGAACTTTATTTTTATGGCAGGAGTTTAACGCTATAAATGTCCCTCTTAGAACTGCTGCTGCAGCATTCTATACGTTTTGGTATGTTGTGATTCCATTTTCATTTGTCTCAAGATATTTTTTGATTTCCCTTTTGATTCTTCTTTGACCCATTGGTTATTCAGAAGTCTGTTATTTAATTTCCACATATGTGTGAATTTTCTGGCCTTCCTCCTTTATTTTCTCCTAGTTTCATACCAGTGTGAATGCAAAGGCCTATTTTCAGGTCCCTATCTTACCTGATTCTTTCTCTATCATTTTAAATGCCATAAATGTGACCAGTTTTGATCTCTAGCATCAACATTTCTAACATTTACTAACTGTCTATTTACTGTACCACTTATCTCCCAGCTCCCTGTGAGAATAGTCATTTCAAAAGACATGGCAAACATTTGGACACAAGCTCAACAATATCATCCTTGAGCTCCCTGAAAAGCCTCAGGGATTCATCTATGCAACTGCTTTAATTTTCTGTAAACATGTGAAGTTTTACTAATTTTCTTATTCTCCTTATAACAGTGTGATCTAGCTTTTGTGCAACCTGAAGCTTATACAATTGGAATGTCCTTTTAAAGAAAAAGTACTAAATTATAAATAAGAAGTTACCAGGGCCCTTCCTAGGCATTACACAGGTAAGGGGCCCTGACTCTGAAGCTTCAGTAGCTTGTAAATCTGCTCTGTCTGCTTATCAAAAGTTTTAAGAGAATAATACCATCTTATATACACACAGCTCTTCACAGTTTGAAGTTTTTCACAGAAGTACATATATTATCAAGCAATATTTGCATTTTTGACATTGGATCCATAAATGTTTATTAACTGAATTAATGAACTTTTAAATCCTACAGTTTTTAGTCCTACATGTTTCCTCTTTGGGTAAGATCAAAATTACCATGTGCCTATTTATATTTCTGTGTATGGGCAAATATTTTGTTACCACTGGCTTGTCTCCATTTGACCAAAAGCTTTGAATCAGTATCAGCCACAACTGACTGCTTAAAAAAATAATTTTACCTGGGGAAATACATGCTAAAATAGTCCCCAAGTGCTTCTATGTCCTCTTAACTTTAGTTGGCCAACTTTCCACTCCCCTCAGTCCTTTCAACTTACCTTCCAATGTTACTTCTTCCTTAATCCTTTAGTAATAACATGAACCTAAAAACAAATTTCTATCTTTTACTATCTTAAAGTGATTTATCAGGGTACGTTTCTGATAAAGCTGTTCTTCATGAAGAATTTATCAAAAATTGAGGTCCACAGATTTGCGATAAACCCTAAAGATATGACCAAAATCCCAAAGGCTAAAGATTTATTTGTTGCCTCCCTAACAGTTACAAGTAGCAATGTAACTCTTTAGTAATTAACTCTGTCTTTTTTTTTTTTTTTTTTTTTTAGGAACACACTGCCAAGTTTTTAGCTCAGAGATCAGTATCGTAGGGAGGAATCTAGCTTCAGAGGACAATGTAGGTCTACCATCAGTCAGAAACACTAGACTTAATTCACAACAATTAAGCTTCAATCATTACGCACAGAAATTACCTCAGAAGAATAACAGATCCAGATATAGGAAAAAATTAGAAAACGTAGTAGAAAATGTTTTTAGTGAGGCAAGCAAGCGACAAAAGAGATTTCTAGACTTGGTCCAATAAACATTTCTATACTTCAGTTCATCCCCAAATTCAACTTAAAACTCAATATAATCTGAAAATATTTTGATGGTTGGATAGGATGAAGAAGAAAGAAAGGAAGGAGGAAGGGCAGGCAATACTCATCTTGTCTATTAACTATGATTAGTGCCTCTTCAATGCTTCTAAAATAAAGATGATAAAAAGTAATATAACAGGAGAAAAACTATTTTTAACTTTTATCTAATAGAGCATACTATAGGTATTCATTTCATCACAAGTTCTTTAAAACATTAAAATCTCTTACAGGGGTTTCAAATTCAAAGATTTGTGAAAAAAGCTACAACTTTTATTCCTTGGCTTCTTAATCTTCTTCAAGGACAATGTAAGCTATCATTATCAGGTTAGCAAAGCTTATTTTGTGTCAGCAGAGGAGAAAATACCAGACCTTTCCAACACAAAGACTTAAATTTCTCAAAAACACATACAAAAGAGTTACCCTTTTACTAATACCATTTATAATGCTCCATGCATATTAGGGACCTGTTGTTAATCACGATATGATCTTCCTATTTAAACTATAATTTTAAACATCTCCTTTTTACTCACAAAAAGGCATATTATTCAGCCTTTCAAATACATTTAAATTTGTGTTTCTTATCTAGATCTAACTGGAGACTTGGTCTTTTGAACTAAGTTGGTTTAGTATAAAGTGAATTACTACATTTAGACTACTATAATTTGAGGGAAAGTACATGGTCTATAGGTATTTAATCACAATTATCTTACTTTATTCTTGAGAATCTCATAAACTTACGTTTATTTTCTCAAGTCAACCAATACAAGTACCTTAGTCAAGAGAGGTTCATTCTGACAAATGGCATCCTGTAGAGCCTGCTCATAGTTCTTCATGGTTAAGTATAACTCTGCTCGCAACAGCAATAAGGAAATATCTCCAGGAGCTGAAAGACATGAGAAACAGAAACAAATAAAAATGACTGAATTTAAAAACAAATCATCTTTAACTCATCAAAAATATTAAGCTAGACAATAAACATAATGGCAAAATAAATAATTTCTTCTTCTAATACTATTTAGAGTTTAGTAGTTTGATGCATATATTTTACACAGCTTCTTTTGGTCTCTGTGTGGAAAGACACACAAAGACTGAAAGTGAAGAAATGGAAAAAGTATTTCATGCAAACGGAAGCTAAATGAAAGCTAGGTAGCTATACTCATATCAGACAAAATAGATTTTTTAAAAAAAGGACTCTAATAAGAGACAAAGAAGGGATTAAATAATGATAAAGAGGTCGATCCTACAAGAGGATATATTTGTTAATATTTATGCACCCAATGTAGGAGCACCTAAATATATAACATAAATATTAACAGATCTAAAAAAAGAATTAGACAGCACTCCAATAATAGGAGAGGGACTTTAATATTCCATTTTTATCCATGCATAGATAATCCAGACAGAAAATCAATAAGAAAACACTGACCTTGATCGACACATATATCAGACTAACTTAATAGCTCTACACAGAATATTCCATCCATAAGAGGCAGAATACACATTTTTTTCTCAACTGCTCATGGAACATTCTCTAGGATAGATCATATGTTAGATCACAAAACAAGTCTTAATAAATTTAAGAAAAATCAAGTCACAGCAAGCATCTTTTTGGCCCTAGTAATATGAAACTAGAAATCAGTTACAAGATGAAAACTGGAAAATACACAAAAATGAGCCAATTAAATAATATGCTACTAAACTACCAATGGCTCAAAGAAGAAATCAAAAGAGAAATTAAAAAATACCTTGAGGCAAATGAAAATACAACATATTAAAACTTATGGGATGCAGCAAAAGCTGTTCTAAAAGGAAAATAACGGTAGATGTTCTACATCAAGAAACAAGAAAAATCTCAAATAATCAATATAACTTTACACCTCAAGGAAATAGAAAAATAAGAATAAATGAAACCCCAAGTAAGCAGAAGGAAGAAAATAATAAAGGCCAGAGCAGAAATCAATGAAATAAAGACAAAAAACACAATAGAAAAGATCAATGAAGCTAAGAGCTGGTTCTTTTAAAAAAATAAACAAAAGTGACAAAACTTTAGCTACATTCACCAAGAAAAAAAAAAGGACTCATATAAATAAAATCAGAAATGAAAGAAATGTTACAAATGATATTACAGAAATACCAAGGATCGTATGAGAGTACAGTGAATAAATATATACCAGTAAGTTTGATAACCTAGAAGAAATGGGTAAATTCCTAAAAATATACAACTTACCAAGACTGAATCTTAATATAGAAAAACTGATCAGGCCAATTACTATAAGGAGAACGAATCAGTAATGAAAACTTCCCAACAAACATAAGTCCAGGACAGACAGCTTCCCTGGTGAATTCTACCAAACATTCAAAGAAGATTTAATATCTATCTTTCTCCAACTCTTCTAAAACAGTGAAGAGGATAAAAAGCTTCCAAACTCATTTTATAAAGCAAACATTACCCTGATGCCAAAACCAGACAAGGACACCACAAGAAAATTATAGGCCAATATCTCTAATGAACATAGATGCAATATCTTCAATAAAATTTTAGCGAACCAAATTCAACAATACTTTAAAAGGATCATATACCATGATCAAGTGGGATTTGTCCTGGGATGTAAATCAATCAATGTGATACATCATGTTAACTAAATGAAGGGTAAAAATCATATGATAATCTCAATAGCATTTGACAAAATTCAACATCAATTTATAATAAAATGCTCAACAAAGCAGATATAGAGGAAATTATCTCAACATTAAAAGGCATATACAACAAGTCCACAACCAAATCACACTTAGTGAAAAGCTGAAAACTTTAGCTCTAAGATGACAAACAAAACAAAGATGCCCACTCTGGCTACTTTCATTCAACATTGTTCTGGAAGTCCTAGCCAGAGAAATTAGGCAAGAAAAAAAAAAGGCATACAAATCAGAGAGGAAGAGGCAAAACTGTCACTATTCACAGATGACATGGTGTTATGTATTTTTAAAAACCCTAAAGACTACCAAAAAATTCGTTAGAATAATCAAATTCAATAAAGTTGCAGGATACAATATCAATATATAAAAATCTGTAATATTTCTAGACACTAACAATAAACTATTAGAAGAGAGATTAAGAAAACAATCCCATTTGCAATTGCATGAGAAACAATAAAATACTTAGGAATAAATTTAATAAAGGAGGTAAAAGACCTGTATACTGAAAACTGTAAGATATTGATGAAAAAAGTTGAACAAGACACAAATGGGAAGATATTCCATGATCACAAATTGGAAAAATTAATATTGTTAAAATGTTCATACTACCCAAAGCAATTTGCAGATTCAGTGTAATCTCTATCAAAATTCCAATAACATTTTTCACATAAATAGAACAAATAATCCTAAAATTTGCAAGTAACCACAAAAGACTCTAAAGAGCCAAAGCAATCTTAAGAAAAAATGAATTACATTGGAGGCATTATATTCCCTAATTTCAAACTACATTCCTAAGCTATAGAAATCAAAACGTAAAAACAGACACATGGGTCAATGGAACAGACTAGAGATCCCAGAAATAAACCAATGTATATATGGTCAATTGATATATGGCAATGGAGCCATGAGGAAAAGGCAGTCTCTTCAATAAATGGTGTTGGGAAAACTGGACAGCCACATGAAACAAAATGAAAGTGAACCACTGTCATATACCATATATAAAAAATTAACTCTAAATGGACTAAATACTTGAATGTAACACTTGAAACCACAAAACTCCTAGAAGAAAACATAGACAGTAAGCTTTTGGAGATGATTTTTTGGATTTGACACCAAAAGCAATGGCAATAAAAGCAAAAACAAATAAGTGAGACCACATCAAACTGAAAAGCTTCTGCTCAGCAAAGAAAACCATCAATAAAATGGAAAGGCAAATTTTGGAATAGGAAAAAATATTTGCAAACCACATATCCAATAAGAGGTTAATATCTCAAATATCCATGGAACTCATACAACTCAATAGCAAAATAAAACAAAACAAAACAAAACAAAACAAAACAAAACTATTCAATTTAAGAATAGGTAAAGGATTTAAATAGATATTTTTTTTTCCCAAAGAAGACATACAGATGGCCAACAGGCACATGAAAAAGTGCTCAGCATCACATTCATTAGGAATTGCAAATCAAAACAAAGAGATATCACCTCACACCTGTTAAAATGGCTACTATCAAAAATACAAAAAATGTCAAGTGCTGGTGAGGATGTGGAGAAAAGAGAACCCCTGTAAACTGTTGGTGGGAATGTAAATTGGTACAGCTATTGTGAAAATCAGTATGGAGGTTTCTTAAAAAAATTAAAATAGAACTACTGTATGATCCAGTAATTCCATTTCTGGTTATTTATCCAAAGAAGATGAAAACACTAACTTTTAAAGATATTCACCACCAAATATCTATTGATGGGTAAATGGATAAAGAAATTGTACACAACACAATGGAATGTTATGCAGCCATAAAAAGAAGGAAATCTTGAGATTTGCAACAACAATGCATGGACCTTGAGGGCATTACATTAACTGAAATAGGTCAAAGAAGACAAATACCATATGATCTCACTTATATATGTAAAATCTAAAAACAAAGCAAAACAAAAAACAAACTCAGAAATAGAGAACAGATTAGTGGTTGCCAGAGTGGGGAGTGGGAGGAATGAGTGAAGTGGGTGAAATGGTACAAACATCCATTTATAAAATAAATTAAGTCATAGGCACAAAATATACAGCCTGGTGACTGTAGTTAAAAATACTGTATTGTACATTTAAATGTTAAGAGAACGGATGTTAAAAGTTCTCATTACCTAAGAAAAAAGTTCTCATCACATGAAAAAAAATTTTTTGACTGTGTGCTGACAGATGTTAACTAGAATTATTATGGTGATCATTTTGCAATATATGCAAATATTGAATCATTATACTGTAAACATGAAACTGCTATATGTCATTATACCTCAACAAAAAAATCAATGAAAATGTTCATCTGTTGATTATGATTTGTAATGAGATTCTGCATATTTCACCTTTGAAAATATATATATATATGTACTATGAAATATTGATGCCAATTCATAAGCATATGATTTTAAATTGAGCATTTCATTGCTTGGAAGGTATCTGTAGAATTCTGTTAGATTCTTCTCATGATATTTGTCTTTTTAGTATGTCATTATATACTAAATATATTTGCAGATTAACCATTTCCAACTGAAGATTAAGTAAAAGCTCCTCACCACACAGTTAAATGCATTTTGAAATTCAGAAATCTCATTTGGAGATTTTTGGAAGTCTCAAAAAAAATCCTGTTGGAACTATAGTTTGAGCTTAGAAAATATATCTGCTGCATATTTATGTGAGAATGAAGACTTTCCATCTTGTTCGTACTTTGCTAAAGTTGATTCTCTTGAATATTCTAATCAATTACATCACATGTGAATAATTAGCTTTCACTCTTGCATTCTAATATTTATACCTAATATTTCCTTTGACTCTGATGTTGCAATAATAGTAATAGTGAACATTTTTCTCTTATTCTCGATTTTTAGAATGTATCTAATGTTTTAACCTGAAGTGTGTTTGCTATAAGTTTCTGAGAGAATGTTTATCAAATTTGGTAAATTCTCTCCTATCGCTAATAATCTATGAGGGCATTATAACAAATAGGTGTTAAATTTTATGGAATGTTCTGTTAGCATCTGAGAGATTAACTGTAGATATTCTTCTGTCTGTTATTATAATGAACTGTATTCAAAGATTTGTCTAACACTGAATTATCCTTATATTCTTTGGAAAAGCTCTTCCTGACTTCTTACATTGCTGAATTCAGAATTCTAAGAAATTTAATTAAGATTTTGGTATTTATGTACTAGCCTATAAATTTTTTCCTGTGCATGTGTTCCCTGATTATAGTATCAAGATTATACTAACCTTACGAACTGAAATGAAAATCTTTCCATATTTTTCCATGATCTGAAATCAGATGGGAGTTAATTTTCCTTGAAGATTTGTTAGGACTTGCTTCACCTTAATGAATTGTTTGCAAGAAAATACGTGAGAAGCATTTCGATTTCTTTTATGGTTAGTGGTCCATGTCAGGCTTTTGCTTCTTCCTGGATGAATTTTGGTAATTTATAGTTCTCTTAAAATTGTCCTTTTTATATAGATTTTAAAATCTGTTATATTCTTTTATACCTGCAATAAAGCTTCATCTTTGTTCTTGATGCTATTTGTGCTTTGCTTTTTTCTTCATTGCATTTGCCAAACATTTGTCTTTTACTGGTCTTTGCAATAAACCAGTTTCTGACTTCTTAACCCACTCCTTTTTCTTGCTTCACTAATATCTTCTTCATTATTCCATTGTTTATACTTTGTTAGCTTAATTGATCTTGACAAAGTTTCCTGAGTTAAAACACATTTACATTTATTTTTAATCCTTTTTGAATGGAGCCTCTGCTCCTCACATTTTAAAGCCTGCTTTCACTGAAGTCCAAAAGCAATAAAATTCACTTCCTATGCAGACCTCAAATGAATCGAACTGTTTTCTTTGCTGATTTCCACCATTTGGCAATCCATTTATGAAGGCAGCACTTCATAATTTAATCTTTTAAACACCTCAGATAAATCTCTATACATCTTCTAAGCATTAAGCCTTAAGCTTAATAAAACTAAGACAATTTATTGAGGAATCACTCAAAAATAAATGGAAAAGTCTTAAGCATATGGAAGAAAAATGCACCTGTGCATCTTCCAAAAAACTGACACCACATTTCGGGTTCACCAGTTAGCACCTGCATGGGGAAGAGGTAAACCGAGGACAGTCTGGGAACAGGGTCCTTGACGGGGGTAAGAGTCCATCCCGTGTTTGTGGTCAGGGTTGATCAAATGTTCTCCTCCAGTTCTAACTCAGAACCATTATCATGCCAGAAACGAGGGTCACTGCTGTAAAATCTGCCAAATGAGTGGGCAGAGGTGAGAACTGAAGAACTGTTTAAGTGTTATTTTAAAAGGGCTGAGTGAATTGACACATAAAGCAATAACAACTAGGTAGTGTTCCCTGTGATTAGAAAGAATAAATGGCAATACTCCTCAGAGGTTATTTGTTCCAATTGATGCTGGACTTACAAGTCCACAAGTCTTAAGTGTATGTCCTAAAATTTTACATACATACACCTGTGTAATTACCAACCAGGTTATTTCCAGGACCCAAGGCAGCTCCTTTGTGCACTTTCTCAGTTAGTGCACCTCCCCTGAGGTAACTACCATTCTGGCCTCTATCACTACAGGTTATTTTAGCCTATTTTTGAACTTCTTACACATGGAATTATATAAATGGAATGTACTCTTTTGTCTTGGACTCAATATTATTCTGTGAGATTCAGCCATATTGTTGAATGTCTCAGTAGAATTTTAAAAAAATTGCTTTGTAATATTATAGTGTATGACTTATTTATTCATTCTACTGGTGGGCTGTTTCCCAAATGCTTTTGGCATGTATAAATAAAGTTATGAACTTTCTTGCACAGTAAGTCCCCACTTAATGTCAACAGATTCTTGGAACTGTGGTGAAATGACATATAACAAAACCAATTTTACCATAGGCTAATTGATACAAACAAGAGTTGAGTTCCTATGGCATCTCATCATTATAACAAAACAACTTTGAGTGAAATGATGTTATTTAAGGACTGCCTGTATATGTGTTGGTGGACATAACATTCATTTTTACTTGGTATATACTCAGAAGGGGAAATACTGTGCCAGAGATTATACATGTTTCACTTTAGTAGATAACTCCCAAATGTATTTCTTAACTTGTATCAATTTATATTTCCACCAGCAATGTAAAAGTTCCAATTGCTTCAAATACTTGCCAAAACTAGGTATTGTCAATCTTTTTCCTTTCAACCATTCTGGAGGGCATGTAGTAATATCTTTTTTAGTTTGTTTGCATTTGATCACCATGTTGGTCACCCTTTCAAGTTTATCATCCATTCTGAGATCTAGTTTTATAAAGCATTTGTTCAAGTCTTTGCCTATCATTTAGACAGACTTCTGTTTTTTAACTGTACACATTCTTTCAATATTCTGGATTTGTACTCTCAGTAAGAAACGTATCACAAACACATATTACCTTTCCACTCTTTTGGGTGTCTCTGAGAAACAGAAGTTCTTAATTTTAATTAAATCCAATACATTTTTTATGGTTATGTTTACCTTAAGTTCATGAAACTATTCTCCTATGATTTCTTTTAGATATCTGATTATAATTTCAACATATGATATGAGACAGGCATCCAAATTCATTTTCTTCCATACAGATAAGCAAATGACTCAGAGACTTTAAAAGACTTTTTTTCCCCATTGAATTCTATTGGCATCTTTGTAGGAAACCAAGTCACTGTACATGTGACAGTCAGTTTTGGGGTGTCTATCCTTGGGCCAACACAAATCTGCCCTAATTGCAGCACGATTATAGTAAGTCTTGATATCTTATAGTGTAAATTTCCCAGGTTTGTTATTTTTCTTCAGTATCGCTTTGGCCATTTATCAATTTCCACTAAAACTACTGGCTGAGATTTTAACTTGAGTTTGCACTGAATCTGTAGTTTAGACTTCAGAGAACTGACATCTTATCAATACAGAATTTTGCAATCCATAATATATCTTTCCCCTTATTTGTCTAATTTCTCCCAGAAATGTTTTTTATTTTTGGTGTAGAGGGTCTTGAACATCTTTCAGATATTTCAACATTCATTCTAAGGAACTTTGTTACATAAATGGATTTTTTTGAAATCTTTTCTATTTCTCCTTTACTGAGTGTACAGTTATCAATGATCTTTCTATATTAACCTTATATTAACACTCTTGCTAATTCACTTACAACTTCTAAGAGTTCAATATTCTTCTCAATTTTCTGCGTACTCCATGTCATATAAATACCAGTTTTATTTTATTTTCCCAATCTTAATACCTTTTTATTTTCTCCTTATTGTTCTACCTAGGATCTTCAGTACAACACCAAAATGGCAGTGATGACAGTGAACATCCTTGTCACCTTTACTTTCAGTGGGAAACATTCCCCCATTTTGTCATTATTCATGATGGTTGCTATAGATTTTTGCAGATACTCTTTATTAAGTTCCCTTTTCTTCCTAGTTTCCTGAGAAACTAGGGTCATGAGATTTTCCTCTCATATGCTGTAGATGTGGTGAATTACATTGGTTGATTTACAAGGGTTAAACAAAATAATATTCCCCTTGATCATGATGTTACTCTGTGATTCATTGAATTCAATTTGTTAATATTTTGTTCAGGATTTTTCTATCTATGCTCATAAGAAATACTGGACTGTATTTTTCCTTTCTTGTCATTGACGTTTCCTCTTATCATTTTATCTTTCTTTCTACTTCTTTTGTATTCTATTCTCTTTTCTTCTTCTAGCATCTTGAAATAGAAGCCTGGAGATCACCAATTTTCAACTGTTCTTCTGTAGTATAGACATTTAAAGCAATAAATTTCTAAGCATGGTTGCAATGGCATCCCATAGTTTTTGATATTTGCATTTTCATTATCATTCGGCTAAAATATTTTCTAATTTTCTTTGTGATTTCTGATTTGACCTATAAGATACATACAAATCTATTGCTTAATTTCAAAATACATGAAGATATTCTCTTTTTTATTAAGTTTATTGGGGTAACATTGGTTAATACAATTATATAATTTTCAGGTGTACATTATAACTTGACATCTATATATTCTATTGTGTGTTACCACTCAAACTCCAGTTTCCTTCAGCTATCATATATTTGATCCTCTTTATCCACTTTGCCCTCTCCCTATCCCCCTATATTTGACCCCCTTTACCCCATCTACCTCACTCCTCCTCCCTAATCCTACCAGTAACCACTAGTCTATAGTCCATGTCTATGAGTCTCTTTTTGATTGTCTTGCTCATTTGTTGCTTTTAGGTTTATATCCCACATCTAAGTGATATCATGTAATTTTCTACTTTTTCGGTCTGGCTTATTTCGCTTAGCATGATTATCTCGAGGTCCTTCCATGTTGTCACAAATGGCAGTATTTCATCTCTTCTTACAGCTGAGTAATATTTCATTGTATATATGTACCACAGCTTCTTTAGCCAATCATCTATCGTAGGACACTTCGGTTGCTTCCATGTCCTGGCCACTGTGAATAATGCTGCTATGAACATCGTTGAGCAAATATCTTTTTGGATATGGATTTTCAAGTTTTGCAGGTAAATACCCACTAGCGGGATTGCTGGATCATATGGTATATCAATTCTTAGTTTTTTTGAGGAACCTCCATACTGTTTTCCATAGTGGCTGTACAAATTTTCAGTCACACCAGCAGTGTATGAGGGTTCCTTTTCTCTACATCCTCTCCAACATTTGTTATTACTTGCCCTGTTGATTATAGCCATTCTAACAGGTGTGAGATGGTATCTCATTATGCTTTTGATTTGCATTTCCCTAATAGCTAGCGATGTTGAGCATCTTTTCATATAGTTGTTGGCCATCTGAATGTCCTCTACAGAGAAGCATCTGTTCAAGTCCTCTGCCCATTTTTTGATTGGGTTGTTTTGTTGTTGTTGTTGTTATTGAGTCATATGAGTTCTTTATATATTTTGGATATTAGGCCCTTATCGGAGGTGTTGCTTACAAATATATTTTCCCATTCAAATGGTTGTCTCTTTACCTTGTTTACATTTTTTTTTGCTGAGCAGAAGCTTTTTACTTCGATATAGTCCCATTCATTTATTTTTGCTTTTACTTCCCTTGCCTTTGAGGTCAAATTCATAAAGTCTTCTTTAAGTCCATTAAGTTTCGTTCTTATGTTGTCTTCTATGCATTTTATTGTTTCAGGTCTTATATTCAGGTCCTTAATCCATTTTAAGCTAATTTTGGTGTGTGGTGATAGACACTACAGTCTAATTTCATTTTTTTGCATGTGGCCTTCCAATTTTCCCAGCACCATTTATTGAAGAGGCTTTCCTTTCTCCATTGTATGTTTTTGGCTTTTTTGTCAAAAATTATTTGCCCATATAAATATGGGTTTACTTCTGGACTCTCAATTCTGTTCCAAGGGTCAGTTTGTCTGTTTTGCTGCCAATACCATGCAGTTTTGATTACTGTTGCTTTGTAGTAAAACTTGAAGTCGGGCAGAGTGATGCCTCTAGCCTCATTCTTTTTTCTCAGGATGGATTTGGCAATTTGGGGTCTTTTGTGCTTCTATACAAATCTGAAGATTTTTTGCTCTATTTCTTTAAAAAATGCCGATGAGATTTTGATGGAGATTGCATTATGTCTGTATAATGCTATAGGTAATAAGGTCCTTTTAACTATGTTGATCCTGTCAATCCAAGAACACGAATATCTTTCCATTTCTTTGTATCTTCTTCGATTTCTTTTAATAGGATCTTTTAGTTTTCATTATATAGGTCCTTTACATGTTTCGTTAAATTTATTCCTAGGTATTTTATTCTTTTTGTTGCAATTGTAAAAGGAATTATTTTTTCCACTTCTTTTTCTGATGCTTCATCATTACAGTATAGGAACGCTATGGATTTTTGAATGTTGATTTTGTATCTAGAAACTTTACTGTATTTACTTATTGTTTCCAGTAGTGTTCTTGTGGAGTCTTTAGGGTCTTCTATATAGAGAATCATGTCATCTGCAAATAGTGACAGTTTGATTTCTTTGTTTCCTATTTGGATGCCTTTTATATCTTTCTCTTGCCTGAATGCACTTGCTAGGACCTCCAATGTTATACTGAATAGCAGTGGCAATAGTGGACAGCCTTGCCTTGTTCCTGATCTTAGAGGGAAGGTTTTTAGTTTTTCACGATTAAGTATAATGTTGGCTGATGGTTTGTCATGTTAAGGTACTTTCCTTCTATACCAATTTTGTTAAGTGTTTCGATCATAAAAGTATGCTGTATCTTTTGAAGGCTTTTTCTGTATCTATTGATATGATCATATGATTCTTATTTTTTAATTTGTTTATGTGGTGTATCACATTAATCAATTCGTGTATGTTGAACCATCCCTGTGTCCCTGGGATAAAACCCACTTTATCGTGATGTTTAATCTTTTTAATATGTTGCTGTATTCAGTTCGCTAGTATCTTATTTAGGATTTTTGTATCTGTGTTCTTGAGAGATATTAGTCTGTAGTTTTCTTTTTTTGTGTGATCTTTACCAGGTTTTAGTGTCAAGGTAATATTGCCCTCACAAAATGAGTTGGGAAGTATTGGCTCCTCTTCGATTATTTGGAAGATTTTGAGGAGAATGGGTATTAAATCTTCTTTGAATGTTTGGTAGAATTCACTGGTGAAGCCATCTGGTCTTGGACTTTTACTTTTTGGTAGGGTTTTGATGATTGTTTCAATTTCCATACTGCTGATTGGTCTATTTAGATTTTCCATATCTTCTTGATTCAGTCTAGGAAGATTGTATTTTTCTAAGTACTGGTCCATTTCTTCTAAGTTATTAAATTTGGTGTTATATATTTTTCATAGTATTCTTGCATGATCCTTTGTATTTCTGCGATGTCAGTTGTAATTTCCTCTCTTTCATCACTGATTTTGTTTATTTGTGTCCTTTCTCTTTTTTCTTTAGTGAGTCTGGCCAGGAGTTTGTCAATTTTTAACCTTCTCAAAGAACCAGCTCTTTGTTGCATTTATTTTTTCTATTTTTTTTTTGTTTTGTTTTTCAATTTCATTTATTTCTGCTCTAATTTTAATTATTTCTTTCCTTCTGCTGACTTTAGGCCTCATTTGTTCTTCCTTTTCTAGTTTTTTAAGATGAAGCCTTAGGTTGTTTATTTGGGCTCATTCTTGTTTTTGGAGATAGGCCTGTAATGATATGAACCTTCCTCTTATGACCGCTTTTGCCATGTCCCAAAGTTTTGATATGTCGTACTATCATTATCATTCTTTTCAATGTATCTCTTGATCTCTCTTTTTATTTCTTCTCCGACCCAGTTATTATTCAGTAATAGGTTGTTTAATCTCCATGAATTTGTGGTTCTTCCTGATTTCTTTTTGCAGTTGATCTCTAGTTTCAAAGCATTATGATCAGAGAATATGGTTGGTATGATTTCAACCTTCTTATATTTGTTGAGACTATTTCCATGTCCCAGTATGTGGCTGATTCTTGAGACTGTTCCATGTGCACTAGAGAAGAATGTATAAGCAGCTGTTTTGGGATGGAAGGCTCTGTAAATGTCAATTATGTACAGTTGGTCTAATATGTCGTTTAAGAATGTTATTTCCTTATTGATTTTCTGTTTAAATGATCTGTCCATATCCGACAATGGGATATTTAGTGTTTCGGTCTGTTTCTCCCTTTAGTTGTTAGCAATTGCTTTACATATTTCGGGGCTCCCTAATTGAGAGCATTGACATTAATAAGTGTTATGTCTTCTTGGTTCATGATTCCCTTTATCATTATGAAGTGTCCTTTGGTATTTTTCTTTACCTTTTTTATTTTGAAGTCTATTTCATCTGATATTAGTACTGCTACTCCTGCTTTTCTCTGAATGCCATTTTCTTGAAATATCATTTTCCACTCTTTCATTGTGAGTCTATAATTGTCTTTGGAGTTGAGATGTGAATCCTGGAGGCAGCATATGGTTGGATTTTGTTTTTTGATCCATTCTGCAACTCTGTGCCTTTTTATTGGTGAGTTCAGTCCATTTACATTTAGGGTGATTATTGAAATATGAGGTCTTCTACAATCATTTTATCTTTTCTTTCTGGTAGCTCCGTGTTTCCATTGTTTCCTTGTCCTTGTGTTTCTGTTTTCTTTATTTTGGTTGTTTTTTGTGGGTTTTGCCTTTGATTCTTTTTGTTTTCTGGCTCTATGGTGTGTAGTTACCATTATGAATATGAAAAGGATAGTTATATATATACACTCGTCCCTTGTCCCTTTTCTTCTGCACGTGCCTTATCTCCCATCCCCTTTGTGAATTTGGATCTTTGAATCCTCTTTTTAGTCGTTGTTATCTCAATTTGTTTCTATGTATGCTGAACATTCATTACTATCTTGCTATAGCAATTCTCATCTTATTATTTAAGCTTACAATGCCCTGTTCTTAGTAAGGGTTGCACTCCTCTGCTTCTATTTGCCTGCTAGTCACTTTACTCCTAATTATGTATTTTTGTTGTTGTTATTTTGTTTTAGGTGAGATGACCCCTTTCAGAATTTCCTGTAGTGTAGGTTTCATAGTGGAGAATTCTCTCAAATTTTTGTATATCTGAAAAGGTCTTAATTTCATATCTAAAGCTTAGCTGGCTACATTATACTAGGATACTATTATTCACTTAATAGTTTAAAATTTGATTCCATTCCTTTCTGGCTTGTAAGGTCTGCACTGAGAAGTCCGAGGATAATCTAATGGGTTTTCCTTTATACGTTACCGTTTTCTTCTCCCTGGCTGCCCTGAGAATTCTACCTTTGTCACTGATTTTTGATAACTTTAATACAATGTGTCTTGGTGAAGGCCTTATTGGGTTGAGATAATTGGGTGTTCTGTTGACTTCTTGAATTCCAAATTCCAGCTTATTCCTTAGATTTGGGAAATTTTTGTCCACTATTTGTCTGAAAATGCTTCTAGTCCCTGCTCCTTTTCTTCACCTTTGGTAATGCCCATTATTCTTATGTTTCCTCTCCTGATGGTATCAGCTAGTTCTTGTATTTCTCTTTCATTATTTTTCATTCTTCGGTTTGTCTCTTCTTCATTCTGATTTATTTTGAGATTTCTGTCTTTGATATCACTGATCTTTTCTTCCATTTGGTCAACCCAAGCTTGCTATTTCAATTTTCAACTCTTAGATTGTTTTTTTTTTTGTTTGTTTTTTTTAATCTCGAGAAGTTCTATTTGGTTCTTCTTGAGGGTTTCAATCTCCTTGCTCTGCTCATCTAGCTGTTTTTGCAATTTCTGAAATTGTTGATATGACTTGTTTCAGAACTCACTTAGTTCTTTCAGAAGTACCATCCTAAATTCTGTTACTTAAGTTGCATATTTCTATGTCTGTAAGCTCATTTTCTGGAGATTTTTCTCTTTCTTTCTGAGATGCCTTGTCACCTTGGTTGTTCATGGTGTCTAATGGACTATATCTCTGCCTGGGCATTAATGGAAGTGTATTCTGTTGTTTTTACAGAAAGATTTATTATATAAAGTTCTCTCTTTAGCCTGCTGCAAAGAAGGCATTTTTCTTTTGGTTTCTTTTGGTTAGACGCCTCTTGGATCCTTGCTTTATATAAAGCCTAATGTCTTTTATTTTCTTGTAGATTTTAATCACACTTGCTACTCTCAGTTTCAGTCCCTGTCAGTATTAGCAACAGTTTTGGTAGCATTTTCTCAGATTACCCTGGGGTTCCGCGATGATCTGTCTCAGAGGGTATGGGGGATGGGCCCTCTGGGTTGGGGGTTGGGGGCTGCAGCTCAGCTGCAGTTTTGTAACTGGGGCCGGTAGAAATCAACCGTTCTCTGCTGTCCCATCCCACTTCTCTGTTTTCTGCCCTGATGACTGAGCCCTGCTGCCGGATGCTGGAAAAGTCCCAGTACTTCCAGGCAGGGCTGATCAGAGAAGTCGCTGCACCATCCTCCCGCAAGGAGCTCCGGTGGATGCGAGAGGCAGCTTCCTTATTTTCTCAGTCCACTGCCCGACATCCAAGGTTCTGACCTGTGGTAGCTTTTATGCGCAGATCCCATGCTCAGACGTGCTGGTGTGCATTTTGGGCGTTTTTGGTTCAGTTTTAGATGTTCGACTTATTGTTGTTTCAAGGGGAGAGATCTGGGGACGTCTCTCACTCCGCCATATTTTCCCAGATTCTTAAGATATTTTAGTTATTTGCTACCGAATTTTAGTTTAAGTCCACAGTGTTCAAAAACATATATTGTCTGATTTCAGTCTTTTAATATTTGTTTCAACTTGTTTTATGGCCTAACCCAGGGGTTGGCAAATACAATCACAGACCATATCCAGCCCACTGCTTATCATCATTTGAACATGAACAGATGGTATATTCTGCAGTAGTTGTATGTGCTGCCATATATTAATTAAATCAAAGTGAAGTATATTGTTCCAATCTATGTCCTATCCTCATCAGCTTACTCAGAGTTTTCTTCAAAATTTCCAATTATCTCTATTAGTTTTGTCATCTTTAGTTCTTTATATATGTGTGTATATGATTTTGGCATATGAATTTAGGATTATTACATATTTTCTGTTGAACTGACCTATTTATCATAAACATCTCCATCTCTCATGACAATCCTTGCTTTAGAGATTTACCTTGTCCCATTGTACTTCTGCCATATCAGATTTCTTCTAGTCAGTCTTTATATAGTATCTTTTGCCATCCTATTAACTTTAACCTTTTTGTATCCTTATATCTAACATTAACCTCGTGTGTATCTCATGCAGCTGTATTTTGTTTAGTTTGTCAACACTTGTCTTTTAACTGGAATATTTAGATAATTTATATTTAATGCAAACTGAGCTCCCTTTTCTATTTTTTAGTTGTCTCGCTTATTCCCTCCTGCTTTATTCTTTTTACTTTCTTTTGCATTAATCAATATTTATTATTACACCATAGCTCTTTAATTTTATATTTTATAATCCTTTCAGTGGCTACCCAAGAGACAATATGCAAACTTGATTTATCAGTATACTTTAAATCAGTATATTTACCGCATCCAAAACAATGCACAGGCCACATAACAATTTAACTGTATTCACTCATCTTAGCTTCATGCTATTGTTACACAACTTGCTTTTATATATGTTATAAATACAAAATATTGTTGTCACTTGAAATAATCAATATTCTCTTATGCCTATTCCTATATTTACCCTTCTAAGTGGTCTTCACTCTTTCCTTTAGTTCCCTGCCTATATCTGGATCATTTTCTGTAACCTGAAGAATTCCTCTTACTACTTCGTGTAGTGCGATTCTGGTGGCAATAAAAAGTCTTAAGCTTTACTAATTTATTTCTTTGGATTAAAGCATATTGGTTTTTGTCTTCATTTCTGAAAGATATTTTCAGCCAAGAAAAGTATTCCAGGTAGGCTATCTCCCACCACCACCACTACCACCCTTTCAGCATCTTAAAGATGTTATTCCATTATCTTCCAGTTTTAATTATTTTGTTGTAAAGTCAGCTGTCAGTCTTATTATGGCTCCTTTGAAGGAAAATGTCCTGTCTTTTCTGACTGCTTTTAAATGTCTCCTTATCCTCGATTTTCAGTAATCAGACTATAACTTAGATATGTTTTATACATTGGGTGAGTATTTGTGTTTATCCTGTTGGGCTTACTGAGCTTCTTGATTCAGTGAATTAAAGTTTCTCTACCAATTTGGAAAATTCTCAGCCATTTTTTCTTCAAATAGGTTTCTTGCCCCTTCTCTCTCTTCCAGGATTCAAATTTCATAGATTTTAGACCTTTTGTCTGTGTCCCACATATCTCTTAGGTTCTACTTTGCTTATTCTTTTTCTCTGTGATTCAGTTTGGATATTTTTCTATTGACTTGTTCCTGAGTGTTCTCATCCAACTTCTGATATGTCTAGTCTATTTTTTTTAATCCATCTAATTCTCAACCTCAGGTATTATATTTTGCAGTTCTATAATACCTATTTGGTGTTTTTTTATACAGTTAAATACTGAATTCTTTATCTTTTCATACATTTCTGTTTTAACATATTCATTAGTTATTTTGAATTCCACTAACAACTTATTGGCCAAAATTAGTCACTTGGCTCCACTCAAGTACATGAGGGCAGGAATACTATCCAACCTTGTTTGGGGAAGGTATAGAGATAAAAATATTTGAGGAATAGTATTAACAATGATCACACTTGACTAGGGCCACATTTAAGTAAGCGTCAGCCTGGATCTAAACACAGGCATTTCTGATTCGAAACACTTGTAACATTTTTACTATATTAAAAAATTTGGGGGGCTAATTTATCATGACATTAATTTTTTCTATAAAAGTTTAAACTAAGGAAATTTGGCTTTCTTTTCCAATCCTTGAGTGAAAAATGAACACTGAATATAGTAAATAAAAGTTCTCATGATGAATTGACTGTAATAGTCTGTTTTTAAAACTTTTAAATTGAGATCTAATGCATACATGGAAAAGTTACAAATCATGAGTATACAGTTCAATGAACTATCACAAAATATAGACACCTGTGTATCCATACTCTAGATCAGAAAACATAACTATTACTCCACAGGTCCCTCTCATACTTACAATAATCATTCTCTTTTTCTCCCCCCAAAGAAACCACTTCCCTGACTTAATTCTAACATGTTATAGTAATTTCATCTGTTTAGACTTATAGATAAATAGAATCACACACTAAAATATTTTTGAGTCTGGCTTCTTTCACTTCACACTGTGATTCATCCACATGTAAATATAGTTGGTTCACTTTCTGTATAGTATTCCATAAAGATATCATAACATTTACCCATTCATTCTGATCTCACTAGACGTTGGGCTGTTTCACTTCAGGGCTATCTCTAAGGTGACATACTCTCGTACATTTTTACAGTGCACAACATGCATGTACCTCTGAAATTGCTTGGCCAAAGGTCATATTTAACATTTCCAGAGACTCCTAAACAAATTTCCAGGGGTATAATTTGCAGAATGAATAGGGCTAGTTCAACAAAATAACTGAATTATTAATTTTATTTAATTTTAATTTACAGAAATTTAAGCTTAAAAAATTGATACTCTATTCAGTTAGAGGAAAGCTTTTAAGTTAATTTGAAACAACTTCAACATGTGAGTCTACTTTTTCAACTCTAAATTTTGTGAAATCTTAATAGAGAGGAAGTACTTCTGATGAAAATTTGGTGCCTGAATTGGGGTCAGTAGTAAATGTAAAATCAAAATGGATTTCAAAGATTTCTTTTTTTTTAAAAAAAAAAAGTAAAATATAGATTTTTTTTACATTGAAGATATGCTGAAATAATATTTTGTATAAATAAGATTTAAAATATTCCTCACCTGCTTTTGACCTTTTTAAAATGTGCCTACCATGTCCTATGATAGATGATTGGCTAAAGAAGCTGTGGTACATATATACAATGGAATATTACTCAGCCATAAGGAGATGAAATACGGTCATTTGCAAAAACATGGATAGACCTTGAAATAATCATACTAAATGAAATAAGCCAGACAGAAAACGTTGAAAATCACATGATATCACATATGTGGGATATAAACCTAAAAGCAACAAATGAACAGGACAAACTAACAGAGACTCATGGACATGGACAATGGACTAGTGGTTACCAGATGGGAGGAGAGAGGGAGAAGGAGGAAAAATAAATAAATAAATAAATAAATAAATAAAATAAAATAAAATAGTTACATTAAATTAAATTTAAATTAAAATTAATTTAAAAAATAAAATATGGCTACCAGGTGATTTAAAATTACATATGTGGCTTATACAATATTTCTAATGAATAGTGCTACTTTGCACCATATATAATAAGACAGTTGAAAACTCAAAAATACACAGTGTAGATGTGTTGGCTGCAGAAATGCTACCGGATATTTGTTACATAAATTCAATTGCTCTGGTCCAGCAGAGAATTCCCCAATTTTGATATAGGTGTGCCTTCTAAAAGAGAAAACCTTAATCCTAAGTCTAAAATAAAATCCATACTGACTATAACACACAAGACGTTTTTGGTAACAAAAGATTAAACAAGTCTTCTTGACTAGTGATTTAAATTTATATACCCTGTTTCAAAACCAGTGAATTCAGAAAACATTATCCCCCTCCACACACACACACTTCTGCACCCAAAACAACTGTCGATGAGCATCCTCATTCAGACTCAAATACAATGACTTAAGTTTGGTCTTCCTTTAAATTACATATTCTTAACAGGTAGTGGGGAGGAGCGGGAGGAGCGGGAGGAGCGGTGAGAGCGGCAAAGAGAGAGCCTAGTGTTGGTCACAGACTTTAGTTTAAAAAAAAAAAATGATTAAAAAACCCACATGTACTAGGTTAGTATAATAAGCTCATTGCGCCATTATAACATGGAATGGCCTGAGAGAGCACCAGACAGCATGAAGTAGTAAAACCAGAGTAGAAGTGGTCCCTTCCTGGATTAACTAGCTGAAACCTCAAAGCCATCCTGCACCACTACAAAGCACTCTTTTTGCACCTCTAGGGTGGTAGTTATTTGCATTTTCCTGTAGGACAAGTAAAAACACTTCGTTATCCCACTCAACAGCTGAGATGGCTTGATAGGCAGTCTTGGCCTTACAGGGCTGCGGAAATTCAAGAAAATACACACGGGGGCGCGGCTGGGGGGATGGTGGCTTCTGACACCAGCCACCTCGGCTGCATCTGCACCTTACCAGCTTCAGAAAGCAAAATAACCTCTGAGCATGACAAAGCTCTCTACTTCCAGCCCCGCCTCTCGACAGGTGTGCGGGAAGGCGGGCCAGCTCCCAAAGAGGGCGACTTACCCAGATCCCGGGCCTGGTGGCACCTGAGCAGCGAGGCCTCTGGCTGCTGCTGGCGCTGCAGACTCCGCGCCTGGTCGACCAGCCTGCACACACGACCCTCGTCCGGGAAGCACTTCTCCAGCAGACCACTCAGCACCACGTTGACGCTCCACGCAGTGCCTGCACACCGTGAGCCCACACGGCAGGGTCACTGGCTCGTGGAGCAGCTGCTGGCAGCGCGGGCAGCGGAGCAGGTCACGGGGATCGGCGGGCGCCGAAGCCGCCAGCTCCCCGCTCGGCGCCCCGGGGAGGCAGCCCGGCTTCCCGGCCAACAGTCTTCCCCGGTTTTGGCCGAGGGCGCACACCAGGCCGCCCGCCAGCTCCCCCAGCTCCTCGGGCCGCAGGGCCCCTAGCCGCGCAGCGCCGCGGAACGCGCGCAGGGACTCAGGAAGCCGGCCGGCGCGGGCCATCGCGGGCCATCGCGTTCCCCACCCGAAGGCACAGGCTGCGCTCGGGCTGCGTCAGCCCAGCCAGCACGGAGTGTAGGAGCTCAGCGGCCATCTCATACTCGCCCGCGCTAAAGGCCTCGTCTCCCTTCTCTATTCGCTTGGCCAGAGGCTCCCCATGGTTGCAGCCGAGACATGGGAGCGGCGGCGGCGGAACCGGCTCTGGGCTCATAACCGCGGGACTGCGTCCGCGCAGACCTGGAGGGAAGGAGATGAGGAGGAAGGATGCTCTGCCGCCTTCGCCGAAAGCCACCCGCATCTGGGGGCAGCACGCTCCAAGCCGCTGCGACCACAGCGAGGGCGGGCGCAAGGCTGGGGCTTGTCCCCGAGCCCGTCGGCGGCCTGGCCCAGCGAGGTAGCAGCCCACTCGGGCAGGGGCGGGGCTGGCACAGCAGGCGCGGCCAGGCCCTGCACACGCGAGGCGCCCTCCTCGTTGCGCTGCCTTATGTAACCTGGTCACCAGTCGGAACGCAACGACCCTCTCCCGGTCCGCGTCTCCTACGAACCCGCCTCCTCCTAGCTCCCGGCGGCCCCGAGCCTGTGTGTGCGCTCGTCCTCTCCCCGCAGCCCAGGCAGCTAAACCCAAGCCTCCGCGCAGCGATTGGAGCAGGTGGGACCGCGGGGCGCCCAGCGCTCGTGCCCCGCCGCACCAGCCTGTGCCCGGAGACCTGGCCGCCTAGACAACCTGTGGCTGTGGTTACAAAAGAGAACAGAGGACAAATTCCTAAGTGCATCACGCATCCCTAGAAACTTGTCTTAAATGACGGGAACCCTGAAGTGGGCAGGAATGGATCAGCGCAAGCTTTTCTTAATGGAACTCTCAATTAGACAGGAATGTTTTGGAACTCTAATTTAGACAGAATAATCATTTTAATAGAGAACATGAAGAAATATCAAAATAAGTGCTAGGAAGAGGAGGTATTTGATAAATGGAAATTGTGCCCTGGATTAGGAAGCAGAAAGAGAATTTTTACGTATCACCTAACATGGAGTACTTACTATACTACGCATAGAAGTTGCTAAAAGGGAGATAAAAGCTACATTGGTGTATAAGCAAGGACTGAACGTTCCTTCTATGCTCATTGAAACCAGTTTTCAGAATTTTCACTATACGTAGTCTGATTTCTCTCCCCATTGTTCCACCTATTTATTCTATGTATTTGAATGTAGTAAAACACATTACAATATCACAGAATTTATACTGATCATTATATCAAGTCAAAATTTCTTTATTTTAAATTTGCAAGGTTTTTCTACATCTGAAAATTCTGGCTAAAGAAAATATACCTCAAATTTTTGGACAAAAGAAAATGCTTTGTTAAGTGAAGAGAGATATTTTTAGACCAGTTTGTTAAAGGGAAAAGGAGGTAACTTTGGCCAACTCTGTAGTCCTAAAATAAAGAGCGACCCCCACCTCCCACCCCACCGGTCCTTTCCATGAATTTCTCCCCCAGCTGTCTATTTTGACTAACAGTTGTAGTCAAACTAGGCTTTGATGTTTCTGAATTATTTCAAACTCTTTTTAATCATTTTTGAGATGTTTATCTATTTTTGCCACACGGTAATGATTCACTTATAGTTGAAGGTTGTTTATCCAAAAAAGTCGCAACCAACAACCAGGAGCTATGAAGGAAAAGCTTCTAAATTGTTAAATTGGTGGAACAAAGACTATATACACTAAAGATTATGAAACCTTTGATCTCAGGCTCCATTCTTATTTTAGACAAATTTCTAGGGAAAGAACAGAAAGGAGGAGCCTGTTGGAGGTATGCCTGCTGAGTGCAAGTAGTGTTTAAAGCAAAAATGTTACTGTATTGTGAGGTTTGTAACATGCAGAAATAAAATGTGTAACAGAAATAACACAAAATTAAGTAGAGAAATGGACAGATATTGTTGGTAAGGTTCTAACACTACATGTGAAATGATATACTATCACTTGAAGGAAAATTGTTAGAAGCTAAAGATGTATATACTCTGAACCATAAAGGAACCACCTAAATAACAAACTGCTATAGCTAAAAAGCCAACAAAGTAGATTAAATGAAATTATTTTTAAAAACTATTATTATTTCAAAAGAAAGATGAAAAAAGAAGAAAAGGAACAAAAACAATGAGACAAATAGAAAACAAATAGCAGGATGGTAGTTTAAATTCAACCATATCAATTAATGTTAGTTAAATATTAATGGTCTAAACACCATAATGAAAAGGCAAAGATTGTCAAATTATATTCAACAATCCAAATATATGCTGCCTACCAAAAAACCCACTTTGAATAAGAAGATACAAATAAGTTAAAGGTAAGAGAATGGAAAAAAGATGGTCTATCGTAACCCTTACCAAAATAAAGCCAGAGCGACTATTTGATATTTGAAAAAGTATATGTCATAGCCAGAAATATTACTAGGAGAAAAGATGGAATTTCATCATCATAAAGGGGTCAATTAGTCAAGTGGACATAACAACCCTAAACATATCTGCACCTAATAATAGAATTTTAAAATATATAAAGCAAAAACTAACAAAACTGTAAGGTGAAACAGATAAATTCATAATTATAATTAGAGATTTCAGTACTCCTCTCCCAACAATCAAGAGAACGTGTATATTGAAAATTAGTAAGGATATAGGAGACTTAAACAGTACTACTGTTTGACCTGGCTGACATTTATAAAACATCACATCCAACAATAGACTACACAGTTTTCAAGTGCCCTTTGATCATTTACCGATATAGTGCATATTTGAGCCATAAAACAAGTCTCAACAAATTTAAAAAGATTCAAGGAATCAAGTCTTACAAAGCATGTTCTCTGACCACAGTGGATTGAAAATAGGAATCAATAATAGAAAAGTATCTAGAAAGTCCTCAAATATTTAGAAACTAGAGAACATACTTTTAAATAGCCCATGGAATGAATAACTGAATTTCTATATGCTAGAAACAAGTGGAAATTGAAATTTAAAAATGATATCATTTATAATATCATAAAAACTGAAAATTTTAAGACTATGAAAAAATATGTAAAAGACCTATACACTAAAAACTACAAAATGTCACTGAGAGAAATCAAAAAAGACCTAAACAAGTGAAGAAACACACTATGTTCATGGATCAGAAGACTCAATATTGTCAAGATGTCAGTTCTCCCCAAGTTGACCTACGGATTCAGCTCTTATCTCAATCAAGATTCCAGCATACCTTTTGTAGAAACTGACAAGCTGATTCTAAAATTCATATGAAAATGCACAGCACCTAAAATATCCAAAGCAATTTAAAAAAAGAACAAAGTATAGTCTCCAAGAGTCCTAAAGCTATAGTAATTGAGACAGTGTGGTTTTGGTGTCAAGATAAGTAAGTACATCAATGGAATAGGATAGAGATTCCAAAGAAATAGATCCACACATATATATGAGCAATTCATTCTCAACAAAGACTATTTGGTGCAGAAAATACAGTCTTTTCAACCAACGATGCTAGAATAATTAGATATCTATATGCAAAAAGGAGGAGATGAAAAAGAAAAACTTTCATCTATACCTAGCATAATACAGAGACATTAACTTAAAAATGATTACTGACCTAAAAGTAAATCATAAAACTGCTAGGGAAAAAATGTGTAGGAGGGAATCTTTGTGACTTTAGATCTCAGATATAGCAGCAAAATCATAATCCATAAGAGAAAAAGGAAAAGAAAAAGGGGCCTCTTAAATCCGGGAACTGGTCTGATACTCACAGCAAGGCCTGTTACAAATATAGCCTGATGTTCACAACTAGTTAATGTTGTTCTCCTGTTAGACATAAACAATCTCATAGAACACCAACATCAAAGTCACTCTGAGACCATGATCAAGCGAGACAAAATCAAGGTCACTGTGCAAACCACAAAATATTGACCATCTGCCTCTCTCAGCTAAAATGAATGACTACTACTTCTTTACCAGCATCATAGTTTTATTCTTGCTCCAGTTTGCCCTCCTTATAAATAACATTTGAGGCAACCAATCTTAGAATTGCATCTGTTCTCTGATAGCACCCAATTAGATCCCACTTTCTTAGATCTTTCTCAAAATTACCCAACCAAACCCCAAACTCCATACTGGGTTCTTTCCAATATCCTCTTACCAAGACTCCCCGTAGTTCCCCATGGCAAGCATTCTCCCTCACTGCGATGAGTAACAAATCAAAATATACCCAGTGTTCCGGATGGTTTAGGGCACTAGGGCATTGATGGATTGATAAATTGGATGCACCAACATTGAGAACTTCTGCTATTCAAAAGACACCTTTGAGTTATGCCACACACCTGAAGAAATTTATAAATAATATATCTGATCAAGGACTTGTATCAAATACATATAAAGAATTCTGAGAAGTCAATAAGTCACATAACTGGATTGAAAACTTAGCTAAAGATTTAAACAGTTGTTAAACTACAGAAGATATATTGGTGGCAAATAGATAAATGAAAAGATGCTCAATATCATTAGTCATTAGGGAAATTCAAGTCTAACCTAAATGAGCTACCACCACACACCTACTACACCACCTACAAAGACTGACCATACAAGGTATTGCCGAGTCCACGGAGCAACTAGAACTCTTGTACATTGCTGATGGGAGTGTAAAATGGTACAGCCACTTTGGAAAACAGTTTGGCAGTTTCTTAAAATGTTAAATGTATACATACCATAGTTCTCAGCCTTTCAACAATTAGGTATTCACCAAATAGAAATGAAAGCATATATCAACTCAAAGAGTTGTACGTGAATGTTGATGTCAACTTCATTTGTAATAGTCAAAAACTGAAAATAATCCAAATGTGTATCAAGAGGTAAATGGATAAACATATTATGGAGTACTACTCAGCAATAAAAAGGAATGAGCTATTGATACATTGGATCAACATGGATGAAATTCAAAATAATGATACTGAGTGAAAGAATCCAGAAGAGAGAGAGCATGCACATATAAATAATTCTACTTCTGTAAAAGTCTTGAAAATGCAAACAAGCTACAGTAGTAGAAAGCAGATCACAGGTCACGTGGGGCTGGGAGGAGGGGTTACAAAGGTGAGATTTTTAGCAACCATGTGTGCACATCATCTTGATTGTGTTGATGGCCTCAGGGGTGTACTGATGTGTTAAAACTTATCAAATTACACACTTTAAACATAAATATTTTATATTTCAATTATACCTCAGTAGTGTTGTTTTAAAATCTATGTAGATTTAAAGAGAGATTTTTAAAAATGTAAAAAAACATTTAAATATGTAAGATGCAGTCAGATATATCTTACAGGAAATTGTCTTAAATGCGTATATTAGGAAATAATAAATATCAAAAAATAATAACACTAAACATTCAACTCAAAAAGTTGGCAGAAAAAAGCAACAGAATAAACCCAGAAAGTACTAAGAAAACAAGGAAAAAATTGGTGAATGGTTCTTATCACGTTAAAAAAAAGAAATATACAAATATTAAAAGTTAAAAAGTGAGTTAAGGGGCAATTAAATGAAACACTATAACTAATAAGATGATAAAAATAAGTCCAAATATATCCATCATTACAATAAATATAAAAGGACTACATTAACCAGTTTATGACAAAATATGTCAGAAAATATTCTATTTATAGAGAAGCACCTAAATTATAAGGACAAACATAAGTTAAAAATAAAAAGATGGAAAAAATAGGTAAATGCTAATAAAAAGACATTAGGGTGGCTATGTCAATAGCAAATAAAATAGATTTTAAGGCAAAATACATCATTAATGATAGAGTCACACCTAATGATAACAGGTTCAACTCACTGTGAAGATAATAAATTCTAAGCAGGTATGCAATTAATAAAAGAGCCTCAAAACATATGAAGAAAAAACTGATGGAACTACTAGGGCAGAGAAAAGGTAATGAGTAAGAGTGAAATTCTACTTTGTTTAAAAAAATATTTTTTTAAGTGTTTTATTATAGAAGATTTCAAAAGTAAGGAAGCTCCGTGGGAGATGGAAACTCCATCTCCTAGCTTCAACAACACATGCTCTGGCCTGTTTCCCACTTCTGCCCTCCCCTGTCTTTTCAACAGAAACTCAGACATCATAGCATCTGATCTGTGAATAACTCAGCATGTATCTCCAACAGAAGAGGACCCATAAAAAGAAACTACCATGATTTCATTACTTAAAAAAATAATTAACCAGAATTCAATTGATATCCTGTCAGTTCAATTCTCTAATTGTCTATTTTTTTAAGTTTTCTTTGTTAGAATCAGAATTCAAATAATGTCCATACATTTCTATTGGTTGATATCTTTTAAGTTTCTTTCAATATATGTCCTTTTTCATTTTTTTCCCCTTTTCAGTTTTTCGAGAAAGAGCTCAGATTGTATGTCCTATGAAGTCTGAATTTTGCTGCCTGTACTCTTGTGGTGCCTTTTACTTCTCTGTCTCCTATAGTTCCTGTTAATACCACCATCTAATACTACTAACACTAAAATACCACTTGCTAAAGGTAGATCTTGCAGTTTGATCAAATTCAGAGTCTTTTTTTTTTCTTCTTTTCTTTTTTTCTTTTTTTCTTTTTTTTACAAGAGTAACTCCATGGTGACACAGTGTATATCCATTAGGAGACACAAAATGCCAGCTTGTCTTTCTTTGTGATGTTAGCAGCAATTGACAATCATTGCCCAGGTTGTTTAATTTAATAAGAATTGTCAAATGGTAATATTTTCATTTCTATCGGGACTTCCTCAGATCATGCTTTTATACTTCTATAAAGAGAAACTCTCTCATTATCTATTTACCCTAAGATACAATTTGGATAGAAATTCTTTTATTAGTATAAAATAACAAGTTAGTTTACAAGCATATTCCAAAGATAAACATCATTTTATTAACCATTTTAAACACATGGATTTAAACATTTTGATGTACTTCAATCCATTGCCATTATAAGAAAAGACTGATTTGTTTACAAATTTAAAAAGGCACAATGTTCTTGTTCTCAGAAATGAATATGTACTGAAGTGTAGATTGTTATTTAATTATGTTTTTGGGCCCACGAATACATAAGAATTGTGTTTATGTCTTAGTTTTGGAATTTTTGAGTATTGTGCTTTAAAAAGAATCAAGGTTTCTACCTATAAATTGTTTTGTTCCTAAACAACCAGATAAGAAATTTTCAGACCACTTTTTACTATAACTTTAAACTGTAACACAATGTTACAGATGTGTACAGTAGCCCCCCTCCCCAATAAATGAAAAGCAAATTAGAAATAATTGTCACTGCATAGTCTTTTTTAACATTTGCTTCAAATACTAGACATCTTCAATTATTTCCTTTCATTTTTCTAGTAATTTGTTTGTCCATTTTACAAAAATAGTTGTCTTCTGGTGGCTGAATTACAGAATTGTAGAGCTGCAATAGATTGAAAATTAAAGACAGTTTTAAGAAATATTGCCTTGTAGAAATCCTTACCTTTTTCACTCAATCAAAATTTCCATTCTCCTTGTGCAGATTAATCAAATTAAAATGATTGCTGTTCACTCTTCCTTTCCTTTCTTCTCCAACTCTTCCTAGGAATTTTGATTTTTAATTCACTGACTCTAATTGGTGTGATTTTAGGGGATGATGATTAAGGGATAGGATTCATTAACTCTCTGAACTTGGACTCTGTGAGAAAGGAACAGAGCCAGCACCCTGGGTGAATTATTTGGTGAATCTTTACTCCCTGCTTTTATGACCTCCTCTTTCTGTTCAAAATGTTTTACTGAACTGCTGGCCACCTCCTCTCCAAATGCCACTCCTTCAAATATCCAATTTGTAAAGTATTCATATTCATTCTGAGTCACTCATGTGTAGTGACAGAGACTTATTATTAGGGCTTAATCCTCTAGGAGGTTATTCATATTTAAAAATAAAAGTAATTAAAACAAATGAATATGTGCTGTTCTAGTATTTAGAAACACATTTGTCACCCGCTTTTGCAGCCCACCTCGTATTTTTTTCTGGCAGTAACATACACAAATTCTGCAGCCACCACCAGTACCCAGCCTTGCCTCATTCTCATATTTACAAACAAAGCTCAGCTGAAACAATGCAAGTTCTTAATTTAATCCTAGAATCAGTATATGCTGGTAGAGGTTGAACACCCAGTACATGGAAGCCTGAGCCAGCTTGCTTTAGGGGATAAATTTTGAACACATCAATGCCCTAAAACTGCTTAAATAGTTCAAAAATATAAGTGAGAGGAACCCATGAGCCATCTGCACTGGTAATGGCATAATGAGAAGTCGAAAGACAACCTAGTTGCATTGTGGTCCCTCACCATCTGCCACTGTGTGACTGTCTCCTTCACAAAACTGTGAATTTGTGTAAGGTGGTGACAGATCTCCCCAGCATGGAGCCTGCGCTATGGTTTGTACCCAGTAAACCTCTGTAAAATGAATGTCTCACCTGTCTTAAACCCACAAAGCCTGCGTGCCCCCATAAGCACCACAGCCGATTCAAATTGGTAGAACAATGTAGCCAGTAGATGAGTTACTCAGATGCCTGCCCCTAAAGAGTGGCCATACTGGGAACTTTCTTTATCAAGCTATGCCCAGTTGCCTCACTCCGTGCACACTCTTGTGCACACACTAGAATGTGCTATGCATTTAACTTCAAAGACTTGTTATCCAGTTGCATTATGTCTAATGATCTAGACAAAAGCATTTGCTTTCAATAATCTGATGTGTTTAACAACAGCTCTACCATGTTCATGCACTAAGGGACCTGGAGAGGAACCTCTATGATCTCACCAGCCAAGCGACACAGCTCTCCCTCCCTTGGGTACTCGATGCCTGGAAGTCAGCCCCGAGAGCCTAGATGCTTGCTCAGGCTGGTGACCCCAGCACACGAGCTCACCAACTCTATAAGCAACTGTACCAAAAGCCAGGGAGAGCTAGCCTCATAGGTGGGACCACAGAAAGGAACAGGCAGAAGTTGCAGTGAGCAGATGGGACACTGCAGCATCTGTGTTGGCTTCCTGACCAACCCCAAAGCTCTGATCCCAAATGGGAATGTGTATATGTGCACAATGCCTAGACAGGTGTGTCGATGCTTCATATCCTAATGAAGGCAAGATCAAGAGCACACCCTGCAGCTCCCCACTAATAAAAGTCAGTAACTCCCCAATTTCCTCCTTCTCTTATTTTATGATAAAAAATAAAATTGAGGAAAATGAGGCAGAGTTTTGACACAGGAAAGGACACTGCTGAGATTTGAATCCATACAAAATGGTTCCAGCGTTCTCTGCTCTTAACCCCTACACCATTTCTCATTTCCAGGACTCAGACACATGCAACTCCATTTGTAGTGGCCACTGTATGGCACCCCAGTTGTTGGAATGTTCCCTGACCTTTCTCCATTCAACTTTTGGCCTGAAATATACCTCCTATGAAAAAAATACTTTCACAAATGCTTGTTTTATATATTATTTGGGTGCTCCAGTCTAACCTTATGATCATCTATAAAAACAAGCCATTTACCTTTAGCAATATATAGATAATGTCTACGTGCATGGCAGTCACTTTTACAAGAGGTAATAGCTTTGTTAGTATAAATGAAAAAAATGACATCTTAGTTTACGATTTCAGGCAGGCTAATAGATTAAAATATCAGTTCAAAGCATTAGAGTGTCATCTCATGTTCATTTAGAAATAAAATTGGGAATTGTAAGAAATATTATGTTGGAATATTTTCAAGGAACATGTTAATTACATTAGTGGCTATAAAATTTAGTAGCTGTCTTTAGTGTTCTGGCTAGCTATTAGAGCTATGTGTTTATAAAGTGAGTCAGAAAAGTAGATTGGATTACTTGTATACATTTTTGTAGGGACAAAATGAATTAACTAAATCCTGGAATGTTAGAATTAGGGCTACCCTCTGAAGCCTGAAATAAATAAATTTAGTTTGCCACATTACAGACAAATTTTAAGTGGCTCCTAGTCATACATTTTAGAAAGTTTTAACCAAATTCATGCATTTATAAATTGTGAAAAATAAATCAGAGAAGCCTCACAAAAACTTAGTTATGTAAAATTTTTCTTTAATTCTCACTTTCTGGATGAAAAAATTGAGAAAACGTTGGCTAGATGATTTGAATGACCCAGAGTCAGGCCCTTTGTTCCTTCCTGCCTGACTACCTCAGGATTCCGCTGATTTCTCATAGAATTCCATCTTTCTTTAAAACCAGCATCCTTCTGGAAATGACTGCAGAAAGGGGAGATTTAGTTGATTTAGCAGAATGAGCATTACTTGGAGATGGCCTTAAATAAACTACTGTTGTATTCTGTGCTCAAATCATATTTCTATGGGAAGTAAAAAATATTGCAAGATGGCTACACTTCTCTGTTGGGAGTAAAATTTGGTACTGTCACTTTGGAAAACTGCTTGTCAGTATTGACTTAAGGTGAGCAAATGCACAATCTGTAGCCAAGTGAGTTATAGGAATCACACTCTTTATTCTGCCAGCTGGGTCTGCCAGGGGTATGCAGACCCCAAATTAAGCAGCCCTAAAATGTAGAGGTACAGGGTTTTTAAGCCCAAAATCCCATTCTTCATTCTGTCTAAACAAAGGTCTATTTTTCTTCTATTCTCTACCTGTCGACCCACAGGTCAGGTGTGCAAGTGGGGGTACAGAAGCAGAAACCTTATTGTTAGAATGTTATGTTCCCCTACGTAATAGCCCATGTTCCCATGGGCGATAGCCAAGCAGTAATTTCCTGCAAGTAATAAATTTCTAGCAGTCATTTTTCAGCCATCACATTCTCCACTGGCCTTAGCCAACAATCAAATCTTTGATTCTTCATGTGGAATTTGCTCATAGGCTCTATTCTGTAATACTAAAAGTTTAATAGAATTAATTCTTTTCCTTATATATGCAAACAAGAAATTGAGGAAACATGAGCCAAAAGTTAACAAGAGGAGGAGGATGATTAAAGGTCCAGCTAGAGCAGATAGAAGGGTTGTTAGCTATGGTGACCAATTAAACATCCTACAAAACCAGTTATTTGATTTTAGTCTCTGTTTTTACCTGGCATCTAAATTTCTCTGTACTAGTCGTAAGCTTTCTCTAATTACTCCGGAGTTATTGGCATAGAAGCAACAGGTTTCACCTAGAGCCATACATAATCTATCTTGTTCTAAGAATAATAAATTTAAACCTCTTCTATTTTGGAGGACTACTTCTGCTAGTGATTTGACTTGAAGTTCTAGCCTGCTGAGCTCAGCTAAATTTAGGGGAGTTCCTACCCCGACATAGTAAGGGAGTTTTGGGTTTAGGCACAACCAGCAATCTTGTCCTGTGTCTGGGGTGGTCTTATTTAAGATCTTATGTATTGTCATTAGCAAAGTTATTAATGCTCCTTCTGATTCTGGTTGTGGCTGGTTGAATGCCTGGGCTAAAGAGGAAAAAAGGAAGAAACAGAGGGTTATACTTATGTACACTTGAGTCTCAGTCTTAAGGGCCTGTCCTCCTGAGCTGTCCACTCTTATGCTGCCTTCACATGGGAGTGATGAATCCATGATGGGATGCCATCTACTTTGACTGCAGTGGGCGTCATCAGGTAGGCAGTGAAGGTCCTTTACATTTTGGTTCTAGTCCCTTGGAAGTGAACTTCTGGATCCACATAGAGTCCCCAGGCTGAAAATGATGGGGAAGTCTGTTCCCTGGAGCTGAGTGGACAGCAAGAACCCAGGACCAAATCTCCTTCTGTACACTTTGAAGGGCCTGTAAAGACTTAAGTAAGACAAGGTTATACAGTTCTACCTTTTTCTCATCTTCTATTCCAGGTATTAAAGGTGGGGCTCTTCCAAAGAAAATTTTAAATGGGGTGAATCCATTAATATATTGAGTACACCTGGCTTGGAGAAGAGCAAAGGGGAGAAGTTCTACCCAGGTCCCACCAGTTTCTAATCCTAACTTGACTAATGTCTCTTTTATGAGAGGAAGTTTACACACTTATAATCTTATTCCCATATGTGACTTTTAATAGTCTGATCTATAACATCAACCTTGAGGTTTTTGATTTTTTATTAATTTTTTTTAAACTACAGGGTGGTGGTCTGTCTGGGATACATTTTATGTCTGAGGAAAACATAAAATCTTACTTGATGCTTGCAGACTAACTCCTTGAAAGGAGAAAGTTTAGTAATGTTATAATCAACATGATGCCTCTTGGGACTTGAGGGATGTCACCTGGCTAAAAGCATCCCCTGGCTTCCCCTCCTTTTTCTTTACATTCTTTTAAGTAAGAAGCCTACTGAATAAATGTTCATTAGCAGGTGCATTCCCATTCTTGAAAAAATAAGTTTATTTTAAGAAATCTAACAGGCTCAAGAGGTGCCACTTTAATATGAGTACCACCTCCCTTACATCTCATCCTTCAGGTACACATTTTTTCAAATTGTGTCCTTACTATGATCTAACAGTATGGTAACTCTACCTACCATTTTCCTTGTACTATAAATCTATAATTCCTATTGTAGGAATGTTATAATTCCTTATTGTATGGCTATCTCTGAGTTTTGTCATGGGATCATTCTGTTCTAAGAAACCACCTGAATTTCTCCTTGACTTCAGGTTATTCGTCCTGTCGGTCAAGACAGCTTTGCAAAGCACCTGGGAAAAGGTTATGTCTCTCAGAATGGAAAACTAACTCATTAAAGACCCTAGTTTGACACCTTCAACGACCTAGGAGAGCATTTCCAATTTTATTGGTTATAAAGAGTTTCCTTTGTTTAGCAGCAAGTTGGGAGTTAAAAAGCAAGGAAGTAGCAAGTTCCTAAAAATGTATAAGGTTCTTCAGGTGTGGTAGCTGTAACTGAAGTGAAGTTTAATAGATCAGGGTCTTCCCATAGACTAGCTGTGGTAGGATCCTAAACTGGTTGTAGGCTCCAAACCTTTTACATTTTCATCTTGTTTCCCTATTGTTCTAAGTATTTCACCAATTATTTTTGTTATTTGAGGACTACTTGAGCTATGTTGAAATATCCAAAAGAAATTAAGATTAGAGTTACCATCTAACCCAGTAATCCCTTTTCTGGGTATCCATCCCCACAATTGAAAACATTTATCCATAAAGACATATGTACCTGTGTTCACTGCAGCATTATTTATGGTAGTCAAGATATGGAAACAGCTAGAGTGTCCTCTGATAGATGACAGGGTAAAGAGGTGGTACATATATACAATGGAATATGACTTAGCCATAAGTAAAGATGAAACACTGCCGTTTGCAACATGGATGGATCAGCAAAGTAAATCAGAAAAAGTTGAGGGCAATACAGTCTCACTCATATGTGGGATATAAAACAGAAATCAACAAATGAACAAAACATACAAACAAACGAACAAAAACTCAGACACAGACAACAGTTTAGTGGTGACCGGAGGGGAGGAGGGAGGTAGAAAAGGGTCAAGGTGGTCAAATATATGGTGACTGAAGGAGTTTTGACTTTGGGTGGTGAGCACACAATGTATTAAAATATGAACAATGTCTTATAGATTTGTACACTTGAAACCTATATAATTTTATTAACCTATGTAACAATAAACTTCACAAAAATAATACTGAGAGAAATAGACAGCAACATAGTAATAGCAGAGAATTTTAATACCCCCATTTACTTCAGTAGGTAGATAATCCAGACAGAAAATCAGTAAAGAAACATGAACCTTAAATGTCATGTTAGATTGGATGAACTTAAATATTTACAGAACATTTCTTCCAAAAACAACAGAACACACATTCTTCTCAAGTGCACCACAAAAACATTTTCCAGGATATGTTAGGCCACAAAACAAGTCTTAATAAATTTAAGAGAATCGAAATCATGTAAAGTATTTTTTCTGAACACAATGGTAAGAAACTAGAAATTAGTCACAATGAAAACTGGAAGTCACAAATATGTGACGATTAAACAATATGCTACTGAACAACCAATAGGTGAAAAAATAAATTAAAAAAGAAATTTAAAAAATACCTTGAGAGAAATGAAAATATAACATACCAAAATTTGTGGAATATGGCAAAAGCATTTCAAAGATGGAAGTTAATGGTTATAAATGCCTGTCTCAAACAAAACCAGTCTCAGACAACCTAACTCTACAACTCTAGGAACTAGAAAAAGAGCAAAGCTCACAGTCAAAAGAGAAAAATAACAAAGATGAGAGCAGAAATATTGTTTTCTCCTGACTCAATGAGATGCTCCTTGAAGAGAAGACTAAAGTGAGCCTTAAGCATTTTACACAGATTGTATTCAAAGTATTCAAAGATTGCCTTGTAGTAAGTGCTCAGATTTATTGAAAGCATAGGTGATTCAAACTCTAAAAACTTATCTAAAAGTTATTTCAAATAAATTCACTTAACTACAAGTATATGATATGATTTTTGAGTGGTATTCTGCAATAATTAATTGCTAGAGTTGAAATATGTGTTTTCTATAATCCAATTATAAATTTAGTCACAATTTAATTAGGTTCCGTAATAAACAATAAGGAAGAGAGGGAGAGAAATTAACGTTGACGGGGGCGACAGGGAGATTAGGGAAGGACTGACAGATGATGTGATATTCGAGCAGACAGCTGAATAAAAAAGACCCAGCCCATTTTGGAGAAACAATTTTCCAAAAAGGGGAACAATTTAAACAGCTTAGGAGAAAAAAAGACTACCTCCTCTTCCTGGTGATGTTAGTTAAAAAAACTCAACGTTGGCCTATCATCCCGAGAAGTCTTCACCTACCAAAAAACATGAGTTTACATGTCATTTAACAAATGCTTACACCTCAAAGTTAACTTTCCAAAAGATATTATCTTATTTTGAGAGAACAGTCGGCTAACTTTGAGATTTTACAGAAGGAACAAGGTACAGCGGGACACTCTTCTGTCGATATGGATTCTGTACTCACTGGAGGCTGGCTCTGAGTCCTGGCGGAGGCAGGACTGCTGCCTTCAGCTGGAAAGCCAGCTACCAGATTCCTCCATTGTGGGGGAGGGCAGAAGACCCAATCAGTGGATCATGAAGAGACATGCCATCTCATCATGGGATTCAAGAGATTCCTGAATCTTTTATAAACACAAGTAGGGTTATTCATACTGTCAGATTGTTGGTAGAAAAAAATCTTAATAGATTCCTGTGCGAGGAGTGGTATTTGCAGTTTCTATCAACATTTTAAATGTTTCCCTTCTCTACCACTATTCTGACATGACTATATTCTATAGAAACAGACCTTTCTGTGTGCCAAATTTTCAAACGTCATTCAGAGACTGTTTAATGTTCATCAGTAGAAGAATGTCTAAAATGTCTGTTAAAAATTCTATACATCACTCAGCCTTAAAAAGTTAATGTTATTACATTTCAGGTAATAATGAGTAAATTTCAGTTTATTTCAATCACTTTCTCATTATCCTGTGCTTTGTCCTAACTTCTTAATGACTCTTGACTCTTTACTTGACTTCCTTGGAACCCTCTCCTGAATTTTCCAATGGTGTTCAGCCTGTGCTTTTGTTGGGATATTTATTCTCAAGCTGCCTTCTGGTTGCATAACCCAGTCTCCAGCTGCATTCAATCTTGTCTTAATCTCTTATGTCCTTAATTTGAGTTCTTGACTTTAAAAACACAATAGCTTTAAGAAAAAACATACAAGAGCAGCTTCCTAACTAATGAAAACTTTTTTCTGAAGAGACAATAACACAAAACAGGAGAAAATCACTTGGCTCATATTAAAATCTATTAAAAACTACTGTTTACCAGAATTTACCAGCAAGCGAGACGAGCCAGAAAATCAGAGTGGGAGACAAGATTTGTATTATACATCTGGTAAAGCACATCAAGCTGGAAGATACAAAGAATCTTGTAAAATAAAATTTATGTACTGAAAACCTATTAGAAAATAAACACATGGTCCATGAAAATGTGAAAGAAAACGTTTAAGCTCTTCAACTTCAGGGAAACACTGATAAAATCACAAGACGCTTACAAGGACAAGAGCAACGCCGGGTGCTGCCAAGGCTATAGAGCAATCAGACCATCTGGGACCGCTGGTGGGAGTGTCAATTAGTAGCACCCGTTTGGTCTCAGACTAGTTACTGGCTTATTCAGAACACCTTTGGCAGCAGCTGCACTGTGTATGTTGTGGATTTTGGGCCGTGTACCCAGAAGAACCAAGCGGCACTCAGCGAACAAAGAATCAAAGGAGGTTTATTTACACCGACGGGCTTAGGGGAGTCACTCTCCAGAGTTTGAGCCCAGACCAAAGGCAGGCAAGTAGATTTATACATTGATTACTTCCACATACTTGGAGGTCTTTTGTTTCACTCACGCAGGAAAGGTAGTGTTCCAGGGAGAGGTTGGGAAATTCTTCAGGGACAAGGTAGCCATCTTAGATTTCTTTACATTTCCCATATCATTCCTGCCTTTTGATGCCTATCTTAATTCTTTATAGGGCAACACTTTTTTGACTACCTTCCTGATCTCCCTCTTGGTCTTCCTAGACCAAGGACCAATAATTCTATTGTTTAAGGATCTTTGCTGTAGTCTTTCTCTCCACTGTAGCTTCTATAAGGGAGGTAATTGTCCAAACAAGAGGCAACAGGCAAGGCAGAAGTAGGCAGGTACTGAGGAGGATGTGTATTCCTCTAATTAAGGTCTTAAAGCCTCCGAAAGTGGAGAATCAACTAAAGAGGTTATTGGTGTTCCATCCATGCCATGTTTATATGGACACGTGTGCCAGTCCCGTCATCTGACAATATCCTCAACTGTCCGGCCCTGGTCTTCTCTTTGCACACAATAGTTGGTAAGATTGAATTTTCCAAATCTACCTCCTGCTGCTGCTAATTGATAATCTAGTGCCAATCTGTTCTGGTAGATGGCATTTCTCATCTGAGTTTCTTGATGTGACAGGATGGTAAAGGCTCTCCTACTTTTATTAGTAACTGCGTGCTGTCAGATAATTTGATTTAACATGTAAATGAAGGTACGGTATCCCCAAGATCGTTATTGCCCACGTGGCAGGCCTATAGTATTGGATTATGTGTTCTGGGGGACACTCATGATCCTTCCAGTCCCCTATTTGAAGTTCTCTTTTTACCTGCTGTAATAGAGACGGCATCTTGCTATGTTGCCCAGGCCAGGAGTGCAGTGACTATTCGTAGGCTCAGTCCTACTACTACTGATCAGCACAGGAGTTTTGACCTGCTCTGTTTCCAACCTGGGCCGGTTCACCCCTCCTTAGGCAACCTGGTGGTCCCCCGCTCCCGGGAGGTCACCATATTGATGCCAAACTTAGTGCAGACATCCGATCGGCATAGCGCACTATAGCCCAAAACTCCTGGGCTCAAGCGATCCTCCTTCCTCAGCCTCCCCAGTAGCTGGGACTATGGGCGTGCACCACCATGCCCAGCAAGGGCTTTTTGGACCGGGCGACCAAGCAATTCCTCTGTTTTCAGAGGTAGGAGGAAGGCTTTATCATCCAATTATACAGCTTCTTTCCAAATTTTGGGGAGGCGATTATAGGCCTTGTTTCTGCAAATCTAGTAAAGCCTATGTGGGGCCACCCAGCTTTGGACCTTGCCTGGGTGGGAATCAATTCAGTAGCTTTCCAATCTTTTCCCAGCTTTAATTATTTATAGTTTCTTCCTCTGGGAACCAGGGACAAGTTTCCTATATGAGATCTAAAATTGCTGAATCTGGTGAGTGTGCACACCATATTCCCTAGCCCTAAGTATAGCTTTAAGCTCTGTACGAAAACATCGTAGTTTTTTGACCCTTGTCCTATGTTTTACTCCTGGTTGACAGTCTATTCCTTAAATTTATTTAACACATATGCTTTCTTGAATTCTACCAGGCTGTGATCTGTATTTTCTTCCTCCTACTCTTTTGCGTACGCTTTTCCTGAGGAAGTCTACTCACCTCTCATTTACACATTTTCCCATACTCAGTTCCCTATTCAAGGGCCACTTCTCACATCCAGCAAGTGTTAATCCTGCCATGTACAGCGCAGCTCTGGAAAATATATCTGAAAAGCATTGCCATTCACGGTAGGCATAGAAAACTGAGGTAGTGGACCTTCTTTGACTTCTTTTGGTAACATGGATACATATATTCACAGTTCTTTGCATCAATTTCCTCCCTAAAGTCCAATCATAAGGAGCCCCACGATGAAATTCCTCAAGCTTCTGCTGTGCATAGACTGGCCAGCTTCCAGGGGTGGCCAGAGCAGGGCTGATGATCTCAAGTGGATTTTCTGCTGCCTCTGGAACGCAATCCGGAGAGGCTGATCAAGAAAATGTTCTGCAGTCTAAGTTTCCCGGTTCTCTGGAGACGCTGCTTTCTTTACCCAGGTGTGGTGGATTCACAGAGTAATACCTGTAACTTTAATGGCAGTGAGAGTTGCTAATATAACAATGTGAGAGCCTGTTTAGTTTGGCTGGAATGACTCCTTTTCCTAATCCTTAACCTGTACTAATCCTGACTAAAAGGGATAGACCTAATTTCCTAGAAGGATGGGGGCTCTTTCTAAAGTTTAATTTCTTTTAAATGAGAATCATATTACAATAATTTGGAAAATAAACCAATTATGATCTGAGTCTTCTATGACTCCAAATTATTACAAATACCTGTGTATAAACTTTTTTCAAAAAGTTAATTCTGCCCGGCAGAATTACTAAATTTCTTTCTCTACTGACTGAATACACTTAAATCTCTATTTTTTCCTAAATTTCTGCTAACATAGTTGCAGTTACACCCTTCCCCCTTTTTTGCACTGGGGGGAGTCTCCCAAAAAGGATTTTGTAAGGGGAGAAGCCTAAAGGCCTTAGGGTGCATGATGGATTACAGCGAACCTTTTTTGAGATAGGATGACCTCAGTGTCTTTGCAGACAGACCTAGAAACCCCTTAATTTTCCTGCCTGACTCTTTTTTAAGAGCCATGAACCCCCTTATTATTAGTATGGATGTTGAGGGACAGGAGGTCTCTGTTAAGGGGGGAAAATTTCCAAGTGAGCCAACTTCTGCTTCTGTAATCTGCTTACTCGTTCTAGGCTTTATAAACTGCCTCTTTTGGGAGCTCGGGACTGATCTCTTCTAACCCTGCAAGGTAGAGAGTCAGTCACTGGCCGGCTAATAAAGGCTCACAATTCATCTCAATTGGCTCCGTGGGTCTTAGATTGAACCACAACAGTCTCTTCTTCTGTATCTGCTTCCTGCTGAGAAGGGTCATAGTCCCTGCCTGCTGGGGTTTCATGGAGCTCTTTCCCTTTCTGCCTCAGTCAGGGTGAAGTCTTAGTCCCTAGACAAGGAAAAAGATTCAAACTGATTACTTAAATCATATATCTATTAATTTGCCTATTAAACGAGTAAAGGAAAACAGGCTTGGTTAATATATTTCTTAAAGAGTAAAAAGACCTTTGGCCTAAAGTCCCCTCCCTCTCAGACTTTAAGGGCCTTGCCTGTCTTAGCACTATTTCTGCTTAACAATGGGCTGATGACCCTTATCAATAGCCGGAGGACCTGAGTTACCAGTTTCGGGCAATTATCAGGGTTTGAGGGAGAGGAGGGAAGAAAACTTAACTAGGTTTTACTAAAAAGATTAACTCTGCAAGAGATGTCCTATTTCATTTCCTCCCTCATTTGATGAGTCTCATATCAGAGACTAGCTTAAGATGAAGTTGATTGCTTTGTTGCTGTAAGAAAATTCTTCCCTTAGTTTTGGTTTTAACATAAGAATACTTCTTCCATTAAGAAGAAACTAGTGAGTAATTTGCATAACTTACAGAAGTAATGGAGCTGTAGTTCAATGTCATATTATCTGAGATGTTAAAACATTAGTTACACATTTTCTGCTGGTGTTATAGTAATAGCCTTCCTGAGTTTCAGGTGGGGCCCTTTCTGTTTGCCTCAAGGGCTGACTTTTAACAGATTGCGGGGAGGTAGTTACTCTGCTAGTAGGAAACCCTGACATAGAGATGGGTTGTCTAGAAATGGTTTAGCTTTAGGTTCCCCACAAACGAGCACTGTGTGGTGGGCAAGGGGACTGCCCCCCTTTTCGGCTGTGTCCTAGTTTCCCAGACAAGGCAAGGCGCTTTCTGCGCAGGACCCTGGTCCTGATGTGTGGCAGAGAACTTCATTGCTAATCCCGGTCTCACAATGGGAAAGGAAATTTATGTTAGGCTGACTGTTTATTCCTGTCACTGTGCAGTTAACATTGGAGGGAGAGACCCATGGGAAGGATCAGGACAGAGTAGGCAGCTCTGGTATCTAGTAAAAATTCAGCTTTTCCTTTTTGCCATGACGAGAGTGACCTGAGAGAGGAGAGGAGGTATCTGAAAGTAAAAAAAGATGCAAAGGAAGGGCCTGCAGAAAGAACTGACTCACCTGGTTAAAACTGCCCTCTTCACCATTCTGCCCTATGCTCTTCAGTTAACATGTTTTCCACAGCTGCATCCCCCACCTCAAGAATTCTCCAGTCCCTTCCCTATCTCTGTAGCTGTGTATGAATGTGGAGACTGTGGGGAACTGTTTATTGTGTTAGAGCTCAACCTTTGGATAAGGAACTCACTGAGCAGCATGACATCAATGAATGCTGCTCCCTGTGTGTAAGCTAGGAGTCCACTCTCTTTGTTCAAGAATCTGATAAGGGTGCTGATAACACCAAGGGTCTGGAAATTTCTCCCCTACAGCCCCCCACCTGAAGCTGCCCCTCCCCACTCTGAGAAAGGAGGGACAAAGGAATCACGTGCCCCTTGCCTGAACACTGCGAGGGTACATAAGCTGTAAGAAATCTAAGGGGAAATCATGCTTTGGGTCTGCTGAATGCCCCACGCTCTCTGCCGGCATTAAATTCTCCTTCCTCTAAGGCATTAAATTCTCCTTCCTCTAAAAAAGTTGTCTGAGTGTCTGAATTCCTCCATCGGGTGTTGCTTCCTGTAACATGAGGTTCTACTGTTGTGATCCTGGCAGATTTTTCTAGGACTGGAGTTTGCAAGTGCTTGGGCTTCCATCATAGGAGAGAGCAACCCTTTTGTGAGAGGCTTGCTATGTGGGGTGAGGACTTGAGGTCCAGTCGTCCCCAGCTTCCTAGGGCTGGATGGATACTTGCCCTTTCACTTCCCTTCCTTTTGCAGTTTGCACATTATGTCTCAGTCCCGACAATGGCCAACCAAGATTGAGGCCCTCCAGGCCTGCAAGGTTTTTACTGCGTAAGGTCACCTCGAGATGGTCCCTGTATTATGGCAGCTAAAATTAGTGCCCTTTTGTACTTTGCTTCCTTCTCTGCCCAGTCCCAGTACTGGGCACCTTAAAGACCTCTGGCACCAAGGCAGTCTCCAGGGTTTAATGTACTTACAGTTTTGAGACGGACTCATGGTTTTTGCACAGCATCCCCTGATAATAAGTTATTCTGGGGTTGGTTAGCTGCTTATATTCTTGACTATTCATTAATGGAATTATGATATGGGGAAACTTTACATTTAAACCTAGTACTCAGAACTGACGATTCAGCTGCCCCTGGAAATTTACTGACCCCTTTTTGATGTTTGACTGCGGGCTACAGTGCTGAGTGTCCACTATACAAATCATTGATTGACCCACCGCACCCCGCCCCCCACTTCTACTGCAACTGTTTCTAGTCTGATTGTCTTTCAGCCCAGTCTTCTTTTGATGACTGGCTCAGGTTGATGTCTTAAATTCTCTGGCCCTTTTGGACTTACAGTTTCCCTGTGATGAGGGCACTCGTTCTTCCAACGGCCGATCTCTCTACAGAAGGTACATTGGTTACAGTGTAATTTCCTTTTGATTTCTTTCTGCCATGTGGGAGCAGCTGTTTGTTGCATTAGACCTGGGTTCCCTAATGCAGCTGCCAACAGGGACACCTTCTGCTTTCCCTGTTTGTCAGTTACCTCCTGGTGTATCTCTGCTGTTTTTGACACATTTGTTGACTTCATAGCCCCAGCTTTTATCTCTAATTTAGACTTTTCATGATGTTTTCCAGGTAGTGGGTATCTCACAAGCTTTCTAACAAAAGGGACAGGAATCATTCTAACCTGGCCGTCTTGTTTCCGGGCACTCCACCACTGTTCTTTGGGCGTTTCTATTATCGAGTCAAACTTGAAAGAGATGGGAGGCATGGTGTCGGGCCGGGGCTCTGGGACGGTAGGAGGCGGCAAAGGCACTGATAGTAGAGGCCTGTCTGGCAATTGATAGTAAAGTGGCCTTGTGGGGACTGACAGAGCTACTGGGATGTACAGCGGTCATTAGGTAGAATCTTCTTTAGGGCCCTTGGGTGAATTAATTTTGTTGGTGCCTCCTTGTCCTTTTGTCTAGCCAGATGAACCACAAATGACCTATTCCGTTCCTGCCTATTTGTGCTGAACTGGACCCAAGGGAGCACTATAGTAGCGGTCTGCCGCCATGTGTGTATGTATGGAACTTGGTCTAGATATCCTGGGGTCCCTGTCACTACCCAAGACACTGCTCTCACTGTGGGAAGATCTAATGTTCCTTCTGAGGGCCAACCTACCCCTAAAGCAGGCCATTTGAGCTCAAAAAGAATACAAAGTTTTTCTGAGGTCAGCATGACCCTATACTCCTCAGAGAAACCCTCCTTAAAATTTTCCAACATATAATCTAAGACAGTTGGCATAGTGGAACTCTGCCCATATTTGCAGGGAGCTTCCTTTGAGAAGTAGGCACAGAGGCCAGTGTTAATATATTCTCTAAAGTCCTAGAAACCTGGTTAAAGCAATGCAAAACACTAAAATTATTTTGAAGAAATACCGAGTCCTAGATTTCTTCCCAGAAAACCTTTTCAAAACATTTGCACCAGACCAATAGGCTAAAGAACATTAAAAAAAATTCCAGTTTTTTTTTTTTGGCATCAGCTTGCTGTTGGCATTTAAATTTCCAACCTTGTTTCACTTTATTACATAAAATTTCCCCTCAGAATTTCTTTACAAATTTTCTTCTACACCTTCCCGTCACAAAATTTCCTCTCAAGATTTCCCTTCACAGACCTTCTACTACTTTTGCAAACCTTCTTTCACACTTTCTTTATTCTTTCAGTTTGATTCTTTTCACCCATTCAGTAATAACCACCTCTGAGGCAAATATCTTTCTTGGGATTCTTTAACATAGTCTAAAAAACTGTTGCCTTACTCTGACCTGACCCCATGTTTCCCACCGTGTCGGTATAGCAAAGTCAAAGGGTGGGGTGTCCCTTTTCAGAGACCACTCAGATGCCCGACAGGCCGTGTCTCTCTCGAGACTTTCAGCGCGTCTTGGCTAAGGTGTACGCATATAAACCCTTGGGCCTAGTCATTCCCTGGAGGGATGAATCATTATGCCTTATGACGTTGCTACGGAACTGCAGGTGGGAGCTCAGACCCATAGTTTTTCACCGTGGGGCCACAGACTGGAAACTTGGAGACAGGTCTCTGAGATCCACACACATGCACACATGCCCGCAGAGGTTAAAACATGCCCTCCCTGATGGTCCCTGTCTGAGGGGTGCTTGCTCCTGGGAGGTGATCAGTCTACCCTTCAACCCTTAAGGTGAGCCTGTCTGGGTCCGTGGGGTGCCGGCCTTACCGTTTCCGATGTGGATCCACCAAATCTCCTTGTTCTCGCCACTCAGAGTCCGGGGGAAACAACGAAGAGAGGCCGGCCAAGCGCAGCTGGGCCCAAGACTGTCCATGTGGGGCGGGCTGCACCTTCTAATTCCTCAGTTGTCTTGGCTGACTGTTAAGGGTGGAAAATTTTCAAGTGAGCCAACTTCTGCTTCTGTAATCTGCTTACTTGTTCTAGACTTTATAAGCTACCTCTTTTGGGAGCTCAGGACTGATTTCCTCTAACCCTGCGTGGTAGAGAGTCAGTCGCTGGCTGGCTAATAAAGGCTCACAATTCATCTCAATTGGCTCCATGGGTCTTAGATTTGATCACACCACAACATTTGGAGGCCCCAGCGAAATTTCTCCAGAGGGGGAGATCTCCTAAGACCTGCAACCCTGGCAACCTTGGGCGAGGAACTGCCTTGTCCAGGGGACGGCCGCTGAGAGACATTCCTCAGCCCCAGACGCCAGGCAGACTCACCCAGGAGGGCAGGTGGACAAAAGGTTCAATTCTGTAACAATTGAGCATGAACCATCTGGATCAGCTTCACCGGTGAGTCAGATTACACTATAGGTACTCAGATTTTTGGGTATCTGCCTGTTGGTGGGCCCTAAGGGGAACTAGTGGAAGGCTGGATGCAGCAATACTTCCCTAGTTCGGTCAAGGTCTGAGACGTCAGACTTGACTCCAGGTTTTTGGTTACGCTAGCATTTTGTGTTGCCTGTAGTTTGTCTTGTCTGTCTGTATTGTGTCTGTCTAGACTGGTCAAATGTACTGTTACCTTCCTATTGCCTTAGTCTTCATAAGTTTACTTACTTTGATTCTTTCCTTAGATCTGGCCTCCGTGGCCCTGTCCGACTAGACTCTGGGTCAGAGGCTGATCCTAGCCCTGGCTTATTTGGCTTTTGTGGGGATTTTCTCTTTTCTTGCCTGTTTTTACTAACATGGGTCAGGCTTCTTCTTCAAATCGTCCTACCTCCCTTCAGTGCCTCCTTAATCATTTTAAGAATTTCAGGAGATGAGCCTAAGCCTACAGAGCTAGTGTCACTCCCTTTGACCTTCAGAGGTTCTGCCAGTTAGATTGGCCCACATTTGGAACAGGGTGACCATCAGAGGGGTCACTTGACCTGCAAACAGCCTTTCAGGTGTGGAATATTACCTACGGTAATCAAAGGCTTCTTTTAAAACAGTACAGAAAGGTTTAAATTGGAATTTGTGGGCAGTGGGGATACACTGAGGATTTTAATGGCAGTGACTTACATTTAATGTGTGCTTTCTGTGCCCCTAGCATTGTGCGAGGTTCTTTGCATTGCTGAGGCATTTAACTTTTGACAATGTTCTTTCGTTCAGTGGTTCAGCACCTGTAGTGTGCCTGATGCATAGTGGTGGTAGGGTACTAGCTGTTTTTTTATTCTTGTTTTGCAGATGAGGAAACTGAGGTACAGGAAGTTTAAATAATTTACCCAGTGATGGAAGTGAGTTTGTTTTTGATATTGAAAATACAAGAGTTGAAGAAGCTAATAGGGGCCTGTTGTGCTAATCCTTTTTTATATTTTAGATTAGAGCAGGGAAGAGCAGTAGGAAAATGGTTATGTAAATAGGGATTATAAGCGAAGATGTCATTGAAAGCTAGTGAAGGGATGAATGTAAATTTGTATTGGAGGTTTGGGTCTAAAGAGTGACTAAACATAAATTTGATTAAAGGTTCACAAAGTATCTGTAAAGCAGAATTCTAAATAATAAAGTCTCCTTTCTAACTAGTTCTTCAGTCTAAATTAGAATTTATTTTTATAGGAAAATAAATTTGTAAAAGAGCTCTGCTTTAATTGGTTTAGAAAGAAATAAGCACTTATAGATAAATTAAGTCTTCCTAAAATTGTCAGAAAAATAGAAACTAATCCAAATGTTTTGTTTTGTTTTATCAAGTCTACATGATCTGAGATAATCTTTGGTGATAAGGATAGTTTAATATTGTAGGTTAAATAAAAATAGGTATGTCTTCAAGTTGTCAGATACACAATTTTATTTTACCTGTGTTTATTGGTCAAATAAGTTTATGCTATTTCTACTAGTTGTTTAAGATTATAAAATTATAAATTCAACCTAAAAACTTATAAATGAGTCTTGATGTTTAAAAAATAGTTTCCAAAATCTTTCTGGCAAAATACTTAGTTAAGTTTAATGATAGATGTTCACTGACTCTCTAGAGCATTTCCAAATAAGAAAATATAAATTTATCTACTTTTGGACTCTTATTACAGAGTGTGTTACTAAACATATTCTTTTACCATATTCTTTTATAATTTTTTAAAAATTGTACTATGAAAAAACATGCCTTTAAAAATTATAAAATTGGTATATTCGTAAATTTGCTAATCTATTGAATGCAGATATATAAAACACAGTTTACAATGGCCTACTTCATTGTTTTCTCTAGAAATTAAGGCTACTAAGAGTTATGAATTCTAGTATATATAAATGAATTACTAGGAATAATAGGAGTGAAGGAAAAAATTCTGTATACAAAGTATGCAAAGAAAATAAAATGTGTTTAGAGATATGAAGGATGTCTTTTTAAGAAAAAGGAGAGTAATTTTATCCTAAAATAGTTTGTTTATTTAAAAGGTCCTTTGAGGCACAAAAGAGGAAAATAAGGACAAAAACAGGTGAATATATGAAGTTGTAAAGGAAAAGAGAAAGAAAATCTTGTTTTATATGGTCAAGTTGGCTAAAATTAAATGTATTTATTATAAGGTTTTAAAATGAACTTTAATATCAACAGTGCACTGACACAAAATGAGTTTGGATTATTGGTCTGTTCCTAATAAGAGATTGTAAAAGATTTTTCTTTACCTGTTGAGCAGTACACTTAGGAAACAAAGATTTTATATCTTATCAAAATAATTTATTGTGCTTTATAGTCTTTATTATGTAACTAAGTATTGTTTAATCAGGTGATCAAACCTTGTGACATTATGACAAATTTCCCAACATAAAATCTAAATGGGATCTTTTGTTTTATCTCAAAATAACTTTGAGACTTCCCAGAAGGCACCTGGAAAATCTCAAAGGTTTGGTTTTGTCACTTTGTAAAAGAGAAATGTTAAGCTAATTCAGTCTATTTGATGTATTAAATTATATAGAAAGAATTGTCAAGTAATAAATGATGTTTAACCTTCTTTAGGTTACATTTTTATGAATATATGTTACTAATACAAGTGTTTCAGAAATTGTGTAAAGTTCCTAGAAATTTGCCAATATCTTTGCTATTCATATGTCCTTGTATAATGGCATCAATCATAATTTCAGTTATTACAAATTGTTGTATATCATAAATATCAAGAATGGACCTGACTATTCAGAAACAAAGGGCTTAAAGAGAAGCAAAGGGCATTGCTCTGATTTGGGCCACAACAATAAAACTATTACAATAATTAGATAGCTATGATTTGAATGAATACGTGGTCTTGATATTGAAATTGGAATTTTGGATAACAGAAAAGATCTGTATAACTGGAAACATGAAAACACTTCTTTCTCAGAGAAACCACAGGAACTAATCTCTCCTTTAGAGACTATTTTCTTTACCCATCAGTCCACCTGGGATGACTGTCAATAGCTTCTCCAGGTCCTTTTTGCCTCGGAGCAACAAGAACGGATTCTCCGAGAGGCTGCTGAGACTGTGCATGACCCAAATGGGCAGCCCACCACTAATCCCACCTGGGTCCACCATGTTTTCCCATACACTCATCCGCCTTGGGACCCCAACACCGAACAAGGTAAGGAGGCTCTCAATCGGTATCGCCAGCTTCTGCTCCAGGGCCTCCAGTCTGCCACCAAAAAATCTACTAACATTTCTAAGGTAAGAGAAGTCGTCCAGGCCAAGGATGAACCACCGGCGGCATTTCTAGAATGACTGACTCTTAGAGTCTTATCAGTTATACACCCCTATTGATTCGGAGGACCCAAATAATAAAACCTCACTTCTGTCAGTCAGTCAGCCCCAGATATTAGGAAAAAGAAGTAACAAAGCATAGGAAGGTTTAAGGACAAGAATTTCACTGAGCTAGTTGAGGTAGCCCTGCGCATCTTCAACAACCGGGATGAAGTTAATATCACCCAGACTAAGAAAATGTCTAAAGTCCTACTTACAACAATAGTTCCTGAAAACTGCTGCTCTCAACCTTGCCACCCTGCTACCAGATGATGATCCCAAGCAGCCCATACACGACTGTCTCGAGATCCTAGAAAACATCACCTGCACCCGACCGGACCTGACAGATGACCCCAGGCCAAATCCAGAGGCCACTCTTTTCACAGATGGAAGCAGCTTCATCACAGAAGGAATCAGGTATGCTGGGGTGGCTGTAGTGACTAATGAGACTGTTATTTGGGCACAGGCTCTGAGCTATGGAACCTCAGCACAACAGGCTGAACTAATAGCAGTGACCCAGCCCTGCGGTGGAAAAGGAAAAGACTGTGCACATTTATATAGAAAGCAGGTTCACAAGAGCACTCACTTGGGAGGGACCAAGTTGACTGAATTGTTGAAAAGAGACTATTACATTCCAGGGCTGCAACGAATGGCCAAGCAGGTGTCACATTTGTGCACAAGTGAATCCAGGGCGTTCCAAGGAAATACAAGGAGTATAGGAGAGAAGACAGAAGGTTTTCCTAGGCCAGCAGATCTCCACCAGGAGTCACTTTGCCTCATGGGGACAAACTTGGCAACATCAGGAGAATTTTGTGGATATCACAGCTGGGGGATAGTACGGGTACCTCACAAGTGGAAGGCAAGGATGCTGCTGAACATCCTGTGGTGCCCAGGATGGCCCCGCCACCAAGGATCACACATCCTCCACAAATGAATAAAGCCAAGGTCAGGAGATGCCTGGTCAGATGGAAAACAGTAGAGGAGTGGGGTGCTGTGGGATGGTGGCTTCACCTTGGTGCCCCTGTGTCTGTACCTTCAAAAGAGACAAGTGGAAAAGAGAAACGAGGGCCAAGAAGGGGAAGAAGCCCCTGTCAAACAGCTCACAGTGCATCTGTCAGGTGCAAATGTGTAATGACCATTTCAAATAGATGGGGTTATAGATCTGAGCTCATCACTGGGTTTTAGCCAGAGTCGGAAGGTCAGTTGGGAAAAGTTTTTCACTAAGACAACCCTCAATGGCTCTCCTTAGCTAAGCAGTCAGGACGAGAGGGAAGTGGGGCAATGGACAAAGGTAACTGTCTCAGCCTGAGGAGCCCCCCGCACCAAGAATGCAGACCCTGTGATGAGGTCCAGGAGAAGGTGGGTGACTTGAAGGAGCGATCTCACTATCAGTGAGGGAAGGGCAGAGAGCCAAGAGAAAGAGTAGAAGCTGATGGAGATATCGGCCACCTGGCTTGCTCCGCTGGGCCTTCTGAGAGGCAGGATGACGTGCTCCACGGTTCCCCACCCAGGCCTTGAAGAAGGAGCATTGACCTGCCGGCTCCATTTCCCATGGCTGAGGTGTTCTGTGACACCTGTGGGCATGGACACTGGGTGGCTCCCCAGAGCAGGTCCCGCAGAGGCTTTAGGGAAGCCCAGGACAGAAAGCGAGAGATTCATGGTGGAGCCACTGGGCTATGCTTGCCCAGGGGTGGTTGCTGTAGTGGTTGTGGGGTGAAGGGCAGGAGGCAAAGCACAAGAAGAGACTGATACTATTCAGTCCCCACCACCTGCCCTAGAACGCCTCCGCTGTGTTCCCCACTATCTCCCTAAGACTCAGTACAGCAGGGCTGGCTACCATCCAACCACTGTGATTAGTCCTGAGGTGGTGGCCAATGTGCATTACCTTTCTCTCTCTCATCTCTCTTCCAGAATTATCTTTTCTTGGCCTGGCAGTTGGCTGGTCTAGGTTGCTTGGCTGGTTGGATGGCCCAGACCTTCATCCCCAAGGAATCTGAGCCCTTATGCCCTTACATTGTAGGCTAACAGCTGCCACATTAGCCCACTTACCATCACCACTGGTGAAAAAGCATCAGGAGCATCCCTGCATGTCCCAGGGTCATGCCCCGCTGTAGAGCAACAACCCTAGTTTCTAGCATCAGTCAGAGACAGTGGTCCCTGCCAGTGGTGTATCTCTCCTTCTTATCACTGGCCTGCCAGCACAGGAAGCCCAAAATGACCAGGTCATGGCTTCCAGCTCAGTGAAACCTAACCACATGCCTGATGGCAGCCCTCCCTCATGCAGAGTCCCAACCTATGACCAAGCAGAAGTTCCAGTTATGGAGATGGGAAGCACACATTTTACAAGAAAGTCATCAGCACAGAACTGCATTTGGGGTGTCACTGGCTTAGTAGACAGTGTCCACTGTCATCTGCTCCCTCCATCTAGTATTTATAGAAGCTACATGGATGGAGAGAGTAGCAGCAAAATGATGGGGACCCTGCCCTTGCATCCCTGAAATCTTTGACAGGGGCACTGGCATCTACTGTACCCCAGGAGGTGGTGTGGCTTCTAGTTCACTACCTCGGTTGGGGTGAGGGCTGTTTGGGGGGCTGCTGCCTGCCCTGCCTCCTTTAACATTACTTTTCTTACATATCAGGTGTGAATGGGAAGTTCTGCCAGCCCCTGTGCACAGGTATATACTTGGTAACCCGGAAATAACTTCAGGGTGATCTGTGGATATAAGGGACCCACCAAGAGAACTTGGGTTCCAAGTGCCCTCCCAAATACCCTGTCTATCTAGGAAGGCAGATGGTATTTGGGGTCCTTGGCCTCAGCATTAGCTCAACCTCATCAGTCAGAGCCCACACACAGAGCTGCTCTAGCAAATAGCTATAAGTCCCTTTGTAGAAAAACAGAAACATCTCTTGCCTCTAATCGTGTGACCCTTGCAATGTGGGGTTCCTGTCACCTCCATTTACTAGGGTGCTTGCTTAGCTCTGTGGCAGCCTTTCATACTGTCAATCCAGGCCAACAGAAGTTGGTAGCTGCGGAGCTTCTCAGAGGTACCGATACATCCGTCAGGACACCTTAGCAAGGCCTGTGCTACCTTCCGCACCTTTCCGAGGTGACCCTCCCATGGGGGAGTCTCTGGTCTCCTACAATGAGTCCTCACTCACATTCCCTGCCCCTTGGACCTTCCTCAGGGGACTGCCCAGACAAGTCCAGAATCCCCATTTACTAAGGGTTGTTGTGTCGCAACTTCAAGGGGATGATGATGTCCCAGCAGCATGTGCAACTTGCTCCACGTGATCTCAGCAGGATATTGAACCTGTGTTATGGGACAGTGCCTCTGTGCCAGCAAATCGCCCCAGGACGGCCTTATGCTCTCCTCATCTGCTTCCTTTGGGCAAGTCCAATGCCCTCAGGATCCTGGGGCATCTTCTGCCTCAGTGTTTGCAGGTACATAGGTGCCATGTCATAAAGTGTTTGAGTATGTTCACTGTTTCCTCCCAGAGTGGGACCTGTTTCCCTGTTTTGGCCATGCTGAGACCTGACCCCGGTTACTGGTCTGGACACAGAAAGGAAGGTGGGGCAGATCTTGACATCACCTCGCAGGGGTTTATGCCAGGGGCTGGTAAACTAATCTGCAGGTCAAATCTGGCTCACTACCTGGTTTTGTAAATAAAGTTGTGTTGGAACACATCTTTGCTCATTTGCTTATGCATGCATTGCCAACAGCTGCTTGCAGGCTAAAATAGCAGAGTCACAGAGTCGTGACAGCTACTCTGTGGTTTGCGAAGCCTAAAACATTTACTGTCTTGTCTTTTAAAGAAAAAGTTTGCTGACTCCTGCTTTTTCCTGCAGCTGATGGGTAGTTCATTAGGAATTTGTAATATCTGCCTAATAAAATATAACAGAGAATGTTGCAGGAAGTGACATCCAATGGAGGAAATTGGACGCTCTGACAACTTTGTTAGAGAAAAGAGAATTTATTGCTGACTGAGTGCATAGGGCCTTAAACAGCACTGAAGCACAAGCTCCCTTTGGTGAGCGTGGCTGGTGGGATCACCAAGCTTATATACCCTTGTAGTGTCCATGCAAAGGACGTCTGATTCCTTTGTCTGATGTTTCACATGTGCCTCATGACTCAGGATGGGGAGGAAGAGCTTCAGGTGGGGAGCTGCAAGCGGAGAGGAATTTCCAGATCACTGGTCTTATCTATTTACAGGTTGTTTGCCTTGTAGAAACTGCGACCTTGGTGTTATCAGCATTGTTATAGGATTCTCGAAAAGAGAGACGGGACACTGAGGCTATAAGCAGAAAGCCTCACTTATTGATGTCTGCACCAGCTCAGCAGATTCCTATCCAAAGGCTGAGCCCTGATTGTAACATAACAGGCAGTTTTATAGTCTTGTTATTCCTGCACAGCTGTGGAGATAAGGGAGAACATTAGTTGGATAGCAAGTTATGAATCAACAGATGTGAGCTGAAGAGTCCTTGTGGGGGGAGAGGGCAGTTAGGAATGGATTTTAACTGGCTGAGTCAGTCATTTCTGCAAGCCCTTTCCTTTGCATATTTCAGATGCCTTCTCTCCTCTCTTAAGAAGAGGAGGGGTTCGGTGGCCGAGGCAGTGGGACGTGCATGGGGCGAGAACCAGACTACATTTGCTCAGCCTTCTAGCCCTGTGCTTCACTGAGATTGTGGGCAAGTCACTCCTCTTAAAACCTTGTTTTTCTCATTTACATACCTGGGAGTACTAGTTCCCACTCCTCCTGCCTTACAAAGTTGTCACAAAAACCATATGAGAGAATGGGTATAAAAATCACCTAGAAAACTGAAAAATGCTACGTAAATGGGAGTACCATCATTCACTCCTCAATATCGTGACTTTCAGTGCCAGAAGAGGGGAAAGGTCATTCTTCAACCATTCCTGGAAGAGGTTTGTGTGTGAAGTGTCTGCTTGCCTCTTGCAGGTATGGTCTGCAGGCCCTCTGCCAGGCTCTGTCTCACCAGGAGGTAGCCCCCTTTTGTAGTGTGACCCACAGATTTTTCCAGAGACCCACAGAATCCATGACAGGGATGACAGGATGATTGGAGCCTAAGATACCGACACAGGGTTGGGAGGGACAGGGTATCTGCCAAGAGGTGCTCTTTGAGAAACAAGGGGGCCGTAAATCATTTGTGGGTAGAAACGAGATGTGCGCTGAGGAGAGAAACTTTACAAAAGTTTCAGTGAGTGCGAGGAGGAAAGAAGTGAACCAAGGATCCCATGGAATGAGAAGAGAAAGAGGTGGGTGAGGGACTCAGAAGGTATGGCACCTGGAAGTCAAACCCTGGGTCTAATGCTGGGATTGTAATTTCTTTGCTGTATGGCTTTGGATAAGTCACTTGACCTCTCTGGGCTTTGAGTTTTCTCATCTTTAGAATAAAAATGCTGAGAATTTCTGCCTCCCAAGTTGGTTGTGAGATTCAAAAGAGAAAGCTCAGAAGTACCACATGCAGGGACATTTTAAAGCTTAGCGTCTCTCCCAGGTCAGGGAAGGAGAGTCCACGGATTCACTGTATTTATATTTTCCTCTTGCTTTCAATCTCCCTCTTGGTCCCTGTAATGACATTGTGCTAATACAATCCAAATTAGAAAGATATGACAAAGCTTGACTTTACATAGATTTCTTTGTTACAATGCAGCTTCTTTCCAAAGCTTAATTCCTGATTGTTTTTTTTGTTTCCTGAAGTCCGTAACTTGAATTACTAACATCTCAGATGCCTAGTAAGCCACTCCTAACTACACGATGTGTCTTTTAATATTGATGGAACAAGGACTTACAGTCTGTCAGTGCAGAAAAAGCTTTTCTCCAGGAGCAACTACTAGGCATCACTTAACAGCATCCCTTCTCAGTGTAAGGTTTCCAGATACTGAATGCCAAATCTTCAAGCCAAAAGATGTCCTCACAAGTTTCTATAGATAAAACCATTATAGGAAATCCATGAGCTTCTGCGCTTTTCATTATAACGCAGCCGTGACATCATGATACAGCCAGGTGAACCAAAAAAGATCATGGTGGGGCAAGGGGAACACAGCCTGCGTGTGCAAAGTCAGAGTCAGCTCAGAGTTCATGCAAATGAGATATTAATATGCTGGACATTTATTTCCTTATCCAAGCCTCATCTATAAACCACTGGAGACCATTGGAGTAGATTTCCTATACACTTCTTTCAGAACAATTCTCTTGTATCCTTTATTGAACATTGAGCCAAATAAAAGCACTGCGCCTGAATGTTTTCCTTGGCTTTCTGTTTCATTAGAAAGTTTTAGTTTGCATTTTAAGAAAAGACTGCCTTTGGCTTGCCTGGGGCCTGCTAACAGCTCCCTGTTACAGGTGAGAATGTGTCACAAGGGAGGGTGGAGTCCAGGGCCCTAATCCAGCTGCAGCAAACATGTAGCTGGGGGACCTGAATCACTTTGCTGGTCTAGGCTCCACTTTCCTTAACTGTAAAATCGGTCACAGGATACATAGACTTGGCAACCTTAGTTGCCCCTGGAGAGAGAAACTAGATAAACTAGGGACCAGTTTTAGAAAATTGTGTGCTGAATTTACATAAGAGCCATACTCGATTGGATTGGCATTTCCCACTGCTCCCATGTACTTTTGGTAGCCTATGAATTTTACACACACACTTGTACCTCCTTTTCATGAAACAAATATTGTATTCCTAGTCCATAATCTGTATGGTTAGAATGGTTGATAATGTTCCCTTTATCATTCTCACGATTTCAAACACAAGGTTTGATTATAGCTCTACAGAAAACTGAGTAAAATGACAAAGAAAACATCCCGTTCTAATTCAGGTCATGAATAAGTGTGAAAAGGCCTAATTCTGCTCATCAGAATGAAACATCCATTCCTTATTGCTGGCAGTAGAGAACATGGTGACACTGTCATCTAATTACATTTTCTTAATTGGAAGGGCACTTGCAGGGGCAGCCGTGATGTGACCAGTGAAGAAATGTCACTGCTACAAATTCGGCCAGGACTCCAAACAGAATTTTGATGCAATCACGTGGAAATTGCTTTAGTTAATATAATAGATCCCGTCCCCAACTTCATTTAACAGAAAATGCCTGCTATTTGGGACCTACGAAATTATGCCTGGTGATTTCCCATAGGGGTTTAAGCCTCCGATTGTGGGGAGAATATGAGATATATGTGTGTCATAGATATTCTCACAGATGTACATGTATGAGTGAGCATATCCAGGGTAAAGGAGAAATAAAATTATGAAGGTTGGCAGCGACATCTCAGAAGCGATGATTTGCAAGATATTTAATCTAAATTATAATTTCCCAAGTAAATCACAAGAAATTTCCAGAAACACATCCTGCCTTTTTCATGTAGAATGTGCTCACAGGCTGTTTTATGCAAGTCTTTTTGACCCCTGATCTCGAAGCATCCACTATGTATTCATCTTTCAGATTTGAAACCTGAGTGTGGGAGACACACTGGTCATTCACAATGAGCAATAGCAAAGGGATTTGCAGAACTCCAGGGCTAAAAATTGTGTTTACTCACTTAATGTAAGCAGGAAGAAATGGTCTCAGAGAGGCTAGGTTACTCACCTGTGCTTACACAGCCAGCAGGGGCAAACAGGAAACTGAAACCAATACACTTGATGGTTCCCCAGAGTTGCCCACTTTTGACAGGTCAACCTTCCCAAGTAGAAAAGCTTGAGTCACCACTAAAGGTAAATTCTTACCTACTGGCTTGGGCGACCGATAGAAATACAGCATGCCAGTGGAGGGCTTTCTCTTGAGCCCTTCATGGTATCTGTATTTTATCACCATCTGAGCTCTTTTATCCCTTTTAACCCTTATGTGATTCAGAGAAGGACTACAGTTGAAGACCCCGTCTCCCCAATTACACCAGCAGGTCAATCATTTTGCAACAGTGGCCTCAATACTCAGAGCTTGGGATCCATCCCATTGTTGACACACCAAGGACTGTGACGCCTGCCAGATGCTCCAGGGAACCCAGTGCAGGGGTGTCTTTTCTGTGAAAATGACTGAGAAGCTTTGACTGATTCTCTCAATCAACTTTCTTATTTGACTCATTACCTTCTCAAAATAGGATAGGGCAAGGGGAACTGCCATCCAGGTTAAGGAGCCCTGGTCTGGTCCCAGTTCGGCTACACCAAATGCGTGTTCATCACACATAGCACGTGTCCCAGACACTGGGAGGGCATGGGGTGGACTTGATGCAGTTCCCATTCCAGCAGGGAGGCCACTGTCTAGTTTGGACTAAGAGAGTGATGCAAATCTTGAGTAGGGCCTACCCCAGCACTGACCAGGGGTGAGGGTGCCCTAGCACCAACCTGTCCTGACTGCGCTAAGTGGTCGCTCTAACTCAGTCACAGAACTGGACACTTCAGGCAGTTTTACCTTGTTAAGTTTTCAGAGCATATCACTTTGATGGACAAGGATTGTTTATGGTTGTCCAGCACCCAGCTACCAGCTTTTACTTCTCTGCCACAAGACACCGTCTTGGGGGCTGATTTAATTAGATCTTGCCTTTCCTGGTGGAGAGATAATGCATGCTAGGCTATTTATACACACCCTCCCTGAATGAATTAAAAGGGGAGAAATAAAAGGACTAAAAAAGTTGAGGTCCATTTTTGCTGCCAGACCTCTGAATGGTCCATGCTGTTTTCCTGGCCTTCCTCTCCATCATGGAAGCAACCTCACGGCCTTCTGGTACATTCTATTTTTGTTTAAGCTAGCCAGATACAATTATCCTATTATCTAATTATCCAATTAACTGATTAGCCAATTAACCAATTAATTGATTAATCAATTAATTATCCAATTTTTCAATTAGAGGGCTTTGGCCCCCAGCCGGTGGATGGGCAGGCTGGCTGGCTAGATAGATGTATCAGAGATTTACACAAGGGGGAAAGTCATTCAACTGTTGTCATTGAACAAAAAACAGGATTAAAAGAGAAAGAAGAGAGGGCACAGGAAGAATGAAAGAACCTCAGACAATCTGGAAATAGTGGGTGTTGTTTTTATGTGCAGGTAACTTATTAACCAGCAGCTAGCTAGTAAAGATGTTTCTCTGGTCACTCTTCCCTTTAGCAAACTGACACTAGGGGTTATCAAAGCAAACACTTTCAGTTACATGGGGATGATCTAGAAAACCTTGAAAGTTTAAGTGATAAATGTGACAATTGGTCTCTGTCCTTCTAGTAGCTCCTCCTTCTTAGATAAGCTGATGTGGGTTCTTTCAAATATAGTTTCAACTATTTCCTGAAATAATCAAAATATGTATTTTTTTTTCTTTTTTTTTGCCTTGCAAGAAATATAAGAGTCTCTGAAGTGAATTCTGTATTATTATTTTCTGGTTTGCAGAAAAGTTTACATTGGTGCTAATCTCAGTAGGCATGATAATATTCACAGAAAATCTGACAAATGCTGAGGATAAACTGAAATATTTACCTGAGCATGAAGCCTGATAAAGAGACATTAATATGGAACAATAGTTTAAAACTTCATTGAATTTAACCAATATTTTCTTTTGCATTGAAATACATTCTCACTCTATATATAATCAGTGGTCGTATTAGTTATTGAACAAAGAGAAGAACCCCTTCCATGGTCTGAGGTGATGGCAATCTGGCCTCAAGGACACAGGATGGTTTCCTTGACTTGTAAAAGATTATTTTCTCTCCATTATACCTTCCCCATCGGGCAGGGCAGGGGTGTTTGAGTATCAGCCTCCCCTTTAAGACTCCTGTTGGTCTCTCCCCACACTTCTTGCATTCCCAATTTTGCATGTTTTTCTCCTTCCTATTAGAAGAATTTTACATCTTCCCCAGACTCTGCGTTCCTGAGGAGCTGGCACTAATCCATCTTGTACTGTACTCAACATCCAGCAACACTGCTTCTTTCCCAGTTTCCGGATTTGTTAAACCACACTTGCATATACTCCAACCACTGAATAGGAAGTCCATTGTGCTAAACAACGCTCACAAACTCATACATACACTCACTGATATGGTTTGATAATGGCCAAATGGGAGTCACTAATAGCTCTGTGAATGATATAGAAATTTCTTTATCATTCATGAACATTTGATAGAAACTCGAGAGTTTCTGAATAAATACATGTTAAAAAAGAGATCGAGGTAGACAATAAGCCCTCTCTGATCAAAAAATTCACTACCTCTTGCTAAGCCTAGGCATATCTATATTTCTGCCTTTTTTGTTTGTTTCTTCATACAGATTATAGTTGCTTAATACAGATTGTAAAATTGGTATAAATCAAAATTATCACAAGAGTACAATATCTTGGCAGCTGCTAGCAGTCTGCTCAAATAGAGTGTAATTTATATTAGGCTTTTTTTTTTTTTTTTGCATTAAAATAACATTTCAAAAGTAAGGTAATGAGCAGGACCTCCTGTTCTGGCCATAATTCTAATCTAGGAGGAAGGACAGAGTGGAAGTGATGGAAACTTGGGAGGAATTCCTTGTCATGTCTGAGTGAATTACAGACAAGGAAAAAGAGGCTGGCATTATTTGGCATGTGCCTTAAATCTTTAAAAAATGTATTTCGTCATTTCCAAATTAAAAATAATCATGAATTCATGATGGAACTTTATAAAAGAAAGAAGGCTCATAAATAAGAATATCTGATAATGTATTATTAATTGAGGTTACAGTGCTGGTGGGAATTGGGGGGAAGTTCAAATTATATCCAACATCACAGGATGTTATAGACATTTTGGCTTTTATTTTGAGTGAGGTGTGATGCTATTTGAAGGGTTTTGAGCAGAGAACTGAGAGGATTTGACTTATAGTTGACAATATTTACACCAGCTGCTAAGTTAACCTATCGTAAGTTATTATATCATCTCAGTTGTAAGGCAAGAAACTTTAAACAATACATTTCTATTTTCCACACAATCTTTTGTGCTACTGTGTCCTAGTTTTTTTTCTGAAAAAAAAAAAACTTTATTTTGTCTTCATTTTTGAAAACTATTTTTGATGAGTACAGAACACTGAAAGTTACTTCCTTTCAGTACTTTAAAGATGTCATTCCATCGTCTGGCTTCCATAGTTTCTGATAAGAAGTCTGTGATTATTCTTATCTTTGTTCCCCTTTATGAAATATGTCCTTTTTTCTTCTGATTGCTCTCATGTTTTATCTTTATCATTGTTTTCAGGAATCAGATGTGTCTTAGTGTGGTTTTCTTTGTTTACCATTCTTGGAGTTTATTGAGCTGGTTAGATCTGCAGGTATATAAGTAAAATCAAATTTGGGTATTTGGGAGCCATTATTCCTTCAAATATATGTTTCTGTTCTTCCTTTCGCCACTGGAATTCCAATTACATGTCTGCTAGACTATTTGACATTGTCCTATAGGTCACTGAAGCCATGTTCATTTATTTTCAGTCTTTTATCTCTCCATGCTTCATTTCAGAGAGTTTCTATTGCTATTTATTGCTATGTCTATTAGTTCACTAATCTTTTCTTCTACAGGGTATAATCTGTGATTTTTTCCCCCATTCAGTGAATTTTTTATTTTCAGATGTTTTTAACCTCTAGAGATTTCATTTGGTTCTTTTATGTATTTTCTACTTCTTACTATATTATTTTTCTTTAACCTCTTAGATATAATGTCTGTTTTAATATCTTTTTCCGCCAATTCTATCATTTCTGGATCTGTTTCTATTGTTTGATTTTTCTCCTAGTTATGAGTTACATTTTTCCCCCTATTTCTTGGCATATTTAGTAATTCTTAATTGGATACTGGAAATTGTAAATTTTATTTTGATGAGTATCTAGATTTCATTTTCTTTTTTTAAAAAAATATAGGGCATTGTTCTAGTAGCAGATTGTTACATTCAGTTCCTTTTGAGGCTTCTTTTAAGATTTATAATGGATCTGGAGCTACCTTAATTTTAGGGATAAGGTAGCCACACATATAAGGTGTGTCTCTTTTGGGGGTTTCTATTGAACGCCTGCCTGCATGATTAAAGGGGCTCTTTAGCTAATGTGAACTTGCTTAATTCCTAGGACATGTGAGCTCTGAGAACCACTCAGCTGTTTACTCTCTGATCTCTATTGCCCCACCTCATGGAGCTGCATCGGCACATTGAGGGAAGGCTCAAGAGGACACCCACGCAAATTTCTGTAGGTCTTTCTTTAATCCTGTATCTGTCTCTTCTCTTGTACTCTGTTTCTTGTCTTCCAGTTGCCTGTACTCCAATCTCTGTTTCCTAAACTCAGAAAATTCTGTTCTCTGTGTGGGATCCCCTCCCTGCTCCATGGTCTAGAATGTGCCTCCAAAGAGGAAGTTGAAGTGAAGAGTTGGAGTACCATGGGGAAAAATATACAGCATTTTCTGAATGCAAAGAATAATAGGAAGTAAACTATCCCGTACATACAGTATTTATTACTGAAATAAAAACAATTCTTCCACTATCTTAGGATACGTTTAAACTTAATCTGGATAATAAGTAAACACATGGAAGAAATCTATTAAAGCAAACAGCTTCTCTTCCCCCAGGCATTCCAAAAGAAAAGAAACTGGTGCTTTAAATTTTCCTCAGGCTCTTTACTCAGTAAGATTAATTTAAAACTGTTCCAGCACACTGAGGTGGACAATAAGAGCAATAGGCAACCAATGCAATGTGATGGAAAGATTATTTGCCTGGGAATAAAGAAGCATGGATTCCAGTCTTGACTGTAACTGTAACTATGTGATTTGGGGCTTAGATTCCCTCATCTGTAAATAAGGTAATGACCAGTGTTCTACCCAGTCCCCAGAGATATCTTCAGGATCTGAAGAGCCAGTGTACATGGAAGTGCTACATAAAGTACAAAGGGTCAGAGAGAAGGGTTATCATTAGTGTGACCAAGATTGTGTCATGCTTGGGAATAACTTAAGGCATCCATAGTGGATGCTCCCAATTAGGAGAGGCCAGATTACAGGTCTTGAACACAGCAGGGGTCAGCAGGCTTGACTCCTTTACACAGAGAATCTGGGTAAAGTAGTGGATGTGTACCCCAGGGAGAGACTGCAGGAGCCCCTATTTTGTCATGATAGGCTTCCTCAGAAGCCCACCTTCAGGAATCCACTTATTGAGTGCTATTACCTCTGCATTGTTGTGGGGTCACATGTTGTGACTTAATTATTGTTAAGACTCAGCAGGACCTGGTAAGCTTTGCTTTTCCTGGTCAGTGCTCAGGGCCAGTCATGGCTCCCTCCTAGAGCAGCCTGAACTGGCTAGGCTTCAGATCTCTCCCCGTTGTCCCTCCTCCATGGAGGAATGCCATTCCTGGGCTGTCTATCCAACCAGCTGGCTCTCTTCTTCTGGACTGTGACAATCAAAAATCTATCCCAATTAACTGCTGCCTAATTGTCAACCTAATTAAGGGTACCTGCTGGGGAAATCAGCCCCTCTGATTCAGGTGCCTGCTGTACTTGTCACAGTTAATTTGTCCCTGAATAATCAAAAGCTGACTGGTTTTGTTTTCACCATGTGTGGTTATCTATAAGTTGGCTTCTACTTGGTCACCTGGAAATTAGAGGAGTAGCCTGTGCTGCAGCGTGGTGCAGGGCATACTCCCCAGACCGTGCTGCTGAAAGTATACTATGTATATACTGTATTATGCCAGAGAGTGAGGAAGTATCTGAACTGCCCATGTCTGACATCTTTGGCAAGGGAGCAGAATGCTGTGACCACTGGCACTTGCCTGCCCCAGCCACTGAGTGGGGAATACTGCAACTGCCTGTGCTCTCTGGTTTCGGCAAGGCAGCAGGACAGTGCCATGACTGCTTGTCCTAACAAGGCAGCAGGAGGGTGCCACATCCAAGCTCATCCGCCTGTACTAGCCAGACAAGTAGAGAATGCAAAAATGGCATTTGCCAGTGCCTCTGTCTCCAGAAAGAATCTCAACTGTCCTTTGCTCCCCACCCCACCCCCCGCCCCCAGCAGATACTCTAAGATTAGTAAGTGGGTCTCTTTCATATATACTCTAGGTGCTTTTCAAACTTCTGCTTTTGCACTGGATCCCGGAGTGAGGAAGACCGCAGCAAATTCTTTCAAAAGAGAATCTCAGTTTGTTATAGCCCTTTGGCCCCCTTGGATGTTGTCCCATTAGCTTTCTAAGCCAGATGTTTGGGGGCTCATCTCTCTGGTGGAGAGTCCAAGTGTTGGGGTGCCTGATGTAAGGCATGAACCCCTCGTTCCTCTGGGAGAAGCAGCAAACTGATGAGATCCTCCCTGTTGTGTGCCGCCTCATCTGGGGCAGGATTATTTTTGGTGCGAGCATGTCTGCCTCTCTTATTCATCTCCATGTGGTCCTTTTATCTTTTGTTGTGAAGAAGCAGTTCGTCTAGTTTTCAGATCATTTTTTCAGAGGATCTATACATAGCAATAGATTTGGTGCGTCCATGGGAGGAGGTAAATTCAGGGTCTCCCATGCTGCCATCTTGGACTGCTTCCTCAGATGGTTTTTTAAATCAGGCACAGGCTTTACAGGTGTCACAGAGTACAAAAATAAGGTGTGGGAAACATTCCAACCATCTGCGACATAGTAAACAGGAGATGGTGTGAATTTCTGTAGAAAGTGACCACCAGTCATTCTTCACTCTCAGAGCTTGTTGCCAAAAGCAGAAACCAGTCATCACTAGTGTTAACGCAGTTATTGGCTGAACAGTAAGGAAGCTACTGATCGGTCCTAAGCTCCGTGGCCTCACTCTCTTTGAACTCCTTGAACCTGCCCATGTACGACATTACAATGAATACACACACACACACCTTTCTCTGCATGTCTTCAATATGGGGCATCACTTGTGAAATTCTTAATCTTTCAGCAGGAAATGAAAAGGGACATCTCTTGCAGAGTTCTTAATCTTTTTAGTAAACCTAGTTAAATCTTTTCTTTTCTCCTTTCTTTTAGAAAAAGCTCCCCTCCCTCAAATCCCTATAATTGCCCTGAAACTGGTGACTCAGGTCATCAGCCCTTTGTAAGCAGAAATGGCTTTAGGCCAGACAGGGCCCTTAGAGTCTGAGAGGGGACAGGGGACTTTAGGCCAAAGGTCTATTTACTCTTTAAGAAATATATTAACCACATCTGTTTTCCTTTACTCACTTAATAGGCAAATCAATAATAGAAAATTAATAGATACATGATTTAAATAATAAGTTCGCATCTTCTTTTCCTTGTCTAGGGACTGAGGCTGCACTTCAGCAAGAAACCCAAGACCCCACCCTGACTCAGGTAGAAAGGGAAAGAGCTCCATGAAACCCCAGTAGGCAGGGACTATGGCCCTTCTCAGCAGGAAGCAGATACAGAAGAAGAGACCTCCTGTTCCTCAACATCCAGACTAATAGAGGGGTTCATGGCTCTTAGAAAAGAGATAGGCAAGAAAGTTAGGAGGTGTGTGTTCAGGCCTAGGCAGCTGAATGCTCTAGGGTAGACAGCTGTTTTCTTCACTGCAGGTGGAGACAGCCCTCCTCAAACACAGCAGCTGCTCTGGGCCCACAGTAGGTCCCCGTTCCTTCAGAACAAAGCATAGGGAGTTATCTTGGCTTAGTTCAGCTATCACTGGAGCAAGTTCTGGCAAAAGTAAAATCATGGTGCAGTTATACGAAGACCAAAGCTAAGGGTCACAGATTTCAAACTAACCACCAGCACCAGCAACATAAATAACCTTCAGGCTTTAGTAGCCTTTTACTAAGAACTATCTTCTGGGAAGGAAATCTTTCCACTGTTTGTTTTTAGAGCTTATGATTTAATAAACAAAACATTTTCTATGTCCATGGTTCTGAGATTTTTGGCAATCTTTCTGTACACTTAGTTTTATTTCCTCTTCTCTACCTGCTTGCTGTTTAGTAGAGAAAATCTGACCATGTTCATTTGGGACCTAATTTTGATACACACGACAGTATTTTATACAGTCATCCTTGTAGCTTTTTTTCTTTTTTAAATTATTTTTTCTTTTTAAATTACAATTGACATTCAATATTATTTCATATTGGTTTCAAGCATATTGGTTAGACATTTATATAATTTACGAAAGGATCCCCATGATTAGTCTAGTACCCACCCACCTGGTACCACACATAGTTATTACAACGTTATCAACTATATTACTGACTATATTCCCTATGCTGTACATTACATTCCTGTCACTATTTTGTACCTAGCAATTTGGTACAAATCTTAATCCCTACCCACTTTTCACCCATTTCCCCCACCCCCTCCATCTGGCCACTGGGAATACCTTAGTGAGCCTGGGGGAAGGAGGGGTAGTGAGCACTAGCATAGAAAACAGTGCCCCCTGGAAGAAGATGGTGAAACAACTCTGGAAGAAAAACAGAACAGGATGGCCTGTGTCAGGAGTGACTTGGAGATGCCCTCAACTTGTGCAGCTTCTATTCTTTGACGCCCCCAAGTGTAAAGTGGGCGCTCCCACTTCTGCTATCCTAGCCATTGTCTTATAGTAGAAGGTGTATATAATGCTGGGAGGGTCAGAGGTCCTCGACACTTTCCTCCCCAAGACCAAGCTTCGATTTATCCAAAACCTGACATAGTCCACATTTGGCTATTTTTAAGACCAGTGAGAGAGATCATAACGGGAATGATGAAATTATAAAACATCAGAAAATTAAAAGTAGCCACAAGGTTTCATACAGATATTCTGGGGGAGAAAGAAATGGGTTGTCACTTCTTTTTGCTTTCTAGAGCAGATGTCCTAAGGTCTCTCAGCAATCCTGGCCTGGGTAGGATGACCACACCTTTCTGTCCCTAGCTCAGAAGTCTGCAGATTTTGGTCATAACTATCTGATATCTGCTGACCAACTGAAGACTAGAGAATACATGGCTGCTATTCTGACTATCCTTCAAGTTTCTAGATAATTTCTCAGTGCAATTGTTTATGGCTAATTTTTTAGCTTTACCTTCTATATAACATGAAGGTTAGTTCTAGTTTTTATTTGCCTTTTAGAAACTTCTTTGAAGTCATAAATTGGTTTATCTTTTTCATTAAACAATATCTGTCTACAACCAGCAATTCCAACCTTAGGTATCTACCCAAGAGAAATGAAAACATACATCTACACAGACTTGGATGTAAATGCTCATGTAAGCATGATTTATAAGAGCCAAACACTTAAAACAATCCACATATCCATGGAATGGCAGATAGATAAAGTGTGATATTTCCACAGCATTGAATACACACTGAGCAGTAAATAGGAAATACATATTGACATATGGAACAATACAGATGAACCTAAAAGACTATGCTAAGTGAAGGTACCCATATTCAAGAGTTTATATATATTTTATGATTCCATTCCTGTGAAATATCTGTTAGAGGCAAAACAATAGATACAAAAAGAAGATCCATGGTTGCCTGGGGCTGAGGTAGGCACGAAGACTAACTTCAAATGGGCATGTGAAAACTTTTTTGGGTGATGGATATGTGCTAAAACTAGACTGTGGTAATAATTGCATAATTATATGCATTTGCTTGAAATCATCAAACTGTAGACCTAAAACAGGTACCATTATGGTCTGTAAACTGTATCTCAATTAAGTTGAAAAACAAAAAACCCAAATTGAAAAAAAAATATCATCTCTAGCTTCATGAAGATCATATCCTTTAAAAAAGTTATTTTGATCACTGAATTTCATGGTTATTGAACCGACTTATTGACATGAATTCATTTTTGGCATGCTAGTTTAAATCAATCATGCCAAAACTCGAGTGGTAAAAGAATGCCATTGGTCAGAGAGTATCAGACAGGCTTCTGTCTAAGGGAAAGGGAGTAGCAAAGCATAGTAGATGCTACAAAGCTCCAGAGAAAGCAGTAAGATCTAGTAGGAGGACAGGGCCCAGAAAAGGCAGCTAATGCTGCATTAGCATTCCCATCCATACCTAGGGATGGGGGCTGAGAATAAATCATCAGGTCTGAGGTACTGAATAATGCATGGTCCAGAATCCAGGTCAGGGCCTGAGGAGCAATACGTCAGGGGCTCAGCCATAGAGCTGCATGAGGCCTGGCTGGAACAGCGAGAGAAATTCTAGGCTTATGTTGACTTTGTAACCCAATGTCAGTAAGAGAGCTTGTTATTGAGATATGAGCATGTTCATGTAGGGATGTGGGTCATAATTATGAATTCAGAAAATGTAGTTCCCTATGTAACCAAAGGGACGGCAAGGCAGATACGTCCAATCCGTTGTTGTAGAGGGGATGTAGGAGGAAAGCAAAAGGAATATTCTTTTCCTTAGCACCTGGGTTTTCAGTTTTCTGTGAAGACTTCAAAGCAGTGGTTATTAAGGGGCATTATCACCAACCACAAAGCACTACTCTAACCTCTCTGAGGCAGTCAGAGGCAACTTGGCTGGCTCAAGATGAGATTCTCATGTTCTAATTTCCAAGGCTCTGTGACCTGACATTAGTTGAGCTGTCAAATGTTCGCAGATCATTTTGTATCATGTACAGAAGTTCTGAAGCACTTTTAAGTTATTTGGAGAGATGAAAATTATTGTTCTTTTAGATATGGCACTTTCCTAAGGAAAAAGGCAAAAGATAGCCAATAAGAGCACACATTTAGGAATCAGCTATGGTGTGTATATGTGTGTGTATGTATGCATTCCTTTATTTAGTATCCTTGTTCTCGAGCTACAGAATGGGGTGGGCAGGAAGTAGAAAAGCTGCTCATGAATCTTTGCGAAGGGGCAGGGCAGAAGCAGCTTCAGGTCATAATTTATTCCCTGGTTGAATGCTGGCAGCTGTGGAGGAGGGGGATCCAATGATTGCTGCAGCCACGCCAGGGTGTGCAGTAGATGGGCAACCAAGGGGGTGAGTGAATGTCCCTGTCAAAAACACTGTACTAAATTTGATGATCCCAAGTCAATTCAACATTTATGGAACAACTACTATGTTCAGGATCCAGAGCTACAACAGATGGAAAATGTCCCTGACCTTGAGGGTCACGCAGTCTTAGGTGGAAGTGCATGGTTTGGGGTGAAAGAGAGCAGGATGCGTGAAGGGATATAGCCATTTAAAAAATTCTTCCCAATAATAAGACAACTGACCTGAGGCTTCTTGCAGAGTGAACAGAAGTTAGGTTTATGTAATCCAAAATTCTGTTGGCAGTCACAGCAAGCCCTCAAAGACTTGCAAGAGAATGATGACCTAGTTTATCCACCTTGACATACATGTCAAGCTGTGGGGAGGTTCTACTCTTCCTAGAAACCATACTTGGCCTAGTTCATACAACATGGAAAGAGGGTAAGTTGATTAAGTTAAAGAATAAGGGTTTTCTTGGTTCTTCTTATCACTAATTGTATGATCTTTGATTAAAGTGGGTATGTTATACACATGTAGTGGGGTGTTTTTTAGCTACTCTGGCAATTTCTGTTTTGTAATTAGTGTATTTTGACCAACGTTACTACTGACATAATTGGATTACTATCACATCTATAACTTTTCTATTTATTGAACTGTTTTTTTTCTTTGCTTTCTCTGATTTTGAACATTTTACATCATTCCACTTTACCTCTTTTAATATTAATCACATTTCCTTTTTATATTGTTTAGCCACATACAACTTATCTAAGTTCACCTTCAAATAATGTTATGCTGCTTCCTGTGTAGTGCCCAGTCTACTGATAAGCTCATCAAAAAAATTGTTATATCATTGTGGATTTCTGGCATTTCCTTTTGATTTTTCTTAGAGCTCCCATCTCTCTGTTTACATTACCCACCTGTCCTTTCATGGTGATTACTTTGTCCATTAGAGCCCTCAACTTAGTGACAGATTTTAAATTCTTTGTCTGATAATACCAACATTTGTTCATTTCTGAGTCTGGTTCTGATGTGCTTTAGATTTTTTTTTCATCTAGCACAGCTTGCAATTTGTTAAAATCCAGACGTAAGTACCAGGTAATAGGAGCTGAGGTACAAGACATTTAGCGTGAGGACTTACATTAGTGAGGTAGGGGTTGGGCTGTTTGGTGTTCGCTCTGTGTAACTGTGGGTGCCAGATGCTTCCAGTTCCTCAGGTGTCTTTGTTGCCTCTCCTCTGCTATCTTTGGACTTCCCTAAAGACCCTCCTTAGTCTGTATCATCAGCCCTTTCAGCTATAACTCACTGCTACATGTGGTAGCAAGGTGTCAGGGAGGAAGTGTCCTGTGATTTTAATGATTAAATTTCAGTCTTCTACTGGGCCTGTGTCTATGGGCTGTGACCTTCACAAAAGTATTAGCATTTTTCCACCCGAGGTGAGACAGGAAAGCCTGCGGGGCTGGAACTGGGAGAGTGTCCTCTCCTACGGGATACGGCTCTGGAAGCTTTTTCCCCTAAATAGAACTCTGTTACAGAGAATGTATTCTCAGAATGGTTGCCTTTCTTGAGAACTCCAACTGCCAAAGCCAGCAGGGGAGTTTTCTTCACTTTTCACCATAAGGAATGGGTGGGATTCCTGAAGATAAAACCCATGAAAATCTGGAGAATGCCCTAAGACTGTGGCCTCCAGGAGTTTCTCGCTCTCAGGCCAGCCTGCACTCAGCCTCCAGCAATTTGTCAAAATTACCATACTTGATCCTACCAGTTTCTGGCCCCAGTGCCTTCTGCTCTATGTAAACTGACATCAGCTGTGAATATTCACCCCTCTCTCCAGATTTCAGGATAGCTGTTTGATTTGTAACCTGGATGCTCTGATAAGCACAAGAATAGCTGTTTATTTTCAGTTTTGTTAACTTTTTCTTGTTGTAAGAATAGGAGTGACAACTTTCAAGCTCTTTATACATTGGACCTAAAACCAGAAGTATAGTTGTATAATCTTGAGCAAGTTCACTTTTATGAATCCATTTCTCCCTTTATGGTATAGAGATCATAAACCTTATATGTCTACTTCCTATCATTTACATTACAATGCTTTATAAATAAAGCACTATACTTATATAAGGGGTTATTATCAATTTGTCGACGTCCATCACAAATTTTTGGAACTGTCACCATGAAATGTCTATTAAGTCAGGGATTATATTTCTCAGTTCTCTCTGAAATTCCTCTGTGCCACAAGAATGAAATTAGAACACATGTGTCCCAATTCCCCAACTGGTCCATAATAACATCCCCCATGCTCCTCTGTGCTCTTGACCCTGAGGCTCCTGGACATGATGTTCATAAAAGGCCAAAACCTCTGCCTATAAGGAACAGACCACTGGATTAAGTGTGCAAGAAATAATCCAGGTATTATATCACTGAAATCTTGACATCTGTTATAACAGCTAATGTTATCTTCTCTAATAAAGAAATTGATATCTGAATATTGGAGCTACAGTGACAGAAACTCAAAATACCCGACAACAGTTTAGTGGTTAGAAACTGGACAGCAAAAAAAAAAAAAAAAAGATAGCACAGGCTTGAAAGATTGAGACTCCCGGTACACTGTGGTGAAATACTGAGCGAAACTACCACCTGTGATAATATGGATGACAAAGCGAAAACAGAGAGCCAGCTGCCCATCTCCTCCTGGAGACAGAAGGAAGACTGCAGTGGAGAATGAGAAGCTGCATGATCTGGGTAGGAGGGTTCTGTTCAGGGTCAGAGGATATAGTGGGTAAGGGTGGTGGTGGGGAAAGCATGTTTTGGACATACTGTGAAATGTCCAGATGTTCTGGTGATCTCTTGTTGTTTGGCAAAAGCTGTTAGGAAAATGACCCAAATGCCGTAGAAAAATGACCTAAATCTAAAATCCAGAGGGCTAGGTGGTAGAGGGGGTACTTCTGAAAGAAAACAGTATTTTTTAAAATTAAGACTAACCTTAAGGCCTCCAATTGACATACATTATTCACACTGTTAAATTTCAAATTGGAAAGAGGTAATCAGCTCATTGGGTGTGAAATGATTTTAACAAGACTTTACTAAACCTTTATAGAAAAATAACTCGTTACATCCTCTGCATCAGTTGAGAATGAAAGGCTAGCACATGGACTGCCCTTTGTCAGTCGTAGTTAGTCACACTTGGGCCTTACTAACCCCCCTTCCACGGTCCTGTCACTAGCAGCCACCAAAGCAGGCCTGCACTGCTCAGCACTATTGCCAGACCTCAGGGACCATGCATGGCCACAGAAAACCTTCCCTGGAACTGCAGTGCATGTCAGGTTTGGCACATATTTTTATTTTACTTTCACATTTACAGACTCAGGCAGCCCTTCTGAGAAAGGGAAGGCTGAAGCTGCCTGGAAGAAAAGCTGGACCCATGGGCACTGCGTTGAGTTGGGCACTTGGGTCTTTTCACAGGGAAACTGTCCGGTATCCCAAAGGCCCTCAACTGTCAGGTGGCATGTGACGTGGTGGCCATGGCTTGCTCCTCAGTGCCTGGGAAGTGTGTTATTGGAGGCTGCCTGGGCCCAGGGTTTTATTGCTGGTGAACCACATTATTTAACTTGGAGTCCACGATGACAGCATTATCAGAAATGGGTCTGGTCGTGAGCACTTTGCTGAGATGAAAAAATAAGACATGTAAACTGCACTGACTCTGCAACATTGGCATATTGCCCATGCTGGCCTTCACAGGTAGAGAAGCTCCTGTCGCTATCCAGATGGGACAATGACAAGAGGGAACAATAATCAGGATGGACACACCTAAATGTACAGCTGCCTGAGCTCCAGAACCCAACCAGCTCTTCCTTTTCCATGCCATGTTCCCTTCCCCAAAATGTTCTCAGGTCGAAAGAATCTATACTGCCCTCACTTTCCAAAATGGTATCTCTTGGGATGAATAAGATAATGACTCGGCAGGCAGACATTCAGAAACAGGGACTAGCAGTATACAGGCGTGTACTATGGAAAGACAGACTGCCAAAAAGTGCCCTTGGCTCACCCCTGAATTTCAAAGGAAGACAGCTGTGGAAAGAATGGTTTGCCTGTGAATACAGCAGCGCCAGGATGAAAGTCAGAGTTATAATTTTATTACTCAGATGTGGTCCTGCATTAGCCCCTGTGATTTCTGCAAGCCATCAGCTTCTCGTGTCTCCTGATGGGCCTGAGTGCCATCCCTGCAGTCTCCCAGTGACAGGCAGGACCACCCTAAAACCAGGGAAGCTACGACTGCACCTGCCTCCTTGACAGCTGAAGGAAATGAAATGACTCCTAACGCCATATAAGTTTTCCTCCCAATCTGTTAGACAGCAAATATTTAGTCATTTCCCCTTCTAAGGAGAGAAAAGACCTAATGACATTGGTAGCAGGGGGTGAGGCCCTCAGTGCACCAGATGTTCAAACTAAGCTATAATGGTCAGGGTGCAGCTTCACAGGCTGAGGCACACGCGGGTCCGTGGCAGACACAAAAGTCTTCAAAGGAGCATGACGGAAGAAGTGTCATTTCTGTGCTCGGATCGCCACCTGCTTAGCCTCTGGTCTAACAAAGACACCTGTATTCATAGTCCTACATATTAGTTTAGCAAGAAATCTGGCTTCTGATACCCAAAGAGCTTAAAGTCCCCTTCGAAACGGGCATAAAGACGCCGGATGTCTCGTTTGCTGACACCCAGAAAGTAGAGCTCCACCTTGGTTTTATTATACAAGGTGATGCCCGGCGGTATGGCGGGATACGACACCAGGTGGTCTATGCCAGCTTCCTTTAAGATGTATGGGGCGTCGTCCTCGAGGGTCTCATGGTGACCAATCACACTGTATGTGATCTCGCAGGGCGCACACAATTCTACATACGTCACCCAGTGAATGATGCGGTCGCCAAACTGAAGGTCCAGCCATCTGTGGTTTGGGTCCCCGAGGTAGCGCACAAAATCCTCAAACTGGATGCCCCTGGTCTCTGTCCGGTTCCGCCTGTATTTCCTGATGATGCCAGGGGCAATCTCATGCCTGTACCAAGGTTCGAAGCGAGGGTTGTGAACAAATTTATCCTTAAAAGCAGAAATCAGTCTTTCGAAGGGATCCCTCACAATAAAAAACTTGAAGTACGTTTTCAAGCTAAGGAAAAAAAAAGAAGATATACAGGAGGTTAAGCCAATGCGGTTAGTGGTGACAGTTGTGAGGGTGGGAGGAGTGGAGAGTAACAGCTGGAGCAGCAGCAGCTGCCGTTTCTTGAGCCCTCACCCAGGCCAAGCCCTGACATGAGCGCACCACACGCATCTCTTACGTAATCCACTCAACCACCACTGAAAGTCAATCCTGTTTTTAACCCATTTTACAGGTGAGGGGATGGAGGCTCAGAAACTTTAACTGTCCAAGGCCAGAGGACTCATCCCTGGGGGCCACCTGAAAAACATCTATTTAACCTGTTTTGTTTTACTTGAATATTTCAAAATTTCAAGAACACTGAAAAGTTTTGTTCCTGGGCAGAAAATCGTAAGTGCAGGAACTCTGAATGAGTTAGGAATAGCTGAGGCCAGAAAAAGTTACTTTAAGGGTATATCTTTAAAAATTCAATTCAAAATTACCAAGAGAAGGAAAAAATACGGAGCAGGGGTGGAGAAAATGAAGAGCAAGTTTCCAGGCTCCAGCTGGCAGGGAAAGCTGCCAGTAGCAGCAGTGGTGGTGCAATGGTACTGGTGAAAGGCCTATAGCAGTGATGATGACAATAGGAAAATGAGGACACAGCTGTCATGACGGTGTGCTTCTTCTGCACCAGAACGGGTCTCAGTGCTCTGTTCTCACAAATCCCCAGAAAGTGAGTGCTTACAGGGTAACAGGGCAGCCCTGACCAGGAGGGTGTCTGACCTGGCACTCAACAGCTGTTTTGTACAGGTTGAGAAGACAGCGTAACCAGGGCCAGAAGCAATGAAAAAAAGGTGAAGAACAAGAAGGCAAAGTTCAGATGGTCCCTGACATTCTTATTCCTTTTAAACCTTGTTCTATGGGGTCATTTCATATCTAATAAAGAGATCTTTTCAATTTATCGGCTAAGTAATTTTTTGAATGCCATTGTTCATCCTTGCTGTGATCCTTGGGGTCTGTCTCTTGCTGTCTGTGCTAGGTCCCATCCCCGCCACCACTCCTGGGCAGCTACTGTGGAAGCAGGTATAATGACTTTGGGAAAAATGAAAAACTAAGTGGGGTTTCCCTGCCACCTAAATCTTTTTCTCATGAGAGAATGATTATAATCAGTAAGGAGTCCATAAAACACAACCAAAGCAGAACAAAATCAACCACTCATTTCTATTAAGAAAATGATCAAACATTCATTTTAAAGGACTGAGTGAAAGCAAACAATCCAATTAAAAAATAGGCAGAAGACCTGAACGATACTTCTCCAAAGAGGAAATACAGATGGCCAATAGACATATGAAAAGATGCTCAAGGTCACAGTAATCATCAGAGAAATACAAACTAAAACCACAATGAGATATCACCTGACACCTGTCAGAATGGCTATCATCAATAAGTCAAAGAACAAGTACTAGCGAGGATGCGGAGAAAAGGGAACCCTCATACATTGTTGGTGGGATTGCAAACTGGTACAGCCACTATGGAAAACAGTCTGAAGGTTTCTCAAAAAATTAAAAATAGATATATCTGTTGACCCAGCAATTGCACTTCTGGGTATTCATCCAAAGAAAACCAAAACAATAATTCGTAAAGATCTATGCACCCCAATATTCATGGCAGCACAATTTACAATAGCCAAGATATGGAAGCAACCTAAATGCTCATCAACAGATGATTGGATAAAGAAGTTATGGTTCATATATACAATGGAATATTACTCAGCCATTAAAAAAATGAAATCCTACGATTTGCAATGACATGGACAGACCTAGAGGTTATTATGCTGAGTGAAATAAGTCAGAGAAAGATAAATACCATATGATTTCACTTATATGCAGAATCTAAGGAACAAAAAGAACAAACTAATCAAACACAGACTCACAAATATAGTGGACAATTTGGTGACGGACAGAGGGGGCTGGGAGAATGGGGTAAAGGGTTAAAGATATACAAATTAGTAGTTGATATATGGTCACAGGGATGGGGAGCACAGTATAGGGAATGCAGTTAGCATTAATATATTGGCTAGGTGGAAAACCAGAGGAGAGAAGAAGCAATTAGGTGGATCATTTTATAAACTATATAAATGTCTAATCAATGTACTGTATACTTGAAACTAATCTAAAAAAAAATAAAATAAAGGACTGCATGAAAGTGAGGGTAGAGAGACGTTTTGAAACTCTCATCAAGATTTGTGAATTTAAATGCACTAAACACTGGGCACATGCTCAGCTGTCTCTAGGTAACACAAACCAACAGTCCCAGGAGCCCCTGGAGCATTTTGGGATACATGGCAAATACAGGAGCCTCGGGTTTTATCAAAATCCCCTTCCCTGTAGGAACCAGGCCCTACCGCTTCTGAATTTCTGCATCACTAAAGGAGGAGAGACGAGGGAGGCCATTCTTCTCATGGTCGTGAACCACGTTTTCAGGGATCTCTTCAATGGAAGGAAAGGCTCCTGGGAAGTAAACAAAAGAGAAGGTGAGTTGGCCATCTCAGTGCCACCCTTAAAGAAGATGCCCATCTCTTAACATGGGCTCCTGTTCCCCACAAGTCATCCTCAAAATCTGAGGATTTTGAATTCCAACTGCATCTGCTGGCAGGATGAGAAAGTAAAGAAAGTAATCCACAAACTACCTAGAGGAAACAGATGAGTTAGGAGGAAGAGAGAGAGGCAGCATGGGGTGGAAATAAGGACAACACCTACCCGTAGCAACACACCCAAACTGGGTTAAATCTGCCCTGAAAGATTACTGAATGCAAACAGTATGCCTGAAACCAGCAGTACTTATTCATTAAACTGGGGGAGATGGGTAACCTCACAGCAACCTAGACTGGCAAGTGGCAGAGATGTGTTGGAACAATCTGACTGTCGTGAGATTGATGTGACATATTTGAAGCAGGGGTCAAAGAGGACAAGGAGTGACTAAGGAGAAGGCAGAGTAGGATCAAGAGCTAGTGTCCCAAGCCAGGCTGATGAATGGTACCGGGCGGGGGGGGGAGGGTGTCTCATCCTTAGATTGGTAGGTTGGGTGGATTTTTTCTCTTCTCAACTTAGACAAGTAGCAATGAAGTGTCATCATCAGAGGTTTTAGCCAAGTGTCTGTAAACCTTCACATCCATCTCTGTTAATGCTATTGTCACACCCAGAGTCTAGTTGGAAGAATCTCTGTTGGGCCACCTAGGCAGTGGCCATACCCTTGTCTGTTTCATTCATTCCTCCCCCAAATATTTAAGCACCAGTCCCTAAGTGTTGAGGATGGCTGTAAAATGAACCAGCTCTGTGGCTTTGTTCCTGAACCTGCTCAGGTGTGTCTAGGAATGATGGAAGACAGCCATAAGGATGGCCCATTTTTCTATTATATCATCTGACAAACCTGCCCTTCTTTTTGTCCTGCTCTTGTGTTTACTTCGCCTTTAAAGTCTAAGGCTTCATACTGTGGTGGCAGATTTGTACTTTCACATAATGGTTGTTTTAAATTTGATTTGTAACCTCATTCTATGATGTCCCAACATGCTATCAGATTACTCAAGAAGCACACCAGAAAATGAGGCCAGTATCTTTTTTCTCCCCCAACCAACCAGTGAAAAGGTCAAATGATAGCAAACTCTGACCAGTGACTGAGAACAGCAGCAGCAGTGGGAGGCTGAAGGACAGAGACCCAGGGCCACCTTCCACGGTGCTCCCAGGTCTGATTCATGACCTAGAAGTCACACTGCTGCCAACTGGAACTCTGTTTCTTTGAAAACTAAATTCAACAGACAAAGCCCATAGCTATCTTGGACCAGTTCAGAGTAAGCGGAGTTTAAACTAATAAACACATTTCCTGAAACAGTAGTGAGTAGTCAAAACATGTATTATACGAGGCCACTTTTCAGTGATCTAATATGTTCCTGAGAAAACATCAGATTTCCTGAAGCAAGTCAGTTAAATCCTCTGACTATGGATGCTCGGTATAAAATAGGGACTGTTTCTATATACTCAAGTGGCACAGAACATATTGTCCATGGGTGAAGAGGTCCCCACACCCACTGGCAGGGTTCCCCTCCCAGGCACCAGTTGTGGGCCCTTCTCACTACAGGAAAAGCAGTCGTGAGGCAGCTTCCTGGTGCTCAGTGTGCAGCCTTGACTTCCGAGAACAGAGCCAGTAACCAGTGAGGATCACTGCAGTGACTCTGAAGAGAAAAGGGATCTGCTGGGTGAGCAGGTTGCCTGAGATGGGAACTCTGCTATGGAAAGAGAGGAGATGGTGACCTCAGGGGTAGCCTTTGAAAACTTTAGTATCTAAAGTAACACCACCACCTTCTAAAGTACGCCATTAATAGGAAAAACAAAGATCTTTCTGTAAGGTTACCAGCATTTCTCAGGAGACAACCCTTCCTACAGCCCCTCCCTCATCCAGGCCACAGCGACCTTCCCAGAGCAAACCGTGACAGCCATGACAACAGGTACATACTGGCCAAGGCACGCACCATTTAACACGATCAGCACTTTCTTCCACTGGGTGTTGCCAACTTTGGGAGTCTGGCAGAAAAGGATCTTGTGCTTGTCACAGACAAATATGCGGTCGAGAACAAACTTGGATATGGCGGTGTGTGAGAGGTTCCTCAGGGCCTCATCCTGGCAGACATTTCGGATGAGCTCTAGGCGCTCCATATAGACCAGGCGCTGGGCCAGCCGGCTATCTGAAAGCATCTTCCCAGTAGGCTGCAAGTAACAGGGCGGCAAAAGGGGCACAGGGCTTCATTAGTAGAAAACAGGATGTCCCCTGGAGGTCCTCTTTGCCCTCCTGCTGGACACTCATGCAGAGTGCTGCCCTCACAGACACCGCAGGGCTCTGTGGGCCTGCTTCGCCCTCAGGGGCCTGGCATGCAGAATCCTTGGATAAACTGGGCCACAGCTCAACCAGAAACAGTGACTTGTACTTTCATCTTCTACTTGTACAAACCGAGGAGCGGGTATGTGGGCTGTCTTCCTGTCACACCGCTGATGGCATTATGACATATAATTTCCTGGAAACAGCAGGACACTTTTCACTCAGGGATTTTAGTGAAGGCCAGTTTCTGTCCCCTTCATTCTTCCTAACATCTCCCTCCATGTGATTCTGAGTATGCGTATGTGGACTGTCCCTAAGGACAGCTGTTCACGCACACAGTGAGTGTTTTGAAGATATTCTGATATAAGGGAATAACTGATTTACTAACAAAACAATAACAAAAATCAACCTTGGGTCATTTGGTATGTTTTAAAAATGCACTCCTTTCCTCAGTGACAAGCACGTGATGGTACCTCTCCACAGTGCTAGATAAGGGCAGGGGAAGGGTTTTGTTTGGCAGTCATGTCAGCCATACAGAAGTCTGCCCCTGTGAGCAACTGCTGGAGCATGCCAGCACTGGTTGTTCTCCAAGGAGTCATCAAACCAGGTGAGAAGATCCACCACAGGCTGGGTTTTTGACCTTGGGGTTCAGGCTGCATGAGGGAAGGGATGTACTCCTTTATTGAGATGTCTCTAGTTGTGAAGTGTGGTTTTGATCTTCTGAGTTACCTGAAATAGGTCTTTGAACACCTTTTTCCCCCTCAAAAACAACAGTGTAGTTGGTGTCACTTCTCGTTCACATATAGCTAAGACAGGTCTTATGTTGCCTTCACATAGAATACAACTCGAGTGAAAATAACTTGCGTAACAGCTGTCCCCACAAAATTCTTGAGCAGAGACTTCATTGTATACTGAATTCTGTGGGATGAAGTCTACACTCAATTGTCATTTCTTAGTAGGCTACTCATTTTAGGGGCTTGTAGTATTTTTTCCTATGATTCTAGCACTTGCAATGTTTTGCCAAGTATGTCAGTGTGGGTCTCTTCATTGACTTTGCCTGGAATACAGTGAGCCCTTTCTGTCTGTATCCTTGGCTCAGGAAATGCCTTTGCTCATGACATTTGGGTGGGGGTGGGGCTCAGTTAAGAAGGAAGAAGAAGTCTTGTTAAGTTGGGAGGCCAGAATGTGCAGGTACTCCAGCATTCGCCCACAGGGGCTAAACTCTGGTTCAATGTGCTGCCAACCAAAATCCCGCCCTTCTTAACTTGAGTTACAGAGAAACAGAACTGTGTGCTTATCCTGATGAGATGGAGTCATAGAGAACATATATAACACCTCAGTGAATGGTTTTTAAAAAGGAAATATACAGAAGTTGACGTTTTTCTTTTGATTTTTTAAATATAAAAAGTAATATAAAAGCATATGTTACTTTTTAATAAAAAACTGATTTAAAAATACTGGCTGGGGAGGGGCACCTATGAAGACTTGTGGGAAGTTCTAGAAAACACTTCAACATCCTCTGTGAATTGTTTTTACCACATTTGGGTATTTTCTGCAGCAAAAGGCAGCTCTGCAAAGACAGCAGAGCATTTTTCTCTCTTCCTTCAGCTCCATCTTCCACTAGGTAGAAGCCACAAGCCTCTTCCAGAGCCCCTCCAGACTTCCCTGCAAGACTGGCCTGTCCCTTTCTTATCATCCACAGGCCCCTCATCTTCTTCCCTTCCTCTCTTTTTCTATAGTGACAACCACTCTTTCCAGCCACTTTCCAAAGCCTTCCTCAGGGCCTTCCCACTGCCTAGTAAATCAATGGGATGAAACATACAGCTGACAAGGAAAACAGACACAAGATGGGCTCACCTGGTTTTCCTTCTCAAAAAAAGGTTGGCTTTCAAAGGCCAAAAACTATTAAAAAGCTCACGTTCCCAATGGCACAGACCCTTTGGTACTGGTTTATAACTTAAAATGTCTATAACACAAGAGCTCTTTTATTAACTCCACTGCTTTGTCAGGTGGCAGAATCATTCATTTGACAAATATTTACTGAGTCTTTACTCTGTGCTTGGATACAGTTGCAGTGTTTTGTAGAGACACCAGGAAAGCCTCAGCTGAGTAAGAACACATATGTCATTGTGTGTGCGCGTGAACATGCACATGCATTACAACTGTGTGTGTGAAGGAGTAGGAGGTGAGGGAGAGGCAATTCTGACTAGGAAGGCTGTTTCTTCCAATCCCATTCTTTGACCATCTCCAGTTATGGTCCTGTTTCTGAGCATTTTGAAATGTTTCTGCTACTACATCTATTTATTCCCTTCATGTTAAACAGAACTTCACCCCAAGATTTAAAAGCAGATGGTGCCTCTAAAATCACTTTATTAAATGGACCAAAATGCCCTTGTTATATGTTAAAATGCTCTCAGCTTGCCAAGCAATACATTTACGGGGCAGCTGTAACAACCTGTCCTCCCAAGGGACTGAGTCAGTTACAAAATGGGAGAAGATGTATGTATGCCTTCTAGAACATGAGAGAACAAGGACACTGGAACTATCAGGACAATATAGCTTCCACCTCACCACCTGGCCCCCTCCTTCTTCTTTATGGCCACCCTTGCTCTCTTCTGTTTGACTAAACTTCCTGGGTCCCCTGGTGAAGGACAGATGCCTTGAGGATTCCTAACGGCTACTTCCTGAGGTGAAGACATTATGGAAATAAAAGTAGCACCCGCAGACCTGCCCCACTCTGCTCCTTTGCAGTGGCTTCTGTTCCTCCCCAAAGAGCACGCCATGGCCTGCTGCCCTGGCCTCGCACAGCTCCAAGGATCAGCACCAGGCATTTGCTTCTGCTCTGATAAATGCGGTCTAGTTTAACCTCATTTCTTCATTGATCCCAACTCTTGCTCACTTATTCAGAGAGTCTCTCTCTCTTCTCCTTAGTCTGTTCCAACTTTTTACACTTTAGTTCTGATCCCCATCACAGATGACACTAAAGAACAGTGCATCATGGGGCAGGGCTTCCAAACAGGTTCTACTGAGAAACTGCAAAAAAAAAATCTCCATCACTTTTAAATTTACTTCTCTTCAAACTTAAACACTATACACAAAGAAAAATTGTTCTTATTCAATTGTGTTTACAGACTGATACCATTCTATTTTTCTCCTTGTAAATATATAAAACCAATTTTAATGTCTGATATTATTTTCTATTTTCCATTCAAACATGAGGCTATGTTATGTACAAAACAAACTTTTAAAGGTAATCTCTACAACCTGATCTCCTTCCTAAATCACATTCCTTTTGGGAAACATATGCTGAGTTTAACATCATCTGATGACTCTTGGTCTCAGAGAATTGGGTCTGACCACAGTTCCCCACTTCCTACTCCTTGCATCTGAGCTTTATGACACTCAGTGGATGGGGTAGGAAGAGAAGGGGACAGAGAACACCGAGTTGAAACCCCAGCCCCACTACCTGCTGTGCATGGCATATTCAAACCTAGTAACATGCTTTGCAAACTGTAAGGCATGTGTAAGTACAGTATTTTCTACCACGATGACTCCTGTAGGCCAACTGTCTTTACAGGAAGAGTGTTCTTCCATCACCAAGAGTGACTGCGGAACAGTATGTCCCTTCAGTGGCATGGCATTCTAGCAGAGCCCTTGTCTCAAAGCACTTCATTCCTCTTGCAAAACTCTTATCCTACCCTTGTGTCATTATTAATCCAAGTCACTAAACATCAATTTCTTTAACTCTTTTTATTAAAGCCACCCTCATATTTCCTACAGGTTTGCTCCTGGTCTCTGTAGTCCATCCATACTCTTTCCTTGTCCTGGATCACCTTGACCTAAAGCCACATTCCAGGTCCATCTCATGAGTTGGGCAGGCTTGACCTTTATTTCATCCGTGTCCTATAAAAGTTAACTCCAACAGCACATTACACTGACCAGGTGCATGCTTTCCAGACTTTGTTAGGTTCTAACTTGTCCTTACACTGCAAGTCATGCATAGGAACTGTCCTTTCTCTGTGGTTTAATTCTGAGCTTGCTCTACTCATTCCATTCTTTCAGCACAATTGCAACCTAAACCTTCAGGACCCAGAACGGGGATCAGCAAGGGAGAAGGGACCTCAAGAGGGTGTCCCTCATTGTGGCTAAGGGTTGATTAGGAATTTATGTGCAAAAGAAGCCTGAGGAAAAAGAAACGAAGTCAGAATGCCACAGAAGGTGAGTGCTGGGTACAAGTTAGCAGCCTGGGGCTCTGTCACACACTCCACAATTCTGGATGATCAGCCGGTTCCCTAAACTCAGCTCTCTCCTCCACAGCACTCCCAGGCTGGAAGAGAGGCAATTCTGCCTGAAACTGGATCGGAGAGGCTTCCTGTACCCCTGGTTGTCTCCTGGCCTTACTTAACACCCCCCACTCCCCTGGGAAGGCTCTCAGCTGGTCAGGAATACAGCACAATCAATATTTACAGAGCACTCATAATGGACAAGGCACTGTGAAGGACATAAAAATAGATGTGACCGTGCATCTCCCAAAGAGAAGCTAAAAAGATGAGGAGCAATGTGCAGAGTGACAAAACCTGTGCCTACAAAACGGAACACAATGATAAGTTGAAACAGCTGATGAGTGCACAGAGGGAGAGGAGGCTTGTGTACACAAAACAGAAGGGGACCTGGTGCAGCTGGAGGGAGGGAGCAGGTGAGAAGGAGACAGCACAGGTAAGAATGGGAAGAGGCAGCCATGCTTCTCTGCTGACGGGGTGGAGGGGATACTGCCCTCCTCCTGGCTTTGCCCACCTTCGGTTCCTCAGGAAAGTGATTCTCTCCTGGCGACTTCCCCATGTCTGGCATGGCTGTCAGGAACAGGAACTCCTGTTTGGCACTGTAGGCTAGGAGACAGAGCAGTCAGAACATCTTCTCATGGAGGAGCAGACACACTGATTACTGCAATAGAGAAAAGGCCCCAGAAACAGAGCCACCCAAATATGCCCAGCTGGTATTACAGGGGCAAAAGTAATTCAGAAGAGGAAGTCTTTTTAACAAGTGGTACTTGAGCAATTGGACATCTATAGACACATAAAAATTACAAAACATTTTTAAAAACATAGGAGAAAATCTTTGGAAAAAATCAATAAAATAAACCTCCTCAAAATAAAAATTTTTGCTCTAAGAAACACCCCATAAAGAGCATGGAAAGACAAGCTATATAGACAGAGGGAATATTTACAAACCACATATTTGACAAAGAACTATCTAGAATATGAAAAGAACTCTCAAAACTCAATAGTTAAAAAAAAAAACAGTTATAAAATGAGCAAGACATGGACAGATGTTTCACTAAAGAGGGTATACAGGTAGCAAATAAACACTGAAAGGATGTTCAACATCAATAGCCATAAGGCAAATGCAAATTAAAACCACAGTGTGATGCCACTACATACTTATCAAAATGGCTGAACTACAAAACAGCGAAAATACCAAATGCTAGGGAGGATGTAAAGAAAACTAAATCACCCATACACTGCTGATAGTAACGTAAAATGGCCCAGCCATTCCAGAAAATATTTTTGTCGTTTCTTAAAAAATGAAGCATGCAACTACCACACAACTCAGCAATTGCATTCCCAGGCATTTATCCCAGAGAATTTACGTTCACGCAAAACTCTACACCAAAAGTTTGGAGCAGTTTCATCTGTAATAGCCCCAAGAGTTAAACAAATGAGGATACACTCACCACCGAATACTACCCAGAAATAAAAAGCAACAAACTACTGACAGACGCAACAAGGTGGATGAATCCCCAGAGATTTTTTATATTGAGTGAAAAAACGCCAATCCAGAAAGGTCATGTACTGCAATATATTCTTGAAATGACAAAATGATGGAGGAGATCGGTGGTTGCTGGGGAGAACAGGTAGGGATGGCAGTGTGGAGAGAGAGAGGTGGGTGTGGCTATGAAAGGGCTACCACAGAGCCCCCTGTGGTGGTGAAGGTGTGCAGCATCTTGACTGTATCAATGTTAAAATCCTGCTTGTGAAGCTGCTGTGTTCTACGAGATGTTACCCCTGGAGAAAACTGATTCAGGGGACATGCAACGCTCTGTTACTTCTTACAACTGCATATGACTCCACAATGATAGTGAAATAAAAAGTTTAATTTAAAAAAAAGTCAAGTTAGCAGTTAAGTTAGTGCTTACTCATTAGTTTAAAAATCCATGGGAACTGAGGTGAGACTAGAGGAATTTCACAAAATGCAATTCCAGAGTTATAGTTACAGCAAACTGGTTTCTAGGAAACCTTCAGGGCAGAATTTAAAGATAATTTTCAGATCTCTACAATCAAAGAAACATTTACTTTCAAAATTTTGCAAAGCTTAATACATAATTAGAAAAAATAGCTATCAAATAAAAGCATAAAAGTCAGCATAACAATCCATGAACAAAAGTACAGTTCACTTTTTAAAAAAATATCAAAACCTAGTCCTCTTAAGTCATGAATACCAACACTTTTCACACTCTCCTGCAGGCCCCACCTGGCTGTTGAACATGCTTCACTTCCCAAGTCCCCCTCCATCCAGCACAGCTGTGAAGAGCACCTGCCCTGCACAGGAAGGATGAAAGCATCCTCCTAGGGCCCTGATAATAGAAATCCCACCTCTCCATTGGGGAGTTATCTGACCCCAAAATGAATCTCTCTGCCACACACCTTTATGAATCCCATTATGAATCCCACTAAGATCTTTTACGCTTCCTTTCCCTGTTTGAGTTAAAATGCAAACTAACTGAAGCTGTGCATGGGAGCTGTTCTGGCCTTGCCATGAGGACAGAGTGCCACCTGCGGTGCAAAACTAAACAAAAGCATCGGTGCCATCAGCCCAAAGTGCTGAATGCACACAGAGGAACCAACGTCTCTCCCTACTCTTCCTCCACAACCTTGTCGCCCCAAAGCACTGACGTGCTAATAAAAAAGTCACATTCCACTCCTGTCTGGTCACTTCCTGTTCCAACAATGTCTTCTACTAGCACTGCAATGCTTAGCTCTGCCATAGGTTTAATGGGTCTTGTAGAAACCTAAGCTTTCTTAAAAACATTTTAGACAGGACAATGCAACCTGAATTCTAAGCAATTGACTTATCAATTAACTTCTGAAAAGCCACCTATTCTACACACTCAGAAGCACAAAGAACAGCCTTTGGTAGCTGTGGAACTTCTTGCACAATGGCCAGTTATCTGCCAATTTTTAGCATTTTTCTGGTTTTAAACTTCCTGGTATTTTTCTCCCCAAATCCCCTCGACTTTAATTAGACTAGATTCAGATAAAACTGATAGCACAATTTATGTGTGGTTCAGTTTTTCCATTGCTTTGCCGTCAACCATTTATTTCCAGCAGACGCCATTACCCCCACTACAATCAAAGAGTGAGTGGTTCCTTTGCCCATACTGTGGCTCTGCTGTGAACCCAACGACAATGGGTTCTAACCCTGAGTTCACTGCACAATGCGGAGCTGACATTGCCCTCACCAGGGACCCGCCTGGGGGGCCCTCTCCATGCTTCTCTGAGAGGGAAAGGGGAGTGGAGCCAAGTGTGCATTGGCCTTGAAGTCCCTACATGGAATGGTCCACACCAGTGTGCTCCGGTCTGCTGACCACAGCAATCACGTGGCCATACCGCACATCAAAGGGCGCAAGGAAGTACAGCTCACCTTACAGGCCTGGGGAGACACAGCACGAGGTCAAGCACAGATCTTCTCTCAGGTTCAAAATCCTAAAGCTTCTTATCTTTCTCCATAGGTTTTCCCTTCTTTCCCTCTAATTTTATGCTCCCCTTCACAAAACCCTCTGAGCATCTACAGTTCTCTGAAAACACTCAGCATAAAACTTGCTACATAAAAGCAAAATTACACCTCATTTATCAGATACCACTGAGGGTGAGGTGCTATAGCCTCTAAAGAGAGGTTGCACTGCCAGAGAATGTTAACGCTCAAAACACACCTACTTATTTTTGGTGAAGTCTCATAAATACATTCCCTATTCTCCTACTTTTTAAAATAAACTAAACCATAAACAACCTCGTGACCTACCTTTTAAGTGCCTTCCTTACCAGGAGGTGACATTTAAAGAAATCAGGAATAAAATGTGTAGATCTTAGTGACACAGATTTCATATTCTCAGCAGCTTTCAATTCCCAGTTTTGTTCTATACTTGGGGTTCTCCACTGGGCCCCACACCTAGATTCTGTTATTTGGTCTCTGGCTGGGACCAAGCAGCAAGGTTTACAAAGTTCCTCAAGGATTCTGAGATGCAGGGGCGGAGGAGTGGAGGAGAAACACTACTCTAACTCTTAACAAGGGATCACCATTCTCAGTAACATAATTGAGCTGGAGCAGCGGGAGGAACATCAAACTGTCAAGCTGAGATCATGGTCTCAAACTCCAACAACCCTCTGAGACTGGGATCTTGCTATTTGGACAAAGGCCCTGGTCCCTGGGGTTAGCATGATTATCCACGATGCTCCTGGCTACCCTGGACACAGGCAGGTGTGACATCACCTTCCCGAGGCTGTGAAACACTCGAGTTCTCACGAGGGCCCCTGGAAGATGAAGAGGTACTTGTGGTGACAGCCTGCTGGGGCGCCAAGCACTGAGGGCCAAATAACTGTTACTGAGCAGCAACTGTGGAGCTGAGAACAACCCGTGGGGCTGACTTCAGGGCTATCCTCCTCTGCCTGCAGATCTGCTTCCCAACTCTGTTTTTCCTGGACAGACAGCGGGGGCGACAAAGAGACAGGGAGCAGGACGTGGGGGTGCAGGGCAGCCCTCAGCACCAAAGGGACACACCTAGGAGCTCTCGGGCAAGCCGGGCCTACAGCCTGCTGGTCACACGGATGGCACAGGTCGTGCAGCTGCAAAGAGGAAATCAGGAAAACTGCTCATGTGGATATTTCTCTAATCACCCCAAGAGCTGCCATCTGGAAGAGGATGTGCCAAGTTTTGTGCAGAATAAAGATGCTATGCATACCAGTCACAAGTGTCCTCCCTCTTAGCAGACATCATTAGTCCAACCAAAAGTTGCTTGTGAACCTTCATGTCCCTTGAGCCTCACCTCACCGCCACTGAAAGGAGTGGCCTCGGTGTTCAAGATGACCATCGCCACATCTCCTTACATGTACCCAGCACTTCACAGATCACTCAGCGTCTCTCCATGCCCAGGTCAGTCTTAGAGGCTGTTAGAGCAAGCAGCACGTCCATTTGCTAGAAAAAACACTAAGGCCTAAGTAAGCAAAGAACAGGAGCATGACCTAGAAGCAGCTCTGCTGCGGCTGGGCTTGGTACTCTTTATGTGTCCTCATCTGAACAGCTACATCAAGTCAAGGGGAGTTAAAAATCTCCACAAACAACATGACATACACATATTTAAATCACCTTCCTGCCAGTGCACTGAGGCGACCTTCGTACACACGGCCAGCACCACGAAGCACCAGCTGGCACAGGCATGCCGATCAGTCACGGCAGCACACCACACCACCACCAAGTAGGGCGAGTTCCCGGGTCCTGAGCCTTCGGGATGCGTTTGAGGAGGTGCCAAAGAACCCACAAACCAAGTGAGTTCTGCCCGCCTCCAGGGCCGATGCTGGGAAAGACCCTCTCGTCCCTTCCTCCCCCTAGCACCTTTCTAACATGAAGGATTTGGATGCCATGACCACCAACATCCTTTCTGGAATGAAAGTCCTTGGAGTCATTCGTGCATGTACCCAGGAACAACATCAAAGGCAAATCTGAATTAGCCAAAGCCATTCCCCAAGATAGCATACATACCATCAGGGTCTTTAAAGGTCAACGTGATGAATTTGCTGGCCACCATGAACATGAAAATCACCCAAAAGCATGCAGCCAGCAGAAGCCACTGGTGGTGCATGTTGTCAAATGTTAGCCATTCGGTGATTGTTCCTAGAAAACACAAGCAGAAGGTACTTGCTGCTTACAAAGACGTCAATTAAACAAAAGGTAATAAAAATAGATAATTTCAGTTAATAGCATCAATATAAATTTTTTTTTAATCTTTTGATACACTGGGTTTTTGACTCAGTATTTAACTTAACATTTTATTTTAAATTAATAATAAGTTATTCAATTTGAAATTAAGTCAATTTGAATGGAAGGCAGCCATTTTCATCTGTTCTGGAATGTCTGATAAGATTTTACTCCTGCAGATTTGCCTCCTGACTTCTTTCTGGCCCAGGCTAACATCAAAATGTGTTTCTGACACTCAGCGCCCACCAGGGCCCAGAAGTAGGGGGGCAGGAGCAGGCCTCCCAAGGGGGCAGAAGTCACACAGGGCAATTATAAGCAGGCTGTTGAGAACTCCAACTTGACAAGATGGAGCCACACCTAGAGAATCTGTATAACAGGATAAATGAACATCGAAGCTTCTCTGTTTCCACTCCCTTGCCTGCAAAGGCATGTGCAGAATCTGGAGGGTGGGTGTTTTTCATGCTTTCACTGCCCAGAAAAGATGCAGGCCACGTCAGTCCTGAGCAGGTCACACAAGTCACACTCTGCTGCAGGAGACACAAAAAACCAGAAAGCCATAGTCAGTTTTCAGCAAGAGAGACAAAAATATGTATTTCATGTCACTTTTAACACAGTGCTTCTTCAAGCCAAACTAAACCACTAAAGAAGAACTTGTTGGCTGGGTTAGTGTCCACCAGCTGACTGAGGCCATCCATCACTCCTGGCCGATGGGGAAAACTGGTCCTCTCAACACGTGCTGATGGCAAACGACGTCAAGGAGCCTCTGAACACTGGATGGCACAGAGCTCAGTGAGGATGCACGTGGACAACTCTCCTCGTCTCAATGGTGTTTTCTCCTCAGAATCTCACTGGACCAGGCATCTGAAATCCAAATGCCCTCCACCAAATGGTCCCCAGCCAACACCTGAGCACACGCCGTAGCAAGGCGCTTACCACTTACTGTGTAGCCTGGGCCTTTCCAAGTTGGCTTGTGCGTCACACTGTGTCATCCTCAGCTGCTATACATCAGGCCCAGTATGCTTCCGGAGTCCCCAAGTAGGACTGCTACATGAAACAAAAACACAGAATATCCAGTTAAGTTTGAATTTCAGAGAAACGACAGATAACTATTTTAGTGTAATTGTGACACAAAGATTGCATGGGACACACTTAAAAAAAAAAAAAAACTATCTACTTTCTCTGAATTTCAAATTTAACTGGATGTCCTGCATTTTACCTGGCAATAGTACCCAACAAGGGGAATGCCAGTCCCTCTCCACCTGCCTGAAGCCAGCTGGCCTGTCCAAACGAAGTCCCCCTTTCTCTCCTCTGAAGCAGCACAGAACAAGGCAGAGAGCCCTGGGGGGATCCACCACTCACTGGCTCTGTGACTTAGAAGTGACTTAGCCTCTTGGAGCCTTGGTTTTCTATCTCTGAGACCAGAGCAGTCATGAAGATTAAATGAGAGAATGCACAAAGAGGGCCACCTGGCCTGGAGCAGACCCTCTACAACATATATTGGCCAGTGCCTCAGCACCCTGTGACTTTCCAATTGAATCTACATATATATACCCTCTGAGTGTGGTGACCAGAAATTAATGTGACAGGGTAGTCTGCCCTAAGAAGAGAGGAAAAGAAAGGTGACTCAAGCTACTAACCCTTCCCTTTCAGAGACAAGAGAAGCACAGACTGTACCCAGAGTGCAGGGAGTCACAGTCATGAGTACACTGAGCATGTCCCTCCCAGACAGTGCCACTCAGTGGGGTCCAACCCCATTGGTCACAGTGGGAGTGCCTCACTGAGAAATCCCCAGCTGCAGGCCTTTCTAATGGAGGGGAGGGGAGGGGAGAGGAGGGACAGTGTGGGTTGGGGAGTAAGTACAGAGAAAGGAGACAGACACCCAGCAGGTGGCATGCAACCTGAACAGAGAGGCATTTGCCCCTGTGTACTAGTTCTTAGGAAGATTCACAGGCTGAGAAAGAGGTCCCAGTGTTGAGTGGCCTGCAGCATTGCTCAGTGCTGTGGACAGTAAACACAAACAAGGGGAGCCACCCAGGCTTCCCCACCACACACACGTAGACACACTTACTTTGCGCAAAAGGGAGGAGAACCCCCTGTCAAAATCTTCTCTTGAGAAGAAGAGTGTAAAGCCACAGGCCCTTACCAATGTCTTCAGTATGGCCACACAGACCAGGCTGAGGCCTGCCAGTGATCACCATGCCCTACTGCAGGTCTCCTGGCCGGCCACAGGACCACAGGACCCAAGAGGGAGCGATCTCTCCTGGCCACTGGACCTCTGTAAATTTGAGGTCAGCAGTGCTTGCTCCTGCCCTGCATCCCATGCACAGCAGGGGAAAATTCAACTCTCCATGACAGATGCGTTGGCCTACCCCCAAAGCCACTCTCCATCACCTCATCTAGTTTCACTTCTTTCACTATACCCTACACAGCCTAAATGCTTCCCCTGATTCACCATCTGCCTCCCCTAGAATGTAAGCAAAGACTAGAATAGTGTGAGGCACATAGTAAGTCAACCATCATTATTTGCTGAATGATGACATCTACCAAGAAACTTATTAGAAAAACTTAGAAGAGTTGAAAGGTACTTTAGAAAACACTTTGCCCAATCCTCTACCTGAGATTCCCAAATTAAAGTCTTTAAATACGAGCCCCTCTTTCAACCTCAAAATACTTCTCCAGTCTCCACATGAGAGCAGCTGTATATTGAGTATCCATTAACTGAGACTAGAAAATAATTGAAGCTACTAGGGCTTCAGTATTACTTAAAAACAAAATTATATTTTATAAGTCATGGCACTTACATGCATTTGGAGACATACAACTTAAAACATACTGGCAGGGAGACTGGGAAATCCTGCTGAAGTCCAAAAAAAGTCATTTTAATTTTAAATAAAACTCTATGCTAAAAGATATGCCAATGACACAGATCTAAAGTGTCCAGATTTATCAGTAAACAAAAAAGGGAAAGCTGCAAAACTGAATGTATGATCTTATTTGTTAAAAAAATTATATATGTGTGAACATATGTGATTATATACACATACTAACATACACATACACATAATGCACAGAATAAAATGAGAGGATGAATGGAGTCATTTTTTGCTTGGCACAATTTTGTATTTTAAAAACATTTTTGTAGTAAGTATGTATCCATTTTATAATAAAAACCAATAAAATATAGAAAATGCCACCAATATACCAGGACCCTACTGTTTTTATTTCTGCCATTTAACTTTTTCTACTTCACTTTTACCAACTGAAGTTTTCTTACCACTTTGTGAAGTATGGGAAAAGAGGGGAAATATTTTCCTGGCCAGAAAAGAATGGGCTGAAGTGACAAATTCAATATGTATCTGAATATCTGGTAAATACATCTGTCTTCATGACTTTTCAGTTTTTAAAATGATTTAATATTTAAAACTAAAAGTAGAGAGAATATAATAAGCACCGATTTACAGAAGCTTAGCTCTTAACAGCTTTACTGTACTTGAGTTATTTTAATGGAAATAAAGTGTTACAAAAAAGGTTGGAGGTCCTCCATGCCCCTGCTTGGCCTTAATCCCCTCCCGTCCCAGAGCTGCTCCTCCACCTGGGGGATGATGTTTCCTACATCAAATACAGACAGGAGCAGCAGCAGGGGCTTCCCTGATCAAGCCCATGCAGGGCAGACTGGGGAAGGTGGGGAGGCAAGTTTACCTGGGGCCTGCAAGAAAATACAGTACTACACATGGATGCGTTCATCATACCAGGAGGCACACACTGGTGGTAAAGCCCAGGGTGGAGAGATATACCTAATTTGTAAGCACCTTTTTTATCTTGTAGCCTTATAGCAAGAAAATTCACAAATTATACACAGACTCCAGTGAAAAAGCTGTCAAGGTGAGTTGGTTAAAAATTTAGATAAATTGGGACTTGTTCTCCAAGTCGCATGCTATGTCAGCCAACTAGAACCAGCAAAATGAAGTCTGGTTCTTCTCAAAACACCCCCTCCCTCAGGTCTAATATCTCTATAGTTTACAACACATGACATGCCAACAGAGGCAGATATACACCTGCATGTACATTTTAAGGACACTACCTAAAAATAGTTATCAAGTTCATTGCGTAAGATGTATTCATCTACCAAACAGAATAGGTGCAGGGATATAATAACAATGAGTCCCAAACCAAACACACACGTTCATGTCCTCACGGAGCTTGCTGCCTAATGGAGAGACCTGCACGTACCAAATAATCTATCCAAGAAGTGGCATGAGGCAGAAGGACGTAGTGCTGCGAGAGGAAAATAAAAGGGGACATGACCGGGGTGGAGAAGTCGGAGACAGCACAGTTACCTAAGGAAGAAAAGGGGGAGGATTTCAGGACTGGGGAATAGCACAGAACAGAAGCCAAGTATAGGAGGGAGCAAGTTGGGGAACCCTGAGTAACTGAAGGAAGGCCGTGTATGGCTTGAGTTTCCAGAGCTTGGTTTGAGATAAGCCAGAGAAGATGTGGGCACACAACACTGAGCCTTGGCTGTTATGCGCCCTGTGAGCAATGGAGAGCCACTGGAGAGAGTTTTACATGAGAAGAGCAATGGCAGTGTCATGATCTGATTCAAATTTTGAAATTATTTTTCTGGCAGCAGAGTCAAAAATATAAAGTGCAACTCTCTCCACTGGGCCATTCCTCAGTCCCGAGTCCCATATTTATCACTGGAGTGGGAATATTCTAACCAGGCACTACCAAGCCCAGTCAATTGTTTCACATCACACACCATCATCTAGGTCTCTCAAAACAGTGAATGAACCAGTAAGAATCACAATATATAATAGGTTATGTTCTTATGAACCTTAAGGAGTGGTATGTCCAGTTAGCTGTGGCATGTTTTGCTTTCAAATTTCATGCATTCTGAACCTAGATATCTACCTAATAGTGTCTGACTTGATGTTGAGGGCAGTGATTCCCAGCCTTGGCTGTATATCAGAATCACCTGGGAAGCTTTTAAAACATCATAGCAATGCTCTGGGCCCTGACAACACCAGAGCCAAGACAAATCTCTGGAGATGGATCCCCAGCAAGTTTTAAAGGTTCTGTCCAGTATTTCAATAAGCAACCACAACTGAGAACTGCTGGCCCAGGCCCTTAGCCCTTGGAAAATTTTAATGTGCACAGGAACCATCCCCTGGGGATCTTGTTAAAAATGCAGATTTTAGGCATTCTAACATAATAGTATTCTATCACCTCCTTTCATTTTAAGAATGAAAATTGGTTGCAAAAGAGTATCTGTCAACTACAGTCTACTGATGATCTAAATTACATGAACTCTGGAAAAACAGCTTACAAAGATGTTTAATTAGAATCAAAGACCTCTGTCACTGTTCCCACCTACTCTCTTTTCTAGCCATCTATAGGTAACTATGTAGAATTATGGTTTGGTCTGACTTTGGAAAAACAATAATTTGCTCCCGTTTTTTTTTAGCAAAAAGAAAAGCATTCCAAATTCTCTTAGTCCCAGCTCCCCTAAGCCTTCCCCACTGTCTGTACCAGCTCCTTAAGGGGCTTGCCTCCTATCCATGGATGACACCGCAAGGCTCGCTATTTCTATCTGCAGAGACTGGGCCTGATATCAACAGTCCTCCATGGCTCTGCTAATAGCCACTGCTCTCCCTGTAGCCCAGTGACAAATGGCCTTTACAAAGCCTGACATTTTTTGTAATTAACTCTCCTTTGTTCAAGGAGCAAAGACAACTCCCAAAGTCTCTCTTCCAGCCAACTATGGCAAACCCAAATGTGGGCCAGTTCTCCTATTGTCACGGTGTGCTACCCTGAATAGAGACTCTAGCCCCCAGGACTCAGATATCCATCTTCAGAGCTTTCCTATTTCTAGTCATTAAAGGGGATTGTCATGTGTCAAGATGGCAGGATCTAAACCCAAGTCACAGGGTTGGGCTCTTTGAAATCCATAAGGAACTTAAGACCTTATGGGGAACGCAGGGGCAGGGAAGCAAGAACATAACTGAATACACAAGAAATCCTAATCTGTTTTTTCTCTCTCTCTAAACTAAAAGACAGCATGCATTTACATCTAACAATGGGACTATTACCATATTTTGGTGCAAACTCTCTCTCCCCTGCATTTTCAAAATGATGCTTGTATCTCCATTTTGTTCAACTGCCAATAACATTTTTGCCAGTGGCTTTTTCCCCCAGTGTTTGAGTTGTCACCCAAAGCACAAAGCCTTTCTGACTTTATGCTGAAGAGTTTGACTCCCACCTGCCCTGCTCCACTTGTGCTATGTACATTCACTTATTAAAGGTTCTGAAAAGTCCTATAGTAAATAAGCCCATCTAACTGTTTAAAAGTTTTTTCCAAATGTCATTTGTTTAACAATATTTACCAAGGGTCTGCTCTAAGCCAGGAGCTGTTCTAGGCCCTAGGGATATGTAAGGCAACACACACTTCCTGCTCTCATAGTGCTTGGTTCTAATAGTGGAAGACGAGCCATAAATAAATAGCCATGAATGTATAGGATCACACCAGGCACTGATAGCCATCAATAATAACGAAGAGTAAAGGATAAAGGGAGAGCCTCTCAGAAGGGATAACCTTGAGAAGAGGCAGAACAGAATGAGGAAATAAATCATGCAGCCACCTGGGCAAAGAGCTTGGTCTGAGTCCCAGAATTCCAAGACCAGCAAGGAGGCCAGTGTCCCTCATGCACTGATGAACAGGTGAAGGACGTGGCCCTCGTGAAGAATCTTGTCAATGGCCCTTTACTGAGATGGAAACTCCTAGATTCCCACCCCCAATCACATATGTACCCCAGGGAATGGATCATATGTGCAGTTTTTAAAACATTCTATCAAAACATATCCAGGACACTTCACAAAAATAATCTGGCAATGCCCAAGAAGCTGGTAATCCTGAGAACACTCATGGGAAGAAGGGACACTAGACAGCCGAAGGCTGTAGCAACAGTGGTCGTTCCACAAATCAAATCAACTCTTCCATACCTTTTGGTTTTGTACTGAAATGTATTACCTAATCAACAATATTATTAAATTACAACCTAATAAAATATTGCATGTAAATTTGTAATATATATAAAGTTCTATGATGGTCACTGTGAATTTTAGATTCATAGTAAAGGTTTCTCTTAATCTAAGTTCAGAAGTTTCCTTTAGAATGATCATCCTTAGTTACCAGAATGAAAACATGCTCCTCTGTCCAGATGCAGAATGGATGTGAGGTAAAGATAGATTTTCATGAATAGTAATAATAAACAGCAAATACCTATGTGGGGCTCATTGCATGTCAGAAACCACTCTTAACAGGTACAAAACTCAACTAATCCCAGCATGAGAGTTTGCTCCTATTATTATATTTAAGAAAACATTTCTTTTAAGTACAAACGTACATACTCCTATCTAAGAGTTTTAAGTTTCCTAAAATCTCCACGAGAGCAAGAAAGGAAGCAATGAGAATACTACGTGACACAAGCCTCAAATAACTAGTGATCTCACATTCTCTTTCACATACCTAGTGAGGCCTGGAGTCCACTTTCCTGCAGTATTCCCTTTTCCTAAGGTTCTTGGTTCCTTCTGTCACTGTATAGGACAATTAAATAATCAATAAGCACCATTAGAAGTGACAAGATCAACTTACTTAACACAATTTGTTTTATACTTGTGGAAATATGTAACCACTTTGATTATTCAAGCATATTCTGCACAACAGGTCTCTTAGAGAGGTGGGTTGTATTTGGATTTCTTGGTAAGTTAATATTCTAAATGTACCAAAAGAGCTAGCTGTTTAAAAGACTACCCTGTGACGTAGTATGAAAAATGAAATATGTTTTGTAGCAAAAGGAATTTAATTCTATTATACCTGTTTTATATGTTTGATATTAGATAAAGGATTCCTATATAAGATAATCAAATCTTCTAATACAAAGTATTCTCTGGGTTTTATATTTCTTCAGGCATTAACACCCCGGCAAATTTTGGCCAAAATGTCATATCATGAATGAATAATTGGAAATCAGTCAAACTCATGGAATTAGAGAGATTACAGATTTAACAGGGTTAGTTAGCTGGCAAAATAAGCACACAACTCATTTAACACACAACACAGTCCAAGCTTCCTGGGATGCGTGGAGTATAATCTACTGTGCTTCCCTCTAAAGAATTCAATGTGAAGATTAAAAGCAATTTCATGTTATACAGATAGAAAAGTTAAGCTTTATGTACTGACAACCAGATTCTTCCAGACCTGGATCACGACAAAACAGACTCCTGACTTCTGTAATCTCTAAGGCCCTGTATTCATCTCTCCCACCTTTTTATTGTATAACCTTACGCATTTGAGAAATGATCTGAATATAACTGCCTAGGATATTTACTAATTCTTTCCTTTCTTTGTTCAGTTTTGCAAGCATTCCTAGGAAGGAAAGAATATTTCTCTTGGGTATTTCTTTTAGAGTCTTTTCTTCAGGGTCAAGAGCAAAGGTGGAAAGATTTTTTTCTTTCCATCTTGAAATTTCAATTTTAACCAAAGACAGGCTATGCCCTCATTTTAATGGAGAGAAATGAGAGAAAGCCATTCCTCTTTGTGTCTTTTGTCTTTAACCCACCCAATGAAAAGATAGAATAAGTAGGTGCTGGAGATCAGCGCAGGCACTAAACTCGGCTGCCTAGTTTTAAGAATGTCTGACACATTTTTCTTTCGAGCAGTTAAAATTGACCAATACCCAACTCTTTATGGCTCAAAGCTCCAGACTTTGGGTGCTGGAAACAAAAACCCCTTTATGACACTGCTCCAGCTGAGCTAACCAGAATCTGGCCCGCTGCTTTCTATTCACTGCCATCCCTTCCCTGCCTTTAGTCGACTTGGAAAACAAAAACGACAGCTTTCGGAAAACCTGGTTCATCTTCCCAGCCAGAAGTGCAGAAATGTCTGCCTCAACTTCCAACTTTTGACAGGCCTCGCAACTGTCAAAAACAGAGCTGAGAGCACTGAGGGAACACGCATTTGCAACTGTCCCCTCCGCTCACCCACCAAGACGATGCACGTAGGAAAGGCCGTCCGTCATTCCTCTTCCCTGCATGCCCCTTGCACCCCAAGTGGAACATTTAATTCCTCTTTCCACCCCCAAATACAAATGCAAAATCTTGGCCAAAGATGAGAGAAGTGAATGATAGGTCACCACTGAATATCCATCCATATTCCAGCGAGCACAGCATCCCGCGACAAGGACGCCGTCTCATTCAATGATTAACGTGAGGAAGGTTCTTCCCATTCATCCCGCCAGCTAGGGAGGTCTTCGAGTCGCCAAACACCCTGGATTGCTTGCTTCTCGCAAAAAAAAAGCCGCTTCGCCTGGTTTTACGTCCACCCGGTAGGGTGGGGGTTGGGGTCTGTGGAACCTACCCCACCTCCGTGCCCGGCGCTCACCCTCCGTGAAGTCGGAGGCCTGGGCGGCCCTGGGGCGAAGCTCGACTCGGCCTCCCGCGCCTGGGGGCCAAGCGCACGCGTCCCAGCGTTCCGGAGCGTGGGAGGCCCCCGCCCCCGCCCCCGCCCGAAGTCCTCAGCACCGCCCGCCCGGCCCGGGAGGAGATGGACGCCACACCGGAAAACGGAAGCCCGACGCGCCAGGCCCTCAAGGGGGCGAGGCCGCCACCGCCCCCCGCGCGTCGGTACGCGCCGCCAGTGGGCTGTGCGCGTCTCCGCCGTGCGCGCGCTGCTTGAGGCCGCAGAGAGGAGCGAGGATGCGCGGCTGAGGGATCTGGGGACCTCGTCTCCTGGTCGCGTCGCCGGCACGGGGTTCCGCGCCCAGGCCTTGCACTTCCCTACCTCCCCGTGAAAACAAATTACTTCCCAGGAAATTAGAGAGAGACATGAGGCCAGACCACGTCCCATCAAGTCTCCAGCCTGAACATAGGTTTAGTGTTTGAGAACGTAAAAAAAAAATTTTTAAAAAACTTTGAAAAATGAGGTACCTTGGAGCATTTTCTAATCAGCCTACCTAGCGAAAGTGGGGCCTTCTGTTCTTTACAGACCACCCCCCATTGGCTGGCAGCCTGACAACTTTTTGTTAAGGTAAACTTGATTCATAAACAACTGCGAATAAACAACTGGGAAGGGCCAGAACTGTACAGCCCTGTGGTGTAGTACCTTTAAAAAAAATTATAAATTTTTCAGTGACAGTTGACCTACAATATTATATTAGTTTCAGATTTGCAAGGTGAAGGGATGAATAAGTATAAATCACCAATTGTAACTTCTTAATGTGCACATATGGATAATACAGCAGGATTTGAGAGGCTGGTACAGAAGTTAGTCCCAAAGGTGTTGAGATTTTATTGCCCTGGAAAAGGTAAACTGGTTTTGTTTTGGTCTAACCTATGTTTGTTAAATACCTATTTGTGTGTGCATGAGATTTTTGTCAAGGCTTCAAGGAAGTACTTTTGTTTTTGTCTACCCTGTTGGTTCCCTCCTTAATGAGTTAAATGTAATATCATTGGGGCTTAGCCTTTCAGAATTTTACTTTAGCCTGGATATAAACCATTGTGGCTTAAAGTAGCAAGATGTTTTACTTGGCCTTTTGGTCACTCATTCAGATATTTAGCCCTTAGGGCACTCTGGTCAACATGAAGCATTTGCTTTTTCCTTGATTTGAGCGGACGCACAAATGTGGGAGAAGCACAATAAGTAAATGTGGAGTTTAGGTGTGACACAGAATATTATATAGGATTTCAGGGTCTGCGTTTGGGAATTAGACCTCATGGGACCAAATCCTTATTCCACCACATCTAGCCTGTGACCCTGTCAAGTTCTTTTGTCTTTCTGTGCCCCAGTCTCCTTATCTATAAAATGGGGATATTATGTAGTATTTATCTCAGTTTGAGATATAATGGAAATAACTGCATTTAAAGTATATAGCAGTTGTCCCCCAGTGGTAAACCGTACAACAAACATAAACTACTTTCATTCTCATTTATTATATAGCAGTCCCAAGAGGCTGTTCAAATATTAAAAGACATAGTTGTTTCTAAGGGCTTACCCATTGACGACTAAGGTAACTGAATATTTTTGTTTGTTTTTTTTTTCAAATTATTCCACTTCCTCTTTTTACGTCTATAAATGGACTTTGGGAAAGCATTAGTATTTACTTTTGATAACAGAAGGATAGATTCTAAAGTAACATTTCTGAAATTGTGATCTGTGGACCCTTGGAGGTCTCCTGGATTCTTTAAGAGGGTCTACAATGTCAAAACTGTTTTCACATTAATACTAGGACATTAATTGTCTTCACTAATCAGACATTTGCTCTGATGATGCAAAAGTAATAGTGGTTAAAACTGATGACAGCATAAATCCTGGTAGTGAAACAAAATTGACTCGGTAGTCATTGCATGTGTCACCACGATGCACTTGCAATAAAAACAAACAAACGCAAAGTATCACTGAAGACTGTCCCTTTGGAATGAGAACTGGCAGTGCATAAACACTCTTGGTGCAAACAGAGGTATGATAGTTGTCTAGAGGCAAAAAGTTTTGGGATACAATGGTTTGCAATGCAAAACAACTAATTGCTTTTTATTTTTTTAATGGAACATCATTTTTACTTAAAAGAAAAATTGACAAACTGTTGTTCCACAGACTTGGGTATTTGGTAGACATTTTCTCCAAAATGAATGAAATGAGACTGTCACTTCTAGAAAACAACTGATAGTATTTATTGTCAATGGTAAAATTCAAGCTTTCAAGTGAAAATTTAACCTTTTGGAAAACCTGTGTCTGCCACTATGAGTTTGACAACATCCCATTACTTAAAGATTTTCTGATGAAATCAGTGGCGATGTTAATCATTTTTTAAAATATGGTATACTGATAGATCAGTGATGGCAAAATAAGAAACATATATTTAGCCTTTCCCAGGTTCCTGGCACAGAGCTCCTAAAACCATTGTAATTTACCAAGTGATAGAGTGATAGGGCCATCTTTTGTTCTAATATTTGACCTTTGTTCCTGGTTCCTGACAAAAAGCTCTTAATCCCTTAGAATTTCCTGGTGATAGGAGTGTCTTATGTCTGATGAGGCAACTCTAGGTGGACCCTTGTAGAGCTTCAGGTGGAGAGATCAAATCTTGATTTGAAGCCTGGAATTTTCAGCTCTATTTCTGTAAACCTCTGGGGAGAGGGGCTGGAGATTGAGTTAATAATTGGTCATACCTATGTGATGAAACCTCCATAAAAATGTCTAAACGACAGGGTTTGGAGAGCTTCCAGGTTGGTAAGCACATTGAGAGGCTTAAAACATGTTATTTATGGTAACATATAAAGGGAAAATTATCATTTTTAAATAAATAAATGTTTTAAATTTCTCAGTTTTAATTACTAATACTGTAAGTATAGATAGATACAATCCAGATTAACAAAATTTCTTTGGGATCCTCAACCATTTTTAAGAGTGTAAATGGATCCTCAGACCAAAACATTTGAGAACTGCTGTTCTAAAAGAAACCCAAAGTCTTAATTGTAAGAGAAAAATATACTAGATTCTTTTACCCTCCGCAGTGTCCAAGTGTATATCTTTAAAGGCAAGGCTGTAGGTGCCTGGGCTGGAGGTGATATTGGGGAAAGACTGAAGTTAACCACCTACCAAAAACAATTGCCACCTGTTTGAACCAAATCAGTGGAATAACCAGAGGTCTATCTAGAGAATTTTAGATGCCACTTATAGGAAGTGCAGGTTATATGGAGAACCATCATCCTGCAAGGGTAGGAATTTGCCAGTTCCTTTGAGCATTCTGTTGCATTAAGATTTTTTACTTTTTCCTCCAGTTCTTTATTTTCAGTGGAGCACGAATGCACTTGGGGTCCTTTAGTGTTAGTGCTAGAAATGGAAATGGCTTTTCTTCTTGCCTCTTTTCCAGCTCTGAGCTGTGCCACAGAGAGGCTTCCACCATACCACCCTGCCTATTTCTGAATTCTCAACTCAGTATGCACAGTGGACACCAGCCACCCATAGTTTTCTTTTAAAAAGTGTGTTTAGAAGTTATTTCTCAGCTACACCAGACAGTAAAGGTAACAGTAAATTGCATACAGTCAGCGTATTTCCCAGTTCCTTTTTCTGAGCCCATTGAAAAATTGCACTTGGCACCCATGGTAGGTGTATGAGGAGACACTTACCAGAGCTAAAATGACATTTTGTCCAGGTTAAGGCTTTAGGAGAGCTGTAGTGGCCACAACCAGGCATCTCTATGTAGTTCTAAAACTGTGAAATGTTCAGTTAATTAGAGTAGACGGGTTGTCGGAGGCAGGGGTTATACAAACCCATACAAGTTGATTTCTCTTAGATGGCTGTGCAATTCAAAGTTTTTTGTTTGTTTGTGTTTTACTAGGTCATGGCTGCATAAAACAGGCTGGATTCCATGTTCTGGCCCTTAGAAAACCTCTAATGAGTTTGTTAGGGTCTTCGTTAGGGGGCGATTTTGTTAATAATTTCTCCTAAATTTGCTAAAATATGATGTGGCTTTACATTTAGAAAAATTCATCAAGATGATTTATTTCGTATTTTAAGTCAGAGGCATTTTTAAGACCTACATTTTGAATTATTGGAAATATATTTTAAATACTACGAAGGTGAAATAATTCAAAGAGGTGTTGAACTCTTGAAATGGAAAGAGATCACAGACTCCGCCTTCTCCCTCCCCCCAATATCAGGTTAAACTACATTCTCAATGTAATTAGCTAAAGATAGAAAATTATATTGGAAATAAGATGACCACACAGAGTAGGTTTGGGCCATGTGACTGGATTCTGGCCAATGAGATGTACACAGAAGTGATCTTAAGTAATCTGTAAGGCTCACCCTTATGAGCCTGCCATGTGATCCTGAGGTTTTCTTCTCTTGCCATTACCAAGTATTCTAGAAAGCAGATGGAAGCAGCTGTGATCCCTGAGTCACCATTGATGACTGAGTCATAAGTTGTAGTCAAAGTTGCAGTACTTGCATAGAATAAGATGAGCAAGAAATCAGGATTTGTTGTGTTAAGCCAAGGATAGTTCAGGGTATATGTCTTATACAGAACAGCCTATCCTAATACAATATTCCAGTTTAGTGATAAGAACACTGGACTCAAAGTCAGGAGACTTAGGTTCTATGAGGTTGAACTATAAGAAGTTGCTAATAATCAGTAGTTTTTGATGTTCTAGAATGAATGGCAATTCACATCATTCACCCTTATAGTTAGTTCCACCTCTGTGACCAGCTAGATATGTGACATTGAATAATCCACTAATCCCATTTCAATCTAATTTTTCTCATCTATAAAAATCACACCTAATAGACCTCTATAAAACACTCCACCCAATAAAAGCAGAATATACATTATTTTCAAGGATACATAACATTCTCCAGGATATATATACTTTATGCTAAGCTGTAGAACAAGCTTTGATAAATTTAAAAGGCTTGAAATTATACAAAGTATGTTTTCTAACCATAACAGGATTAAATTAGAAATCAATAACAGCAGAAAATTTGGGAAATACACAGAATTAAACAACACACTCCTAAATAATGAATGAGTCAAAGAAGAAATCACAAGGAATTAGAAAATATTTTTTTAAATAAATGAAAATGAAAGGACAATATACCCAAACATATAGAATACACTGCAAGCTGTGCTCAGAAATTTATAGCTACAAATAGGAACATTAAAAAGAAAAGATCTCGAATTGAATTTACCTTTCAACCTTAGGAAACTAAAAAATAGAGCAAACTAAACCCAAAGCAAGAAAAAAGGAAATAATAAATATTAGAGAGAATAAAAGAGAAAATAGAAAAACAATAGAGAAAATAACAAAACAAAAATTGGTTCTTTGTAAAGCTCAACAAAATTGACAGAACTTTTTCTAGACTGACCAAGAAAAAAAAAGAAAAATTAAATTACTAAAATAGGGAATGGAAGGGCTAATGTTACTACCAAATCTATAGAAATAAAAAAGATTATAAATGAATACTATGAACAATTATATGCCAACAAGTTAGAGATAACCTAATGGAATGGACAAACTCCCTAGAGAGACACAGACTAGCTAAAAGCAACTCAAGAAAAAACAGAAAATATGAGTACATTAGCAAGAAATTGAATTAGTATTTTTAAAACTTCCTGCAAAGAAAAGACCTGGCCCAGGTGACCTTACTGTTAAATTCTATATTTAAAGAAGAATTAGTACCAATCCTTCACAAACTTTTCCAAAAGCTGGAATAGGATGGGATACAACTCAACACATTCTATGAAGCCAATATTACCTTGATCCCAAAACTAGACAGACATCACAAGAAAAGTACAGACCAATATCTCTTATGACTATGGACACAAAAACCCTCAACAAAATACAAGAAAACTAAATCCAGCGACATGTATAAAGGCTTATACACCATGACCAAGTGGGATGTATCCCAGGAATGCCAGGTTATTTTAACATCTGAAAATAGAATCATATCAATAAAATAAAAGACAAATCACAGACTAAATAGCAGAAGAAGCATTTGACAAAATTTATCTTCGCTTAATGATAAACGCATGTGACAAACTAGGAATAGGAGGGAACTTTCTCAACCTGATAAATGGCATCTACAAAACTCCACAGAAACAACATACTTAATGGTGAAAGACTGAAAGCTTCTCCACCCCACCCCAGCCCAGCCCAGCCCAGCCCAGCCCAGCCCAAATCAGAAACAAGACAAGGATGTCCACTTTTATCACTTCTATTTAACATATTACTGGAGGTTCTAAGTAGGATATTTAAGCAAGAAAAAGAAATTGATGTGTTGTCAAAATTTATGACAGAGACCTTAACCTAGTCAAGAATTAGGAAGGCCTTTGGGAGGAGCTCTCGCAGCCTGTGTCAATCACAAAATCCCAAAAGGAAGATCTCTTTACATTTACAACAAGGCTCTATGATTATAACCACCATCCTCTTAACTTCATCCCCTCTTTAAAAATGGGATTCCGGCTTCCTCTTGCTCTCTTTTTGCACATGGCTCACCATGGCTGCATGTACTGGATTGCAATCCTTTCTTTTTCCCTAATAATTTTTTGGTGATGGAATACCTAGTCATGTTTTGTTTATGATCAACAGTATCTGTATTATAAAGGAAGAAGTAAAATTACCTCTATTTTCAGATAATATGATCTTGTATATAGAAAATTCTGAGGACTCCATTAAAAAATTATTAGAATTAAAAAATGAGTTGAACAAAATTAGAGAATATAAGACAAAAATGAATTATATTTTTATAGGCTAGCAATGAACAATTCAAAATGAAATTAAGAAAACAAGTCTATTTATAATAGCATCTAAAGGAATAAAATTCTTAGGGATAAATTTTAACAAAAGAGGTATAAAACTTACGCTCTGAAAATAACAGACACTTGAAACAAATTAAAGAACACCTAAATAAACAAGGAGCCATGTTTGTGTATCCCCTGTTCATGTATCAGAAAACTTAATATTGTTAAGATGGCAATATTCTCAAAATTGAACTACAGATTCCTTGCAATCCTTACTAAAATTGCAGCCAGCTTCTTTGCAGAAATTTCCAATGTTACCCTAAATTTCACATGGAAATTCTAGTAACTCAGAGTAGCCAAAACAATCTTGAAAAATAAGATCAGAGTCAGAGGGATCATACTTCCCAATTTTAAAACTTACTACAAAGCTACAGTAATCAAGAAAGTGTGGTACCAGCATAAGAATAGACACATAGATTAATGGAACAGAATTGAGAGTCTAGAAATAAACCTGCACATTTATGGTCAATTGATTTCTGACAAGATTGCTAAGACAATTAAATGAAAATGGAGAAGTCTTGTCAACAAATGGTGTTGGGACAACTGGATAGTCACATGCAAAAGAATAAATTTAGACACCATGTTCAAAAATTAACTCAAAATGGAACTTAGACCTCAAGAACTAAAACTAAAATACCAGAAGATAAATAGGCATAAATCTTTGGTATCTGATAAGGGACTAGTATCTACAATATATACAGAACTCTTACAATTTCATAACACAAAGACAAATAACACAATTTTAAAATGGGCAAAGGATATGAGAAGACATTTCTCCAAAGCAGATACTCAAATGGCCAATATGCACACAAGGTAATGCTCCACATCATTAATCAGTAGGGAAATCAAAACCAAAATCACAATGAGATACTTATACCAACTAGCATGGCTAGAATAAAAAAGGCAATAATAAGTGTTGGTGAGTTGTGAAGAAATAGAACCTCATACATTGCTGGTGAAAATACAAAATGGTGCAGTTGCTTTGGAAAACTTTTTGGTAGTTCCTCAAAACGTTAAACATAAAGTTACCATATAAGCCAGCAATTTCACTCATAGATATATACCCAAGAGAAATGAAAACATGCCTATACAAAAATTTGAATGTTTACAATATCGCTATTTATAATAGTCAAAGATAGAAACAGTACAAATGCCCATCAAATGAACAAACAAAAAAAATTAGTATATCTATACAGTAGAATATGACTTGGCAAAAAAAAAAAAAAAAAGGAATGAAATGCTGACACATGCTACAACATGGAGCAGCCTTGAAAACTTTATGCTAATGAAAGAAGCCAGACACAAAGGACCACGTATTGTATGCTCTCATTTATATGAAATATCCAAAATAAGCAAACCTATTTGTAAGGAGTAAGAAAGTAAATGGTTGCCTAGGTTTGGAATAGGGGTCAGGATTTGGGAATAACTACTAATAGATACAGTGTTTCTTTAGGGGATGATGAAAATATTCTGAAATTGGGTTGTGATTGCTGCACAACTCTGCTGACATACTAATGACATGACATTGAATTATATACTTTAAATGTGTGAGTTTTAGGGTGTGCTATATCTCAATAAAAATTTTATTAAAATGTGGCTGTGTAGTGATTTTAAAACAATAACCTCACGTATATTGCAGTTCACTTCGTTGTATATATTTAGTTAACAGAACAGTAAGTGGAAAGACTGCCCAGCTAACAGGAAATACAATTTCCACTCTGGCTTTGATATAAACTCTGGTAAATCACTTAACTTCTGGGCCTTAATTTTCTAATATGAAAATAGTCTATAATGACTGCTATGTCCCTGTCTAGTACTAATAGTTCATTATTCTATGGAAGCTGGACCTGAATCTACGCAGAGTTGTTGTAGGGAATATATGTTTACATCTGGGTTTAAGTTCCATAGAAAAGTAGTAAACTATAGATTGAAAAATGTCAGAAACATTCATCTATGGAAAAAATAAGGACAAAAAAATAAGAAATATGTAAGTAGAGTCTTTCTGTATGTGGCATATAGTTAGATAATTACCTATCCATCCAGTTGGTCGAAGCATACACAAAAATTAACTCAAAATGGATTTAAGACTTAAATATAAGATCTGAAACCATAAAATACATAGGAGACATAGGTGGTGAGCTCCTGGACTTTGTTCTTAATGTTTTTGAGGATCTGACTCCAATGGCAAAGGAACCAAAAGCAAAAATAAACAAGGGAGACTACATCAAATTGAAAAGCTTTTACACAGTAAAAGGAACCATCCAAAACAAAAAGGCAACCTACTGAGTGGGAAAATATATTTGTAAATCATACACCTGATAAGGGGTTAATATCCTAAATACATAAAGAACTCATATAACAAGTAAACAAACAACCCAATTAATAAAAAGGGCAGATGATCTGAAAAGACATTTTTTCCAAAGAAGATCTACAGATGGACAACATGAAGTGATGTTCAACATCACTAATTATTAGAGAAATGCAAATCAAAATCAGAATGAGATATCACCTCACACTTGTTAGAATAGCTATCATCAATAAATCAACAAACAAGTGCTGAAGAGGATGTGGAGAAAAGGTAACCCCTTGCACACTCTCAGCGGAAATGTAAATTAGAACAGCCATTATGAAAAACTGTAGGGAGGTGCCTCAAAAAATTAATAGAACTACCATATGATCCAGCAATTCCTATTCTGGGTACTTATCTGAAGAATATGCAAATACTAATATGTAAAGCACACACACACACACACACACATACACACAATGGAATATATATAATGGAATATTATTCAGCCATAGAAAAAGTGAAGTCCTGCCATTTGTGACAACGTGGATGGACTTACAGGGTATTATGAAGTGAAATAAGTCAGATGGAAAAAGACAAATACTATATAATTTCACTCATATGTGGACTATAAAAAAAAAAAAACCAAAGAGGCAGACAACAGGTCTGCCAAAGGGGAAGGGGAATGAGGGAGAGTGAAATGAGTAAAAGGGGTCAATTTTATGGTGACAGATAGAACCTAGACTTTTGGTGGTGAGTGTGATACACTACATAGAGATGCTGAATTATAATGGTGCACACTCGAAACTTATGTAGTGTTATAAACCAATGTTATATACTATTTTCTCTCCAATCGTGGAAGGATGGGAACTATTTTCACCCAAGGTATGCTGCTCAGAATTCAACAGTGGAACAGTGGGATCATCTCTTATGGTAATGTAGTGCTAGATTGGCACTTTGAAAAATTGGTCCTCTCTTCTATCATTAAGTTCACAAGGCATAGAAAAATGTATTCTCAGATGAGATCTATTAATTACAAAGCATGAATAGATTGAGTGTCAATGAGTAACAGACTCTCGCTGATTTATTGTTAAAGATTGTTTCAGGATTGTTATCAGAAAAAGCTCTACATCAAGTGGAAAGTGGGAAATTCAGCATGCACATGCTCTATTTTTTTTTTTTTAACCATCCAGTAATGAGTTAGCAGCAATGGGGTGCATTGATTCTTCTGTCCATTAAGGACCCACCCGGTTCCCATCTGCTATTGAGTCTCAAACTTGGCTGATCATCAGGGGAGTGTGTAAAAAAAAATACAGATCCATGGGCTCTGTCCCCTAGAGTTTCTTACTCAGTGGATCCAGGTGAAGCCCGGACACCCTAATTTTTAAAAGCTCCCCAGATGACTACGGTGAGCAGCCAGGTTTGGGAACACTGGTCTAATAAAGGTCCTGGATTACTGGCTGTCCTCAGTACTCAGATGCCCCTGGCCTGTAAGGTACAGTATTAATTTAGGAACAGGTTTTGTGAAGACAGAGTAGAGAAATACTACATCAATTGTACTAAAACCCTTTTCACATATCCTTTCTTTTTCAGTTCCCCATTTGGAGTTTTAGCCCAAGTCCTGTTTCAAGAGTTTAAAGGTACTCCTGGGTCCTTGGCAATGATGCAGTGTTGTACAGAAACAAACTGCCATTGGTGGCCTCTGTGCATGATCTCCATCACTTGAGAACTTCTAGGACTAAGTGATTCTGAAACACAAAAGAATACTAGTGTTTTATGGTATTTCCCATTTGGTCAAAATCTGTGTTGTTCCCTTTCATCCCAGTAATTGAATCACTTGTGACTGGATGGTCAAAAGCTCTTCTTTTTCAAAGCTGGCCTGAGGGTTTTGAGAGTAATTCAATGCATTGGAATACACCATTGAAAAGTATAGTTGGTTACATTAACTTCTAGCTTGGAAATTGTGATCTGAGAGTTTGATAATTCCCCCTGAATTTGATTGACTTTTTTATATACCCAGACTCTTTTTCAATGCTGCATCATGGTCATGAGCCTTTTCTGTTAATGAAAACTAGGAATCCAAATTCAGCTTAACTCAACCTAATTTGGGGCCACCAGAGTAATTTACCTAACTGAGGTAACAATTGGTGATGAGATGCCTTACCTGAACAAGCAAGTCTGCACTTGCACAACTAAAGAGAACTACATTACAGCCTTCTCTTCAAACTGGTGACTGGCCAACTTCTTTTGCTATTGGTTGTAAGGCGAAAACATGGATTTGTGAATGCCCTAGTTCCTAGTGAGTCAAGGTAAATCATGTCTTAAGAAAGAAAACTACTCCTAACCCTTTGTCGAAACCACTGTATTAAAGACCACTGATAACAAAATTCATCCATTTAGAGACATTAAGTGCTTCCTACATGCCAAGTAGTGCACAAGTGTTAGAGATCTATAGATGAATAATAGCAAACATTTATACAGTGACTACTACATGTTAGTGATGTTTTTCAAACTGCACTTAGTGACCTATGAGTACATCACAATAGCAATTTAGTGCTTCCCAGCCATCACTAAAGAGAGTGGAGGAGAATTGAAATAAGTGTTTTCATACACATACATTCCCACATGTATGTGTACTGGGTCAGAATATAAAACGTATTTCCTATTGTTTTGGTCAAAAACAATTTTAAAATCACTGATCTAGAATATTATTACAAGAAGTATTAATATGCATTTTTTACATTTTAACTCTTCTCAAACCAATTTGCATCTTACATTACAGGAAATGAAAATCATAGATCAATATTTCTCAATAATAGAAAAATCCCAAGCAAAATAGCAAATTGAATACTGCAATATATATATATAAAGTGGGTTTATATTTGAAAAGCAATCAACGTAATTTACCATACTAACAGAATAAAGAATATATCATTTCAATAAATACAGAAAAGGCATTTAATAAAATTCACTTTTGATAAAATTTTCAACTAGACATAGAATTTTTGTAATATGAAAGGGCATCTACAGACAGACAAAAACAAACTGAAAGCAAACACACACAGATCTTAAGCTAACATCATACTCAGTGAATAAGGTAAAGATACAAACTCTCTCCATTTCTATCCAACATTGTCCTGGAGGCTTTTGTTTAGACATAAAGAACTAAAATTATCTCTATTCACAGATGAAATTGTTACCAAAGAGTGGGGTCCTCTCCTGGTGTGTTTTCCAGGTTCTTGATGTCTCGAACAAAGAATTGAGCAAGACACCGAAATACAGTAGAAAAAAGTTTTATTATAAGGGAAAGTACACTTCCAGAGGTGGAAGCGGGCCTGAGCAGGAGAAGCGTGGCTCAAAAGGCCTGGTTACAAAGCCTTTGGAGTTTTTATCCCTTTTTGCTGTGGGTGGTTACTTTTCTTAGAGGAGTGGGCTTCCTTGATTGACAACTAAGATTAACAGGACTCAGTGATTCTTCATTTCACTTTCTGCGCATGTTTGTTCCCAGAATTCAGTCTGTTATAATGATATTAATGAACTTCAGGGCATATACATCATATTATAATGATGGTATAATGAGACTCAGGTGAGTTGATGGTCGTTGGGGGTCTTCATTGTACAGGTGCCAGTGACTAGCTTAAACTGGTACCTAAATCTCTGCCTACTGGTTTCTTCGTGTGAGTTAAAAAAATGCCTTCTGGCTTGCTTAATTGTGCGTAGATTAGGGCAGACCCATTCTAAGATAGGATGACCTCAGTGTCTTTGCAGGCAGACCCAAAACTCCCTAACTTTCCTGCCTACCTCTTTTCTAAGAGCCATGAATCCCCTTATTATTAGTATGGATGATGAGGGTGGGGAGGTCTCTTCTTCCATATCTGCTTCCTGCTGGGAATGGCCATAGTCCCTGCCTACAGGGGTTTCATGGAGCTCTTTCTCTTTCTGCCTCAGTCAGGGTAGGGTCTTGGGTTTCTTGCTGAGGTGCAGCCTCAGTTCCTAGACAAGAAAAAGATACAAACTTATTATTTAAATCATATCTACTAATTTCTATTATTGATTTGCCTATTAAGTGAGTAAAGGGAAAAAGGCTTAGATAATACACTTCTTAAAGAGTGAAAAGACTTTTGGCCTAAAGTCCCCTCCCCTCTCAGACTCTAAGAGTCCCACCTGGCTTAACACCATTTCTGTTTAACAATGGGCTGATGATCCTTATCAATAGCTGGAGGATCTGAGTCACCAGTTTCCAGTAATTATCAGGATTTGAGGGAGAGGGCCTTATCTTCAAAGAAAGGGGGCAAGAAAACTTAACTAGGTTTACTAAAAAGATTAACTCTGCCAGAGAAGTTCCATTTCATTTCCTGCTAAAAGATTAAGAATTTTACAAGTGATGTCTCATCTCAAAATGATTGTGTATATAGGAAATCTGAGGTATTACAATACAATTTATTTAATTCTCACAACAACCTTATAATGTAGATGGAGATGTTGTAAGATTGATATTAGTTTTTCCTCAGAGTTTGGAAAGCTTCACTAGACCAGTCTTTGTAGTTTTCTTTGTAAGAAAATGTTTAATTACGGATTTAATTTTTTTAACCTGTACGAGGCTATTCAGAAATTTTATTTTCTTTAATTTCAGTTTTGGTTAGTTTTTTGGGGGGGAGAAATTTTTCATTTCATATAAGTTTTCAAATTTATTTGTACAAAATTATTCATAATATCATACTATCTTTTCTTAATCTGCACTAACGTCTCCCTTTACATTCTTGATGTTAGTCATTCGTGTTTTCTCCATTTAGCTCTTGCCTAGTCTTGCTAACATTTTTTATTAATATTTTCAAAAACTAGCTTTTGATTTTGTAAGAGTGGAAAATTTTCCAGTAAATCAGTTACAGGGAAGTGATATCCTCAGGCACCAGCCCCCAGGAAAAGCACTGACTGGCAGCCAGGATACAGATAATGAAACTGCCTACTAGGCCCTGTTTGATCTAAGAGTCCTCCCCTCCCCCCCAAAAAAAAACCTTTATCTTTGTACAAGACGGTAATAGCCAACTTCTGCTTTTGTAATCTCCTTGCTTGTTCAAAAGACCACCAGGATGTGATTCTAGGCTTTATAAGCTGCCTCCTCTGAAGCTCGGGGCTGATCTCCTCTAACCCTGCGTGGTAGAGAGTCAGTTGCAGGCCGGCTAATAAAGGCTTACAATTCATCCTAATTGGCTCCGCGGGTCTTAGATTTGATCGCACCACAACAATTTTATTAATTTTCTGCTATATGTCTTTCTGTTTTATTGATTTCTGCATTTATCTTTATATTTCCTCTCTCATCTTTTTATTTATTTGCTGTTATTTAAAGATAGAAGCTTAGATCATTTACTTTCAACCTTTCTCTTTTCTAATAGTTACATTTAAAGCTATAAATTCCCCTCTAAGTATTACTTTGGCTGCATCCCATAAGTTTGACATGTTAGTATTCCATGACTTTGGCTGCATCCCATAAGTTTGACATGTAAGTATTCCATGTCATAACTCAATGCTTGTTCTGTTTCATTCAGCTAGCTTTTTCAGTCAACATGCAGTTAGTCTTTCTTTTCTTGCATCTTGGGGAGTTATGAAGCATAATTTTGTGACCGTCAGAGCAATATTCACATATTTTCCCAAATCATTTTTACTTAAAATATATCTTATAAAACATCTTTTGACACTGAGTCTTTTTAAATAGTTTTGATCAGGAGGGCATGTTTTGATTCTTCCCTGCTTCTATAAAATCTGTGAAAAACAACCTTTACAACTCTTATTTAAAATACGAACTATTAAGTGTTGTTTGTTCTTAACCTCTTTGTATTTGGCCAAATAAGGATGTGACAGTGATCCTCTTTTGTCTTAATAAATAAAACTCAAAGTATTTAAACTTCTCAGAAAATGGAGATGTTAAATATTATAACCAGGGCAACACATCATTAAGACAACCAATTAGAATTATAGATGTTTTAGATATAAAAATTTACTTTCATAGTAAGTTTCTGAAGTCCAGTTATATTTGCAAGAACAGCTTTATTATGCAAAACAGAATCCGTTCTCCCAGAAGTGTGGAGAAAAGCAAGATGCTTTCTTCTCCCCACCCACCTCCTCCATATGTCTTTTATCTACTATTAGGACTTAGTCTTTAGGCTAAGCACTAAAGTTCCATTAGCACTGAGAGAAAAAGGCAGACTGGAGACTCAAAACTTAGGAGTTTTGAGAGTTCTTCATACATGTTAGATCTTTTGTTATAGTCTCACAGGTGCCTGAGGCGCTGTTAATTTTCTTCAATCTATTATCATTCTATTGTTCACACTGAGCAATTTCTATTGTTTTATCTTTCAGTTTATGTAGAGAGGAGGCAAGAGAATTAAAATGTTAATCAAGCCACAATCAGAGACTGCAATATGCTGATCAGCCCTGCAGCCAGGCCAGGAGGACACTTGGAGAACAAAGAAGGATTTCGACTGGAATTGCTAACAACACATTCCCCCACACTTGGAGGGGAAACAGGAACCAAGGGAATCTTTCCCTATGGCTGAAACCATGGGGAACATATGGATTAAAGGCTGGGAACTGCAGCAGGCCTTTCACTCTTATTCTTACCTTTTCTCAGCTACATATTATTCCCCTTCCTCACTGTATGTCCATATCAAAGGAAATGGGTTAAGAAAGTCTTTTAAATTATAACTCACAGGAACTAAAGAATGATATATAAACTGAATTCCGTGAACACTCATTGTCCCTCTCACTGTCCCTCTCAGTGCCTTTACTCTGTCTTTCTCACTGTCCTCTTCTCTCTCTCTTGTCTCTGTCCCTCTGAGTCCCTGTCATGGTCCCTTTCACTGTCCCTCTCACTCTGCCTCTGAGAGGAGACTACACTCTGTGGAGTGTTATCCCTTTTCTAATAAATTTTCCTTTTGACTCTAACTCTGGCATATGCATTTTATTCTTTCCACACTCTCCACCAAAGGATCCTCTTCTTTTGGTACAGAGCTTGGTCTCCCCCCAACTTGTAGTGTTGTGGTTCGATTAAATCTAAGACCCATGGAGCCAACTGAATTGTGAGCCTTTATTAGCTGGCTGGCGACTGACTCTCTACCATGCAGGGTTAGAGGCAGCCTCGAGCTCCCAAAAGAGGCAGCTTATAAAGCCTAGAACAAGTAGGCAGATTACAGAAGTAGAAGTTGGCCATTAGCATATCTTTGAGCAGATTACCACTCTGGTTACCATCAAACAAGCAAGCAGACATTGGCCATCTATATATCTTATACAATACATCTCCTAAAACCACACCCAAGCAAGCAGGAAGACTTCTGGTATCTAAAGATATTTCTTCCCTGTAGCTGACTTAGCTAGTTGGCTCACTTGAAAATTTTCCACCCTTAACAGTAGAAATTTGCCCTGTCTTGCATTAGAAGCGCATCTGAATATTTAGTGGTCTCAGCAGCCCTGTGTGGAGAGGAAAGTGCAGAGGCTGCAGAATCAAGACAGTCTGCTTTTTATACCATCTTGGAGGTTGAGAGGGCCCAGGGGTGTCATATGGACACTTAAAGATATCAGTACAACGCGTACCTTCCATTCCACTTCTGATTGGGCCTCCTTGAGATTTCAGTGCCAGGAGATGACACAGTTGTTCCAGTTCCATGAATTGACTGGTCTTTTCCCATGATTGGTAACATCTCCCATACCAAAGACCCCTAAAGGCCAAGGTCTCCCTATGAATACAAGAGCTAATAACATTCATCTAAAACAGACATCTTCAAATGTCGACCATCTGATTTTGGTTTGTGGATTCAAATGTCCAAAGCCCAAATTCTTCAGAGCTAAAGCAAAAAATAAACAAACAAACAAACAAAACAAACAAAACAAACTTATTTTTCTTTTTGATGACACATTCCAGTTTTTAAATATTTATAACACAACCCAGAGCCTTTCTCTACAGATGCCTAATGTATGTCATGGACTTAGCACTTGGATTTGTGCCTTCTGATAAATTCAGTGGAGTTAGATACGACAGCTGGGTAATTATGATTGTAAGAAATCTGTAGCCCTCTCACAGTAGGAAACTTAGTCAGTCCATGAATTGATCAGCAAACTCTCCAAAAAGAAAATTACTAACATGAGAAGTGGAGGAATAAATGTGTAGTCACAGTTCAGTTTTATTTCCTATGAATGGATTGCTTCCTCGGTGGTGAGCAGTATGTAATCTCAGTGCTTTCTGGGAAGCCCGCTCCCAGAAGCATAGTGTTGGGTCCAGAGAAAGAGCTGCTACATGGTTTTAAGCATTGCCCCAGGATAAAAAACAAAATGAGTTTGTGACATCTGACTAATAAGGAGATGGAGAAGTGTGAGGATTATTCATAGTGGGTCATGGAATGAAAATTCCAGGAGGCTCAGAAAGCAGGGCAGCCAGCAATGCTAGGTGGTGGTGGTGGTGGTGGGGGTGTTTGTACAATGCTTCTATAAATGACAAATTCTAGTCATCAAAGCCTTCTCAAAACTTCCCATCCACCAGGGCTGTGGGGGCAAGTAAATAAATAATATTTTTACACATATAGATGGCTGTGCACAGATTGTATAAACACCAGCAGTTGTTACAGTGCCCAGCTGTGACAGAGATCACTCAAGACATCAGCTTCTGAGGAGTTGCCTTATTTATTTTTAGCATAAGATTTATCTTTGTCAGTGTGATATTGTGATTTATAAGAAATATATATTTGGTATTCATCCATGGTTTCTGGCTCACAGCTCCAAAACCCTTGGAATTTTCTAAGTGATGAGAGCATAATGGTGTCTTTTGTTATGTTAATGAGGTGACTTTTGGAAAGCACCTGTGGGTAGGGCCTGGTTGCCAGGGGAGTCAACAAAGTGAATAGGGTTGTAACTTTTAATTCCACCAGGCTACCCCCACCCCCACCTCCAGGGAGGGGAGAGGGGGCTGAAGGTTGAATCAATCACCAATGGCCAATTATCTAATCAATCATGACTATATAATGAAGCCTCCAAAAAAATCCTAGATGTTGGTGAACACGTGGGGATGGGAGGGAGTGGGTTACCCAGGGAGCACATGGAAGTTCCGTGCTCCATCCAGGTACCTTGTTTTATACATGTCTTCCATTGGCTGTTCCATTGGCCTTTTATAAAAAACCAGTGACCTAGTGAGTAAAATGTTTCTCTGAGTTCTATGAGCTGCTCTAGCAAATTAATCAAACACGAGGAGCAGGTTATGGGAAGCTCTGAGTTGTAGCTACTAGGGCAGAAGTACACATGACAACCTGGACTTGTGATTGGCATTCTGAGTTGGAGGGGTTGTTGGAATCTCCAATTTGTATCCAGTCAGTCAGAAGCATAGTTAACAACCTTGACTTGTGACTGGTGTCTGAAGTGGAGAGTGGTTTAGAGGGACTGAGCCCTTTACTTGTGGACGCTGATTTTATCTCTGGGTAGGTGGTGTTAAGAGAGGGGAGGAGGCATCTGAAAATGTAAAGGAAAGGGCCTGCACAGATGATGGACTCAGCCGGTTATAGATTAACCACACCCTTTAGATCTTTAAATGGCCTTCTAGAAACCCTTGCAACACCTACAAGATAAACTATCTGTAAATAGATAGGACCAGTGGTCTGGGAATTCCTTCCCCCTTGCAACCCCCACCTGAAACTTCCCCTTCCCATCCTGAGTCATGAGGTGCACATGAAACCTCAGACAAAGGAATTACATGCCCCTTGCATGGACACTGCAAGGGTATATAAGATGTAAGAAATCTAACCAAGGGAGCTCGTGCTTTGGTGCTGTTAAGCCCCACATGCTCCACCGGCTAATAAATTCTCCTTCCTCTAACAAAGTTGTCAGTGTCCAGTTTCCTCTGCTGGGTGTCGCTTCCTGCAACAGTGTCAGAATTGAGCTGAAATCTCAGTCACTCTTCTGAGGTCGGATAATTGCTTGGGGGTTCATGATGAGGAAGCCTGAATAAAAGTAAACTTTTATTGTGTTAAGCCATTGTGTTTTCTGGGTATACATACATATGCATACACATTCACACACATGCACACACTCACACATGCACTCATACTCAGACACACGCAGACTTTGGAATTGGGTCCCAGAACACTTTTCAGTCAATATTTTTCCAGAACCAATATAAAAATATCTGTGCATATCCTGAGCATCTCTAGAGAAGGCCAAAAGATCCCCAAATGGGCTGAGAATGAGCTGTTAAGTAAACGAGAGAAATTGACTAGTTCTGCCTGAACTGAGACTCTTCGCTTAGAATTCCTAAACTGGTAGGCAGGGCTTCTCAAACCCAGACTGCAGCAGACCACCTGGGAAATTAGTTTACAATGCAAATTTTTGGACACCACACCCAGCAATCCTGATTCAGAGAGTCTGGATGGAACCCATGAACCTGCATTTTTCATGTGCACCCAGGTGTTTCTGGAGCATGTGGTCAGGGTTGCACATTCAGAAGAACTCTCTTCTGAGGGTAGGTGGTTGCTTGTGATAGGGGTTCATGAAAAAGGAGTGTGGAAAGAACCATGTGCTCAAACCCCTGAATTGGCATGAAAAATTGGGCATCCAGATGTGCCTGTGCATTTTTCAGAGATGAGGCTCCATAGTGTTCTCCACATACTGAGAGGGATCCATGTCTCCTCAGAAGTTACATACCACGATAGCATGTGGTCCCCACACAGTTAATGATCGAATTTCTATTTTGACAGTGAGTGTTTAACTTCTCTCCACTTCCAGCCTCAGATCGCTCCCCAAATCCATTCATCTTCTCATAGAAGTATGAACATACTTGACACTGAGAAGGCTCTGGTCAGAGAGAATAGCTGGGTCTCAGTGGCTCTATCATCATGATATTGGATAAGTGACTCAAAAGGGACATCTTACTCAGGTGGACAGGCAGTTTGTCTCTGCAAACAAAGATAGCAGTGTAGTTCTTTTGCACCAGACAGCCTTGTTGATGGTTTCTAAAGAGAGTCAAGGGAGCATAACGCTCCCCTGGGACCTGGTTCTTCTCCATCAGTGCCTGGGAAATGAGGTGGCCTGACTTTCCATCAAAGGCCCCCTCCACAGCTTCTTGAGCTTCCAGAACCTTCCTTTTCTGTCCTTTGTGCTGTGCAAAACTGTGAAGAAACAGCCCACAGTTACAAAGAGTGTTTCCAATGACCACACTAACCTTGACTCTGAGCTGTTTTTTTTTCCATTTCCCACATGGCTTCTCAAGCAGTTATTACCATTAATTTATGAGTTATTCTTTGAATTTTTTGTTTAAAAAAGATAAAAGCATCATAGGGTTTAATTTATTATTATCTTACTTTTGCACAAATGAGGGATGAGATAAGTCCCCACAACCCTCTTCTGACTTAGAGAAAAAATTCACAAATACATATGCTTTTCAGAAAACAGATTCCAAATGGAATATTAACCAAGCGACATGTTTTATAGCAAGACTAGGATTACCACACTCATGGAAACTACAGGTTATTTCCACAAGCCATGGCAACCGATCTTTGAAGTTCAGATGTTTTATGACTCCTGTGTTACAAAGAACATCGACAAATATAGTTAAATGATACAGAACATTTCTTTGTGTTTTCAATTGGTTTTATTTTTTCAGTTAAAGAAAGAGGGATATAGTTTCTTCTGAACCAGCTGAGCAGTAATTACAAGGATTTGTTATTTCCAGACCTAGATTCCATTAGTTAGCATTGCAAAGAATAATGTCGACTTGCTTTGTTAAACTATTTAGAAACTTAAAATACAGAGCAGGAAAAAGTAGAAAAAGAATTGAACAAATTGAATATGGGGCCTGTGAGGTTTTGCTTCTAAATCACCTTACTTCTTCGCACCAGCCTTCAACTAGGCAACTCAGCTCCTTCTTTACTTAGAAAGTGGGTCTCCTGTCACATGACCTTGAGGTCCTTCCCACCACCTCCAGGCCTTTAAGCATCTTCACTGCCCTCCTTCCTGTTTCAGAGACAGACTCATCGCTCCTCTTGGCTTGTAGATTATTCTCCTTTGATTACTCTGTAACTTTGGCTCTTCAATTACCCTTCATCCACCTGCTTCCAACCAACATACCCAAGTCTCCCTCATGCTTAATTTATGATAAAGCTTTCTTTGTCCCCAGGCACTTCACCTTCTGCCTTTCTTGAAAGGCTCGTCAGTTTTTGCCTTCTCTGCAGCCTCCCTGTCTGCACACCCGCCCCACAGCCCCTGCTGACACCACTCACCAAGGTCACACTAATGGCTGAATCCCCTCTTCTCTGCAGCCCGCTCCTTGACAGTTTGCTCTCATCCCTTTTTGGCTTCTGTTGCTTCCCTGCCCTTCAGCACTAATATTCCGCAGGTTCTCCTCGCTGTGTTCATTCTCCCAAAGTGACCTCATCTTCTCTCATGACTTCAGCCACCACAAACGTACTCTTGATGATTAATCTACACAGGTGACCTAAGTCTCTTTCGTAAGCATAAGATGCTCATCTCTAGCCACATCCTGAACACCTCTTTTTGCACCCTCCACAGGCATGACTCCAAGGCATCACATTAACCCATTGTCTTCCCTCCAAACCTGCACTCCCCATCTCAGTCCAGACTGGGCCACTCTCTGCTCTGCATCACATGCCTGACCCCTTGGAGGCCTCTCCGGGTTCTTCCTTTCCTTTAGCCTCCAGACAGTCACTCCCAATTCCTGCCAATTCTCTAGTCAAAATGTCTTGAGTCTCCCCTGACTTTCCATTCCTGGAATCTACTATCTTGGTTTTGACCCTTGCTATTTTTCCCCTGTAATTGCTTTCTAATAGATTCTGTGCTTCCCCTAATGTCTTTGTTGTAGTCCTAACAACCTTACAAAAGATGCCACAACTCTCTGTCCTCCTGTTCTAGCCATCAGCTATGCTTCTGTCACCAACCTCTGGAAACAGCAGACTTCACTTTTCTCTGAAGATTTCTCACCTCTATACTTTTCATATTACTATATGCCTGCTCTGCCTGACAAACTCCCACTTGTCCTTTAAACCTCTGGTCAAAGCCAGTTCTGTTGGAGTTTTTCCTGCTTCCTTCCGCTGCAGTAGACGCCTCTTTATAACACTTTCCACATGCTCTCACAGTAAATTATTGATGCATCTTCTTTCCTGCTACACTGTGATCTCCTTGAGCTCAGGGATTATGTCTTATTTATCTTCTTATCTCTGGTACCTGGCATATAGTAGCAGCTCAATAAATATTGTATAAAGAAATGAATCAATGAATGAATCGCTATCATTTTTTCTGAGTGCTGTGGAAGAGCAATAGAACTAGAAAACTCAGACCCCATCCTCCTGAAGGTTAAAGGTTGTAGATGATGCAGTGTGAATACCTAGGAAACCCCTTAAGATGGACAAGGCAGTGGGATAGACCAATAAATGGAGAGAATGAGAGGAGGAGGCACTGTTTCAGGCTACTCCACACCCCAAGCAAGAGTCACTCTTTCTTTCCCAGCCTGGTTGTCCTTCCTTCTCCTTCAGCTCTTGAATCTCTAGGCTAGCAGGACTCGTGGGCCTGTTCACAGCAATTTGACTCATCTTACCCACCCACCCTTATCACCCGTTTAGGAGGCAGAGGCTGGGGAAGCCACTAGAGCAAGTGCTGTCATCACCGTCAGATCCACTGTTCCAAACTCCTGAGCCTGTCCTGGGGCATATGGGCTGCCCACAGCCTTCGTTTCTGCATAAGTTGTGTGCTTTGTTGATAGACTGTTCAAAGTTTAGTGCAAGCTATTTATGTTTTCTTGTCTTCAGTTAAACTCTTATTCTAATAGGTCTCTGTGAGACTTCTTCTCCTTCAAATGTGTTCTTACACAGAACTTTGATATAAGCCATTATCTTTTCTGTTGATTGCCAGTTCTATTTCTTCTTTCTTGCTTGCTAAGTTACTGACCTTCATCTACACTCTCCCATTACTTAGTCTCTGTTTCAAGCACTAGCCATTACTCTTCTTTTTTCCCTTAAGTGTTTCCCATTCAATACCTCTGAACCTCCCCCATATGTTTGCTAGAAATTCTTTTCTTGCTTCTCTATTTTTAAGATTCAAATAGTCTTTTTGGTCTCATTTTACCAGTTAGTGACTGCCTAGAACTAATTCTTGATTTTTTTTATCTTTTCATTGCCCTGAGAGCTTTCCCTGTCAATAAATCATTTATTCATGCATCTAGTAGGTTTTGAGTGTTGTGTCATTCAGTTTTCAAATTGAGCCAGCATCCAACTAGGAAAAAGAAAATCACTCTAGATATTTTAAACAGAGGAATTTTGATTTAGGGAATTGGCTGCAAAAGTGTTGGAAGGCATAGAATGGCTAAAATTAAAAACATTAACCATACCAGGTGTTGATAAGGATGCAGAGCGACTGAAATTCTTATGCATTGCTGGTGGGAATATAAAACAATACAGCTTTGGAAAGACACTTACTGTTTCTAAAAAGTTAGACACACAACTACCCTATGATCCAGCCACTCTAAGCATAGATATTTACCCAAGAGAAATGAAAATAGATATCCATTCAAAGACTTCTACATAAATGGTCATAGCAGCTTATTTGTAATAGCTCAAAACTGGGAGCAACCAAACTGTCCATCAAGAGGTGTAGGGAAAAACAAACTGTGAAATATACATGCAATGAAATACTTTTCAGCAATAAAAATGATTAATGATTCAAACATGCAACAACTTGGCTCACCTTAATTATGCTGAGTGAAAGAATTCAAATTTTTAAGAAAGAGTATGTACTGTATGACCCCATTTATATAAAATTCTAGAAAATGCAAGTGATAATGACAGAAAGCAGATCAGTGTCAGGGGAAGGGGAGGGAGAGATACAAAGGAGAATAAGAAACTTTTGGAGGTGGTAGATAAATTCATTATTTTCATTGTGATGATGGTATCACAGTGCATATTTAGGTTAAAATTTATGAAATTATACAGTTTAAGTACATACAGTGTATCTCAAAGAAACTGTACATAAATCATCTTGGAAGGAGACTGGAATTGCAAAATGGTAAAGGGCGACATTATCCAGAGGTCAGCAACTGCAAAAAGCCCCGTCCGCACCTGGGGCTGGAGGAACACAGGAAAAATAGGGTTCACAGAGCTCATGTTCTTTGGCCACTAAGATGAATGGTGTCCCTACTAAGACTGCTTTTTCAATTACCATCTTCACTTCTCTTCAGGAACCTGGAAGAATGCACTCTCTTTACACTGCAGGACCTATGGAGCATGAAGTCACTTGTAGGGGCCTCTGCGGGAGGCATCACTCAAAGCAGAAAAAAGGTGATTCTTCTTTCTGCCCTCCAAACTCCTCTTCTACTGACAGAATCCAGCTGGAAATGAAGTTGATTTTGCAGGTTTCCAGCTCTCCATGATCAAGGGGAATAAGGACGAGTGTTTCCGGAGCTGAAGGCCAGTGCACGAGTAACTCGCAAGACTGTCTAATATGTTACTCTGGACAAAGGAAAGTATAAAATAGGCAAAGGCATGGTTCTGATGCTCACGAATCTTGTCTGTCAGTACATCCTGATTCTCTCCGAGGTTCTACGGCTCTACCATCCCCTGCCATGACCAAGTAGTGGAAAGAGTGCATTCAAGTGAGTGGGGACAGTGTTAGCAGATGGAGGAGGATGGCTTTTTCTGCGACCAACAGCTTTTTCGAGATGTGACAGCCAGGTTCTGAAACAAACCCATCATCACTTTCTATAAAATTCTGCTACAGAGATAGATGCCCTCAAACATTAATTTCTATACCTGCATCTTAATTTACTTTAGACTCAAAATGTTCTTGGAGAATGTTGGGTGCCACATGAATTCAGGAAGTTATACTTTAAACACAGAATCTTATAATAGATTTTGAAATTCCATTTTTTTTATATACTATGGTTGGAAGTTCAGTTGCTTGAAAGCCTGCTGAGCCTTGTCATAATCATCATGTATGAAGCAGAAGTTAATTTAACTTGGGAAGGAGGAGGAATTTTCAGTATAGTTCTCTGGCATTTGCTTCTGTTTCAAATGGTGTGGGAAGTCCACATGGTATTCATTATTTTCAAAAATTATATCTTGTTAAATTGGCTTGGCAGTGACAAATCCATTCATCACGACCTTTTCAATAATACCTAATAAATAAAGCACTTGGAAAAATAAATGTAATGAAATGAAAAAAAGTTGATCTCATACACACACACACACACACACACACACACACACACATATATACACACATATATATATATACATATATATTCAGGTCTTTAAGTATATTAATCCATATGCTGACAATAGTGTACAGAATTTATTAAATTTTTAAAATTTAGTTTTAACTCTACAAGTAATTCATAAATAGTTGATGCAAATATTCAGAAGTACAGAATATGCAAAAGGTTTTTAGGACTCCCACACAATCTCATTTCTCTAGAATCACTGTTTGTGTGTGTGTGTGTGTGTGTGTGTGTGTGTAGCATCCCATCCTTTTTCTTTACATTTACCTGCATAGGTGTGTATGGAATTACATGTGTTATTTTGAATAAACTTGTACATAAGTGAAAGTTGGTAGATTGCAAGGTTGGCCAAACCACTTTCAGCTCCTCTCAGTAACAGGTGGAATTTACTTTCCCACCCCTTGAATCTGACTAGCCTTGTAACTTGCTTTGACCAATACAATGCAGAAGTGATGTTGTGCCAGTTCCAAACGTAGGACTCAAGAAGCTTCTACCCCCGCTGTCTTAGAACTTTGAAACCAGCATGAGAACAAGCTGGGGTGAGTCGTTTGGAGAATGAGAGACTACATGGGAAAAGGTCCCAGATACCCCAGTCCATCTACCAGATAAATGCAGATGCCTAAGTGGGTCTACCTGATTTGAGCCTGGCCCAAACTGTAAACCCTGGCAAATTGAGCCCAGCCCATATTACTAAGTGCAAAATTTTGAGCTAAATGAATTGGTGTTTTAAACAACTAGGTTTCAGAGTGGTCTGTTATGAGCAGAAGAAAACTGATACCAAACCAATGTGGTATGTAGTTTTATAACTTTTTTCTGCACTCATAAAGAGTTTGACTTGTCAACACATATAGATCTAGCTTACAGTTTTTAACAGTTGCATAAATTTTCATATTGTGGACATTCCACATTTTATTTAATATCTCCTCATGATGGATGGACATTTAGGTTGTGCCTGCCTGCCTGCCTTCTTTCCTTCCTTCTTCACCCTTCTTTCTCTTTTTGTCTTATCAGTATCTCTATAGTTGTTGCAGATACTTGCCCTACTCCTTCTGTTCTCTGCTAATATTGGTTAAGGTATCTTTTTCATACAGATATTTTAAAAATACAATCTGGTTTACCAATCTTTTCCTTAATGACTTCATTATTTTGAGCTTTGCTCAAGAGCAATTTTCCAATACTCTATTTTCCCCCCTCATACAGCAGTTTATATAAATGTGTGTGTGTGTGTGTGTGTGTATGTATGTGTGTGTGTTAAGTTTAATTCATTGATCCTCTGGAATTTATTTTACTTTATAGTGTGAAATAGAAATTTTTTTGCCAAATGGGTGACCAATCATCCCAAACACCATTTATCGAGTAGTTCATCATTTTTGCACTGATTTGAAATACACTTTTACTTTATGTTAAATTGATCTGCTTCAAGACTCTCTATTCCAGTCCATTGATCTATTTGCCTGCATCAATAACAAAATGAATATTACAATATAACAATTACTATTGCTGTATAGTACATTTTGACATTGATAAAGTATCGTTCCTTTTTTCAAAAACATATTGAATATTCTTGAATATTTTCTCCCCTAAAGAATTTTGAAATCTATGAAAAGTCATTCTGGAATTTTAATAAGAACTACACTGCCTTTATAGGTTAATTTATCATCAATTGAACCTTTAACAACATTGAATCTTGTTGTCAAGGATCATAATATGCTTTTTCATTTATTCGCATTCCTTTATGTCCTTCAGTAAAATTTTGTAGTTACCTTTTTTAATATATTGAGCATTTATTCATTGATTTAATCCTCAGTATTTTATCATTTTTAAAGTTATTTACACTTTCTAATACATTTAAAATTTATTTTTGCTTGAGTCTAAGAAAATTATTCCTGATAATAGTTTTCTTTAAATCTGGCCATTTTGGTAAACTCTTATGCATTCTAATAATTTGCTATTTGATTCCTTTAGATTCTTTTGGTACATAATCATATCTTTTGAGACAATGTGAGTTTTCAACTTTTACTTATCATTTCAATTTTTTTTTTTTTGTATTGAATTGGCTAAAAATCTCTGTATTTGTATTTGTCTGCTCGAGCTGCCATAACCAAAGACCACAGACTGGGTGGCTTAAATAACAGAAATGTATATTTTATACTTTAGAGTCTGGAAGTCCAAGATCCAGGTGCTAGCAAGATTCTTTTGGTGGGATCCCTCTCTTCAGCTTGCAGGCAGTGCCTTCTCACTATTTTTTCTCCTAGTCTTTTCTCTGTGTGTGCCTGGAGAGAGAGAGCTCTCACTGGTAATTACTTTCTCTTCTTATAAGGACACTAGGTCATCGGATTAGGGTCCCATCCTTGTGCCTCATTGGACCTTAATTACCTCCTTAAAGGCCCAATCTCCAAACACAGTCATATGGCAGAGCTTCATAGGGTCAGAGCTTCAGCATAAGATTTTTTTTGGGGGGTGGGGGGGACACAATTCCATCCATAACAGGTTATTGAATGTAGATATTTTTCTTGTCATTTTTTTCTTTTTCCCATTTCTGAATTAACATTAAAATAATATTTTAATTTTTTTATCCTGAATATGTGAGAAACAGTGTTGGCAAGATATGCAAAGGAAACAAAATAAATTTGGTACAAATCAGAGTTATTGCAGAGGTTTATTTGAAAAAGGTATGTTTGCCTGTAGAGTACCAAATTCACTGATAAACACAGACCATATGTTCAAATAGTACTTGTTGATTGACAGTCGAACTGCCATAAACCTTTGCTATTATGTGTATGTTGTATGCCTAAAAGGTCCATAAGTAGTTGCGCTTAATACCATATAAAGAAGCGGTTTATGTTAAAAAGCATTTATTCACTTTCTTCTTTCATTCAGTAAAGACTTCCTGCTAGGCAGTGGGTATATTTTGATACAAAAGATGTAATCTCTGCCTGGCGTTTAAAGACCTTGGGTTATTCTCCTTGAGCCAGAGTGACAAATCCTATAATAAATAGAAATCTCTATTTCTTGCTGGTTCAAAGAAGTAAGCAAGATATCATGGCTATAAAATAGTTCATAATTTCCACTCTGTTATGAATTGGAAATTTCTGGCAAAATATCACCCCAAATTATTCTTTAAAGGTTCATTCATTAAAAAATATGTAATATGACTTACATAAAATATTAATGTGTTTTCGGCACATTGTAATCATTCAACAGTTGTTAAGTTACCTCCTAGTCCTTAAAAGAGCAAAAATGAGAGATATACACAATGAAAAAAAAGATATTTATTTTATATATGTTTCTTCTTTTGCAAGAAATAGCAATTTTCATTCTTTCTCCTTTATATCCAATATCCAATCTCAAGGAGGCTCCTTTTAGAAAAAAAATAACTTGTAAACTATAATTGCACACTTTTAAAGACATGACTGGGCTCAGATACCCTTGGGTTCAAATTCCTGATCTACATCCTTGATGCTTGGAGATGTTGACAAATCCCTTAATCCTTCCCAGCCTCAATTTCCCCATTCATAAAATTAAGATAATAGTCCATTCTTTATGGGTTTTCTGTATGATTTACATGAAATACCCTATGTGAAATGTATAAAGCAAGAGCTTAGTAGGTGGAGTCATGTTGCTGTTGTTGTTGTTGTTGTTGTTGTTGTTGTTAAATGTAATGTTTTCTTGAATACTGATTTCAATGGACATATTTAACTTGTTCATATAAATGAATCTGGAGAAACCATAAGGAGTCTTATTTCCAACAATGATTTTTTTTTTTTTTTGAAAGAACTCTAATTGAACTTTTGAGTTTCTTGTAATGTCATATCCAGGACTCCAAATTTCATTCTTCTCAGATGCACCAAAGACTACAAAACATCCTTTGTTAATGGTGGAAAATAAACAGTTTCTTCAGAAACAAGATTCATCATGCAAGAGTTTATAGATTTATGTCTAGTTCTTTGATTATAAAAAGAAAAAAAGCCTTTCTTGAGTCAGAAATGTTTCTCAAACCATTATAGAATAACAATTATGACTCTCCACTTTTTATTTTTATTGCTGGGTTGAAAAAGATGACTCTCTACAATGCCTACACCAGGAAGATATTATTCCACAAATAAGAGCACAGCGTGACACTTATGAGAAAGCCAGGGTCCTCCTGAGCAAAGCTGATTGGCCTCAGCCAACGGGCTCCAGGACACTGCAAATAAAGTCGCCTTCTTTACTGGGTTTATCAGACGCGGGTCAGAGGATTGGCTCCACCTGCAAAACTTCAGGAAATGCTCAACTCCTTCCCTAGCAGCATGTATCTGTGGCTGGCAAAGAGAAACCGGACTTTGAAGATGAAACGTCCTCTTCCCCAGTTCCCGTCCATCCTGGCCATCTATTGCTTCTGCCTACTACAGATCCCCTCCTCAGGTAAGGGGACCGCTTTACCAGCTGACCTGAGCTCTAAGAAAGACAGAGAAAGACCTTGAACATTCAGGGTAGTTCTGGAGGAAGACAAACTTTATTCCTTCACCTACCTCATTTCCACCCTTTCAATTTCTGGCTTCTCGTTTGTCTCTAGCCTTTCAGAGAGGGTGGACAGAGGTAAATACCACAGCCTTTTAGCAAAGCAGGTGGCTTTCCCCCTTGGAACTGTCTTTAAATACCTCCTACTCTAGGGCTGTCCTGAGGATGTGCCACTGAAACTGTGAGGGAGAGAAGTTGGGGCAATCTATTTGCGATTCCAGATTTCTGAGGAGACTAGAACAGGAGACGGTAGGAGTGAGTTTACAGTCTCACAGAGCGGAGGTCGAGGCAGTTGGAGAAGGGCGGGGTAGGAGTACACACAGGAAAAAGGAATCTTTTCATAGCCTGTAAGTGGGCTCCTGGGAGGCAGATTCCCCAGGGAGACCCTGAGGCTACCTGGGCTGGAACGCTGTCCGAGGTGCTGACCGAACGCTGGCGTCGCTTCATCAACTTCCAAGAACCAGTGCGTTTGTGGGGAACTGGGGGTGGGATGTGGGATCAGTAGTCAGAGTCTGTTACCCATCTCCAGGTAACTCCATTTGATGCGGGGAAGGATGTGGTGGCAGAACAGCTATGGTTGGAAATACGAACTATTTCAAAATTTTAGATTTTTCTATTAGGATTTTGATTTAGGGGAGTAGAAAATCTTTGAAAAGATGTCCAAACAGAAAATATATTTCAAACATTATGTTTTTTTTTGCCTTGTCCTGTAGTATAATCACAAAGCCTGGGCATTGCAAGGAACTGTGGAGGTCATTTGGTTAACCTCTCACAGAGAGTAGAGACCACCTCTATGGTTTTCCTATTTGATTACTTTCAGTGACACCTAACTCACTAGCAGCCTAAGAGAGCCAGTAGTTGCCTCCTCTGAGATCCAATAGAATCTTGCTTATATTACACTTTTGTAAATTTGTTATTACCTTTTATTTATCTGAATATACATATATTTATATCCGCCTCCCTTGTTTTTCTATTTGAGTATATGTTCCCTGAGGGTAGGATCCCTTGGTCTTTATTGCTGTATTTTTAATACAGAACCTTTAAATAAATTCTCATAGGATTGGGATTAGCTTGAATTAATTTGTATTTTTGAATGGCACAAATTATCAAAAACCACTTTACACTAAGCTGAAATCTAATCACATGTAACTTCTAACCATTAGCGCTAGGTCTGTCCTTTGAGGATAAAATGAATATCTCTATGACAGTCCTCAAACATTTGAAGGCAGTAAACATACAGTTCCTAATTTTTTTCTTTGCCAAAGAAAACTATGCTCAGTTCCTTTAATTCTACCACATATCCTATCATTTCAAATAGGACTATTACCTTTCAAAGTTTAGACACTATTATTTGAATATAGCACAAAATTTCCTTAGCTTTTAGCTTTTTCTTGGCTCATAGAGAGATTGCAGGGAGAAAATAGCAATTAGTATTTAAAAAATATATTTAAACTACCCTTGAGCCAGATATTCCCTGTCTCACATTTAAAAGTCTAAGTTCAGGGTTTTATTTAATTTCATCTGGTTAGTTTTGACTTATCCAGCTGAATCTTTCAATTACAGTATTAGCTCTTCCTTCAAGTGTTGTGTCACATGCAAATGAAATGAAGAATTTATTTAGGTTGGATAAAAGTTGACTGGTGTAGGGTCTATTTGCATTCTGGTACCAACCTTCTCCATAACCTTACACATAAAGAGTCTGATGAAACAGAGAGACAGGAATCCATATTTCTTAAATGTTCTAAGAGTGATTCTGATGTATATACTTGTTGACACCATTTCCTTATATTCCAGCCCCATAAATTCCATCAAAACACAAATTAAGTTGTTACATAGACATTTTTGCCTTTTTTTCTGACTAGCTAATTCTTGTACTATTAACTCCTAGTAAATTTTTTTAAAAAATGTTATATTTAATTAATTTTGGTATAAATGTAAGATTTGCTAGTAGTTGGTTGAGTGTGTTTTCTTTGTCAATCCTTTTTAACAACACTGTATATAGAATCTCTGTGTGTTTTGCATGGTAAAGATTTAAAAGTTAATGCTATGACCTCTTTTCTCCTAATTGATATTTTCATGATTTCTCACAATAGGATTTCCTCGACCTTTAGCTAATTCTCCAGATGGCTTGGATATTGTGCAGCTCGAGGTACACCGTTGTTCAGTAATGTGAGGTTTTTATTTAGTGTTAGCCTTGAAAATACCATGTGGATAATGTTCACTAAGAACTATTTTAAGATCAGTTTCTTGACTGCAGCCGGATTCATTGTTGCCATTTTCATGGCCTCATTTAAGGCATTCTGAAAGTTGTGTTGAAATTCACTGTCGCTGTGTGAGAAGATAATGCAAGGCTCATAAATGAGACAATTTTAGAATTACATGTATTATAATAGAATTATATCAACTAAGGAATTTATACTTATCTTTGACTCATTTTCTTTCTTTTTTTTTTTCTTAGCGGATGGCATATTGGGCAACTCTTTCTAGCCAACCTAAGGTAAGAGATAAATATACATATAATTGTTTTAGTTATAACAATGCACATGTTTATGCCATAATTGATATCTATAATAAGCACACTCCTTTGCTACCTACAGGAAGATTCTGTTGTTGTGTGTGTAAGAATATAGTTTTAGGAAATAACAACTGAGTCTCTTAAATATAAATTATGGTAAAATATTGGTAGTTCATCTGCATTCTTACAATTGTCATAATCACATAGGTAGATCTAATTATATTAATTGTATATGCTATTCATAATATACAGTACAAATTTATATTCTGTGATATAGCAGTTCTCCAAAACAACAGATCTTATGTAAAGGATCTAACAGTAACTATGGTAACCACAAGATAAATGTTTCAATGTATACAAAGTAAATTGAAAGTGCAAGAAGGTGGTATCAAGGTTGAGTTCATGATTCTTAAAAGAAACTGTATGTTTTCACCTTTGGCTACAGCCCTAGCCCGCAGCTTACTATGCTCCAGCCTCATTGAACTTCTCACTATTTCTACCTACACCAGGCCCTTATGTTTTTACACAGGCTTTTCCTTAGCCAAAAATGTCTTTGCCATCTTTGTTGGCCATGGTTAACAGCCCAGACTCTAAAACCAAACTACTTGGGTTCAAACCCCACATCTACTTAACCCTGGCAAGTTTCTTGATCACTTTGTGTCTCAGTTTCTCCATCTGTAATATGGGAATAATAGTCATACTAGCCTCATAATATTATTGTGAGAATTGATTGTTTTGATACATATGTAGTGTTTTCAACAGTGCCTAGAATATGGAAATTGACAGCACTTTAGCACTAGCTGTTACCATTGTCTCTCCCTTTTTTTAAATTAAATTTATTGGGGTGACATTAGTTAATAAAATTATGTAGGTCTCATGCATGCAATTCTGTAATACATCATCTGTATATTGCATTGTGTTCACCATCCACCATTGCCTTTTGGTGCGACTAATTTTCATTCAAGACTCAAACATCACTCTCTTAAACTTCATAACATATCATGCCTATTTCCTATTTTCAGTTTACCATTATGCATATGTTTGAAGACAATTGTCCCCTTTCATCTTTAGAACTAATCTTTACAACCTTGGTACCCAGAGCAAAAATTCAGGGCGAGAACTCAGAGTTCTCCATCTCCTTGCCACTTCCTCCTCACCTCACGCCAAAGGGGCTTCCCTACCCTTCACATGAAGGCTGTGAGGATGTCCCTTGCATAAGCAGAGGAAGTGGAAGTGCGGCTCTCACATGTGCTAACTTCAGTATTAAATTGGGTTATGGGGTTCCCCAAGTGCAAAGGCCCATTTTCCCAAAACGGATCCTGTTTTCGGTTGCAGAATAGTGACACTTTGCTCATGAACCAAACTATCAATATTTTAAAGCTATTAATAGAGAGACTGTGGCTCTTCTGCCTTGAAGTGTGAACTTTGGCATGCCACTTCCTCTCCTGTGACTCTGGTTTCCTTGATTATATAGTGTCTGGATGAGGTACCTGGGTTCTAAGTCCACTCCAGTTTTGGTCTCTAGAGAAGTCCAAGTCCGTGTCTCTGGGGAATTCTTATCATAAGGTCACTCAGAAAGCATTACATTCTGCAAATAATGATACCTGCAAAACAATTTGTGTTTTGTATCTCTGCTCACTATTTTGGATCAGAAGTTTATATGGGCAAAGGGACAACAGAATTTTGTGAACAGGACCTAGTATTCATCCATTCAAAAAGATATTTTTTGAAAGCATGCCATGTGCCAGGTGCTAGAGATAGAGTAGTGATTAAAACAAATGGAAGTATCTGCTTTCATGGAACTTATGAGTTAGGGAAATAATAATAAACAAGTTAGAGAAGTAAATTTTAAACATCTTCTCTAAAAAGGAAAAATTAAAGCAAGGAAGGTACATATAAAATGTCGAGAATGTTATTTAGCATCTGGAAAAAACATCTTCATATATTCCTTTCTATTTTTTGGCCTGAAAAGTAATGGCATAACATTGATGAACACAGTACCAAAAAAACACCCAATTGTTTGCCCAGTAAGTTTTCAGAATATGCATGCACGCACATACACACTCACCCCCATGCCCCCCACTGACACACACGGCAAACAGTTGCTGACAAGACCTGGAGCTGTAAAAATAGTAAATAGTAAATTTTAGAAATGGTAATTTTAAAATAGAGTGAATTTCCACAGAACCTCTGCTATTAGTAAAGTTAGGTTATTATAGTGTGTGTCCGTGCCAATATGCGTGTGTGTGCCTGTATGTACATGACAGAGAGAGAGAGAGAGAGAGAGAACAAGAACATCAGTATCAGCTGCTGCAGTGCTGCAGAAACTTTCCACAGTTTGTAGGAAGATGTAATCATATTCACAGCAACAAAATTAGAAGTGTTATTAAAAACTTTCATTTCTGTCTTAACTGAAGTTTGAGCTGATTCAAGAATATTTAAATGTGAATAAGATGTGAATGATCAATAATAGCCAGATCAGCATATTTAAAATATCATTCACAGTAAACATCTCTAGAATTTTATAAAATACAGACATGGATTCCTGTATTATTGTTTTATAAAATGCTTTCTTCATAGCATCCTTGAGTACAATAAGCTGTCTGTACAACTTTTTCCAGGCTGTTACCTATGCATACGAGGGCAAGGGGGTGCTCTAACAAGGACTTAGAAATGAAAGGCTGTGCTTTCTGCCAGAACAGTGAAGATTCACATAGAAAGCTTTTAGTAAAAAAATTTGGTCAATTTGAACCAACCATAAAATAAATAAATAAATAAATAAATAAATAAATAAATAAATAAGCAAGCAAGCAAGCTGAATTCTAGGGCAAATTAAAAATTGCAGTAGCAAATTAAATTAAAAATTCCAGTAGCAAATTAAAAATTGCAATCATTATTTTAGTTCAACTCTTAGTCAAAATTGATTAGGATATTGCTTCTATGAATCATAGGGTATGCTTTTCCCCCAAAGATTGAAAAAATAAAAAGAGATTAAGTTTTAAAATAATGATGTATTTCTGGCACCTTTCTTTTTTGTAAGATTCTGCATCAACTATATAGTCTTATTGAGTTTGTGTAATGAATTTCTTTTTAGCTTGCCAATTTATTTCATAATATTCAGGTAAATCTGATCAGGTCCATGGTGTAACTTATACTGAAAACTTTGTCAGTTGCCCGCCCTAGTAAAACTCCATGTAACTTACCCTCACAATTCTCTTTCCAGGAGAAACAAGACATGTACAAAAGGGTGAGTACTGTCCAGCCCTGTAGCAAAGGACATGCAACTTCCACTTTATAGCAAGTGACACAATACTAAAATCAACTTTCTTTTTCTTATTCAGTATTTATTTCACTACTCCAGAACTCAGGAGCCAACACATCAAGTTAAAACTGGGGTCAGTATTATATCGTAATTGTCTTTCTATAGAAGTCCGTCTTCTCCACATGCCTTTTCTCCCTTCCTAATTAATATGTGAGGGTTAGCTAGAAAAGCAGGGGGCCTCGGACACTCTCTTTGCAATAGCTTCCTAGGTGCCTCTTCCCTGGGCTGCAGAGATTATGTGCCTCCCTCTATGGGGAGGCTGACAGATCTAAAAATTTAGAGAATAAATTGTAGAAAATGAAAAATAAGAAATAATATTTTTTTATTATGCTCTTAAACAGATGTATAAGAAAACTCTGGCAATACTGAGTTCTATGTACATGGTTCCATATTACCTTCTGTTTCTTAAATTTTGAGAAGTGCTCTGTGAAGTGTAAAGCACTCAATAATCATCCATGGATGTGTATCTTCAGTAACCATCACAGTGTGTGTGTGCTATGCGGACACTAAGCATCACCTCTAATTTTCTTATTATAAACTTGAGTTACCCTCAGGAGCAGGTCGTATAAGTAATTTTCTGCAGGGTATGCTTTGAGGAACATCAGGAAGATTATAGTATAAAATTAATCAGATGCCTTGTCACAAAGACTGAAAATTTACCATTAGAAAGTCATTTATTTATATAACCAAGGCTTTTCAAGTTTTCAAGAAGACCCTTAAGAAACAAAAATACCTAGCAAAGTGTTTTTTCTTTAAGAGGAAAGACTCCAGCAGTACAGGTTTAGGAATGGGAATTGAATCAGGTAAGAATATGAAGATATTCTCAAGAAGGGCCAAGGGTACTGCAAAGGGAGAAAGGACAATAGAAAGAGAAAGATAAATATAGTCTGTGACACAAATTAACTTTTACTTCCAAACTACTCAGGTAGGATTCACAAGACTAGATAAGTTGGGAGTGTGTACGTCTTAGTGTGTGAGTGTGTGTGTGTGTGTGTGTGCGCGCGCGCAGTCATAAACAAGAAGTACAGGAAAATCAAATGCATCAGAGAGAGAGGGGTAGGGATGCTGCCCTTCCAGCTGGTCCCATAGTTTAGGAGAGCACACCTGGGGAGCAAGAAAGGATCTGTGTGGAAACACTTCTCTGCGACAGCTCTATGCCAGAGGACGGAATGCATGGGGTCAATGCAGATAAAAAGCCTCATTTATCCTAAGGGAATATTTTTAGGAGATATGTTGGAATTGAAACCTGCTATCAAGGCAGGCGATTCCTTATTGAAAACATAAAACTTCAAGCTTAGGCTGGGAAATGGATTTCACTTTAGAAAGTAAACCCATTTTTAAAGGGGTAAAGTGGGAAGTGTGTGCATAGCCCTGGGCTATATCCCCTCCCTGGGTCTGACCCTCACAGCGCCTCTTTGTTGCAGTTTCTTCCTGTGCACCCTTTAATGCGTCTGGCTGCCAAGCTCGCCAGTGGAAGGATGAAAAGATTTCTACAGCATGTATGTGCTTTTTTCTTCCACCAAGTTTTTATGTCGCTAAATGTTCACTTAACCCGGATGAATGCATGTTGTTGCCTTGGGGCTCACTTACATACTCTCCTTGAATCTAAGTTTCTGTCTTTGACCTTGCTCAAGTTCCTTAACCTCCCTGAGCCTCAGTCTCCACTGGAAACAGTTCCATCCTCTCCTCTTCTGAGCCCTCCATCCACGTGTTTCTTTTAAGCTTTTGTGTTATTTTCTCGCTTTCACTGTCCCTTCCTCTTCCTGTTGAAGGAACACTCTCTTCGGTTATATCCTCTGCCTTCCTTTGCCCCACCTGCCCTTTTGTTCTTATCTCAGAGCTTTGTTTCTTAAAAAAAATTTATTTTTTTAAAGTTTGGAAAATGTCAATTTCAGTAATAGCTGAACCTGTTTAGAATCTTAATCAAGGTTTTGTTGCATGGTAGCAAACTAAAAGAAAAAAAGAAAAAAGAAAGAGAAATTCATTTGGTTACTGTGAGCCCAAGCAGGGTGATCACCTCATCCCAGTGTGCCCAGGACTTTCCTGGTTTGAGCTCTGGAAATTCCAAGACCCCAGGAAACTGCTCAGTTCCTAAGAAATTGGTTATTCACACTAAGCACAAGATGCAATTTTTCTCATCTGCTGCTGACCTCAGTGTTTCAGGCTGGGTCTGCCTCCACCAGCAGGCCAGATCATGGGCAAAGACAAGCTGAAGAAGCTGAGATGGCTTATCTTGGAACATGTACCTAAGCCAGGGGTCAATTTTAAGTTGAAGCTGTTGGGAAGAGCAAGCAAATGTAATATTGTCCTGGACACAAGGAGTAAGTCAATCAAGAAAGCATACTTACCTTCCCTAACAAAAATCAAAATTGGCTACATGGTCAGTGGTTCCCATGAACTGCCTTTTTGCACCTGACTTCTGGTTTCTTGAGGGTAGAATCATGGAGGTGCAGGATCACAGCAGAGGTACTGCAAGCCTCCAGGTCGTGCTTCCTGTTAAAGTAACCTGTGTCTCATTCTCTTGCAGGATGCAGGGGCAGCAGCAGTGGGCTTTACTGGGAAGGTATGTGAGCCCTGTGGAAAACACAACCTCCCTGAGAAAGGTCTAGAAGAGAAGGATAGGGAAGTGCTTGGAGCTGGGCCACCTTGCGGCCTCTTTAGACCATTTCCAGAAAGAACTGGTCTCACTATATGCCCCTGAAAATCTTCTCTGAGGCTGAGCATTTAATTTCGGGTTTCCCTGGGCTTGCTCTGGGGCCTAAAGGAATCATGAGACAATCCTCTGGCTGTGGATATTTCATCTCTAGTCTTGCAGATGAGTCACCTGGGGCCATCTGTTTCTGAAGTTTGCTTTTTCTGGCTCAGGCACTACATGCCGATAGTGTCAACTTGAGGACAGTTACCACAAGTGGCACAGACCCCATATACCAGTGCTTCGACAAGTTGACGGCACATATCATAAACACCTGGGAACCTTGTTAAACTCTAGAGAGTCAGTAGGAGCCTGAGAATGTGTATTTCTAACAAGTTATCAGGTGTTGATGCTTTTGGTGTGGGGGCCACACTCTGAAAACCGCTACCATGGTCATCTCTGAGAGACCTTAGGCACAACGTGGTTACAATAATGGTCTGTGCTTTTATGTTGCAGGATCATGCTGCCAGCTGGGGACGACCGTTTTTCCTTTTCAGGGTATAACATGTTTCCTCCTTCTCTATTTTTAACCCTGATTCTCTCCTGTCACCCCAGTTATGGAGTTTTTACAGAATAAGCACAGCCAAGGCCCCATGGCAAACTACTGAACAACTGTGGGGACTCTCTCACCCTTTACTCAAAGCCTTCTTGTACAAACTCGATGCTTGTAAAGGGTCCACCAGGACACAGGCTGAGAGCACCAGGGCTCTGGGAGTACAGGGATGAGAGGCGGGAGTTCTACTGATGGACAGACATGGGGGCCAACCAGAATCTGAGTCCACGTTGCTAACCGTGAAGGTTCTGGATACCTGGCTCCAAAACACACTGGCAAGAAGAGTCTAGGCACCAACATCTCCTCCTTCCCAGGGGACTTGGAGCCTCCTGCAGAGGTTATGGAGTCAGGAGTTATCTTTTAGTTTGTTGCTCACTAGCTACACTTCAGCCCCTAGAGCCTCATTGTTTGCATCAGAAAAATGTGCAAACCAGCTAGACTTGTGCCCCTTGAACTGCATTCTGTGGGTTATTTGTGCTAATAGATGCTACGCAAAGATCAAATAAGATTGGAAAATAGTGCACCCAATGTTTGTGAAGGTTTATGATGCACTTCCTGCAGGAAACAACTGTATGCCGTTTCCCAAACCTTTTTGTCCATGGAAGTGCTTCCCACCTACTCCCATGCCACTCCACAAAGACTTTTTTAGTCTGCATGACCTATTGTTAGTGGATGTTCTCTGGAAAGTGCTTTGAGAAATAGTGAGTCTCCACGATGTTTTTGGGGTGAGAAGTCATGGGATGAATGATTTGAGGACTATCCTGCCTCATAAACAGAGGCTAAGGGGTGGGGTGTGGGATGGAGATGGTGTCTGAGCTGTAGGAGCAGCAAAGGTGCTGGAATGCTGCCATAAAGGGCCCACAGACTAGCATGTGGCTCACCAAGTGAGCCTCCAAAGAGGCTGCTGACATCTTAGGAGAACAAGGCCTTAAGGCTCATAGAGAAAAGGTCTGAAACCAAGGAAAAAGTTTCAGACAGCTTTATCTCAGTGTCTGTAAGTTGCTCCTTCTCTTTTTCTTTTTCTTTTTCTTTTTCTTTTTCGTTTTCTTTTTCTTTTTTTTTCAGCCAAGGAATGGGAGAAACACTGAAGATAACACCCAGTAGGATAGTTTAAGGTCAGCTCACACCAGCTTTCTCCTCCAAGCAAATGTTAAGTGTCTGACTGGGGGAGTGAGAGGCAGCCAAAGGGGCGATAGTTCAAAGAAAGGGGGGGCCACCTTCTGCCCCCTGTCTGTCCTGGTCTCGGTACCACAGAGCCCCATTCCAGTCTGGCTTCACACTGGCTCTTTGCAACTGTGTAGTCTCTAGTAGTAACTGGGAGGAGCCGGAAGCTCCATGTGGCTCAGCTGGGCTGTGACTTCTCACCTGGCCCTTCTGATGAGGGAAAACCACCTGGCATGCTTGCTTGGGGAGGGAGGGCGGTGACTCCCTATAGTGGGAGTACTTCAGAGTACAGACAGATGAGGCCATTCCCTCTGTTCGAGGGATGCTCTGAAACCAGAGTTTCAATCTGGGGAGCCTACTGGCCTTCAGGCCAGTGGAAGCAAAAGCCCACACACAAGGGCAGCTCTGGGCTTCGGTCTCTCGTGATGATGTGGATCTCAGAGGTATAAGGCCACTGTCCTGGGGAGGCAAGAGCCAGGGTACTGGCAGGACAATATGCCTGAGAAAGCTGCCCGGGTGCTGAAAACAGCTGCCCAGGTGACAAGGGGGAGGTATTCCCGAAGGCCACAGCACTCACACAGACCTATGGTCTAATTCGATACAGCAAAACCAAATTGTGTAAGTATCGATTAGGGGTGTTGATGACATGTCGGAATGAGGCATAATTTTTAAATATGTCATATAATAACATGCCCATGGGCCTCGTCTTGATTCTGAGAATTTCATTTGAATTGTACATTTTTCTTTTCTTTTTCAGAGTTCATTGGTGAAGAGAAGCTGGATCAGATGAGGCAACCCAGCAATTCTTTTGAACAAATGTTACATTTTTTTCTTTGAATGATATTTAAAGATAATTCTCTTGCCATGTATTCACTAGAATATTCAGTTATACAAAGAATAAAGCAGCATCGACACATTTTCATTTCATATTGGAAAGTCTTAGGGGAGAGATCTGTATATTTTTAAAATAATGGGACATACTTTTTAAAAAAATACTGTTTTGGGGCATTGATTTAGCATGCCCCAACTATCTTGTTATTATTGAGAACTGAACACACAAGTTTGGGACAGACTGCCTGCCTTCAAATCCTGACTCCTCCACTTTTTAGCTGGGAGACCTTGGGCAGGCCACTTCACGCCCTGTGCCTCAGGCTCCTCCCCGCAAAGTGAGGGTGTGATAATAACACCTTCATATGGTGTTTGCGATAACCAAGGAGAGAGTCCATGTGAAGGGCTTAGCATGGTGGGACATAGTGAGCACTCAATATTGTTGACTCTAATTGCACTTCAGAGATGACTTTCATTTCAAAAACAGTACCAAAGGGATTTGCCCTAATGAGAGCTTCTTCTAATCACTGACCAGGGGTTGAAGTCACAGCATTAAGTTAATGCATCAAAACTCCAGACTCTTTGAGGAACTATAACACTCAGGCTTCTAGTAGCAGGCTTCTCCTCTGTAAATAATATTTGATTTCCAGACAGCTTGAGGTCATCCGAAGGAGTATGTGGTGACACAGATGGGCATGCCATGCAACGAGGGACCCTAATGATACGTGCAATGAACCTAAACTGCACTGAACCTTCTTTAAGGCAGTAAAGTGGGTATTTTACTATTTTTCACAGTCCCACATCGTGTATTAGAGTAATGCTGGTTACTGCAACTGATAAATTCCAGAATCTCAGTGACTTAGCCCAGTAGAACTTTATTTCCAGTTTGGACCTAGTCCACTGCAGGTGTTCCAAGTTCAGAGTCCAAGTTCCTTTTACATTGTAGGCGCTGCCCAGGATGGGCTAAAGGGCCTCCAAGCTCTCTCTCATCAGTGAGTGGATGGAGAAAGATAAGAGGCTGTCCGGAGAAAGGATATTTATGGGCCAGGCCATTTGTTTGGGTAGAATGCAGTCATATGACCATGTCTGATTGGAAAGGGGGCTGGAAATGTAACCTAACTGTGTGTCCTGGAAGGAGAGGCAGATTTGGTAAGCAGCTGGCCAATTCTACTAAGGATAGAAGTACTATCCTTAGGGCCTGAGAAAACTGACACTCATTGAATACTTACCCAAGGTCTTTCACTAAAGGGCAGTCAGAATTCAAACTCAGGTGCAACTAACTCTAATATCTGTGGCTCTTCACCAGCACAGCCTATCTCCTAAGAACATGTAGTGAGCCTTGGCCGGGGGCACCAGTGGAATGGGATGAGGGTACACAATTGAGTTGTACAGGAAGTTACAAAGCTACAATCCCTGCTACCTCAGCCCTGACTCGTTAGGTAGAGACTCGTTAGGTACTAGTTACGTACCTTGTTCAAGAACAAAGTGAAGCAAGAGTTCACCGCGACCAAGTAATGCAGGGCCATGCCTGATTTGGGACTCAGGTGGGATCTGGATCAATTGGGGGAAGTTAAGTAGGGACCCTCCCCCACCTCTGCTTGGAGTTGCAGGTTCTTTTCTAATTCAATATGTTCAGAGACTGGTTTTCTTAGTCTTTATGAAGGCATTTATCTTGTGTATTTCAAGACCTGAAAGAACAAACATGTTTGGCCCAGACAAACCCCTTCAAGAGAGTTGGGAAAATTCCACTTCTGGACAATTTTATTTTTTTGCTCAATTCTTTGATCTCTTTGCTGACTCTTGGTATTTCGATTTAATATTAAAACCATCAATTTGCCTCAAGAGATTAAGTCATAATCAAAGAAAAAGGAAGCAGGATTTATTTTATTTATACTCTTGGTCTTTCAGACATTGGTGAAATGGAATGTAGGAAATTGCTGTAATAAAGCAGAATCCAGGAGAAGAGGCATTCACTGGATAGCACCTATGAGGGTGTGGGGGCACTGGGCAGCTGGACAGTAGATCATCTGGCTACAGACTCGGAAGTGGCCAAGGAAAGAGCTACCATTTGCTATCATTCCCTGAGGGAAAACTCACCATGACCTCAAGCAGGTGAAGAAGAGTGAGGAGCATTTGTGAGCAGAAAAGCCACAGGAGAGTAACTTTATGCTTGATTGGCACGTATGTGGATGGCACTGTAAAATGTAACTTCTTATTAGGGGATTGGGTCTGTTCCCACTCAGCTAGAAAACAAAGAGCCATTTTGGCAATGGAACTTGTATTACTTAGTCCCAGTGTAGATGATGCAGATCAGTAGTGGAGCAGCTCTATTCTCTGACCTTGAAAATTGTCCCACTGTACGCTACATCATCAAAGCTGGGTTGCCACCAGTCTGTGCTCCAGTACAATGTTTGAAAGCCTAGGTCTGGAAATGGCAAACATCACTTCCCTCGAGGGACGCTATAATTTGTTCATGGTCCTCCTCTCTGCCTCACGTCCTGTGTCAGCCAGGTTGACATCTGTCTGATACGTGGGGCTTGGAGTTCTTGACCTTCACATGGACAGGGTTCTTCATCTCTTCCCTCTGACTGCCCACTGGCTCTCTCCATAACCTCAGCACAAGCTTCCTGAAGGCAAGGCTGTGTTTAATTCATTTTAAGTTCTGAGACCTAGGACAGTGTTTGACTCTTAAAAAAAATGTTTGAGTGAATGGATGAAGAAAGGAATATGTAAAAGGTAAATGCCTAGTCCACATTCAAAGTACCAGAGTAATATACTAACTTAATAATTCAGAGAGACTGCATTAATCAAGTCACAAAGCTCTTAACTCTTGTTTGCTGTAATTATAGGTGCAAGTGTCTTAGATGGAGAATGCCAGTATTATTAATAACCTTAGAGATTTTATTTGTTTGAATGAAAGATTGCTGTACTGGACCCATAACTGATAATGTTAAATCTTTGTATGGTACTATTATAAGAAAATACCTCATAATTATAGGAAGGCAAAAGTAGAGACTGATTTAAAATGTTATGAGAAGTAATTATTGAAAATTTCATGATGGCTAGTCCTCTGGGTTCCTTTCTGTGATCTGAGATTGAAAATTGGTAATCAAGTTAAATATAAACGAACAAACATCATCACTACTCCTCCCCCCAAACATTGTCCAAGGGACTGTTTTCCTTCTATTAAAGCTTAATCAGTCAAAGACCATCAGGGACAAGCCTGTAGTCCAACAGAATCAGATGTATAGACCTGATACAGTGAGGGAGGTACGCTGGAGGAGCTTTGAACTGCTCAGGAAGAGAGAGGAGATTTGTAAGTCAAGCCTCCTGTCCATGGATCTGAGGAGGGTCCAGAGGAAGTGGGGATCGGTTTTGTACTGATTGCAGTTTCCAAAGCAGAATTAGGAGAAGTGGGGACTAACTTGGGAATGAGTACCATCGTGAGCAAGAATGGTTCAGCATTTGGGAATCCCTAGTAAAAGATGAGTGTAGTAAAGAAGGTCTAGGGGCATCATTGGTAAGAAAGCAGTGGTCATTCAAAGTGGGCATTGTTATGGCATTTTATAGCTGCAGCCAGACCTTGAGAGAAAGGCTGTTCTCTGTGGACTTTGCAGTTGGCTTTATCTGAGTCTGTCCTCTCAGCCTGGTTAATAGCAGTGCTGCATTTACTCTTTTCAGTCCAAGCTAATTTTCACTCTTTTGGTCTTGGACAAGTTTTAGTTCTTTCAGTTAACTGGATTTAGCCAAAGTTTAAATATTCCCTTTTAAATCTCACTAAAGCCAAATGTCCAAATTTCCCTCTGCCACTACAATCAATGACCACACACAAGAGCAAGGTCCTGCAAAGTCTCAGGTGGCATGTTCAGGACAACTGCAAAATGATTAATTAAAACAATGGGAACCAAACAAAATGCAGGCTAAAATCAGAGCTGACTTATTTCCAGCAAAAGTGGAGTGAACATCTGCTTGCCATAGCATGACCAGCTTCATATGACTGGTGTTAGGGAACAGTTGTTTCTAATAAGGTCCTAAAGCATTCACTAAAAGTACTTATTAGCTTATTATTTCTCATTTCTTAAAAAAACAAACAAACAGAAACCACCTAGAACCTGGATGCATTAAGACCCTGGTTATTTATTATAGCTGATGGAAAACAGCTCTTATATTCCAGTGGTTCTCAAACTTAATGTGCTTCAGAAATACCTGTAGGGCTTGCTGAAACCCAAGTTGCAGTACCCCATTCCTAGAGATTCTGATTCCATTGGTCTGGGGTGGAGCCTGAGAATTCACATTGTAGCAAGTCCCCAGGTGATACTTATGACACTGGTATAAGAATCACATCTTGAGAACCACTGCACTAACTCAAATCTTCCTCGGTGTCTCTACCTTCCACATTTCTGCACTTTCTGCTCCTCCTGATTGAAATGCTTTCCCTGCTCTCCATCCAACTGGTTGCTTGTCTTAGTTTAGGTTCTATCTCCTTGCTTGGCCATTGCATTAGCTATCTATTGCTGTGTAACAAATCATCCCAGATAGGACCTCTCGAATGGTGGCCTGAGGTATTCATGGAAGCCATTCCTCAAGAGAGATACCTGTTAAGCTGGTCAAATTAATAAAGACAGTCACTCAAAACTCTGGAGATTTGTTTACAACAAATTGAGAAACATTAATTCAATAATATCTATGGTATCTGAGTAGGAAGAGTGGAAATCCGTGGTATTCAAGCTAGGGACTGTATCCATCTCCCCATAGCTCTATTTTACAGAAGAACTGTTCCAGTGAGCTTGAGAACCAAATGGCACTTCACATCTCTCCCCCCTCCCCTCTGGGTTGGAACAGGTATTCCAGGTGGTTCTGGCAATCAGTGAATATGGGCGGATCCTGTTTTCTGTATTTCTGTGCTGTGGAAGGCCTGTATCAAGTGAGTGGTGGCAGCTAGGGGGCATTCATGCTCTTATTCCTAACTTCCATTATGTAGAGAGTAACCTGGCAAGAAAGCCATTGAAGAGTAAAACCTCCCTTTCCCATATTGCCTTAGAGGTGAGGGGAGGATTGAGGAGGTGGGAGGGGCTCAGCAGATGAATGACAGCTCCCACATGCCCCAGCCTCCTAGTGCCTAAGCTGGGTAGATTTGGCAGATCTCATCCTCTTCAGATCTGTGACTCAGAAAGTCCATACTGGGGTCATAATTGGGAGTGGCAGCAGCCTGGCATGAAACCACTTTCCAGCACTACTCCTTTCTCCAGCCCCCCACTGCCAACACACACGCACGCACACACACACACACACACACACACACACACACCCATCCATAAAGAGGATCCAGGTGGAGTAGTCAATCGAGAGTGACTTCCTCACCCCTTTCCCCAGCTCCTGCTTCAGAGCTTCCATAGTGCAGAAGCTCGGCCCAGCGAGAGGGCAGAGATCTCAAATGCCGGCAACACTAACTAACACCGGTGTCCAGATAGGGATATTGCTTTTTAAACTCAAACTCTTAGTGCTCTGTAGACAAGAAACCTGGAACCCAGCACCTGCATTTTACAATTCAGACTCTTTCGATTTTTACTAAGAGCCTCTTTTGTGCCCCATAGAGCTAAGCACTTTTGAATAAGAATCGCCTAAGGCTCGATCAGGTGAAATGACTTTCACTTTTCCGGTTTTGTCTGTTGTTATAACCGCTATATCCGCAGTCTAGAATAGTGCCCGGTATAAAGCAGGCTCTCAAAAAATGTGTCTTATGAATTAACTGCGTTATCCGACGCTGAAATCATAGTGAATTCCAGGTGACACTACGTCATTTTCAATTTTAACAATGGATGACCGAAACATTACTGGTTGGACCGGTGATGCCCACCCTCGCGCATGCGCACAGCTTCTGCGCCAGGTTCTGGAGGAGCCGACGCAGACTCAGAGGCTTCGCTTCCTTCCTGGCTCTGTCCAGCTCCCTCCTGGGGGCGGGGCTACAGCCGGGCTGGTGGAAGGGGCAGAACGGCGGCCGCGCGCGTGCGCGGAGCAGAGCTGAGGGGTGGGAGCGCCGCGGCTGCTTTTGAGACAAGATGCAGGTGAGCAAGCCGTGGGACGAGAGGTATGGAGGCTGTGTCCGCTCGTTTGCGTCCGTTCGTTTGTCCTGCTGGGTCCGAGCCAGCGGCAGACTGTCCCGGCCGGACCTGTAGGAAGCGCCGAGTGCCACAGGGACTGGCAGCCACGCGAGTCGAGGCCTCGCGCAGGCGCAGTGAAGAGGGGCGGGCGTCCGCCCCGCTTTGTGTCCCACCCCTCAAATCTCCGGATTCCACTTGACAAAGTTACTTCTTACTTACTAACTCTCTTAGTGAACACGGAGCAGGTGTGTTATGGAGTCGTTGCACGGATCGGGAAGCCGAGGTTGGAGAAGTGAGGGGTCCCTCCTGGGACGGGGGTCCCATAACACAAAACAGTGGTGGGCCCCGTGTTCCTAACTCCACTTGGAGCTGGGGGAGCGTTAGTTACACCCTCTTCCCCTAACTTTTGTGTTCGGGTTGAAACCCAAAGAAAAGTGGGATAAAATGAAGACGCCGTGAAAATGGATGGTTTATGAGCAGAGAACCTGTGTGACAACTAAATTTTGTCACTGCCCAAGGACCCTCTTCCAAAGATCTTTCTACTGTCTCCCAGATCTCACTGGTCAGGAATTCTGATTAAATCGTCTCTGGCTCATTGGCAAGTGGAAGATGGAGTTAGTGTGGGTTTAGTTGGGGCAGGAGGTATTGGGGGCTGGAGAGAATGGTCATCTGCAAATAGTGTGTCCGCCACAAGCCAGACATTCTTCAGTGGTGAAGAAAGCTCCAGGGTTGTCCTAGCATCCTTTGTATTCTCTATCCTCCTTGTCCCTGTTTAAAACTGTCATCTATTCAGAGGCCTTCCCTGACCACACAGTTGAAAGGATTCTGTTCATTTTCCTTTTGATATATCTCAGCAAGACAGCTCTGGGGCTGGAGGCTTGTTATCCCAGGGCCCTTTCCACAGTGCTCCTTGGTTTTTTATTTCAAACCAGGTCTGTTAGCGGTGTTCCTGCCAAGCCATGCAAAAACCAGTGTTTGGGCAGCTGTGTTCTGGAACTAAGAGCCCACTTTGACATTTCTTTTCTGACATTCGATCCTGTGACAGTGGCTTCCTAAATGCTATGTCGCTCCTAGGCTTGTGAGGATCAACTAAGTAGATACAGGTAATGGACTTAGAAGAGTTCCCAGTTCCTAGTACTCAATAAGTGTTAGCCATTGTGATCTGTTCATGGAGTTCTTAGCTCTTCTTTCAGGTGTGGCCATTAGAGAGTCCGTCAGCCAGCATCAGACCCTTCTCCCTCTGATTCTGCTGCAGCCACTCAGGACTCTGAGATGCTCAGTATCTCTGCTCTTGGGCCCTTTGCGCATGCTGGTCCCTCTGCCTGGAAAGTAATTTCCTAAGTTCTCCTCCTGTGTAGTTCCTTGTCACCCTCCAGTGATGGTTAAATGTCACCTTTTCTGAGAGAACGTTCCTGCCCATCCTGTGGAAGGCAAGCCCCCTGTAATTCTAGGTTAGCTTGTTGGTCATTGCACTTGCCACAATTTGTTATATGTGTTTGTATATTTAATTGTTCATGGCTTCCTCTTTAGTAAAATAGATGACTGTGGCATTCACAAGGCTTTTCTACCATCTAATGCAGTAATTTACCTGTAGTAAGTAGATGTACTAGGTACTTAATAAATATCTGTTGAATGAATCACTCCAAACCATTAATAAAAATATTGAGCAAGAGCCAGGTCCGAGCCTTTACATCATAACCTGATTTCTACCCCAATACTGGCTCCTTTTTGGGTCGAGGGTGCAGAGTGTGGGACAAGAAGAATGGGACAGAGGTTGTGGATCTTTTGACACTTTCTCAGAAATAGGACACAGAGTAATTTGTTTTGAATTTTTCTTCCCACCACCTTTTCCTTTGACCCCTTGCCCAGCATGGCACCTCCTTTCCACTGCTCACCATAGTGGACTTCTCACTCATGGTATCCTTGGTCCCACTTCTCTAGGACCCCAACGCAGACACTGAGTGGAACGACATCTTACGCAAAAAGGGCATCTTGCCCTCAAAGGAAAGTTTGAGTGAGTTGGAAAAGCAGGCAGAGGAGGAGGAGGAGCAGCGAGCCCTTCAGCAATCTGTTGGTGAGCTTGCTCGTGTTCTTTTTGTTCTGTGTCTGTTTGGATGGGACAAGCCCTCTGAGCCTCCATCTGCTTTGGTAGAAGAATCGTCTGACCAAGAGTTGGGGGTCCAAGGATTGGAGTGCTGGAATGGACACTGTGGGATCTCACGCAAATCACAGGATGTCTCAACCTTCAACTTCCTGGGCCATAGAATTAGAGGACTTCACTGGTCCCCTTCATTGCCACAGTTCCTTGTCAGTGTCAGATGAGCACATGATAATCTTGAAGAAAATACTTTCTCTCCTGTGATTCATTTTGGATAATGTCATGGAAATGTGCTCAAAGTTCTTAGTGTTTGTATTCTCCTGAGCTTATACTTTATTCTCGTTGTGGTTTGATTGAGAATATTCAAATAGCTTAATTTAGGGAAGCAAAAGATGTTTTGTATGAGGTCCGAGAGAGGGGTTTTCTCAAAGATAGTTATATCACCTGACTCAGAAACCTTTGGGGTGCTTGTAAAAAACCCTATCCCTACTGAATAAGAATCTCTGTGAGTGAAGCCCGGGAGTCTGCATTTTAAACAAGTGCCTCAAAGGATTTTGACTCTCACCAGAGTTTGAGAACCATTGATCACAGGGGCTAGTACTTTTGTCCTGTTTACACGTTAGAACTAATTTAGAGATGGATTTATTATAAAGCATTTACCCAGTGAGTGTTTATTGAGTGATTGCTATGTGCCTGGTATTTTTCTAGGCAGTGGGGCTTTAGCCATGCACAAACCAGACAAAAATCCCTTTCCTCATGGAACTTATATTGTAGTGAAAGACAGACAATAAACAACACATAAATGCAAAGTAGGAAAATAAGGTAGGAAGAGGGTCTTTGAAGGGTTGGAGGTAGGATAAGTATAATTTTAGATAGGGTGAGGGAGGACCTCACTGGGCGTGAAATTTGGGTGACCTGAGGTAGGTAAATTGAGCTACTTTAGCAAGCGAAAAGCACGTTGGAGAATCTGCGAGGAAGCCGGTATTATTGGGAGAGAGGAAGAGTAAGTTCAGAGAGGTAACTTGGGGTCCAACCATTTAGGACCTTGCTTTTACATCTAATGAGGTAGAAGTCATTGGAGGTTTGAACAGAGGAGTGACACATCCTCCATGTTGACAACACCATTCTGTTACTGCCTTCCTGAGCATGGACTGTAGGGGACAAGGCAGGAAGTAGGGAGACTACTCTGGAAACTACCGCAATAATTCAGACAAGAGGTACGGTTGGCTTGGACCAGTATGGTAGTGGCAGAAGCAGCGAGAAGTGGGTGGATCTGGATATATTTTGATGTAGGGCAAACAGGATTTGCCAATGGGTCCAAGAGGGGTGTGAGAGAAACAAGTCAAGGATGACTTCAAGGCTTTGGGCTTGAGCCCCCTGAAGGATGGAATTACCCCAAATGAGATGAGGAAGGCTTGGAGATGAACAGGTTCAGAGATCAGGAAATCTTGGACATAGTGACTTTGAGATTTTTACTAGACAAATAGAGATGGTAAGGGGGCCATTGGGTTTTTCTCCAAATCAGAGAATATGAGTTGGCATAAATTTGGGATTTGGCAGCGTATTGATTGTATTTAAAGCCATGAGATGCAATCACCAGGGGGTAAGTATAGATAAAGAAGAGAAGTCAAACCAGCACAAAGTCCAAAGGAGCACAGCCTTAGAGGTGAGGGTAGGGGGTGTCCTAGTCTGTCACTGAGGATGGGTGGGATCAGGGCTGCTCCTCAGTCAGGAAGTGGAGGTCATCCTTGCCCTTGATAAGAGCAGTTGTGCATAGGGATGGGGTGGGGGTCTGGGACAAAGGCCTGATTTGCTGTTAAAAAGCAAGAGTGTTAGTGGAATAAAGACAATACAGATGTTCTAGCAGCTCCTTAAAAGAGCTGCCTGCCAGGCCTGAGAAAATACCAAGAGTCTGTGATAACCCCTTTAACTCTAGGAAGGGTGTGCTCACTCCTGGAGGACACCCACTGGTACCTTCCCACTTCCTGGGAGATAGGGGACCTGTGGTACACCTGTGCTTTAGGGTGTGTGCTTGAAGGTCAGATCAGGCCAGTCCGGGCAAATATAATAACTGTTTTATAAATTCAGGAAGCTCTCATTCCTATCCTAGGTATGATACGGAGGTAAGAGAGTCAAGCCTGCAGATGTCAGTATACTGGTTCTATCTTTTTAAAACACTCTCGACTTCTTTTTACTAGTGTAATACATTAAGGACTTTGTATTCTGGTTTTGGTGGCTGGGAGTCTTTTGGTGTTGCATGCACATCTGTAGGAGAAAAGTGAAAGAAAAAAACCTAAATGCATGTTTGTGCATCCTTTAAATTTTTTTGTTTTTGCTAACTTAACTATATGCAGTGAAAACTTATGAAGATATGACTTTGGAAGAACTGGAGGATAATGAAGATGAATTTAATGAGGAAGACGAACGAGCTATTGAAATGTACAGGTTAGTGCAACCCAGAGGGCCTGTTCGTTTTTTTTTGTGTGGCGCCAATATGTGTGTCCTTTGAAAAATGACTTTTCTGACTGAGATAACATTTGGATAAGGACCATAATTAAATGATAATAATGCAGATTTCAGCAAACTCTTCCTAGAGTTTTGCCATGAGGCAAATAAATCTGGATCTTTACTAAGGTTGCTGTCTGAAAGGTGTGTGTGTGGGCAGGGTGGGGTGGAGTGGGGTGAGAGATGACTCTTTTCTTGTTGTGTAGGCAGCAGAGACTGGCTGAGTGGAAAGCAACTACACTGAAGAATAAATTTGGAGATGTTTTAGAGATCTCAGGAAAGGATTATGTTCAAGAAGTTACCAAAGCTGGAGAGGGCTTGTGGGTCATCTTGCACCTTTACAAACAAGGGTGAGCGATGTCATACTGTCTTTAAATGTTCGTTTGAATTTGTCTTGAACATTTTGGGCTTAATCCACATCAGAAGGTGTTTTATGTGTTTTTGTTGCTGATTTGCCCAAACCATAATGCCCCATTTGTGTCTTAGAACTTTCAAATTAATATTTGTGACTAATGGAAATAGCAGTGAAGACTTTGCTTTTATTGAAAAGAAAACACTAAGTTATTTATCCCTCTAGAGAAACTCTGGCTTTTTAAAATTCTGTGTAATGAGTCACTGTCGTAGGTGGCGAGGGCAACCTTTGTAATAATTGTCCCTGGCAAGTGGTACAGTGGTCCTCCAGCATTTCTCTCCTTCAGTCCTGTTCCTGGACTGTAGAGTTTAGTGCTTGTGTGGGGGTCTTCTGTAGAGCAGGCCATGCTTTCTGACCTGTGTTTCACATTCTAAGTCTTGACTGTTCTCTCATGTAGAAGGGCATGACAGTTACCTTTTACACTGAAGCTGTTTTTCTGATTTATTTTTGGGTCAAATTAAATTGGACTTTGGATTTTGAGTTCTTCACTTTTTCAGAACATATTGGAAGGTTTTTAAAAAATGTTAATTCATCTTGGCTGGAGTAGCAGAATCACTTGTGAGGTTTTACTTAGAGTAGAAGGGTAATTGAGCTTTGTTCTGTGTAAAAGCAGAATCACAGTTATTTCTATTTCTGTTTTATAGGATTCCCCTCTGTGCCCTGTTAAATCAACACTTCAGTACGCTTGCCAGGAAGTTTCCCGATGTCAAATTTATCAGAGCCATTTCAACAACCTGCATACCCAATTATCCTGATAAGAATCTGCCCACAATATTTGTTTACCTTGAAGGTGATATCAAGGCTCAGTTTATTGGACCTCTGGTGTTTGGTGGCATGAACCTGACAGTAGATGGTAAGGGCCTCTTTGAGATGGTCCAGGGCACGTGAGAGATGGCTAGTGCGTGGTAGAGATGCCTGTTTCCTAGATATGTCATGGTGGTAATGGTGATTTGTCAAGTTCACCTTTGCCCTTGTGTAATTATTAAAAGGGAAGAAGCACATTTAATTTCTTGTTTTGGACCAACCAGTCAATGGGGGCATTTACAACTGGGCTCTAATAATTCTCAGTGAAAAGAGGACATAATAGACTTTAAAATATATTTACTTAATATTAATGTCTAATATGTTTTATTTGTCCCTACAGTGGAATATGTTTTAAGTAGCTCAGGATCATATCATTCATTTATATTAGTGATATCATTCATATTAGTGATAAATGCTTATATGTATCTACATGTATATACTTAAATCATTTCTATAGAAATATTTCTCAGTTGAATATCTTAGTAGCTTTTAAATTAAAAGTTTATTTAATTCTGTATCTTAACTCTTGAAAGATGTGTCCTTTATTCCTTTCTACCTGTTACATATGGAGGTGTCAAAATATATATTCACGGTCTGTGGTCATGCCACCCTAAACAGGCCTGATCTTTTCTGATATCAGAAGCTAAACAGGGTCGGGCCTGGTTAGCACTTGGATGGAAGATCACCTAGGAAGATCTGGTGCTGTAGGCATTAAAAAAAAAAAAAAAATATATATATATATATATATATATATATATATATTTTTTTTTTTTACACATAACGTGAGAGAGACTGAAGCCTGAGGGCCTCTTGCTAGGTCCTTATACACTGCTTTATATAACTATATAAGATATTCAAATGGAAAAGTATAAACATACACACACATTCTTACATACACACGTTACATCAGTAATACATTATTCCAGTGTTCAAAGGCATACAGCATGTCAGGCTAAATACAGGTTTGCATTTTATTTTGGTCTTTTCGACCAGACCGTGAGAGGAAGGAGAGAGGTGTGCCATAGTAGTTTTAGTCTTTATTTCTAGAATAAGTCATTTAAGGATTAGTGAACTTCTAAAAGAGTGATTACTGTGCATAAGTGAATGACACTAATTACATATACTCATACATATGTATGTTTGCTCAGATCTGAATGTATTCTTGAGTTGAGAATCAGAAATCTTTTAAGATTTTTTTTAAAGAAATTTGTTGAAAATTCATAAATTTAATTAACTGTAGTACCTAGACCTGAAAATACTGATGTTAGTTACCTCCATGAGCACTTTAAATTATTATGACTTAAGTAACATATTTTAATGTTTTTTTATAATTTCAATTTTTATGAAATTAAAATATTTTATTTTAATGAAATATGACAGAGCATCGCTTTTAAACCAGACTTTTGTCGTAGAATCTCCCACCTAGTCCCTTAGCTCTGTCTAGGTCCTCTCTGTAGTGGACTTCACTTGATTTTGCTTCATAAGGTATCACACCCATGTGTAGTTTCACTGATTATAAGAGAGTGAAATATAGGACTGATTCTTCATTTTCTGGTACCTTTTTGTTATTACTTGGAACAAGTTTGTTAGTTCTAGGTTGTCATCAGACATTCTTTGATTAATTGTGATATTGGACGTGAGGCTTAAGAATTTCCTTTTGTTAACTAAAATTAGATTTAATGATTAGATTGCCTGCAGGACTATGAAAAGTATTTTCTTTAAATGTTTCATGCTAATTTCTTTCTTGGGAAATTGTGCAATCTGAGAAACTATAGTCATTAGAAAATGAGTTTAGTCTTTGTTCTTTTAATTACTGTACAGGTTCCAATGTATGTAATAGCTCATGTTTGACAGTATTTTTTTTCCTTTTTAAAGGTCTGATTTTTTTCCTTTCTTCTAGGTACTTCATGTAATTATGCATTAATATTATATTGTCATCAAATGTTGATGATTGTACTTTTTGCTTAGAAAAAAACTAGCTTGATGGACTTGCAGGTGACAGCCCCATGCAGACTGTCTTAGGTGATTTGATTTTTCTTTATCGTGTAGAGTTGGAGTGGAAATTGTCTGAGTCTGGAGCCATCAAGACAGACCTGGAGGAAAACCCTAAGAAACCAGTTGAAGATGCGTTGCTGTCCTCGGTGCGGTGTGCTGTCCCCATGAGGAGGGGCAGTGATTCTGAGGACGACTAAGGCTGCGGCCGTGGGAATTTGCCCAACTTCCTTGATGTGACAGATTGTCTGGACTCTTTTAAAAAAGGGAAAAGTAGGAATAAGTCCTTTGGCTTTTAGCTTTTTATTATTATGTTTCAGATCTCCTAGATCTCAGAAATAATCATTGCTGGGAATCCTATTAAATTTTTGAAACTGTCTTTTTAAATGAATAATATTTCCTTAAAAAAAGTAAAATAAAAACTGGTTATTAGTATGGCAAGTGTCTGTTTTTCTCCCTATATTTTGAGGAAGCTGTAAAACTATTCACTACTTATTTGCATATAACTATATAAAAAGGAATATGATGTTTTTAAAAAATGTGAATAAATTATACAGTGGAAAAGTACAAACTAAGCTTTGCAGTTACATAATTTTTTATTTTTATTATGTTATAAAGGTAGCAATGACTCAAATGATAGGAAAACTATTTTGATATTTAGCCTATTTAGAAGAAATAGGCAATAATTTTTATAAAACAAACATTGTCTTACTAAAGCAATAACTGAAAAATCTCAGTTTATTGCTCTCTTGGGTTAAATGTTAAAATAATTTTTGTCTCAGAGTTGAGATGTTAGCTAATCTCAGTTACTAAAAAAAGCTACCTTATTTTTTGGGAAATAAGCAGATATAAGCAAATACATAGGTAAATGGAATCTTAATAACAGACATAGTGATATTTTTTTGGAGGAGATGACCCTTAGCATTTGTCACTTATCAAATAGTAACAGAATAATTAGGGGAAATATTCTGTAATATTTGTGTTGAATGATGTATTGTTTAATGTTGGTTTGAATCAAAAATATGAACCAGAGGGCATGGAGTTCCTTTAGATTAGACTGTAAAATTTATTTCTGCTGTAATTCAAAGAATGACATGCAGCTGTGACCCATTTTATCTGTCACGTATTAGTATTGGTTTTTCTACATGTATAATATCCAGTACAGCTGATAAAAACATATTCTGTAATGGTTTACTTTAAAGGATTTTTTTTTGTGAAATTTAAATACAGGGTTGATGCAAACTTGGTCAGCTCTGACACTTGTATGCTGATTGGATCCATGGGTTTTGTGGGAGAACTGCTTTCTTAGATTTTCTGTTAGCTGACATTAAAATGAAATGCTATGGGAAGAACAAAGGTGAAAAGCTTGAGCACTGTGTTTGCCTAAGAGCTGCGATGCACGCAACTCCCAGGAAAAGAGAACTGTGCTTAAATGTTGTGGGGCAGGGCGGGGTGTCCACAGTGATGAAGCCCATAAAGGATGTAATTCTAAATATTTGCTGTGTCACTTTGAGCTATGTAAGTGTGACAGCTGCCGTGTAATCCTGCCTCCATGCCAGACTGAGGTACTGAGTTTAAGTTTAACAAAAGCTCAGGTGCCTGTGGACATGGCTCATGAACCCTGTGTGGCCATTATTTAGTCATGTTGACTGAACTTGATTTAAAGAGAAACAGCAGCCTCTCTATCCTAGAAGTAGTATGGTAATTTAGACCTGACCTGCGGATTTCTGTAGATTAATTCTGGGAGACTTCCTATAGTACTATTAACTTCTTTCTATTTTCTTTGGAGCATTTGGTGTGACAGGTGAAACAGCTTGGGGCTTAAGCATTGAGTTCATCTAATTCCACAGAACAAACTCATAGTGACCAGGGAAAATGGAAGAATGACACCTGGAACCTGTTTTCTGGTGTTAAGGAAGGGTTATGGGGAAGGTGATGATAGCAGATAACTCAGTAGCCCATTCTTCCAGTGATCAGTGAGAAGTGGTTCCAGAAAGTTAAGGTAGTAATGATTGGGAAGTGAAATGGAGTAAGACTATGTAATCAAGTACAGTTGATCCTTATTTTCCTTATTTGTAGGAAGAAAAAGGGTGTAAATAGGTTAAATACAGTTATTTCCCTGCAAACCTCACTTGCCAGGGTTGCAGACAATTACTTAGGCAGAGACCCCTCACACAGCAGCTCCTTGGGGGTCAGAAGTACTTCAGAAAAGCTGTACTGGTTGGGAAAGGCACTTTATGAGGAATGTGAAGGGTGTTCTCTGTCACCAATGCCTAAATTTTTTTTGGGCTTTTATTACCTCAATTTATATAATAAGCCCACATTTTTGACAAAGTGCTTTTCAAGTGTAATGGGCCAAATATGTTCTGATTGTGTTGCCTACTTTAGAAATATGCTCCTATGAAGGAGATTTTATCCTGCTCATGGAAACCAGTTGTTACTCATAAATATAGCCTTTTGACAGTTGGCTTTCAACACACACCCTTGGCATTGTTTACATTCATGCAGCAAGCAGGTGGTCCAGGCTCTCTAACTTCTGTGTGCTGCTCCCCCTTCAGCAACTCCGCAGCAGGCCCTACGAGGCCTCCCCTTGGTGTCTGGTCTCACCATCCCATATGGTATGGTAGCCCGATCTGCTCTTTCTGTTCCGTTTAGTCTCCAGTGAAGATGTGTCTCCTCCAAGTCCAAGCCCTCCCTCTGTGCTCTTAACCCTCCTCTCTCTCACATTCTTTAGGACTTTGTTCCAGTAAATCATCCTCTTGATTTCAGTGCCCCCCTCAATGTGGGGCTTCAGGCAGTAAAGGTGTTTAGATTCTGTGGCAGAGACTGCTACTTGCCTGCCACATGTCCAGGATTCTCCAGTTCTACTCAAGCTGCAATGGAACCAGTAAAAGATTAAACTCCCAGAGTCCCTGGAGCTACGGGTTGCCAGAAGGAGAGGGGCAGAAGTCTGCAGGGAGGTGTGGGCAAGCTTCTTTGGAGGGACAGACAACTGGCATGTGCCCTTTTAGGGCTCAGTCCCCTTCTACTTTCTGGCTGAAGTGTAGATGTGATTGCCTCCCACTTGGGCTGTAGCAAATGGTTATAGAGGCAAAGCAGTAAGGGTTGTGTTCCTGACAGCATGGCAGGGCCACTGTAGCTCAGCTCTTACTGCCCTCTCTGGACCTCTGTTACTGGGAAAGAAGTAACTTCCATCCTTGTCCCTTAGTAGGAGCTGACACATTTCCTGGTAAAGTCACCTGCCCGTTGTTGGAGAAACAGCCGTTCTAGCTTTCTACTCCCTGCTTTCAAATTGACAGAACAGGAGAGCATCTATGTCTTCTGCCTTTGCTTCATCATCACTGCCTCGCAGTAACTTCATACGTCAGGCATTTCTAATGTGTGAAGGAAGGGATACTCTGAGCAGCTTATCTGAAGATAACTCAGAATGTTGCATAAAACTTTAAATGTTCTTAAACAGCGGAGGAGCTGGCAAGACAGGAAAGCTTTCTCAGAGGGCACAAAAAAAGTGCAAGCAGAACTCCAGAAAGATAAGCAAGCGCTCAGCTTCTTTTCTCCCTCAGGGGCATATAGCGAATCCTGGTGATGCTGACCTTCTGTTAGAATAGACTTGCACAGACAGATGGCAGGAGATAAGCCTGGGGTGCACTAAAGTTTGGGAGTCTTAGTAGGAGACCCCCCCACACACACACAAATAGCTGGAATCCTAAACAACCGCCTTCAGGATTAGGGGGAACTGGCACTAGTTGGAAAGGAGAAAAACATAATTGTCCCTAAGAAGTCACAAGGCTTCTCTCATGTGGATTTACAGTTTGAATTCTCATGGCATGTGTGGTCTAAAAACTTCTCAAGCCAAGTTGTTAAAGGGGTCCTGCGCTGGCAATGTCCTTGAGCTCATGGCCAAAGTAACTGCATATCCAACTTTAAATTAGTCATCAAATACTGTCTACAGATAAAGCTCTGAGGAATACAAGCTCATAGTCATAAATCGCAAACCTATAAAGGCATAGGATATCTCAAATAAGGGATCCTGAGTGAAAGCTAGTGGAAAACATAGTATATCAGAACTGTGAGAGTTAAGGTAGTGGAATTTTCAGATATTAAATATAAGATGAATATATTTAATATGTTTCAGTAAGTTAAAGAACAAGAGTTTTTTATATAAAAATAAATCCCTTATAAAAATAACTAATGGAAGAGAATTAATGAACTGGAAAGTAGAACCCGGTAGGTAGCACACAGAGAGAAATAAGTAGAAATATAAAAGATGGATAGATGTGGAAGAGAAACTGAGAACATCAGTGTCTCTTAGTGTTTTAGAAGGAGAGAATTGGAAATATGCCATACTTTAAAAGATAAAGACAGTTTTTCCAGAATTGAAAGACACCAGCCCTCAGATTCAGAAAGCTATACAAATTCCAAGTGAGTTCGTCACCAACAGACTCTCACTGAAGGAAATTTAGATAGACTTTGTGCAGAAGGACAGTGATCTAATGGGAGGTCTGAAGTTCAAGAAAGTATGGTGACAAAAACAAGATAAATCTGAATGAACATTATCTTAATGCAGATGATGTCTTATTTCTGACATTAAGAGCGAAATTAAAAACAGGACAAAACAGCATACAGATTGAAGGGGGCTTAATTGGAGTTCAAATGTTCTTAGACTATTAAAAGGTATTCAAGAGATTGGCAAAGGTATACATGTAAAAATTTTTTACTGAAGGTAACAGAAAAAATGTATATAACTTTTTAAGTAATGGGGCAGGGGTTAGGGACCTCAGTTAATTCAAAAGGTTATTAGAAGGAAGGAAAAAAAGCAGAAAAAGCAGAACTGTAGAAAGTCCAAAATAAAACAGTAATCACGATAAATAAAAATGGATAATGCTCTTAATAGTCTTGCCATATGATCCAGAAGTCATGCTCCTAGCTAATTAACCAACTGATTTGAAACATGTTCAAAAGCTGCACACAAACATTTATAGCAGCTTTATTTATAATTGCCAAAAACAGAACAACCAAAATGTCTATTAATAGATGAATGAATAAACAAATTGTGGTACATTCATACAATGGAACATCATTTAGTTACCAAAAGAATAAAACAAAAAAAACCCCTAAAAATAAAAAAACAATCAAGCCACAGTAAACATGAATGCTAAGTGACATAAGCCAGTCTGAAAAAGCTGTATGCTATATTCTAATTATATGGCATTTTGGAGAAGACAAAACAATGGAGATATTAAAAAGTCAGTGATTGCCAGAGCTTTGGGGAAGTGTGGGAGGGCTGAGCAGAATGAAGCACATGAGATTTTTAAGGCAGTGAGACTATTCTGAATGATACAATACTGTGGAGATACAACAATATGCATTTGTCAAAACTCATAGACCTTTGCAGTGCAAACAGTGAACTTAATGTATGCAAATTAAAAAATTTCATTTAGAGTGGGCATCCCTGGATGGAATGTAGAATTGTGACAAAACAATTTAACTGTATTACAAATGTATGAAACAACCTAATGGAAGGATTCAAGGGAAGGATTCTGACCTAAGTAACTTTGCAAATGAGTGGAGTTTGTAAGGTGAAAGACAAAAGAAACTGCATCACTGTCATCTGGTTGATGACAGTGATTTTTCACAGCAGTATGGGTTAATAGTTCTAATACTGTTACAATGCATGTAGACTAGACTCGAATAATTAAAAGAATGGATAGCAGATGGTGTGAGCCAGGTTAGAGTGTGAGGTTACAGATAGCAAGGGGAGGAGGTTAGAATGGTCCTTGTGGTGAAGGATTAGAGGTGGAGAGATCAGTATGAATTCATGTTCAGCTTAATATAGATACAGATGTTATATATTTAGATAGTGTAGACACACAGGTTAGTAAGTACACATATTTCATTGCTCTGTCAACTGAGAGGGCCTAAAAGCAATGGTATCCGAGGAGCAAAGACCACATCTACCACTCAGATACTGGTTTCTAATACTGTTCTCTAAAAAAGGAACCAGGGCTCTTTGGAGAAATGGCTCATTTTAAAACTGGAGCAGGAAATATACAAGTTGAGCCTGGAGCATCTTGTAGTGGAATAAAGTAAAGAAGTGCTAAAAACAAAAACAGGCAACCCATGATAATAGAAATTTATCAAAAAGATGCAGGCGCCAACTGAAAAGTTTCCAAATGGCTAAAGCTGGAACCACTGAACAACAACAACAACAAAATATTGTATTATAACCCAGAGCATAAAGTTAAATATTCGTAAGTCCATACTGATCAATGATTGAATAGATGAATAAGTGGGGGTGAAGAGACCATCTACCCTGCAGAATTCTAAGTGCTCTATGTAGATACTCTGGACTTAAGATGCTCCAGCCTATAAGCATGGGTTGCACATGCTGACTTCCTACAAAAGTGTATAATATGGAAGGGGGGACAGTAACCTTACAGAGCAGAAACCTGACAAACACTATCTCAGCCAGTGATCAAGGTCAAATCAGCAGTGATAAGTCATGTTCTTGGTACAGACCCTGGATATGATGTGAAAATGACACTTTACCTCTTTGGTCTTCTTCACAAACACCCGACAAATACTGAGGGCCTTTCTACAAAATGGCCGACTGAGAACTTCTCAAGACTGTCAAGGTTATCAAAAATGAAAAAATCTGAGAAACTGACAGCCAAGAGGTGCCTAAGGAAATGTGACTGTTAAGTGTAATGTGTCCTGGATGGGATCCTAGAGCAGGAAGTAGAGAGTAGGTAAAAATGAAGGAATTCTGAATAAAGTATGCACTGTAGTTAATAATTCATTACTTGTAACAAGTATACCATACTAGGGTAATATGTAATAAGAGGAAACTGGGTGCAGGTATATGGGTCTTTGTACCACCTTCTTACTTTTTCCATAAAACTGAAAGCAATCTGAGAATAAAGTTTATTTTTTAAAAATATGGTGGTTCACGAACTACATCAGAAAGGAAATTGTAACTAATGTGAGAAACGTGCTCTGTGCTTGATTGTCATACATCTATAGTGTGGGAACTGAAGGGCACAGGTCTCAATTTGTGTCCACTGAATGCCGAGCTAGAGCCAAGGGCTTGAGTGCAAGTCTGGTGGATGCAGGAGTGAGAAGCTGAGGCAGGAGGCCAGGAAGGGGAAAGGCCCATGTAAGGGTGAGAATCAGGTCAGGCTGTAAGCAGTGGGAACTCAAGCACAGAGTTGTCCACTTGCGATGGGAGCCTGAGTTATCTATCTCCAAATCCTGGCCCCCAAGGCTCAAAGGCTGCTCCTGAGGGGTTAACTGCCCTGCTCTTCTGGGCTGTGCTTGCATAAAGACTGAGCAAGTGTCTGTGCCTGGGAGAAGGACCTGGGCAGATAGGCACAGTGTGTCTTTTCGATGGGATACTGGTAGTGTAAGGTGAGTTGAAACTTGAGTGGAAGTTCTAGTTTGTATATTCGAAAGAGCTTTCTTAGACATATTCAAACATAGATTTTGTCATATATCACTCTTGTGTATACATAGAAAGGAAAATAGAAGCCAAATAAATTGGCTAAAATGCCCTGTGACGTGTCCAACTCTGAAATGTTCCCGTTTGACAAGATTTGTTGTTGGCACTTCCTTGATCCAACCAGAAGGTGGCAGGCAGTGACAACCTGGTCGCTGTTGCTGCCTGGCCAACACCGATTGCAACATGCACCCTGGCCTCAGAGGCATTAAAAATGAGGACAAATGTGCTTAGAATTGGTGAAATGAGGTAGTTATATCCCCCAGTGGATGAAGGTGCCAATGTTATTTTAACTTGACCGTTAGTCATTTTAATTTGATTGTTCTAGCCTTTATCTTTGAAAGCAGATAATTAACTCTCTGAATCTGTTTATCCACATTTAAAATGTTGAAAATACCAACTTTCTAATAGAAAAAATGCTGCTACTATTCCTTGTATACCTATTAAAGCAAATACAGTTTTTAAAAATTAAAAACCAATACTTCTCTTTTGTAAATAACTTTCTCTGAGATGATTAAATTTAAAGAAACATTTTAAAATAATGTAAAAAGTTGTACTTAGTTAAAAAGTTGAATAATTAAATCAACTCTTTACCTTTTAGCAAATGTTATAGAAAAGAATTTAAAATTTTGCAACTTTTTGTTCTACCCTGGAATTTGAGAGATTCAAGTGAGATAGTATAATACACATACACACTCACACGCACACACATATACTAAAGCAAACTATACTATACCGGACTATGTTATAACTGAGCAACTAAATCAAAATCAGGGTGGACCAGAAAGGCTTTCTGGTTCTGCTTGGTTTCCCAATGTGAGAAATCTGGTACACTTGGCAGTAATATTTTTTAGTGTAAATTAATGTCATTCCCAAGGTGCCCAGTCCCCTGCAGGAAGCTCATGGGAGCAGGATATCCTAAGTTTTCAAGGAAAATAGCAGTACTGCACGTTGATCAAACCACAGGAACTACCAGCTTCAAGTACTTCACAGTCAACGTCAGCTTCACTACGTTCCTTTTAATGATGTACTATCTTTCCAGAGCTGGACTTTTAGCAGTTGCTGTGACAAAAGCAGGTACAACTCAAAAATCGACATGGAGCAGGAAATGAGAGTGACAGTATCTGATCAGATTTCAAGGCTAGAGGAAGTGTGCACAGCTCAACAGGCACTCACATCACATTAATAAATAATAAAATAAGTATATTATTTTTCATTGAATTTTCATTTATTTTTCAAATAGCTAAACGTTTTTAGGACATAAATTCTTATTAAATTGTTTGGCCCTAACTGTTTAATGAAAGAGACTGTTAGATATTTCTTTTGACTTAGGGGCACAGTGAAAAAATTACTGAGCCATGAACCAATGGAAGTTTAGGAGCCTTTTAGTTAATAAATTGGTGTCCTGGTTTATAATTAAATCTAAAATTATGTTTGTTGGTGCAAATTCATCCCTTAGACTTTATTACCCCTCGGTTAACTCAGCAAAGGATATTCTTGAGTATGTCAGGCTGAAGACTGCAACCTGGGGTGACTCCAAATTATCCCAAAAGGGCTAACTTTCATGGAGCAAACAACTTCATTATCATCGCCTGCTGCAGAGCTGTTGGCTTCTCATGGTGACTTTAGAGTGTGTTTAGCTTCTCTGTGTCTTAGTTTTCTCATCTGTAAAAAGGATCCAACTTATATGGTCATTGTGAGAATTAAATGAGCTAAGATTTGTCAAGTACTTAGAACAGTCTGCTGATGTTTTATCGTTGTCGATATAATAATAATAGTAATCATCGACATCATCATCATCGTCATCAGCATCTGCACCCTATTTTTGAAAGCATTGAGACTTTGCTATCATGATAGATTTGTTCATTTGAGATTAATTGCTAGATCCTAATCCTTGCAATTGTAAACTGGTCATCACGTGGTCCAGAAACTCTTAAGTGTTTCAATACAATTTGGGAAAAATCTTTAATTACATCTTTTACCATTTTTATTTGAGGAACTTCAGGTAGTTTTCTTCCCTTTTATGTTTCCACCATTACATACTCCTTCTTGTATAATCTACTTTTTTTTTTCTTGCTCTTTTACATTTCTCTTAGAAAGTTAAGAAATACCCGTCTCTTTCTCTACATCAGGGATTCTCAACCCCCGGGCCATGGACCAGTACCGGTCTGTGGTCTGTTAGGAACTGGGCCACACACAGCCGGAGGCAAGCAAAACTTCATTTGTATTTGTAACCATTCCCCAGCGCCAGCATTCCTACCTCAGCTCCACCTCAGATCATCAGGCATTAGATTCTCATAGGAGCACTGGTCCCTGGTGCCAAAAAGTTGGGGACCACTGCTCTAGATTATCCTTTACTTTCTTGGTGTCATATAAAGCATAATGAGGCTTTTATGTTCTCACGATATGACATTCATCACTCCAAGACAACTCTCCTCCACATGGGTTAAGTTCTGGGGTTTTTTTTGCATTAATTTTTCTCCAAAGTCTCTTGCATAACAGTTGATAGGATATCTTCAGACTGTTCATCAGCCTTCTTACTGGATGCACCCTTTAAATTATAGAAATGGCCTCAACATGAAAGCGCAAGGGCCTTTTTGCAACATCGGGCCATGGCTGGGCTATGTGGCATCTGGGCTATTCCCATGCTCTTCTGGGATTCTAAGATGTGAATTCTTTTAGAATCATGTACAGCTCATAGAGAAATGAGATAACGGTCACTGGGTTCAAGGCCCATTTTTCATTTTTCATCGTGTTGAATGAGTGTGAGAGAAGAAAACAGAATCAGACAGGAGCAGGACCTGAGGTAGAATGAAGTTTCTCTGACCTTGAGAATGCCCTCCAAGCTTCCTGTGTAATTTCTAACTTGCCTCAGCGGGTCCTGTTGCTTACATTCTGCCTAACATATTCTTGGCAGTGAGAGGTCTTGGGAGAATGAATATCTGTTTGTATGCTTATCAGTAAACAATGGATTGGCAGGGGGCAGGGGTCCTCTTCGAAATGAATTCTGAGTCATATAGGCTCTGCCTCTCATAATCTGTGACATGTTGTGGTTTCTGTCGAATAGATGAATTTCCTCCCAGTCGTCAGGTATATTTGCAACTTTCCACAGTTCTTATGGTAAACCCAATAAGCACATAATATAAGGAAAGATAAAAGGAAAGGAGGGAGGGAGGAAAAGAAAGATGGAAGAGGGGAGGGAAGAAAGAGAGGGAGAGATCAGTGACGCTTGGGGGCCCTATGTTGGTGATCATTTTTAAGTTAATGAGTTTGTCTCTTCTCTGCTGCAGATAGAACAGTATGTGGGTAAAAAGTGATGCCATTTTTTTAGGGCTTTTATTTGTTTGGAAAGGATCAACCAAAGGGAAGGTTTGTTCATTTTTTGTTGATACTTAGAGCAGAGGAGACTTCTGCACAGATGTTTTGCATGATCTAATGGCACTGCAATCAGAGTTTGACCACATGGTTCTAGGAAAAACTTTTAAATGGCAGAAGTAGAGTTTAGTAAAGAGAGTTTCTGCTAAGTGATGATAGAGTATTATCTTTTATTGATCAGAATTTGCTAGTGGGTGCATGGAGATGTTACTGAAGCAAAGAAATCCAACGTTTAATAGCTCCTGAGGGCCCTCAAAGGCCACCATCATGCAGTGTCCTCTTTTGGAGACAGCAGGCCTACTGAGTGAGCATACAAGGACCAGGGGGAACTTCACTTGTACTCAAATAAAACAACTGCTAAGCTGAGGCTTGCAGCTCAAGAAGCAATTTCTGGCTGCATGGGTGGCTGCAACAATGTAAATTAGCCCCTGCCTGAGGCCTGCAGACAATCAGGTCAGGATCAAGAGTCATCCAGAGGCTGATCTGAAAGGTGCATAATGAAGTCACCCTTTCCAAGGGAGGAAGTGCTTTTTTATTAGATTTTTCTCCAGGTGTGCAAAATACATGTGTTTCCATGGAGCGTCTGATCACATCTTAGCAATAAGGCAAGGCAGAAAGAAACAAAGGTTGCTGAATGGATGCTGGGCCTGTAGGTGGAGTTGATGCATAAAGTTTAGGCTACAAAGATTTGGGCCAAAACAAAGTACCTGATGAGTGGTTTATGTGTGCTCATCCTTAGAGGTAGAGTCCCAGTCTGAACGCTACCTTTGCTACTCGGTAGTTGTGTGGCTTTGGGCAAGTTACCTTCTGAGCTTCAGTTTCTTCAACTGTAAAATACAGACAATAATGGTGTGGGCCTCACGGGGTTGTTATAGAGGTTTATATTATAATTATAATACAAATTAATATTTCTTAGGACAGAGGCTTGCACATAGTAAGTACTATGTGAACTTATACATCACATTTGCAGTTCCAGGTGCCCAACAAACCATCACAGACCAAGCGACATAATAAACAATTTCCCTTTTATTATGCTCACAAATTTTGTGGATCAAGACCCAGTGGGCATGGCTTGCCTTTGCTCCACAATGTTGGAGGCCTCAGAGAGGAAGACTAAAATGCTGGGAGGGACTCAGGTGGCTGGTGTTTCTTCACTCATATGTCTGGGGCCAAGCAGGAGTGGCTTGAAGTCTGGGTCAGTGGGGCCCATTGGCCGGAGTGCCTGCTGGTGCCTAGGTCATGACCCTAGCTTTGCACATCCTGGTACCTGGGTTCCGAGGAGGAGTGTTTCAAGAGCGTGTGAAGAGAGCCGGAAGGGAGCTGTGCACTCTTTGTGACTGAGCCCCAGACATCACAGGGAATCACTCCTACTACGTTGTACTGGTTGAAGCTGTCACCAGTAGGCCGAGATTCAAGAGGAAGTGACATAGACTCCATCTCTTCATGCTATATGAGAGGACAGGAGAGCCTCAACAGCAACACCTGCTTCAGGGTCCCACGTGCACTGCTCGAGTGGGCAGGATTGCCACTCTAGGGTTCTTATAGAGGAGCAAAGCCCTGGGTTGACTTTGGTCACATCCACTGGGTGGACCTGATGAAAAGGAATCTAAGAATCAGTGCCCCTCTTCATAGGGACTGTGGAACAGGACTTCACAGTGACTTGCAGGGCCACAAAGCCAGGATCAGAACCTTGCGCTACAACTCCTGCCTTCCAGCACCATGGCTGATGTATCTTGTCACCTGAATTTCATGCTGAGTTGCTATCCTTAGCCCACGGAGGTTGCTTGTGTTCCATTGTTTTAATTAGACTGTTATTTCATTTTAAAAATCAGCAATAGGATTAAGGGCACTGTCATTTTAAAAGCCAGGCTCCTGACCTGAAAACTTGTCAGTGAATCAGAGGACAAATGTTCCCATTGTGTTTGTTAAAAATAGGAGCGATGGAAAAAGTGACAGAATGACATGAATGCCATTTAAGTGTAATTACATTTACTGTAAATGTGAGCCTTGGGAAGAGTCTATTCTGGGCTCTAGATTTACCAGAGCCTGTGACATGGTAAACCCAAAGCCTCAGCTGATGGCTGCGTCTACATTTTGAATTTTTATAGTATGTATTGTTACAGATTATTCCTAGTGTCTGTTAACCTTACCAGTGATATTTGAAAGGACAGTGTCACTCCAAAGGAAAACAACAACCATGTTATTTACCTTGAATCTCAGAATGTTGCTTTTCCATTGTTCTCACAAGGCAGTATTTCTATGTATCTATCTGCTATATACTTATTAATCCAAATACCTATGTTTCTGTACATCTACATATCTCTCTTGCCCCAGCAGTCAAGTGTGGTAGCTGGATTGGACGTATTTGAAAGGCAGGGCTTAATTTTTTTCTTCAGTGAATATAGTTTGTGCTTTCTGACTTTAAAATAATAAATACATTCTTGTCACATAAAGTTTTAAAATAAATACAAAGTAAAAGATCCTAAATTCAGTCATACATAGGTAAAGTGCTATTAACATTTTGATGAACATCCTTTCAAATCACAATATTTTTGCGAGTTTAGAGATAGTTCTAACTTTCTGTTGCCGTTGTTAAGGCTCAGCAATATCTTCTGGACCTATTTTTCTGATAATATAGAGTCACATTATCATGTCTGATGGCTAATCTGGCATTCTATGAGGTCGATACACTGTTATTTATTTATTTAATAATGATAATAGGTGTCATAATGAGCCCAGTAAAATTTTGGCCCAGTGCTGAAAATTGTTCTTTTACATTATTGAAAGATAAATGATTTCAAGGTTAAACACACACACACACACACACACACACACACACTCACTCAACATGCTTCAGTGAACATGTTGCATATATATCCTTATGCAGTTGACCAATAATTTTCTTACTATGTATTCCTAGAAATGAGGTTGCTGGGTAAAAAGTATACACATTTACTCTTTTTATATTTCAACTACCAAATTTCCCTCTGGAAATGTACCAGTTTACACTCCCACAAACACCTTTGTCAGCGTAGTTATAATCTTGATTCTCCAGCAAGGAAATAATTTTGTTTTAATTTTCAAATAATTGGTCATTTGTATGATTTTGAAAAATTTCCTGTTCTTTAGCCATTTTAATGGAGGTATTTTTAAAAAAAATTGTAACCTTTGAATATTAAGGGTACTAGCATTTTGTAATGTGTTTATTCTAATTTTTCTCAGTTTATGATTGTCTTGGAGCTGTTCATTTTTATTTTATTTCATTTTTGCTATGTAGAATGTTACAATGCTTAGTGTTTCAGTGTTTTTCTTTATGACTTCTGGTTGCACATAGAACTTACGTAGGCCCAGATTTTTAAAAAAAGCCACCTATGTGTTTTTCTGGTACTTTAATATTTTCATTTTGTTTTATTATATTATCATTTTAGTATGAGAAATCCAACTCTATATTTGCTTCCCAAGGGGTTATCCAATTAGGATTTTTAAAAAAGACTGTTGGAGAACTAGAGGAAAAAGAGGTTGGGGAAAACAGGGGCTAAAAAGCAGGACCCACCAACAGTGCTTACAATTTCTTCACACCTTCGCCTTGTTATTTCCCATTGTCCACTAGGTTCCTTGAGATCTAATCTCCTTCAGTGTCCTACCTTCACTAGTTACTGTTGCTCCCAGCAGCCTCTGAGAGCTGAGCTCTGGAACTACGCTGCTAAGCCTAAGTCCAGTCGCTTCGCCATTGTGGGAAAGCCCTTCATTATTACCGAGAAGTGCTCCCGATGGTCTATGCTCTCTGGAAGGTCCCTCAGGACTGGGGACAGATGCCTTGATGCAATCTGATCCCCATAGAGTGATGGAGAACCACAGCTTCTTTTGTCCTGGACATTTTGCTTATCTTTTCTACAAATCTGCATGTGTTTTGCCAGCAGCCTGGCTTGTGCTGGCCCGTGAGGAGCTGTATCAATGAAGACATCCAGACCTTTTAAACGGGAGCTGCTGTGAGACCAGGTAACTCCGCAACTCACCCTACACAGTTTGATCCCTTTTACCTTGTGAAGATTATGAGGAATAGTAATCAAATGAGTGCTCATGAACTTGCCATCAGTGTAGGAACTAGAACATTTCCAGTCAATTTGTGACTACCCTGTGCCCCTCCCCAGTCCCATCCCCATTTCACCCCCAGAGGCAACCATTGTCCTGGATATTGTTTTGTTCATTATTTTGCTCACATGAAGATAGCTTTACCATAGGTGTATATATAGCTAAATAACATACCATGCTATTTTACTTGTTGCTAAACTTTGTAAGTATGTTGTCTTTGTAGCTTCTTTTCCTACTGAACTCTGTGTTTCTAAGATTCAGCCATGTGATTGTGTGTGGCTGGATTCATGCATTTTTCACTGCAGTGTATGATTCCTTTGTGAATCTCTACCACATTTTATTTATTCATCCTTTTTTTTTTCAATATATAGATGATCATTAGGTTACTTCTCATTTGGGGCTATTGCAAACAGTGCTGCAGCTAGGTGTCCATTTATTGCTTTTTCACTCCAAATCCACATTTCTCTACCCTGCTTTGTGATACTGGAACGGGACCCTATAAACATTTTTCTTTTGTTAGATCTGTCACTAGAAGGTTCTAGAAGGACATTGCAGAAGGCAAGGGCTTCTCTTCCTGGTTCTGGGTGCCTTCCCTCTTCTGGCTTCTGTGGCACAGCTGCTAGTGACAAGTGTGACACCAGGGGATCTCAACCTCCAATCCAATAAGCTTTGCTGACACTGTGGGGCTGGCTTCCTACTCACCAGCCTTGGCCCTGGCTGCAGACCATTTGTGTTCCAGAAGAGCCGGTGGACTCTGGCCCCATGATCTGAATCCCAGCCATGTCTGCTCCTTCCTTGGAACTCTCCTAGGCCCTTGGGTGATCTTTAGAGGTCATTTATCTCTTCTAAGTAGTGAATCCTTTGTTACCAGTTAATACACCTTTTCATTATATTTTCTCTTTTTAAATTACTGGCGCAATTTCTGTCCCTGTCTGCTCCCCAACTGATGCAATTCGGACATAGGTCCTTTGGTGCCTTATTCACCAGGTAGGGCTGAGGGAGGTGGGCAGCAGCTGGAGGTGGTGGGTGCAGTGGTTCCAGTGTAGATGGTGTCAGACTGGCTTGTCTTACTGCCTTTGTGCCATTCGGAGCAGACAGTTACACTCTCAGGCTGACTTTGAGCTCCAAGCTTTCAAGATATATAATGTGTGTGTGTGTGTGTGTATGTATATATACATACATACACACTTACTGTTGCCTTTTAACCTCAGTCATTATTGCAAAAACTCAATTATTCCTGTGATCATTTTTGAATTTACAACTTTTGAAGAGACCCTCATTTGTAGCTAATATCTGAGATTCACAGCTCCCTGGGTTTTGATCTCTTGGCAATGATGTGGTTCACTGTGAGAGCTTGAATTTTGGAAACTCCAGCAAGGGTGACTCAGCCATACGGTTCCATCATCTTTTGAAAGATGTCTACTCATTCTCACTTCCTGCTAAGGTGGGGAGAAGAGAGGGAGGGCTCTCAAACAGCTCCTCTCAGGAAAGCCCAGGGCCGGTCCTTCTGGGCAGAAAGGGCCTCTCGCTTTGCTTAGGGTAACAGAGCGCTGAGGTCACAGCAGCTGTTCTTGAAAATTGTTCATCCAGAGTTTCTGTCCCTTGCCAGCCTAAGTACCTGGGTATCTAATATGCAGCCCGACATCCGTTTAGAAATTATCCCAGTGGAAAGACTCTGACTCTGACAGACATGGATTTACATCCCAACTCTGCCACTTACAGCCAAGCAAGTTGCTTACTCTCCGAGGCCCTCTTCCCCAGAGCAGGGATAATAATGGGATGAAATTTCTAGATAACTGAAAACACGTGACGGTGAATGGGAAATGCTGGGGAAGCCTGGTGCCTGACAGCACGAGTCTGACTACCCGGGGTGTATGCTGTGTGCCCAGCGTCCAGCACCAAAGGCAGAATCTGACCAGTTGGGATGTTGTGCCTACAGGCATACCTCTGTTAGAGAATTCCTTTCACATAAAAGTTTCATTGGTGAAAAAAGAAGAAAAGCTTCTCAATCCAGGCTGTGTTCAGATTTGTTAAAAGTGAATAGCAAGGTCTTCTTACTGTTTAGATCTATTTTTCCATATTTGTAATTTTTTTAAATAATAAATACAAAGTTATTTGACTAAGACAAAAGAAAAATTCATCTGAAATCGCCAGTTCTTTTCATTTCTTTTTCTTATGTTAAATTTGGTGAAAACTTTGTAAAAATGTTTACTAAAATGCCATTTTATATCATTATTTCCAGAATTCCATTCTTCTGCATATAGGTTTGGGCAGCCTCTGGAATGACATTCATTAGAAACATTGTAAAAGTTATTTCTAGGTGGTGGGCTATGGGGTAATTGTAACTTTCTATTTTGAATTTTTTCCATTTTTGGAATAGTTTTCCAGAAATAAAGTTAAATTTAGTAAGCTCACAGGGAGAAATAGAAATCAAAAAGTCTCTGCTATGGAGGCGGAGCCAGCTTGGGCAGCAGAGTTTGGGGGGACGGTGAGGTCCAGGTCAGTGGGAGGAAGGGGAGTCTCTGGGCAGGAGCGAGATGGACGCGGCCACTGGATGCGGGCGCAAGGGATCTGGCTCCTACAGCCTGGGGCTCGCCCACCCCATGTTCCCCAGACCTGCTTAGAACCACTAGGTACAGCACTAATCTCCCGCCCGGCACCCTCAGGCGGAGCTGTCGTTCAACAAAGTGGCCGCGCGAGGGCGTCATCCACCCGGGAGTGGCTCCCACCCCTCCTATGGAGCGCAGGGGAGCCTGGGAGGCCTTTTCATCTGTCCTTGGCGGTTCTTGGTACACTGGGTCTTCTTCACATGATGTCTCGTAACTCCTTAATCTCCAGTAACCCTGACCTATTTAACAGTGGCGTCCTGCACTCATACAGTAGCTTAACAACACCATCATGGCAGATATTACATTTAATGAAGCATCCCTGTGGGCCTGTAAGTTACCCCATTTTGCAAGAGAAAGAACTAAATTCCAGAGAGATTAAGCATTCCATGGTGTTTTATTAGCAGAAGAAAGTCTATAGTGTAAATCACCTGGTAAAACGTTTCTCATGTTGAATTTCATTCTTTAAACCTTTGCTTTGCTCTGTTCCCTGTGACTGGAACATTCCCTTTCCACTTGCCCACAATATCTGCCTGTCCAGAACCCCTGTCTTTTATGTGTCTCTTATCGACCATCCTGCACCAGTTCAGGAATCTGATGGACTGGGTTGTGAGTCTGGGTTCTGCACCTTAGTTGTGTGCCTTGCTCAACTTCTGGGAATGTCTGTCTCCCCTATCTCACGATGCTCATACAGCACTATCAGGACCTGCTGGGGGCTCGCGTGGCACCGAGCAGGTGGAGAGCTAAACTGCCAGCGGCCCAGACTCTCTTGCCTCTGCACGGCTTAGGGCTTTTTTGGCTACTTGTCCCTGAGTCTCTTTGTCATTGTCTTCCCTGCCGGATTGTAAATGCCTGGGTGTGGGACAATCTGCCTTTCCCCTCTCTATTTTCTTGGAGCTTGGTAATGTGGTTTAATACATTAGCTGTCAAGCACTAGGTTTTGGTTTTTATCCTGTCTCCTAAGTTCACAAACAAGAGTCCGTATGGCTGAACTCGGAACTGAGGCTGCCACAAAACTTATTTAGGAGCCATAGGCCCTTCCTCCCTTTTGCTGTTAGAGCAGAATGTGGCTGAGTGTGTCCATGCACCACCAGCATTAGTGCTGATGGTTCTTCTAGCTAAATGCTGTCTAAATGCTGATGGTTCTTCTAGCACTAGCTGCTCTGCCCATCCCCCTTTACCATGGCAACACTTAGGGGCCATCACTGGTGTGAGAGGACTTTGTGTCTCCTGACTGCCACGGCAACTTCTGGGCCATTTTATTTCTGCATGTGAAAGGAGGTGGTGGCCCACCCCTGTTTGTGGCCCCAGGCCCCACAGAGGAGGACCTAGCTAAGTGTACACCACAGGCTCAGGGTCTGGTTTAGAAGGTACTACAGGCCCATGAGTTCTGGAAAGGGGCCTAGGAGTGCTCGTCTCAGCTCCACAGAGGCCACTAGGAAACAGAAGCGCTCCATGGGTGAGGAAAGGTGGCAGAGGGGAGAGCCCTACACACTCTGGGCATCTGGGAGGCATGGAACTGAGGGGCTACTCACTCTGGGCCTGCAGGGGCTCTACAGAGAAGGACAATGGGGGGCAGCAGGGCTGCCTCACCAGGTAAAGGGAGAGTCCGGCCAAAGCCAAGGCAGGTTGAGGCTGCATTCTCCTTCGGTCCAGCTGGTTAGGAAAAGCACAAGGTAAGTTAGAGGAAACCCTGAAACCAGGAAGCTCTGCTCATGCCATGCCAGGTACCCTGTGCGAGAGGACACAGACACAGGTGAAGGGCCAGTGGGTACCTGGGAACCAGGCTCTCTGGGGTTTTCCATAAGTTCCTGGAGTCCTAGTGTACCAACACTGCAGGCCACCAAGGAAGTCAGTAGAACAATCTTCCCTCTAGCTGTTGAGGACAGGCTCAGGGTGCAGTGACTTGCCCAAGGTCACACAAGGTTAGCTTGACTTTCCATCCACTCCCCCTTTCTACTGCAGCCCCCTGCCCTCCTTACCACTACACTGCCTGCTTCCTCAATCTCCTGCTCTGTTGTCCCTGTGGGTACTGAGCTTAGAGCTCAGCACTTTCCAGCCTGGGAGTAGAGGGCTGCAAAAGCAGGCAGTGGGCATGGGGACTGAGGCCTGAGGTGTCGGACCAGGCAGCAATGGGCAGATGGTTTCCCAGTGGTCCTCAGAACCCCAGACTCTCTGTTGAGGGGCCCATCAAGGCATTTTATGCACACTCTCTCAATGGTAAAGAGCTGTCAGTTCCCAGAGCTCAGAGCATCCACTCTGGCCACCTTCAGCAAGGACAGGGACAGGCAGGCCCTGCCACACCACAGCCTTCATGGCAGGAAACCACTCAGCCTGGCCTCGACTGTCAGCTGGATTTGCAGGTGCCTGTTGGAGCCTCTACAGACACCTCACAATATCAGCAGGCCCAAACCAGCAACCCCACCTCCTCTCTGTACCTTTCCCAGGAGCTGCCACATCCTCCGAAGGCCCAGGGTGTCTGAGCCTCCCCACTTCCCCGGGTCACAGATCTCACTTCTTCAATATCTCTCACATTTGTTTGGCTCCTCCCATCCCTACATCTCAGATTCATTCAGATCTACATCCTGCCTTCCTGGGTTACTGCCCTTTCCCTGATTGCCTTCCTGCTTCCAGTTTTGTCAATTGATTCTCTACAAGTCACAGAGTGAGCATTCTAAAGTACAAGCGTGATGGTGTCATTGTCACACTCCAGCCCTTCCACATCTTTCGCCACTGGGCTCCAAGGCTCTTCTCTGAAAAATGTACCCACCTCTGCAGCCCAGTCCACCTGGCGATGGTGTCACACGCTGTGCCTTTCATGCTGCTTTGTCATTGCCTATCTGCTTCTCTGCCCCTCGCCAGCACAGAGGGCCTAGAGGGCAGAGGCGGGTCCTCGTGCCTGGCACAGCATTGGTGTCCAGCAGCATCATCCAGAGGTGTGGCGGGGTGAGTGTGAGGATCTGGGAGCAAGTCCATCTGTGGTGGATCCAGGTCTAGTTCTAGGAGCCGTGGCAGCGTGTGAAGCCAGGGGTCTTCTAGGGTGTCCTATGGGATTCTTCGATCATTCAGTGTGGGGTCAGTGTGTCTTCCTCTCAGCATCCTTCCTGACAGAGCAAGCTGTCCAGCCACTGTTTCAAGCACGCTTTTTGTCTTGGGCACTAGGAAGTAAGGAAGGCAGGCAGGAAGGAAGGAACTAAGTTTGGCAAACCCAAAAGACTTATTCTCTGACAGAAAGCATGGAACCTACTTTTGCTTCCATATTCATTTTGAAATGTTTCCAAGGATTGAGGCTAATTTTTATTTTGTCTTCCTGGTGAAGAAGCTCCTTAAACTCCTGGAACAAAAGTGACCCCTAATAGATGGAGCTGAGAATCTGATGGCCCTGGGCTTGTGCTGGGCTGACCCTCCAGGAGTGGCTGATCTTGGCAAGTTCTCATAGACGGATGCAGTGACAACACCAGCTCATGGTTGTTAATCAGAGTCTTCCAGACCATGGAGCCAATGGAGACCATGTCCAGTTGGGTGGAAATTGAACTGAACTATCAACATTGTCCCAACCAAAAGCTTGCAACCTGGCCAAAAATGCAGAGATTCATAGGCAAGGCCATCAGACTTTCTGAGAGCTTCATCCCAAAGTCAGCAAGCTGAACAAGCTGTGGGTGAGGTTGCTTTTCTTTGTTTTGTATTATTACAAGTGTTTGAAGAATGTGATCTCAAGATGCATTATAGATTCCACCCTGATTCCTGTGACAACTGAGCTGGATCCAACCCTCAGATCAAGGGGTGCTTGTTCCTATTAAAATTTCATTGACATGAGATGGAATCTAATTTGTTTCCACTTATTCATCAGTATAAATGTTCTCTGATGTCTGAGGACAAGGTCACCTGAATCTACTGCCATTGTCACTTGCTTACATTTTTAAGGAGAGAGGCCAGGGCCATTGAAAGTAGTTTATTGTGAAAATTGTCATCTGGACTTACTTGGATAAAATCATTTTCTAACATAGGAGTCTTCTGCTCCCAGAAATTGAAATCCGAATAAGCCATTCACTCGATTTTGTGATTTTTTTTACCTTAGGTAACATGGTGTATCACTGGAAAAATCAGGCTGCTGTTGCCTGAAGAAAGTGGAGGGGAAGCTGGTCAAGTGCCCCCGAAGTCAGCCAGGGGCAGAGTGGGATTCGCTCACTGTGCCTTGCTCCTAACCCCATCCTCCAAAGCCCCCAGGCAGATCTGTTCTGCCAGACTCTGAGGATACAGGCTTTGTTCCCGGGATCATTTATTCAGCAATCACTCTTTGCTAACCCACTCTGGACAAGGTTCTGGGCTAAATGCTGCTGAGGATGCAACATAAGCCAAATGTGGTCCTGGCTCTCAACGATTGGAGCTCGTTGCTCAGCTCATACGCACACACCTATCATGAGCCATGAGCCAAAGGTGACAAGGCCTTCTCCTTGCTGGAATCCCCTCATTTCCTCTCCAAGCAAAGAGAGATAAAGAGACTGGTATCGAGACAGTAAACTGTCTTGTGACTTGTGGAAAGGCAGTTGCAATGACAGTGCACATTATGGTCATCATAAGTAGGGCTGAGGTGACAGCACAAAGCGCACGCTGGCTCATCCAGTGTCCTGGTCTCTGTAACCAGGGCTGCACCTACCCCACCTCAGCCGGAGACCAGCCGTGACCACGGGGTGGGGCCAAACAGTGGGTGAATGTTTGCTGGGTCACTGTGGGAGTTTCCCCCACTCCTTTAGTTTTTAGTTCCCTTCATGCTAAGGCATGTTGTGGATTTTTAAAAAAATCAATTTTTTTTCTTCCAATGAACTTATTCATGGTCTTTGAACTTCAAGATGGAAAAATCACAGTCAGAATCCATAAGTATCCCGGGAGCTCCTGACCTACTTTCGGGGAAAACAGTTCTTGCTGGGAGTCCAGACAAGGGAATTGTTTCCCAAGGCTTCACGCAGTGCTGTCAGAAGCACATTGGAAGCTGGGCCCCTGGGCCCCTTGAAAATCAGTGCATGATCAATCACATATGACCCTGCTTTGTGGGTTTTACACCCACCCCCCTGACCCCAGAGTCCAGACCAATGCTGTCGGTCCCATGTGGGACCTGCCAGGTCCCTGTCCTCCCAGACTGCTCCTACACCTCTCAATGACCTGCACTTCCCACTGGGTGGAGTCAGGGGACACTGGAGGGTCTCCTTGTATGGAAACAGGACTCAGTATCCCATTCATCCTATTCTCTCGGAGGCTCATCCTAGCCATTGGGCTTTTCCTGCTAAGTTCTCACCATGCTGCCAACTGGCTAATGGGGCTTTGACCCGAACCCCTGTCTGAACGAGCTCTGTGTTACCCCAGTCCCTGCAGGCCCTACCCTTGCCTATGCCTCATGCCCAGGAACCCAAGGCCCACTCTTGTGCCTCTGCATTTGGGGTTGTACCCTTCACCCCAATGGCACACTGAAGCTGTGACATGGCCTATTCTCAGATGCTTTTTGGGCACAACTTTATTCTCATTGCTCCTTCCTATGTTCTGAAAGCCAGCAACTGGGCTTCCTTCTTGCCTGTTACACCATTGTGTACTTCATGTACTTTATGATCCTGATGCTTCTCTCCTAGAGATAAAAATTAATTTTCACATTTTGTGATTTGTTTTAATACAATTTAGTGTTCATGACACACACACTCACAATCTGAGATGGAGCCAGGAAACTCGTACGTGCCCAGGATTCAGCCTTAAAAGCTACTAGGTCTGTAGATGGGAATTTAACCCATACTTCATGCTCAGAGGGTGTTAAATTTTTGTCCTGAGCGAGAACGCATAGTGCCTCCCCAAGATGTGTGGACACCGGCCTCCTGCGTATGAGATGGAGCTGGCCAGGGCTGGGGTGCAGGGTTGTGCCCACTCTCAGATACACCCACCTCACGGGGTTCCTGTGAGCACAAAGTGTGTGCTCTGGTTATGCTGAAGATGCTGCTCTTCTCCCCGAGGTAGACACCCACTGGCCCAGAGGGAACCTGAGAGAGACTCAGATGGATGCTTCCACAAAGTAGACATGCCACAGGTTCTGTGTCCCCTTGAAGTGTACTTTGAAGGCAAGGCTTCCCCCAGTGAGGCTTTCTTGGTCCTTTCATACCTGGCTCTCTGGCTTGTTCCATGGTGATGGGGCCGTCGAGGGCCTGCAGGGAGCCTCCCGTTCTGACTGCCCTGGCACAAGGCTTTCCCCATTTCCGGGTGAAGCCCCACTGCCCTGGAGTTGGAGATCCAGTTCAAGTCCCAGTCCACCCCGTCCAGGTGGGAGGCCTCGGAAGAACAGCTTCATCTTCCAAGTTCCATGTCCCCATCATTGACATGGTGACAAGAGCACTGGCCTTATTGATCTTCTAAGGAAAAATAATGATGTGCAGCACCTAACTCCAGCTCAGCAAATGAAGGCTGCTGCTTCTTGGTTAGTAGGTGACTTTGCTCTCCACATGCCTGTCATTGTTGTCATCTGTGACATCTCTATAAAGCTCCTTGCTGTGGAGAAAATAAAAGGAAGTCCTTGAGAGAAACCAATATCAGAAAGTCATGGAATTATCTTCATGGGGTTTCCAGTAGCTCAGCCCCCACTCTCAGGAGTCTTTCTGCATTTCCATGAACAAGATCACTGGCGTCTCCTGTGAGGCTGGCCACGCTGTTCTACTCACTGTCTTGCTTGCGCCTGCTCCTGGCTGCTTCTTACTCTCTGCTGTCCTTACTCTAGAGGACAGGAGGCTCCTCGAGGACAGAATCCCTTTTGAACAAAACACCACGCATATTGTCTCTGTGATTTGATCTGCATCCAGTGTGATGACCTACATCACTGTCACTATGTGTGGTATAGCTGAGTGATGCTGGGAGTGAAGGTGCCTTTATTATTGGTCAAAGCCATGGAACTCAATCTTGTATGCAGCGACTCCTCCTGGTCCCTGACTGTCCTCTTGCCCATTATTCATAATCATTATCATTATTGTCGTCACCATTGTCATCATCATCTTCATCATCTACCAATAGAACAAACATATCATTTCTCACTCACATTGGGACACTTTGGAATGTGAAAGTAGTTGCTTCAGGGAAACAGATGAGTCCACCTGGGACCATCACCCCATTTATTGAACAGATACTATGTGGAAGATTGTATGCTAGGCACTTTGAATACCTTATCTCTAATCATCCAAAAGCTCTGTCAGATAAGTCTCTTTCCATCGTGTAGATCAGAACACAGAGGCTTGAGAGAGGAAGGGACCTGGACCAAAGTTGGATCACCAGTGAGTGGCAGAACCAGGCTGCCTGCGCCCAGAGCCTAGGCTCACCCGCTCACTTGGTGCTTCGCTCAGGTGAATCATGCCCCATGGAGCGGCCACATTATGCAGGCCAGGTTCAGAGGCTGCGTGAGTACTGCAGGGTCTGGGCTCCCTCATCAGGTGGGAGCCAGAGTTGTCAGTGCCATTGTTTATCTTGCTTTTCATGGACTTCTGGAGCTGACTCACAGTGCTGGTGTGATGCGAGGACCACTCTGGATGGGGCCATGGCCCGTGATCATAGCATGGCAGCTTCTGCTCTCCTGGGTCAGGCCTGGGAGCTGCCTGTCTCCAGCTCCATCCCACGGCTACAGTGCAGGAGGTCCTCCTTGTCAGTGTCCCCAGCCAGCAGAACTGGAAATAGCTCAGGCATTCATCATTCTCATCCAAAGCAGGCATCAACACAGTTGACCGCGGTGGCCCTCTGTGGGTGCTGCATGTCCATTAACTTTGATCGACAGCAGGGGCACCAATATCCTCGTGGGCCATCACACAGTGAAGCTGCTGCAGCTCTATGCACTTGCCAAAAGAAAAGGTTCCTGGCAACCCCGTGGTTCAGCAGTCCACCTGCTGTTGTCCAGTGGCCTGCTCCCAGCTTTGCAGCTCCCCACCCCCAACAACCAGGCGACCAGGGCAGCAGCATCCTGGGCAGTGGCTGTAGAGAATGCTCTACAGAGATGGTTAGAACTCCCAGGACTTCCTGGAGATGCACTTGCCCAAAGTGTCAGTGTGAGAGTGGGCAGTCAGAAAATGATGCAAAGAACTACTACAGTCAAATTTCCCAAAGGGGAGGTGCATGGATTTTCTTCACATTTCTATTTCTAGGTAATTGAAAGTCACCCAGCATGGCAGTTATCACTCTTTCCTGTCCTTCTGGTGCACGTTTCTAATCACTCTTCTTGGGAACTTTCTGAGTAGAATACACTATTTAGTCATCATAAAAAGCCTTGGTGACCAAGGAAGCGATCGGAATATTGCATGCTTCTCTGTTGTGTACTCCCACTCAATTGTGAGTTGTGTGGTGCTGAGGCAGACAGTAGAACCTTCACAACAGGCATGTCTTGGTAATACATAGCATTAAAATATACAGCAGGAATTTTACATATGTGCCTCCTTCTTAATTACATGATAACCTGTTATTATTATTTTTATTCTCAGTGCTATTAACCACTTCTTATACATCGCCAGGCTCTGTCCAAATTCTTCTGTATTTATTAACACATTACATGCTCCCAACACCTCTATGAAGTAGGATTTTAGTGAGGATAACAACAGATGCTTTAATAAAAGAGACACAAAAACATAGCAGCTCTAACCAGATTGAAGATTACTTCTCCCTTGTGTGACAGTCTGAGTTTCAAGTTTATAAGGCAATGTGGTGAGGCTGATGGCGACTCTGTCATTGTTTAGTGTGCCTTCCAAAGTCACTCTTGTCACTGCTGCTCAAGCCATCAGAAGCAGAGAACAACAGTGTGGTGGTAGACACTTGTTCTTCTAAGGCCCAACTGGAAAACTGCATGGGTCATTGCCTCTATTCCATGGAGAGGATGAAGTCACATGACCATGCTGCAAGGGAGGCGGGAATCACAGTACAGCCTCCAGCACCTGTCAGGTCGTGGTTCTACTCACAGCGAAGGAAGAACAGCTGGGGGCTTCTACCACAGAGAGGGCCTGTCTTACTGACATATTACAGACCAGGAAACTGAGGCACAGGTCGATGAGGAACTCCTCCAAGAGCAGTATGGCACTGGGATTCATAGTTGGGTTGTCTGGCTTTAAGGCCATGCTTTCAACCATATGCTGTATGAATTTTAACAGATAATATAGACTTTCAGGTTTGACCACCTGCTATATTCTATCCCAAACATCAAAGCCACTCATTTTTCAGGAAAGTATCTTGAGATATATGAAAATGAGTTAGAGAACTATGTCACTCGTACTCTTGAATTTGGAGTGAGGGCCAGGACTCAGCTGTGGTCAGAGCCCTGTGGAGCTGGCAGGGAGTAGATGGGCTGGAGGGGATCTGCTGCTCAAGGCTTTGTAGGGAACATCGCTTTGTTCTCCCTCCACTCTGGGCAGTGGGTTCCTTCCTCCTGCTTTAAGAGACTCGATTGCTACAGCAGCATCTGCTGGTGGTACAAAAGAACTGACAGCAGCCGTGCTCCCCCCTTTCCATTAACAGTTCCTTCAGCAAGGCACAAATCTGGGAGATGTCTGCTGCCCCGAGACTCTCAGTCTTACAGAGCTCAGCGCTACTCTTGTCAGCTTCATCTCATTGTGATCTTGTCTTATATATATTTTCCCCCTTCATTAGCACAGGATTAAGAGATGGAGAGGTTAAAAATTCAGACAAACAAAACAGCATGTGCCATTTTATGTCAATTTTCAGTTATAAGGGCATTTCCCACATGCCCCTTGGAGTAGTCAGCTCCCATTAGGCCAATGGTCAGAAGGGTGTGAAGAGGCTGGTGGAGGTTTGAAGGTGGCTGGAGGTCACCAGACAATAGTGGCAGATCTGTCCGTCCTAATTCCAGCCCTTTCACCCAGGACACACTGCCCAGGGTGTCTGGACTGGCCACAGTTTTCTTCTGAATCAGTTCATTTTCCCTAGTAGAGGTTGGCAAGGCCATCACAGCAGATATTCTAGGTTAGTTCAAGCAAACCAAGCCAGTGATTCATAACTTTAAGGTTAATAAACCAATATTGCCCAAGCAATTCCATACTCACACACCTGAGCAGTCATACATATGCTGGGGGTTCCCAGACACCTTGAAACCCATCGATGAGTTCCTTATATAAGGACAAGAGCTCTTCTCCTAAATTCTCCACTTTATCTATTAATCACATCTATCAAAAATGGATCAGTTCAATTTTTTATCAGTAAGAGAATATGTTAGGGCAAATCCATGGGATGAAACGCGATGTAGCAATTCCAAACTAAAGATAGATGGTACATAATGCAGTATGGATAAACCTCCAAGATAGTGAAATTCAAAGAATAAAATAAAAATTAATTTAATTAAAATATATATTGAGGATCTGTTATGTGCTGGGGCTGCAGCATGAACAAAATGCACCCCCGCCCCCGCCCTCGCTCCGGTAGTCCATAGCACCGGGCTGTGGGGCCACAGCAGGAAAGGACCAGAGATGTGGTGGGCAGGCCACAGTGGGCCTTTGGGTTTGTTCTGAGATGGCAGCAAGGGTTTTGAGCAGAATGACGTGATTGCTTTTATTTTTTAAAAGCTCTGTCTACTATGAAAAGCATTTCTGTGGGGTGGCTTGAGGCGGGAGAGCAGGCTAGGAGGCCCATGCCGTAGTTCAGTAGAGGTATAAGTGTGGCTGGACTGTGGTGGTGACAGGAGCAGGTTCTGGGTGGCATGGCTCTGTGATCGTTGATGGTTCATATTGTAAAAAGAAGAGAGGAACCCAGGAGAAATCCCTGTGTGCAGCCAGGAAGTGGTGAGCAGACTGGGCCAGGAGTAAGTTCGAGAGGAACAAAATCAAGTTCTGCTTTTGGACCCATTTTCAGGCCTCTCAGAGGTCCAGGGTGGATGTCAGGCAGGCAAGTGGTGGTCTGGCTCCAAGCTGGAGGATCATAGTGGTGAGCCACTGTCTTCTAAACATTGTGTGGAGCTGGGACTGGATGAGATCAAAGAGGTAAGGGCAGTGGTCCCAGACTGAGCCGGGGTTCCTCCCTCATTTAGAGGTCACTCACATGAGAAGGACCCAGCATGGGAGATGGAGAAAGACCAGACAGTGAGGTGGGAAGAGGCAGAGCCCCAGAAACCAAGGGGGCCACCTCTAACAAATGCTGGTGCCACCACGTAGGTAAGATCATACACAGTTGACGCCTGAACAACACGAGTTTGAACTGCGTGGGTTCACTTTACACACAAAACTTTTTCAATAAAGTTGTACAGTACTGTAAGTGTATTTTCTCCTCCTTATGACTTTCTTAAAATCATTTTCTTTTCTCTACCTTTGTTGTATGCAATACACATAACCTGCAAAATATGTGTTAATCAACCATTTATGTTATAGATAAGGTTTTTGGTCAATAGTAGGCTGTTAGTAATTAACTTTTGGAGGAGTCAAAAGCTATACTCGAATTTTGACTGTGTGGGGTTGGTGCCTCTAACTGCCATTTTGTTCAAGGGTCAACTACATATATAACATACATATACTCACACACACACAAACATACATATGCATACACATGCTCAACACCAGTAACATAAACACATGGGAAATTCCAAAGGGCACAAACTAAAGGGCCAGAGACTGGGCTGAGGGAGGAAGTAGAAGAAGTTCCTCTTCACTCTCCTGTATTAGGTGTCTATGTGTTACTCGGGTAATCTAAAAAAATAAATAAATAACTTTAAAAGGCAGCATCTCTCCAGTGGAGAGTCCTGCCTTGAACAGCCCTTCTCTCCTCACTGTGGGAGCACTTCCGTTCACCACAGGCCCACCTCTTCCTCCCCCTTGACCTGGGACTGACTCTTGTTCCAGTCCTTTTAGCACTCCCCTTGCCCTCAGTCTGAATCGTATCAGGCCTTCCTCCCCTGGCAGCTGGCTTCTTCCAAACCAGTTAACATAGGCAAGAAGAAGTAATTCCACAATTGGTTGCAGATCTTCATGAGGTATAAGTAATATGTGACACTGTGACATTTGTGACAGACTGCGATGGTGATTTGGTTTAGTCTATGGTGGCTTCATCAATGAGCTTTTTCCTGAGCAATTTCGGATTCTGTTTCATACAAATCCAGAATATTGAAAATATTCTGGATTTTTTTCCTTTTTGAATGATCCATTCCATTCAGACATCCCAACCTTCTAAGGCAAAACAAATACAGCACGCACGCGCGCGCGCACACACACACACACACACACACACTTTTTCAATGTCTGTGAAGCTGAGAGTCTCAGGGTAAATGTGCCAATTTGTTTCATTTAAATGTGAAAATGGCAGAAGCAAATCTAATGGACATGCACGAGAGAACATAGAGCTGAAAGCTGGAAAAAATAAAGATGAATTTGTTGCATCGCTCATGATAAATGATGTTGGTGCAATTAAACAGAGCCAGCCTGGTGGCCGTGCACCCTTGGCACATTATATTTTCATCAGCAGGGCCTTTACCCTCATATTTCCTGTCATAGAATCTAAACATCTTAAACCCGTGGAGGAGGGGTGCTCTGACTGCAAAGATGCTGAGTTATGCCAAGCCATCCTACAGAAAAGTAGGCCAGTGGGTCACTGTGCAAACCTGAGCAGAAAGGAAGTTCATCTGACCTCTGCGAAGTGCAGCCCTCCCAGAGCCCAGGCAATGCTGAGGGAAGCCCTAGAAGGAGGGGGCCTCATTCTAGGGAGCAGGGGAGCCCTGGAAACCTGAGAGGAAAGTGAGTACGTGGAGAGATGCAGGAAGGGCAGAAGGTGGCACTGGAAGAACCCTCTGGAGGTACGCAGCTGAGGATGTCTGTGGCACAGGCGGGGGAGACATGCAGGCGTATTTCATGCCCCAACCTGTGGGTGCCCAGTTACAAGCACTCGCCCCCTCATGGCTATAGATTCCATGTACATTGCTGGAGTTTGGTGAAGAACAAGGTGAATCGTGGTTTAGTGTGGTCTTTCAGAGCCAAAAGGGAGCTTGGGGCTTTATTTAGCTCAACATTCCACCTGGAGCAGGAATTCTCTCCCCAGGACCCCTGGCAGAGGGCCCAAACATCCAGCTCCACCCAAACTCAGGAGTGATGGCACTTAGGGGTGTCAGTTTCATCCCGTCTATCCTGCTGGAGGTCCCAGGTTTGGGTGGAGGAGGCTGCAGGGTCTGCCCACTCCCTGAGTGGACAGGGCCGAGCCACTGGATCCAGCAGTGCCTCTGCCTTTCTCACGTCCCATACACCAGCCTTCCATGCCTACAGCTTCAGGCACAGGCTGCCCATAGAGATGTCATCCTTCTTAGGACAAGTATGTACAGGTGACTGCACTTCTCTGTAGAAGCCTGTGACAGAGGCTCAAGGCCCAGTTAGGTAACACTGACATCTGGTTCGCAACCCTCAAATGGCCGCCTGTTGGTCCTGCTTCTGCCCTTGGAGTTACAGGGCAGCGTTTTAGCCCTCCCCACTGATAGCCTTGAGTCTGCCTGTAGCCCGCTGCTGGTTTCTCCTGTAACTGGTTTTGGGCACCCTCCTTTCAGTCCCCCAGGTGTGACCTGTGCATGGAGAGGATGGAGAAGCCTTCCCCATATCCACTCTGTACATGTTTCACCCCAGGAGCATGCCTTTTACCTTCTAAACCAAAATGAGGACATTTAAAGCTCCAGAATGGGGTTTGGATTGAAACAATGTAAGCAGATTTGGTGATTTTCCAGAACAGGTTGAGAAAGACTGGCAGAGTCCCCAGAGTAGAGCACGATGGCTCAGAGGAGGAGGAGGATGGTCTTCCGGGCACGAACAGAGGGACAGGAGGGCTGCAACCACCTTGGGACCAGAGGCTTTCAGGCAGGGAGGCCCACCTGAGCTGTGTCCAGACTGTAGCCCTTGACCTTTACTTGGATGCTCCTTGGGGCTACGTTTTCATCATCAAAAGAGTATCTAGACCCGGGGGCTTTGACTGAAGGAAAAAGGGGATTACTTTCTCTAAACCAAGAACCCCCTTCACACCTGGGAGAACACTCCAGGTCTGGAATACGTGCTCCCTATGTTAGCAGTTTGGAGGAGGATGGGCCTCTGAACTCACCTGCATGCTCCTGACTCCCAGGAGAGTGCCCCTCAGTTCCTGCTCTAAGCTCACCTGACCCCACAATCACATTCCTGTGTCTCCTGAGAGCACGGGTCCCTCTGTCCCCAGGCACACACTGCTGTTACTCTACACGCACTGACCTACATGCTTCTTTGGTGGGCGACCTTGCAGGTTGCCCTTGATAATTGTCCTTTTTCTTACACTCATGTACATGGCTTCTGCCTTTTTCCAGATTTCATGTAGCAAAACTTCAGCTGCCATTTCCTCACATCTGTTTTAGTTGCAGTTACTGCCCATGGTCCCCAGGGACAGTCGGGCTTTGCAGAGGTGCTGGACTCTCCACCAGGCTTCCTGTGCACCCATATTAGTCAAGAAAGCAAATAAATGGCACATCTTTCCACTCTGTTGTTACTCTTTCTGAAAAAATATCTCTTTATTACTATGTTTAGACAAAATTTATGAAGGCTTCAAACTGATGATTCTAAAGGTTTTCAACTTGGATTCTAAACTATGACTGACTCTCTATCCCCTTATTGTTCCTGTGTAGAGGGTGACTTAATATCAGGTGGCCCCTAGGACTGACACCCCTGGCTCTGCTGAGGTCCAGGTTCTGAGGTGGGTAACTGAGAGGACTTGTACTTCAAAGCAGTTCAGAACACAGGACAGTGAGTCCGTGGAAGGCACACTCTGTGTCATAGCACCCACAAAGCTGATTCAGAGCAAGGAGGAAAAAGATGTTGTGAGCTGCAAGATGCAATCTCTCTGCTTCTGACAACTCCCCCGTGCCACCCCAGGAAATGGGGGACCCTTCCTTGAGATAAGAAACAGTAACTGTTCTGACACCGTTCCCACACCAAAAGTGGTTAGCTGCAAACCAGCTGGATGTGCCTGTGCTTGAAGGGGCTTGTGGCAGTGGTTAGTCCTCAGTAGGTCTCTCTCTGGGACCACATCTGTAACAGGGAGCCAGGAAGAGAAATATCCTCCAGGCGAGCCTCTCTAAAACACATCTCATTCTGCAGCTTTGCAAACAGCGAAGTGCAAGGAGGCAAACACCATGGGGTGGCAGAGGCAGTCAAGTGTGCTCAGCCCATGTGTGCTTGTCCTTGGTGTCAGTGAGAGGCTAGTACACAAGCTGGTGGTGGTGTCAGTAAACGCTGCTTTGAGTGGCTGTGAAAAGCACCTCGATGACCACGAAGAATCGGTTGGTGGCTCCCTATGTCCTTCTGAGTAAGATCCATCTCTTCTGGTCTGTAATAACACGGATCCTGCTGCCTTGCAATCTGTCTGCATGCAAGTCTGTCACCCCCACTGGACTGAGAGTAGCTCAAGAAGTGGACTTATGGTTTTTTTCCTAACACCTAAATAATAACAGCCATTTATAAAGCACTTAGTGCATGCCAGGCTCTGTGCTAAATAGGTCACATGCATAAACTTTTATTCCCCTGAGCTGTTGACAGTGTTTCCTGATTCTGAGGATGGGAAATGGCCCAAGATTGCCTGCTGGTAAGTGGTGAAGCCAGGATGAGAATTAGGCTGATTTGTGAGCAGGCTCTTAACCTGCATAGCTCACAGTTCTCAGCAAACCTATGCCTCTCTCCACCCCTGACGAAGTCATCTCTCCCAAGTTCCCAAGGCATCATATCTGTCCTCACTAGCCCTCATACCAAAGCCAGTCTCTTCCTAAGCATTGTCACAAAGACCCTCATGTGACCAATTCTTAGCTGCCTGAGAGCAGGGACCATTGTTTGCTCATCCCTGCTACCCCTAGAGATCCCAGGGTGGTGCCTTGTATACAGAAGATAGGTGCTCAACACTTGTTTGGTTGGTCAAATTAATTATTTCTCTCTAGGGAGGGTTATAGGAGAGCACAGCATCGACCTTTTGAGACTAACAACATTGACTTCTTGAATTATAACCCTCATGGGTTTGGTAATAGACTTAAAAGATGAACACAAGAAAGAAATACAGTCCTAGTAGAAGCTGGACTGCAAATATGAGTCATGTTCTGTGAGTTTTCAAGCACACATGTGAAGTGGCTCTTTGGTGGTTGCTATGAGAACCATTGCCCAAACTCCTGTCACACCATAGCAATCATGCTATCTTCGCTGTTGTGCATGTGTGACAAATGCAGAGCTTGTGCTGAGAGCAAACATCAGTGATCTTCTCATGTAAGATTGTCCTTGGAAATGGTGAATACCAGATAACTAAAACTTTTCTGAGTATCTGTTGATACTCAGATCCTGAAACCCTTTCATGCCTGTTCCATCAGATGGTAACATCAGTCGTAAGGGAATTCTCAGGCTTCATTGAGAATCTTCTTTGTGAAGGGCTCTGTGCTAAGTATTGTGGGAGAAGTAAAAAGCCAAAGCTAACATTCTTGACCTTGAGGAAATTTGAGTCCTGTTGAGAACCCCGAGCCAGAAACAGTGCCTTGAAAACTACCCAGTTCACCTAGTGGTAATATTTTGGAAAACTATAGTGTAACATCAAAGCCAGGATTCCGACACTGATACAATCCACTGTCTTAATCAGATTTCTTGAGTTTTCCATGTGTGTGTGTGTGTGTGTGTGTGTGTGTGCGCGCGCGCGTGTGTGTGTGTTAGAACTTATACAATTTTATCAGCTGAGTGGGTTCATGTATCCACCATACAAGTCAAGATGTTGATCCATGCTGCCTTTTACCATTGTACCCACCTTCCTGGCCCCAACCCCACCCTTAATCCCTAGCAGTCACGAATTTGTCTTCCTTTCTCACATTTTGTCCTTTGAAAAATGTTATATAAATGAAATCATAGAGTATGTAACCTTTGAGATTGGCTTTTTTTCCCTTGTAAATCATTGGAGATGCATCTGGATGTTGGGTTTCTCTCAGTGAGGAGGGGCCCTGCCTACCAGTACTTTCTAGATACCTTGGTGTTTCTGGGTAGAGCAGGAAGTTCTCTTAGAGAGCAAGGAAGAGGGGAGATAAGATGACCCAGGACCAAGCCCTGAGGAACCCCAACATGTAAATATTGCATAGTGGGGGAGTTGCTGCCAATGAATAAGGAGGGACAGAATAGGAGAAGTGCTGAGAGTGCAATATCCCAGAAACAAGAGAGGACATGTCTCAAGAAGGAGCTAGTGGCTGGGCTATACCAAAAGCTATTAGGAAACTGTCGGGTTTCCATTGGATTGGCTATGTAGTGGTAATGGCTAGGGCAGTTTTGATGATGTGATGGAGGCCAGAAAGGAGCAATTCAAGAATTTAGATGTCCCACCTAGTTAGAGCCACCTACGGTAGCAATGCAAGGCTTCCAGCATGGAAAGTGAGAAGAGAGTGATGCCTGCAAGTCACAGATATGGCTTTGCATGAACTGAGGAGGGGCCAACGCAACTGTAGGAGAGAAGGAGCAAGACAAGGCTGCAGCTGCTTGAGGTAAAATCAACACCTGGTTGCCTCTCCAGTCCCCGTAGTCATCTCAGCCATCTTTCTGGGCCCTGCCCTGACTGCACCCTCCAGGTCTCAGGATCTACCCCTCCTCACTGTTGCCATCATGTTTCCAGAATCCCTGCAGTCCTTCCACCCTCTGCCACTGGGTTTTCCACCCAATCATACATTGCTCCAGGCTTTGGCTTAGAGGTTCCCATTTCACTATTCAGCTAAGGCAGTGTTGAAAGAATATAGTAGCCAGTTTTGGAAAGGAGTCCCCTCCAGAAGGACTTTAAAGTTTGCTGCTAATTAAGGGAAAATTTGTTGAGAAAAAAGAAACCATCACTTAGGTCTCCCTTGCATAGCAGTTTCGAGAGCTGTGGCTATCCCGGCTATCTTCCCAAAGCCCAGGTGAATGCCAAGAAAGAACAGCAATCATTGTTTTTACAAGTTGGTGGATTTGCATTGAACACATTAATTTTATCTAGATCAACATGAAAAAGTAGACATTTTATTTCATGCAATAGAAGACTTATAAGCCATTGCTAGAAACTTGTAGACAGTGTACAAATATCCCCTTCTCAAGGATCTTCTTAGAAGGTGGAGAAATGAAGTGTGTTTTGACTACTTGGAAATGTAGGTTCTGTTCTCATCTCTGCACCAATTAGATGGGTTATTATAAATATTTTACATAATTGTCTGTATCTTGTTTTTCATTTGAAAAATGGATTAAATTCTCCCGACTGGTACATTTTAGCTCTAATATTATAAGGTTTTTCACACAATTTCACTATTTAAAATGATTAGAGATTTGGGGGTATCTTTGCCTTTAACCACATGCTATTTTATCTGATGCCACCTTAGTATTTTTAAAATATATTTTTAACTATAGTTGACATGCAGCATACAATATCATATTAGTTTCAGGTGCGCAACATAGTGATTCAAAATTTATATACCTTACAGTGCGATCATCACAATAAACCTAGTAGCCACCTGTCACTGTGCACAGTTATTATATTATTGGCTCTATTCTCTATGTCTACTTGTCGATCAGAGTCACAACGTACTATTGTTAATACTTCCCATAGGGAACTATGACAGTTTCCAGGAAAGCAGGAACACTGCCTTCTTAGCCATCCAGCACAGGAATGGCCTATGACAGTTATGTGGTCCCAGTAGGAGCACCTGTTTGTTGAGTGAAGGATGTACAAGACACCACAGGCTGCTCTCTGGGAAAGTATGACCAAGGCAAGGAACCAGTTAGCAGAGCTGCATGCTAGTACAGCCTTCTCACTCACTTCCTCTCTCCTCCTTCTTCCCTTTGCTAAAGATAAAAACAAAAACAAAAACAAAAAACAGGATTGCATGAGATAATGCCTGTCAGCTACTGGGCACCATCATGATAGCCCAGCGTGGAAAGCAGCCCAGGGTGGTTATGCTCTGGCAGGCAAAAGTAGCCACAGCCATGGCACCCTGGGCATGTGGAGCACACCCCCACCCCAGGCAGCTGGACCGGCTCCCACTCACCCCCAGATACCATGGGCATGTCACTTTCCTGCTGCATTCCTCCTCCCATTAAATCTTAGCTCGGGATCCTCTTTCTCCAATGTTTGTCAGGATTCTCCAGAGAAACAGAACCAATATGG